>JAFFSR010000003.1:2433962-3650943 GCA_017163975.1 Anastatus disparis
ATTTATAGTTAAAAAATGCAAAGAAATTTTTTCGTATGTAATTTAATTTTCAAATTTATCAAGATAAAATTAACGTTCATTGGTACTTAATAAATAACAAAGTTATAAATATTTTTTTTCACACTCAGGGCGTGAAATTCAATTTTTGATGTATATTCTTAGGGGCTAAAATAGCTCTTTTTTACCCTAGGGCAAAAAAGTAGTTTTCTCACAAATTCGATTGATTTTTTCCCTGTTTCAAATAAGAAATTTACTTTTTCTAACGGCGCATGAAAATTTATCATGCGCAAAATAAATTCAGCGAGCGTAAAATGAATGTAATAATTATTAGTGTGAGTATTTGATTCTATGAAAAATTCGAATAAATTACTCGATTCAACGAGTTCGTGTCGAGTATTAACTCGAACTTTTCAAGTTGCTCGAAAAAAATATAAGCTACTCGAATAACTCGAATTACTTGAAAAAATATGAATTAGTCGAAAACATAGTTGCTTTTTTTTATTAATATTTTCTGTGGAAACGAATTTTTCGTGTAATTCGATTTATTTGAATAATCAATATATTTTCATGGAATTTTAGTTTAATTGTTTTTTTATTTGAAGAATTGTTATTTATTTTTTTGGAGCATGGGGCTTCCCCCCTCGAACTCACCCCCGCCCCGCCGGCAAGTTCTTTTTTATTTTGATTTACCACTTTTTAATTTTGATTTTATCATATATTAATGCCGTTACTTCATGTATTATCAAAGAATTTGTATTAGGAATAATTTACAGCCTTGTTTCACTGAATTAATGCAATTTAAATAATCATTTTAGTTTTTAGGACTAAAAAATAATTGTGACTTATTTCAATTTGCAAGAATACGTGTAAATTAAAAGAATAAATACATCATGCAGTTTAGTTTCAGTTTTACAAGGAATAATTTACAGCCTTGTTTCACTGAATTGATGCATTTAAAATATTTATTTAAGTTAAGAATAATATAAAAAAATTTATAGTAATTTTCATTACTAAGAAATAAATAATAATAATAATTTACTGTTTTTATTATTATGATAATTAATATTATTCTTATTATTATTTTTATTAATACTTTCATTATTAATATTTTAAACTAAAAAATTACATTTATGTAGTTATGTAATTTATGTGATAGTAAGAGTAACGTACTGTTTTTTTTTTTACAGTAAGACCTCATTCTTGCGTATGTTGTTTGTTGCAAGAAGCAACGCATGCTTTTGTCCCATGTGGACATAAATGTTGTTGCATGGAATGTGCTCAAAGGGTGCAGCAAGAAAACCGCCGATGCCCTACATGTCGTGGAATATCCTATATGTTCATAAGGATATTTTTTTAATAAAGATCTTATAATTATCAATTTATATTTTTCTGAAGATCTTTGGTGAATCTATAAATAGTTAAAACTATAAATGGTTAAAACCCACTGTAATTTTTATAAATAGAAATGTGGTAATAAAAGTTCTTATTTCAAAATTTATTATTTCATTCCAAGTATTGAATCTATGTATATATTTATATATAAGTGTGTGTAAGGGGGTTTACGGAACCTGACACGTTTTTTCCCGATCACCTCATTTTTCTGTACACGCCGTGGAGTGTGTGGGACAATAAAAGAGACAAGAACTTACTGAAGAATTAATCTTTCCTCTATTTCTCTGTCTCCATAAACCCCCTTTAAACAAATGTATATGTATGTGTACGTAAGTATATTAGAAAAACATGTAAAATTTATTGTTTAAAACATATCTCAGTTTTCTTAAGTATTCATCGATAATAGTCATTATGAAATTTGAATTTAAAATATTTTTAGGATGAAAGTTAAATAAAAAAAGTCGATAAATTATTTATATATGAAAATTTTTATGTATACAATATTCGATTTAAGAGCAGGCCGGATTCGCTGTCCTTGTCTAATTGGCATTTTTGTTATTTACTCAAGTATTAATCGGTGTATCTGCAAATTGAAGGTTATGCGCAATAGATATTATTATTACAAATATTTATGCACAAGAAAAAAAAATCTACCGATTTGTTTTTGAGAAAAGTAAGGAACGCCGAAGTAAAAGATTATGTTTATAATATTTTCGCGTTCCTTACTTTTCTCAAAAACAAAGCGATAGATTTTTTTTTTCTTGTGCATAAATATTTGTAATAATAATATCTATTGCGCATAACCTTCAATTTGCAGATACACCGATTAATACTTGAGTAAATAACAAACAACTCAATTGTTACTCGGTCGGTATCAGGTTCTACTCCGGCCTGCCGTTAATGAGTAATTTTTATAACTGTTACCCATATGGAAATAATTTCTGTTAATAACTGTAAATAATAGTAAATAATTGTAAATAACTGTTAAAAAATGTCAGAATTGAGACATAAATAATAGTTATTTACAAATATTCATTATTATTTACAGTTATTTACTATTATTTACAGTTATTCATGTTTTAAAACATTTTTTGAATTACGATTATTTACACTTTTTTAAAGTTATTTATAATTATTTACAATTATTTACAGTTATTCACATTCTCAAAAATTTTCACATATATATAAAAAAATTGAATGCATTTGTGAAAATTTTCGTAATAACTGCAAATAACTGTAAAAAACTATAAATAATCGTAAATAACTGTAAAATAGAGTATAATAATAAAAACAATATAAACTATTTCCAAAATATGAGACGTCGTATGTAGAATAATTTATTATTAAAATGTAATTAAAAATATTTGTTATATTACATGTTTAAAAATAAATAAAAGAATAAAATTATCTTATTTTCTCAAATAGTGTAATTAGCAAATTGAAACCACAACCATAACTTATTAAAAAAAGATAATTAAGTTCCTTTTATTAACAAAGATTAAGTTAATCCTTTCGTTTATCTTTATTATGTCTAATGCATGTATTAAAAATAATTGTGATATTTTAAAATTATTATACTGTTAGAATAATAACCCGTTTTACTCATCATAAACCTTTTTAATTATAGTTGTAATTAATATTATATATTTGAATTTTTTTCTAAAATATAGTTTTTAAAGCTTTTTAAATAGTTGTCTAAACAAAGATTAAACTAGAATATTTTCATAATAATTGTTTTTCGATTTTTTCTTTTATCAGTTTGTGAATGATAATAATGATACGAGGAATTAAGACATTAAATTTATCGATATATTTTTGGAAGAATTGGATTTGATTCCAAAGAATACAAAAGCACAGAACAATTCTCAAATAAATAATCGTCATGTCACAATAAGAAAAGTTTTATCACCGCCAACAAATATAAGAACAAAAATTAATATTGATAATTCTGATGCAAAACAAGACAAAATCATCTCATCGTCTTCTTCAAATGTAACAAAAATTAAAGCCAGTCGAAGAAGTGGAAGCCAAGAGCCTAGGAAATCCATACCAGAATCAAAGCCTTTAAGTTCAACTCTAAAATCAGAAAAAAAATGAAGAAACTGAAAATTTAATAAAGCCGGAAGAAAATCAGACAAAAGTTGATGACTTTAAAATAAAGCCTAGTGATGTAAGAACAATATCTAAAGCACACGATAATAAATCTATTAGAAACCGCAGAAGTTCAGGAAGTACTGGTAGTTCTAGTCGTTATTTAGATGCATCAAGTAAAGAAAATACTCGACCTTCAATTGATTCTTCTTCGTCTAGAGAAAGTGGTACTCAAGCAGATTTAAAAAAAGATGCTAGTCGTCGTATATCTGATGGCCTTTTAAAGAAGTCTGACTTATTAGAGAAAACTGATCCAGTAATGCTATTAAGTGCAATCAAAGATCTTATAAGTAGATACTCCGAACAAGAGACTGTTAAAGTATTGAGAACAATGCAAAATTTGCATATAAACTCTCAAGCTAATTTCCCATACAGCATGAAAGGACTTTGAAAGGATTCTGAAAGGATTCATAAAAGGACTACAATCTTTCAGAAATATTTCACTGAAAGGATTCTGAAATAATTCTATGTCCGAGGTATTATTCTTTTAAAAATAATACATAAAAATATTTCATAAAGAATTCACAAGTCATTTCAAAATCCTTTCAATGGAAGAATTCTGTAAGGATCCATGAATTCTTTTGGTAATAATTCGTAAATCTTTTCATACATCTTCCATTGAAAGGATTCTGTAAGAATAATATGAAATATTTTTAAAATATTTCATTGTATTATTTCTAAAAGGAATATACCTGGGACATAGAATTATTACAGAATCCTTTCAATAAAAGAATTCTGTAAGGATCCATGAATTCTTTTGGTAATAATTCTTAAATCTTTTCATACATCTTTCATTGAAAGTATTCTGTAAGAATGATATAAAATATTTTAAAAATATTTCATTGTATTATTTCTGAAAGAAATATACCTCGGACATAGAATTATAACAGAATCCTTTCAATGAAAGAATTCTGTAAGGATCCATGAATTCTTTTAGTAATAATGCATTAATCTTTTCATCTATCTTTAGTTGAGAGACGTGTAAAGTTCTAGAAATTTTATTCTTTCCTGTATTATTTAAGAATCAATTTAGAAATCACACACACACACACACACACACACACACACACACACACACACACACACACACATATATATATATATATATAACGGATATATGATGATATAATTATTCATAGGATTACGAATAGTTTTACAGCGGTTAAAATCGAAGTTATCATAACACAGACATCGCACGCATAACAATTTATAGTTTCCATTTAAGATTCTTATTTTCCTTATATATGAAACGGAAAGCACTCTTAGCGCTTGCGAGAGTAAGAGATACCGCCATCAAGCGGATAAATTATAAACTAATCCCGAAAATATTTCTAAATGATTCTGTTATCTTTCACGTTTTCTTTCATAAAGTCCTTTCAAAGTCCTTTCAGTAAGGATTCATGTAATAACTTCTATTCTTATCATAAGTTATTTCATGAAATATTTCAAAAAGATTTCAAAATTATTTCATGTAAGATTTCTTGAGACTTTACCAAAATATTGCATGAATTATTTCATGAAAGCTTTTTGAATGAATCTTGAAATGATTCGGTGGAAGAATACCTTAGATCATTCCCGAAAATCTTTCTAAATTATTTTCTGATTTTAATCGTTAGAAGATTTCTGAGTTCTTTTTTGTTTCCTTTCAAGAAGTCTTTTCAAAGTCCTTTCAGTAAGGATTTATTTAATAACTTTTATTCTCATCATAAGTTATTTCATGAAATATTTCAAAAAGATTTCAAAATTATTTCATGTAAGATTTCTTTTGACTTTACCAAAATATTGCATGAATTATTTCATGAAAGCTTTTTGAATGAATCTTGAAATGATTCGGTGAAAGAATACCTTAGATCATTCCGAAAATCTTTCTAAATTATTTTCTGATTTTAATCGTTGGAAGATTTCTGAGTTCTTTCTTGTTTCCTTTCAAGAAGTCTCTTCAAAGTCCTTTCAGTAAGGATTTATGAAATAACTTTTATTCTCATCATAAGTTATTTCATGAAATATTTCAAAAAGATTTCAAAATTATTTCATGTATGATTTCTTGAGACTTTACCAAAATATTACATGAATTATTTCATAAAAGCTTTTGAATGAATCTTAAAATGATTCGGTGAAAGAATACCTTAGATCATTCCGAAAATCTTTCTAAATTATTTTCTGATTTTAATCGTTGGAAGATTTCTAAGTTATTTCTTGTTTCCTTTCAAGAAGTTCTCTCAAAGTCCTTTCAGTAAGGATTCATGTAATAACTTTTATCGTCATGATAAGTTCTTTCATGAATTATTTCAAAAAGGTTTTAAAATTATTTCATGTAAGATTACTTGAGATTTTACCAAAACCTTGCTTGGAATTATTACATAAAAGCTTTTTGTAAGTATATTGAAATGATTCGTTGAAAGAATACCTTAGATTATTTCAAAAATCTTTCTAAATTATTTCATGACTACAATCTTTGGAAGATTTTTGAGTTATTTCTTGTTTCCTTTCAAGAAGTTCTCTCAAAGTCCTTTCAGTAAGGATTCATGTAATAACTTTTATCGTCATGATAAGTTCTTTCATGAATTATTTCAAAAAGGTTTTAAAATTATTTCATGTAAGATTACTTGAGATTTTACCAAAACCTTGCTTGGAATTATTACATAAAAGCTTTTTGTAAGTATATTGAAATGATTCGTTGAAAGAATACCTTAGATTATTTCAAAAATCTTTCTAAATTATTTCATGACTACAATCTTTGGAAGATTTTTGAGTTATTTCTTGTTTCCTTTCAAGAAGTTCTCTCAAAGTCCTTTCAGTAAGGATTCATGTAATAACTTTTATCGTCATGATAAGTTCTTTCATGAATTATTTCAAAAAGGTTTTAAAATTATTTCATGTAAGATTACTTGAAATATTACTAAAACCTTCCTTGGAATTATTACATAAAAACTTTTTGTAACTATCTTGAATTTATTCGTTGAAAAAATACCTTAGATTATTTCGAAAATCTTTCTAAATTATTTCATGACTATAATCTTTGGAAGATTTTTGAGTTATTTCTTGTTTTCTTTCAAGAAGTTCTTTCAAAGTCCTTTCAGTAAGGATTTATGTAATAACTTTTATTCTCATCATAAGTTATTTCATGAAATATTTCAAAAGGTTTTAAAATTATTTCATGTATGATTTCTTGAGACTTTACCAAAATATTACATGAATTATTTCATGAAAGCTTTTTGAATGAATCTTGAAATGATTCGGTGAAAGAATACCTTAGATCATTCCGAAAATCTTTCTAAATTATTTCATGACTAGAATCTTTGGAAGATTTCTGAGTTATTTCTTGTTTCCTTTCAAGAAGTTCTCTCAAAGTCCTTTCAGTAAGGATTCATGTAATAACTTTTATCGTCATGATAAGTTCTTTCATGAATTATTTCAAAAAGGTTTTAAAATTATTTCATGTAAGATTACTTGAAATATTACCAAAACCTTGCTTGGAATTATTACATAAAAGCTTTTTGAATGAATCTTAAAATGATTCGGTGAAAGAATACCTTAGATTATTTCAAAAATCTTTCTAAATTATTTCATGACTACAATCTTTGGAAGATTTCTGAGTTATTTCTTGTTTCCTTTCAAGAAGTTCTCTCAAAGTCCTTTCAGTAAGGATTCATGTAATAACTTTTATCGTCATGATAAGTTCTTTCATGAATTATTTCAAAAAAGGTTTTAAAATTATTTCATGTAAGATTACTTGAAATATTACCAAAACCTTGCTTGGAATTATTACATAAAAGCTTTTTGTAAGTATCTTGAAATGATTCGTTGAAAGATTACCTTAGATTATTTCGAAAATCTTTCTAAATTATTTCATGACTAGAATCTTTGGAAGATTTCTGAGTTATTTCTTGTTTCCTTTCAAAAAGTCATTTCAAAGTCCTTTTAGAAAGGATTCGTGTAATATTTCATATTTTAACTTTCATTTCCTTCTTGGTATTATTTTTGTAAAGACTTTGTAATCTTTCTGTGTATTATTTCATAAATTCTTTTCAAAAGAATATGGTTATCTTTTTAAGTCCTTTTTAAATTTTTTCAACGTATTATTACTTGTAATATTTCATGAAATTATTTCGAAATTCTTTCATGCTGTGGGGGTTGATAAAACATTTGATGCTTCAGACCAATGATTAAATAGCTTTAATTTCAATTTTTTTTCTAACACATTATTTAATATCGATATGCTAAACTTATATTTATGAAAATTCATGTTCATACTCATTTACATTTTTACGCTTTGTTTGAAGTGTAAAAATAATTGTTCACTCTTACAGATATTCTTACATTTGTATAGTATTTTGTATCTAGTCTCCAGCTTATTAGCACAAGATTAAATTCTGCCTTACCGACTTATGTATTTGAAATGAATGTGGTTGCAAGCGCCTGTTTTTGCCGCTCTAAATGTACTATAACCTATAAAAAATAATAAGAGGCCTTAAGTTCGAATCTTCACACGCGAAGCACAAAAGTTATTAAAAATATTCGAAGAATCATGGCCGCATATATTGATTCAGATGATATGGATCGTGTACAGCAACATCTAGCTGGATTTAGATTCTCAGTAGTTCCTGTAGATACGGATAAGCACAACATTTTCAAAACTTTTTCCATGTTGATATATCAAACTCAAAGATGCTTCCAGCATTTAAGAGATACTTGTGCTGAATACATGACAACACATCCATGGGCTTTTGAAGTATAGTATTAGTAAAATATTCCCTAAAAATATAAACATTTTAATCCATAATCCTATTAAAAATTCATTTGAATCAACAGATTTTTTTTTTACTCATAATAATATTAATTTTAAGTCTGTGGAAATGTTTCTCTAAAATTCTTATTTACATATTAATAGCTCTACTAAATTTTTATTTTTCTAGAACACTTCAATGGACTACATCAATGGAGTGAAAAATGAAGCTTTGGGTTGTTGGCCAGAAATTCAAGCACTGGCCTTGCATTTTGCAAGGAGTATTTATGTTATTGATTATGACTCTTTAACAGAGAATAAATTCATTGAGACGCAAAGTCCATATCCTCTGAGAATTTTGCACATAAAATCAAAAAACATTTTCCATCCTATTTTCAAATTAGAGGATGTTCCGCCGATGAACCAAAAACTTACACCAGCATGAACAATTTGACAGAGGTAAGCAATAAATTATAATAAATAATTAATATTGTTATATTGTAATTATTATTATTTTTAGATGAAAAATATAGAAAATCAGGATATACCATATGAAAATTTTCCAAAATCAGTCGATAGTCCTGAAAATCAAGACACACCAGAACCAAAATATGAGAGTTTATTAAACTTATTTGGAGAAAGACAAGAACATATTTATGAAGTTATACATCCATTTGATGATGAAGCCAAAACGAAAGATTCTGATGTCGAAGAAATTAATATTGTAGATCAAAATCCAATAGAGATAGGCCCATCAGTAGACAATGAACTAGCGGGTAGTTCACAACAACCAAAGGCTTCATCTTCAGAAGATTCTAATTCAAATAAAAAAAAAATTGATGTAAAAAAAGAACCAAACATCCAATCCAGTTCAACTCAACGAATAAAGCTTTGTGGATTAGTGTGTTATAAAAAAAAACAAAATGAATGACTCATTTTTAGAAAACATTTTTTGTAATATTCATCATTGAAAATCATACGTAATCACCAGTATTGAATTGCATCAGAAATTTGGTGATATTAACAAGTAGTATCTGTGATTAAAATATATGAACCCAAAAAGTGCTCCAGTTGTTCTATGGTTACAAGGTGGTTCAGGATCAACATCATTATATAGAGTTTTTGCTGAAAATGGACTATTCAGTGTTACGAAAAATATGACATTGAAGACAAGAAAGTATTCTTGGCATACTAATCATAATTTAATATACTTTGATAATCCAGTTGGTGCTGGTTACAGCTTCACAGAAAATGATTTGGGTTATGCTATAAATGAGACTGATGCTGAATGATGATATACACAGCGCTGGTGCAGTTTTTTATCTTTTCCTGGAGCTTCAGCAAAACGAATTTTATGTAACTGGAGAATCATATGCTGGAAAATATGTTCCTGCTGCATCCCACGCAATAAAAGATTACAATATCAAAGCTAAAATTAAAATAAATTTGAAAGGTCTTGCCATTGGAAATGGTTTAACGGATCCCTACAATCAGCTTTACTACAGTGATTATTTATATCAAATTGGGCTTATTGATTTCAATGGAAGGAAAATGTTGAAGGAAAGAGAGAATAAAGGAAGAGAATTGATTAAGCAACAGAAGTACGATGAGGCATTTGAAATTTTTGATGCTTTAATAGATAATGATATAAATGATGCACCATCTCTATTTAAAAACTTAACTGGATTTGACTTTTATTTTAATTATCTTCATACACATGAACCTAATAATTCAGATCGTAAATCTTTTCATACATCTTCCATTGAAAGGATTCTGTAAGAATAATATGAAATATTTTTAAAATATTTCATTGTATTATTTCTAAAAGGAATATACCTCGGACATAGAATTATTACAGAATCCTTTCAATAAAAGAATTCTGTAAGGATCCATGAATTCTTTTGGTAATAATTCTTAAATCTTTTCATACATCTTTCATTGAAAGTATTCTGTAAGAATGATATAAAATATTTTAAAAATATTTCATTGTATTATTTCTGAAAGAAATATACCTCGGACATAGAATTATAACAGAATCCTTTCAATGAAAGAATTCTGTAAGGATCCATGAATTCTTTTGGTAATAATTCTTAAATCTTTTCATACATCTTTCATTAAAAGTATTCTGTAAGAATGATATAAAATATTTTAAAAATATTTCATTGTATTATTTCTGAAAGAAATATACCTCGGACATAGAATTATAACAGAATCCTTTCAATGAAAGAATTCTGTAAGGATCCATGAATTCTTTTAGTAATAATGCATTAATCTTTTCATCTATCTTTAGTTGAGAGACGTGTAAAGTTCTAGAAATTTTATTCTTTCCTGTATTATTTAAGAATCAATTTAGAATCAATACACACACACACACACACACACACACACACACACACACACACACACATATATATATATATATATATAACGGATATATGATGATATAATTATTCATAGGATTACGAATAGTTTTACAGCGGTTAAAATCGAAGTTATCATAACACAGACATCGCACGCATAACAATTTATAGTTTCCATTTAAGATTCTTATTTTCCTTATATATGAAACGGGAAGCACTCTTAGCGCTTGCGAGAGTAAGAGATACCGCCATCAAGCGGATAAATTATAAACTAATCCCGAAAATATTTCTAAATGATTCTGTTATCTTTCACGTTTTCTTTCATAAAGTCCTTTCAAAGTCCTTTCAGTAAGGATTCATGTAATAACTTCTATTCTTATCATAAGTTATTTCATGAAATATTTCAAAAAGATTTCAAAATTATTTCATGTAAGATTTCTTGAGACTTTACCAAAATATTGCATGAATTATTTCATGAAAGCTTTTTGAATGAATCTTGAAATGATTCGGTGGAAGAATACCTTAGATCATTCCGAAAATCTTTCTAAATTATTTTCTGATTTTAATCGTTAGAAGATTTCTGAGTTCTTTTTTGTTTCCTTTCAAGAAGTCTTTTCAAAGTCCTTTCAGTAAGGATTTATTTAATAACTTTTATTCTCATCATAAGTTATTTCATGAAATATTTCAAAAAGATTTCAAAATTATTTCATGTAAGATTTCTTTTGACTTTACCAAAATATTGCATGAATTATTTCATGAAAGCTTTTTGAATGAATCTTGAAATGATTCGGTGAAAGAATACCTTAGATCATTCCGAAAATCTTTCTAAATTATTTTCTGATTTTAATCGTTGGAAGATTTCTGAGTTCTTTCTTGTTTCCTTTCAAGAAGTCTCTTCAAAGTCCTTTCAGTAAGGATTTATGAAATAACTTTTATTCTCATCATAAGTTATTTCATGAAATATTTCAAAAGATTTCAAAATTATTTCATGTATGATTTCTTGAGACTTTACCAAAATATTACATGAATTATTTCATAAAAGCTTTTGAATGAATCTTAAAATGATTCGGTGAAAGAATACCTTAGATCATTCCGAAAATCTTTCTAAATTATTTTCTGATTTTAATCGTTGGAAGATTTCTAAGTTATTTCTTGTTTCCTTTCAAGAAGTTCTCTCAAAGTCCTTTCAGTAAGGATTCATGTAATAACTTTTATCGTCATGATAAGTTCTTTCATGAATTATTTCAAAAAGGTTTTAAAATTATTTCATGTAAGATTACTTGAGATTTTACCAAAACCTTGCTTGGAATTATTACATAAAAGCTTTTTGTAAGTATATTGAAATGATTCGTTGAAAGAATACCTTAGATTATTTCAAAAATCTTTCTAAATTATTTCATGACTACAATCTTTGGAAGATTTTTGAGTTATTTCTTGTTTCCTTTCAAGAAGTTCTCTCAAAGTCCTTTCAGTAAGGATTCATGTAATAACTTTTATCGTCATGATAAGTTCTTTCATGATTTATTTCAAAAAGGTTTTGAAATTATTTCATGTAAGATTACTTGAGATTTTACCAAAACCTTGCTTGGAATTATTACATAAAAGCTTTTTGTAAGTATATTGAAATGATTCGTTGAAAGAATACCTTAGATTATTTCAAAAATCTTTCTAAATTATTTCATGACTACAATCTTTGGAAGATTTTTGAGTTATTTCTTGTTTCCTTTCAAGAAGTTCTCTCAAAGTCCTTTCAGTAAGGATTCATGTAATAACTTTTATCGTCATGATAAGTTCTTTCATGAATTATTTCAAAAGGTTTTAAAATTATTTCATGTAAGATTACTTGAAATATTACTAAAACCTTGCTTGGAATTATTACATAAAAACTTTTTGTAACTATCTTGAATTGATTCGTTGAAAAAATACCTTAGATTATTTCGAAAATCTTTCTAAATTATTTCATGACTAGAATCTTTGGAAGATTTTTGAGTTATTTCTTGTTTTCTTTCAAGAAGTTCTTTCAAAGTCCTTTCAGTAAGGATTTATGTAATAACTTTTATTCTCATCATAAGTTATTTCATGAAATATTTCAAAAGGTTTTAAAATTATTTCATGTATGATTTCTTGAGACTTTACCAAAATATTACATGAATTATTTCATGAAAGCTTTTTGAATGAATCTTGAAATGATTCGGTGAAAGAATACCTTAGATCATTCCGAAAATCTTTCTAAATTATTTCATGACTAGAATCTTTGGAAGATTTCTGAGTTATTTCTTGTTTCCTTTCAAGAAGTTCTCTCAAAGTCCTTTCAGTAAGGATTCATGTAATAACTTTTATCGTCATGATAAGTTCTTTCATGAATTATTTCAAAAAGGTTTTAAAATTATTTCATGTAAGATTACTTGAAATATTACTAAAACCTTGCTTGGAATTATTACATAAAAACTTTTTGTAAGTATCTTGAAATGATTCGTTGAAAGAATACCTTAGATTATTTCGAAAATCTTTCTAAATTATTTCATGACTAGAATCTTTGGAAGATTTTTAAGTTATTTCTTGTTTCCTTTCAAGAAGTTCTCTCAAAGTCCTTTCAGTAAGGATTCATGTAATAACTTTTATCGTCATGATAAGTTCTTTCATGAATTATTTCAAAAAGGTTTTAAAATTATTTCATGTAAGATTACTTGAAATATTACTAAAACCTTCCTTGGAATTATTACATAAAAACTTTTTGTAACTATCTTGAATTTATTCGTTGAAAAAATACCTTAGATTATTTCGAAAATCTTTCTAAATTATTTCATGACTATAATCTTTGGAAGATTTTTGAGTTATTTCTTGTTTTCTTTCAAGAAGTTCTTTCAAAGTCCTTTCAGTAAGGATTTATGTAATAACTTTTATTCTCATCATAAGTTATTTCATGAAATATTTCAAAAAGGTTTTAAAATTATTTCATGTATGATTTCTTGAGACTTTACCAAAATATTACATGAATTATTTCATGAAAGCTTTTTGAATGAATCTTGAAATGATTCGGTGAAAGAATACCTTAGATCATTCCGAAAATCTTTCTAAATTATTTCATGACTAGAATCTTTGGAAGATTTCTGAGTTATTTCTTGTTTCCTTTCAAGAAGTTCTCTCAAAGTCCTTTCAGTAAGGATTCATGTAATAACTTTTATCGTCATGATAAGTTCTTTCATGAATTATTTCAAAAAGGTTTTAAAATTATTTCATGTAAGATTACTTGAAATATTACCAAAACCTTGCTTGGAATTATTACATAAAAGCTTTTTGAATGAATCTTAAAATGATTCGGTGAAAGAATACCTTAGATTATTTCAAAAATCTTTCTAAATTATTTCATGACTACAATCTTTGGAAGATTTCTGAGTTATTTCTTGTTTCCTTTCAAGAAGTTCTCTCAAAGTCCTTTCAGTAAGGATTCATGTAATAACTTTTATCGTCATGATAAGTTCTTTCATGAATTATTTCAAAAAGGTTTTAAAATTATTTCATGTAAGATTACTTGAAATATTACCAAAACCTTGCTTGGAATTATTACATAAAAGCTTTTTGTAAGTATCTTGAAATGATTCGTTGAAAGAATACCTTAGATTATTTCGAAAATCTTTCTAAATTATTTCATGACTAGAATCTTTGGAAGATTTCTGAGTTATTTCTTGTTTCCTTTCAAAAAGTCATTTCAAAGTCCTTTTAGAAAGGATTCGTGTAATATTTCATATTTTAACTTTCATTTCCTTCTTGGTATTATTTTTGTAAAGACTTTGTAATCTTTCTGTGTATTATTTCATAAATTCTTTTCAAAAGAATATGGTTATCTTTTTAAGTCCTTTTTAAATTTTTTCAACGTATTATTACTTGTAATATTTCATGAAATTATTTCGAAATTCTTTCATGCTGTGTGGGTTGATAAAACATTTGATGCTTCAGACCAATGATTAAATAGCTTTAATTTCAATTTTTTTTCTAACACATTATTTAATATCGATATGCTAAACTTATATTTATGAAAATTCATGTTCATACTCATTTACATTTTTACGCTTTGTTTGAAGTGTAAAAATAATTGTTCACTCTT
This sequence comes from Anastatus disparis, assembly GCA_017163975.1. NCBI lineage: Eukaryota > Metazoa > Arthropoda > Insecta > Hymenoptera > Eupelmidae > Anastatus > Anastatus disparis. The sequence continues at coordinate 2,448,697 of JAFFSR010000003.1, forward strand.
ACAGATATTCTTACATTTGTATAGTATTTTGTATCTAGTCTCCAGCTTATTAGCACAAGATTAAATTCTGCCTTACCGACTTATGTATTTGAAATGAATGTGGTTGCAAGCGCCTGTTTTTGCCGCTCTAAATGTACTATAACCTATAAAAAATAATAAGAGGCCTTAAGTTCGAATCTTCACACGCGAAGCACAAAAGTTATTAAAAATATTCGAAGAATCATGGCCGCATATATTGATTCAGATGATATGGATCGTGTACAGCAACATCTAGCTGGATTTAGATTCTCAGTAGTTCCTGTAGATACGGATAAGCACAACATTTTCAAAACTTTTTCCATGTTGATATATCAAACTCAAAGATGCTTCCAGCATTTAAGAGATACTTGTGCTGAATACATGACAACACATCCATGGGCTTTTGAAGTATAGTATTAGTAAAATATTCCCTAAAAATATAAACATTTTAATCCATAATCCTATTAAAAATTCATTTGAATCAACAGATTTTTTTTTTACTCATAATAATATTAATTTTAAGTCTGTGGAAATGTTTCTCTAAAATTCTTATTTACATATTAATAGCTCTACTAAATTTTTATTTTTCTAGAACACTTCAATGGACTACATCAATGGAGTGAAAAATGAAGCTTTGGGTTGTTGGCCAGAAATTCAAGCACTGGCCTTGCATTTTGCAAGGAGTATTTATATTATTGATTATGACTCTTTAACAGAGAATAAATTCATTGAGACGCAAAGTCCATATCCTCTGAGAATTTTGCACATAAAATCAAAAAACATTTTCCATCCTATTTTCAAATTAGAGGATGTTCCGCCGATGAACCAAAAACTTACACCAGCATGAACAATTTGACAGAGGTAAGCAATAAATTATAATAAATAATTAATATTGTTATATTGTAATTATTATTATTTTTAGATGAAAAATATAGAAAATCAGGATATACCATATGAAAATTTTCCAAAATCAGTCGATAGTCCTGAAAATCAAGACACACCAGAACCAAAATATGAGAGTTTATTAAACTTATTTGGAGAAAGACAAGAACATATTTATGAAGTTATACATCCATTTGATGATGAAGCCAAAACGAAAGATTCTGATGTCGAAGAAATTAATATTGTAGATCAAAATCCAATAGAGATAGGCCCATCAGTAGACAATGAACTAGCGGGTAGTTCACAACAACCAAAGGCTTCATCTTCAGAAGATTCTAATTCAAATAAAAAAAAAATTGATGTAAAAAAAGAACCAAACATCCAATCCAGTTCAACTCAACGAATAAAGCTTTGTGGATTAGTGTGTTATAAAAAAAAACAAAATGAATGACTCATTTTTGGAAAACATTTTTTGTAATATTCATCATTGAAAATCATACGTAATCACCAGTATTGAATTGCATCAGAAATTTGGTGATATTAACAAGTAGTATCTGTGATTAAAATATATGAACCCAAAAAGTGCTCCAGTTGTTCTATGGTTACAAGGTGGTTCAGGATCAACATCATTATATAGAGTTTTTGCTGAAAATGGACTATTCAGTGTTACGAAAAATATGACATTGAAGACAAGAAAGTATTCTTGGCATACTAATCATAATTTAATATACTTTGATAATCCAGTTGGTGCTGGTTACAGCTTCACAGAAAATGATTTGGGTTATGCTATAAATGAGACTGATGCTGAATGATGATATACACAGCGCTGGTGCAGTTTTTTTATCTTTTCCTGGAGCTTCAGCAAAACGAATTTTATGTAACTGGAGAATCATATGCTGGAAAATATGTTCCTGCTGCATCCCACGCAATAAAAGATTACAATATCAAAGCTAAAATTAAAATAAATTTGAAAGGTCTTGCCATTGGAAATGGTTTAACGGATCCCTACAATCAGCTTTACTACAGTGATTATTTATATCAAATTGGGCTTATTGATTTCAATGGAAGGAAAATGTTGAAGGAAAGAGAGAATAAAGGAAGAGAATTGATTAAGCAACAGAAGTACGATGAGGCATTTGAAATTTTTGATGCTTTAATAGATAATGATATAAATGATGCACCATCTCTATTTAAAAACTTAACTGGATTTGACTTTTATTTTAATTATCTTCATACACATGAACCTAATAATTCAGATCGTAAATCTTTTCATACATCTTCCATTGAAAGGATTCTGTAAGAATAATATGAAATATTTTTAAAATATTTCATTGTATTATTTCTAAAAGGAATATACCTCGGACATAGAATTATTACAGAATCCTTTCAATAAAAGAATTCTGTAAGGATCCATGAATTCTTTTGGTAATAATTCTTAAATCTTTTCATACATCTTTCATTGAAAGTATTCTGTAAGAATGATATAAAATATTTTAAAAATATTTCATTGTATTATTTCTGAAAGAAATATACCTCGGACATAGAATTATAACAGAATCCTTTCAATGAAAGAATTCTGTAAGGATCCATGAATTCTTTTGGTAATAATTCTTAAATCTTTTCATACATCTTTCATTAAAAGTATTCTGTAAGAATGATATAAAATATTTTAAAAATATTTCATTGTATTATTTCTGAAAGAAATATACCTCGGACATAGAATTATAACAGAATCCTTTCAATGAAAGAATTCTGTAAGGATCCATGAATTCTTTTAGTAATAATGCATTAATCTTTTCATCTATCTTTAGTTGAGAGACGTGTAAAGTTCTAGAAATTTTATTCTTTCCTGTATTATTTAAGAATCAATTTAGAATCAATACACACACACACACACACACACACACACACACACACACACACACACATATATATATATATATATAACGGATATATGATGATATAATTATTCATAGGATTACGAATAGTTTTACAGCGGTTAAAATCGAAGTTATCATAACACAGACATCGCACGCATAACAATTTATAGTTTCCATTTAAGATTCTTATTTTCCTTATATATGAAACGGGAAGCACTCTTAGCGCTTGCGAGAGTAAGAGATACCGCCATCAAGCGGATAAATTATAAACTAATCCCGAAAATATTTCTAAATGATTCTGTTATCTTTCACGTTTTCTTTCATAAAGTCCTTTCAAAGTCCTTTCAGTAAGGATTCATGTAATAACTTCTATTCTTATCATAAGTTATTTCATGAAATATTTCAAAAAGATTTCAAAATTATTTCATGTAAGATTTCTTGAGACTTTACCAAAATATTGCATGAATTATTTCATGAAAGCTTTTTGAATGAATCTTGAAATGATTCGGTGGAAGAATACCTTAGATCATTCCGAAAATCTTTCTAAATTATTTTCTGATTTTAATCGTTAGAAGATTTCTGAGTTCTTTCTTGTTTCCTTTCAAGAAGTCTTTTCAAAGTCCTTTCAGTAAGGATTTATTTAATAACTTTTATTCTCATCATAAGTTATTTCATGAAATATTTCAAAAGATTTCAAAATTATTTCATGTAAGATTTCTTTTGACTTTACCAAAATATTGCATGAATTATTTCATGAAAGCTTTTGAATGAATCTTGAAATGATTCGGTGAAAGAATACCTTAGATCATTCCGAAAATCTTTCTAAATTATTTTCTGATTTTAATCGTTGGAAGATTTCTGAGTTCTTTCTTGTTTCCTTTCAAGAAGTCTCTTCAAAGTCCTTTCAGTAAGGATTTATGAAATAACTTTTATTCTCATCATAAGTTATTTCATGAAATATTTCAAAAAGATTTCAAAATTATTTCATGTATGATTTCTTGAGACTTTACCAAAATATTACATGAATTATTTCATAAAAGCTTTCTGAATGAATCTTAAAATGATTCGGTGAAAGAATACCTTAGATCATTCCGAAAATCTTTCTAAATTATTTTCTGATTTTAATCGTTGGAAGATTTCTAAGTTATTTCTTGTTTCCTTTCAAGAAGTTCTCTCAAAGTCCTTTCAGTAAGGATTCATGTAATAACTTTTATCGTCATGATAAGTTCTTTCATGAATTATTTCAAAAAGGTTTTAAAATTATTTCATGTAAGATTACTTGAGATTTTACCAAAACCTTGCTTGGAATTATTACATAAAAGCTTTTTGTAAGTATATTGAAATGATTCGTTGAAAGAATACCTTAGATTATTTCAAAAATCTTTCTAAATTATTTCATGACTACAATCTTTGGAAGATTTTTGAGTTATTTCTTGTTTCCTTTCAAGAAGTTCTCTCAAAGTCCTTTCAGTAAGGATTCATGTAATAACTTCTATCGTCATGATAAGTTCTTTCATGAATTATTTCAAAAAGGTTTTGAAATTATTTCATGTAAGATTACTTGAGATTTTACCAAAACCTTGCTTGGAATTATTACATAAAAGCTTTTTGAATGAATCTTAAAATGATTCGGTGAAAGAATACCTTAGATTATTTCAAAAATCTTTCTAAATTATTTCATGACTACAATCTTTGGAAGATTTTTGAGTTATTTCTTGTTTCCTTTCAAGAAGTTCTCTCAAAGTCCTTTCAGTAAGGATTCATGTAATAACTTTTATCGTCATGATAAGTTCTTTCATGAATTATTTCAAAAAGGTTTTAAAATTATTTCATGTAAGATTACTTGAAATATTACCAAAACCTTGCTTGGAATTATTACATAAAAGCTTTTTGTAAGTATCTTGAAATGATTCGTTGAAAGAATACCTTAGATTATTTCGAAAATCTTTCTAAATTATTTCATGACTAGAATCTTTGGAAGATTTCTGAGTTATTTCTTGTTTCCTTTCAAAAAGTCATTTCAAAGTCCTTTTAGAAAGGATTCGTGTAATATTTCATATTTTAACTTTCATTTCCTTCTTGGTATTATTTTTGTAAAGACTTTGTAATCTTTCTGTGTATTATTTCATAAATTCTTTTCAAAAGAATATGGTTATCTTTTTAAGTCCTTTTTAAATTTTTTCAACGTATTATTACTTGTAATATTTCATGAAATTATTTCGAAATTCTTTCATGCTGTGTGGGTTGATAAAACATTTGATGCTTCAGACCAATGATTAAATAGCTTTAATTTCAATTTTTTTTCTAACACATTATTTAATATCGATATGCTAAACTTATATTTATGAAAATTCATGTTCATACTCATTTACATTTTTACGCTTTGTTTGAAGTGTAAAAATAATTGTTCACTCTTACAGATATTCTTACATTTGTATAGTATTTTGTATCTAGTCTCCAGCTTATTAGCACAAGATTAAATTCTGCCTTACCGACTTATGTATTTGAAATGAATGTGGTTGCAAGCGCCTGTTTTTGCCGCTCTAAATGTACTATAACCTATAAAAAATAATAAGAGGCCTTAAGTTCGAATCTTCACACGCGAAGCACAAAAGTTATTAAAAATATTCGAAGAATCATGGCCGCATATATTGATTCAGATGATATGGATCGTGTACAGCAACATCTAGCTGGATTTAGATTCTCAGTAGTTCCTGTAGATACGGATAAGCACAACATTTTCAAAACTTTTTCCATGTTGATATATCAAACTCAAAGATGCTTCCAGCATTTAAGAGATACTTGTGCTGAATACATGACAACACATCCATGGGCTTTTGAAGTATAGTATTAGTAAAATATTCCCTAAAAATATAAACATTTTAATCCATAATCCTATTAAAAATTCATTTGAATCAACAGATTTTTTTTTTACTCATAATAATATTAATTTTAAGTCTGTGGAAATGTTTCTCTAAAATTCTTATTTACATATTAATAGCTCTACTAAATTTTTATTTTTCTAGAACACTTCAATGGACTACATCAATGGAGTGAAAAATGAAGCTTTGGGTTGTTGGCCAGAAATTCAAGCACTGGCCTTGCATTTTGCAAGGAGTATTTATGTTATTGATTATGACTCTTTAACAGAGAATAAATTCATTGAGACGCAAAGTCCATATCCTCTGAGAATTTTGCACATAAAATCAAAAACATTTTCCATCCTATTTTCAAATTAGAGGATGTTCCGCCGATGAACCAAAAACTTACACCAGCATGAACAATTTGACAGAGGTAAGCAATAAATTATAATAAATAATTAATATTGTTATATTGTAATTATTATTATTTTTAGATGAAAAATATAGAAAATCAGGATATACCATATGAAAATTTTCCAAAATCAGTCGATAGTCCTGAAAATCAAGACACACCAGAACCAAAATATGAGAGTTTATTAAACTTATTTGGAGAAAGACAAGAACATATTTATGAAGTTATACATCCATTTGATGATGAAGCCAAAACGAAAGATTCTGATGTCGAAGAAATTAATATTGTAGATCAAAATCCAATAGAGATAGGCCCATCAGTAGACAATGAACTAGCGGGTAGTTCACAACAACCAAAGGCTTCATCTTCAGAAGATTCTAATTCAAATAAAAAAAAAATTGATGTAAAAAAAGAACCAAACATCCAATCCAGTTCAACTCAACGAATAAAGCTTTGTGGATTAGTGTGTTATAAAAAAAAACAAAATGAATGACTCATTTTTGGAAAACATTTTTTGTAATATTCATCATTGAAAATCATACGTAATCACCAGTATTGAATTGCATCAGAAATTTGGTGACATTAACAAGTAGTATCTGTGATTAAAATATATGAACCCAAAAAGTGCTCCAGTTGTTCTATGGTTACAAGGTGGTTCAGGATCAACATCATTATATAGAGTTTTTGCTGAAAATGGACCATTCAGTGTTACGAAAAATATGACATTGAAGACAAGAAAGTATTCTTGGCATACTAATCATAATTTAATATACTTTGATAATCCAGTTGGTGCTGGTTACAGCTTCACAGAAAATGATTTGGGTTATGCTATAAATGAGACTAATGCTGAATGATGATATACACAGCGCTGGTGCAGTTTTTTTATCTTTTTCTGGAGCTTCAGCAAAACGAATTTTATGTAACTGGAGAATCATATGCTGGAAAATATGTTCCTGCTGCATCCCACGCAATAAAAGATTACAATATCAAAGCTAAAATTAAAATAAATTTGAAAGGTCTTGCCATTGGAAATGGTTTAACGGATCCCTACAATCAGCTTTACTACAGTGATTATTTATATCAAATTGGGCTTATTGATTTCAATGGAAGGAAAATGTTGAAGGAAAGAGAGAATAAAGGAAGAGAATTGATTAAGCAACAGAAGTACGATGAGGCATTTGAAATTTTTGATGCTTTAATAGATAATGATATAAATGATGCACCATCTCTATTTAAAAACTTAACTGGATTTGACTTTTATTTTAATTATCTTCATACACATGAACCTAATAATTCAGATCGCTTCGTTAAATGGGTACAAATGCCAGATGTTCGTAAAGCTATCCATGTGGGTAATATTTCATTCGCAGAGCAAACTCAAAAAGTTGAAAAATTTCTTAAATCTGATATCATGCAATCAGCAACATTTTTTGTATCGGATTTACTTCAGCACTATAAAGTTTTAATTTACAATGGTCAATTAGATATCATTGTTGCATACCCATTGACTGAAAATTATCTTTTGAATTTAGAATGGCCTGGTGCTAAGGATTATAAAAAGGCTGTTAGAAAACAATGGTGGGTCGGCAATGAATTAGCTGGTTATTCAAAAACTCTTGGAAATTTGACAGAAGTGTTGGTGAGGAATGCTGGACACATCGTACCTGGAGATCAACCTAAGTGGGCTTGGGATTTAATTACTCGTTTCACTCATCATTAATCTTTTTAATTAATTTCTTTTTAAAAACAATGTTACCAATAATTAATTATTATCATGACATAGATAAAGGATACTTATGATAACTTAAAAGTGATATGCTGAATAACTTGTGATTATAAATAGATTAAAATTCATAAACAATTTATAGATGGCTTTACTACGAAAGAATTTTTAGGAGGTTAAAATAAAATTAATTTTTAAAGCTTTATAAAAACTGTGATCCTATTTTTAATAATTATAAGTACATAAATTATTATTTTGTATATTTGATGAAATGTTTAACGTAAATAATATAAAATTAAGATAAGTAAAATGATATTGTTTTATAAAATAGAGTATAATAATAAAAACAATATAAACTATTTCCAAAATATGAGACGTCGTATGTAGAATAATTTATTATTAAAATGTAATTAAAAATATTTGTTATATTACATATTTAAAAATAAATAAAAGAATAAAATTATCTTATTTTCTCAAATAGTGTAATTAGCAAATTGAAACCACAACCATAACTTATTAAAAAAAGATAATTAAGTTCCTTTTATTAACAAAGATTAAGTTAATCCTTTCGTTTATCTTTATTATGTCTAATGCATGTATTAAAAATAATTGTGATATTTTAAAATTATTATACTGTTAGAATAATAACCCGTTTTACTCATCATAAACCTTTTTAATTATAGTTGTAATTAATATTATATATTTGAATTTTTTTCAAAAATATAGTTTTTAAAGCTTTTTAAATAGTTGTCTAAACAAAGATTAAACTAGAATATTTTCATAATAATTGTTTTTCGATTTTTTCTTTTATCAGTTTGTGAATGATAATAATGATACGAGGAATTAAGACATTAAATTTATCGATATATTTTTGGAAGAATTGGATTTGATTCCAAAGAATACAAAAGCACAGAACAATTCTCAAATAAATAATCGTCATGTCACAATAAGAAAAGTTTTATCACCGCCAACAAATATAAGAACAAAAATTAATATTGATAATTCTGATGCAAAACAAGACAAAATCATCTCATCGTCTTCTTCAAATGTAACAAAAATTAAAGCCAGTCGAAGAAGTGGAAGCCAAGAGCCTAGGAAATCCATACCAGAATCAAAGCCTTTAAGTTCAACTCCAAAATCAGAAAAAAAATGAAGAAACTGAAAATTTAATAAAGCCGGAAGAAAATCAGACAAAAGTTGATGACTTTAAAATAAAGCCTAGTGATGTAAGAACAATATCTAAAGCACAAGATAATAAATCTATTAGAAACCGCAGAAGTTCAGGAAGTACTGGTAGTTCTAGTCGTTATTTAGATGCATCAAGTAAAGAAAATACTCGACCTTCAATTGATTCTTCTTCGTCTAGAGAAAGTGGTACTCAAGCAGATTTAAAAAAAGATGCTATCGTCGTATATCTGATGGCCTTTTAAAGAAGTCTGACTTATTAGAAAAAACTGATCCAGTAATGCTATTAAATGCTATTAAAGATCTTATAAGTAGATACTCCGAACAAGAGACTGTTAAAGTATTGAGAACGATGCAAAATTTGCATATAAACTCTCAAGCTAATTTGATAAAACATTTGATGCTTCAGACCAATGAATTAGTTAAAGAACTGAATCTCCATAAAAACCCTGGAAATGTTAAATCCTTGATTGAAGAAAATGAAAAAATGAGAGAAGATATTTTTTTATTGAGAGCTCGAAATGAAGTTTTACAAAAGAAAGTGGATGAATTGGCGCTAATAAAAGAAGAAAATATTTCATTAAAAATAAAGTTAAAAGAATTACAGCAGTGAAATTTGTTTATGTGAGTGCTAGCTTACTTAGATATATTTTTTTCATATTTAATTAAAATTAATCTTTTTACATATTATTTTCTAAAATTGTATATCATTGTATTTTTTTTACTTTGTTATTCTATTTTTATACTTATTACTGCGAAAGATGTTCATGATTACGCTTATAGTTATGTAATAATAAGTTTATGAGTGCCTTAAGAAATTTAATAGAAAGTCTACACATAAAAAATAATATTTATTAATATTTATTAATATTTATTATTTTTTTTTCATTTTAACGTCGCTGTATTTATGCCATCATTACGATGTTAATTAGCGACGGAGGTCATCAATGTGTTTGTGAACAAAGCACATGATCGCACATACACTGGTGGTTGTATAAAAATTAGCCGAGAGCGGGAGTTGAACTCGAGTTCTCAAGAATATGAATCTATCGTTCTACCAAAAAAATGAGTCACTGAGACCTTTCAATGAATATTATAATAATGACACGCGTACAATATTTGTAATAAAAAATAAAAAAGATGCATTTTTATCTAAATGATAGATGAAGCCTGCTTACCACGATATATAAATGATCTTTACATGAGTGTATATAAAATTACTACACTTTTGTAGAAAAAGTTTAAATAGCTTTAATTTCAATTTTTTTTCTAACACATTATTTAATATCGATATGCTAAACTTATATTTATGAAAATTTATGTTCATACTCATTTACATTTTTACGCTTTGCTTTAAGTGTAACAATAATTGTTCAAACACTCTTACAGATATTCTTACATTCGTATAGTATTTTGTTTCATTAAATTATTTTAGAGATTCTTTAATATGCATCATGGATTTTCGAAATTTTTTAAACAATTTCGATATAAATCGTTTAAAATATAGAAAGATGTGATTTTCAAATATTTTTCTTTAAAAATATTTTTGTTAAAATGCATCACATCACTATAAAATAAGGATAAAGTTTTTAATATTAATTTATTTACGCAACAGTTCTTCTGCGCATTTCATTTTCTTCTCCATCATCACGTTGATTCTCTGAATCAATTCCATTGTAATTTTGATCCACATCGTCGTCTGCTTGTTCACCAGGTTCTGGTGGTCTTGTTCATCTAAAATTAAATATTTTTTAATAATAATTGATATAATGAAAATTTTTTGAGATGATTTGTTTTAAATATATAATTAGATATAATTTTATTTTTCTTTTATCAAAAGTTTTAAAAAGTATTGAATAAACTTTAGAATATTTTTTTTATATTTTGGATAAAATTTTTGAATTTACCTTATCAACGTCTCCGGCGATCTATAAAGGAAGACAAGTTTGGCGAACAGATCTTCTTCAAGCCATAAATCTCCACTTTTTCGTACAAGGTAAATATTGAGACAAAGTCGTAATATTCGATCGACGTAAGGTAGATCTTCCAACATTATTTTAGGTGCCATATCGCTGACCATCTTTTTTATCATACCATTGACCAAAATGACGAACGTTGTGTACAAACCAAATATTCTGAAAATTTATTTATTATTATTTTAAAATTAATAGTAATATATTCAAAAAATTTTTAAAAGTAAATCGATACAATTACAGAATTCTAGATATAAATCTACCATTTTTACTTATAATAAATAAATATTAAATGACAGCAAATGAATATAAACGATTTATATCTACAATTTTGTAAAATTTTATTTATTCGCTCTTACATTATAAATAGTAAATATTAAAACTTACCCTAAACCACTGAGAAAACTAAGATTATCAGGAAAGACTTTGTCATTGAAGAGGAACATCATTATGTACGAACAATCATTCAATGGAATTTCATTAAGTGACGTATTATAAATGGTATTTTCATAATTTTCATTTATGGTGAACCATTCGCTAATTGAATTATTAGAAACGATCAGCGTTATGTTTCTATAGAGATACTTTTTCAATGCCTCGTCATCGTCAGCAGGTATTTCTAAAAAATAATTTTTATTTTAATCATTAAGCATAAAATTTTTAATTTGAGCATAGTTTATTATTGTAAAATAAATGATTTTTATAGATAGAAAATTAATTCAATTTTTAAAAATTAAATATATTTGACAAATAATGGTTATAAAAAACTTTACTATTTTTATAATAAATAAATTTAGAATTTTCTACTTACTGGCAAGTGTCACCAATGGCCTTACTAACTGCGGTACGATCGTGACGCTCCTACTAGTGACTTTCAAAAACATTGGCAAAGCATCGTTGATGTAAACGCTTTTATTCTTCACGTCATTAAATAGTACAGAGTTACTCGTTGCGGTTACGTTTGGCTCATAAATTTTACCAGTCAACGCTTCTATCAAGTCTTTACGCACTTGATTAAATTTACCATCGATAAATGCTGGAAGTAATATTTCTTTAACATTTGACGTTATGCCGGTGTCCTCTTTAAATGCTGGCTTTCTTAATACTATCCACTCGATATGCATTGTAACTATATCATCTGATTTAAGCTCATTTATCAATCTAAAAATATAATTATAAGTTTTATCAGAGTCATTAAAAAATTAAATCATTATTGTAGGAAAATGATATGTCCTACCTATCCCTATCAGGTGGTGAAATTTCCCACAATTTGCCAGAATCTGGGCCTAACTTAACAGCAGCAACGTCAGTATTTATATAATTTTCTAAGAACGTCACTGCTGCTCTATCTCTACGTGTCACTTCGTACAATTCCCTCAAGTCATTAAAATCCTTCTCACTATACGGGATTATTGCATTATTCTGAGCAGCAATTTGATAGATTGGTACGTAAGCTCCAATTCTAACGTTGAGCCTAACTTCGTTGGGTAAATTGGATATACCAACAGTACTGCCGAGAGCAAAGAACAATAACGTGAACCAAATAATGACAATCATTAAGAATAATGCAAAACCGCTAACTAAATACTTGCTCGTTTGAGGCTTCTTTATGCCCCGTTCCGCTGGATAGTCGTTTTCTAATCCACGCATACACTGAAGAAATAAATATATTATTAAATATTAATTATAAATAATATAAGAAAAGCTTTGATTTTTTTGTTTCACCTTTAATTGATAGACATTAGCGAATATATCTTCCATTTTGAACCAATCCATCACAGCCATTGAAGTATCAGTCCAGATCCAATCCATGACTGCTCTCATTTCAAAAAGTAATGGAACGAGCATGAATCTGTAATAAATTTAATATAATTAATAAATACATAATTTTATAAAATCCTAATAGAATAATGTATATAAAGTGATATTTACCCTTTAAACAGCGTATAATTGACAATTGTGTACTTTTTACATAAAAAGTTGCCAAGTATACGCGTCGGATAACCAAGTCGCAACTGATATGCTGCGAGTAGTAAGTAAAAGTATTTGACCATGTACCAGATTTGGGGTATAACTTTCGTATTGAATTGTCTGCAAATCATTTCAAAATATTAAAAATTTCATTAAGATCTTAATTATTACAGCTTCTATTTAATGCGATATTATGTATTACCTTTCAGTAGCACTTGGCAATGTAATGAGCATCCATATATGTATACCAATCACTAAGAAGTACTGGAAGGCCAATTTTCCTTCGATTGATTTTTTCAAAAATAATGCTCTATCATCAACTATAAGCGCGAACTGTAATAACGACATAAGCAAAAATGGTATTGGTACTCAGTTCTCTGCGAAGTAAGCTGCAACACCTCCATCTCCTTGTTGAGCCTATAAATAACGATATTTTAATAGTTGATAATTCAAAAAATTTTGACCTGAAATGAACTATTTAAAACTTACGCCAAAAGATAAAAAACCAAAAATTAGTAAAAGGAAATTTGAGAAATCACAGAAGAACATGTACGCGTAAACGTTCGTCTTCTCTTTCTCAGATGAATCAAGAATGTTAACAAAAAATATTTTCATTGGCTCCAAATATTTCATAAATCTGTAATAAGAAATTCATTTGAGTATAAAGTTTCGATAATTTAAAATTTATGTGATAATTTAATAATGTTCATAAAATATTACTAACGTTAAACGCAATGTGTATACATAATTTTCATCTATTACACTCTTTTCGGTTGCCTGTATAACCACAAGTTTATCGCCGTCGCCGACCGGCTGTAAATTATCTTCTCCATCGCCTTGACCTTCCAAATGTAAACTCAATGTCATACTTTTTGGTGTCTTTATTTCATTTTCTGCGTTGGCTCTACAATTTTTTTAAATTCAATTTAAAATTAGTATTAAAAAGTAAAAACAATATTGTTTACATAAATATTTGTGAAAAAATTTACTAACATTGCTCCAGTTGGCTCTGAATCTATAGGTTCAGTAGCAGCAGGTTGTTCTGTTTGTTCAGTTTCTTCCGGAGTTTTATCACTGCTACCATCATTTGTCTTTATCACCGTTGCAATCGTAGTACCTATTGGAATGACTTTTCGTATTTTAGAATCCGGCGTCGTCCATTGTCCTAATGATTACAGCATAAACCTTTGTCATAAAACAAAAAAAAAAGAAACCATTAATAAATTAATTATTAAATGCTTGAGTTATTTAATAGTTAATGAGAAATTCGTACCGATGGAGAAAAATACAACGAGAAGAAGAAGTAAATCCCATAAAGCATAATTAGTCTTGCGTTCAACACCAAGAATTCTTGGTACCTCGAATGAATAGGACGTCATTTCTTTCTTATTCCATGGTAAAAATGCAGGTTGGCAAACATACTTTATTATCACGATCACCTAAAAACAAAAATTAGAAAATTATTACAAGTTAATTAATTTTTTTACTAAATACAGTTAAATCATCGTCGTCCATGTCGTCGAACATGTAGTAATCGCCCGATCTCACAGCTGTTTATAATCGAATATTTTCAATTAGTTTCGTAATAAATAATAGTAATTGGTAGAAAAAGCATTGAAATAATAAATGTTAAGAATGCAAATTAAGGTAAAGGAAATTAGTATACAAAAGTATTAGGTGCGATATCTACAAACTAATTTTGGTGCTATTAAAATAATTTATAATTATTTTAATAGCACCACCAAACGTAAGCTATATTAGATGTTGTTTTCTTCCTTTATACAATTTTCTGTTATTGAGTTGCAATGCTTGGATGCTTGGATGATATATAAGCTTTGCGCGATTTTGTGTTTTTACTTTTTTGTTGCGATTTCTGATGGAAGATTGTAGATTTTTTAGAGATATCATGGTTTCATAAAATTAATTTTATTAAATATTCGTGTTCTATTATAAATTTTTAATTTTTACTTTATTAATTGTACGAACTTTATTATAAATCCAGAGCTTTGAATTCTATTAAAAAATAACATCTTTCAAAACTAACGACAAAATTTTTCAGTTTTTATAAAAATTAAAAAAATTAAAATTAAAAAATTATAAAGAATTCTTTAAACCATGATTTTTTAAATAAATTCAAGATAAATTGTTCAAAAGAATTATATTTATTTTTAACGTCATTAGATATAAAATTTTATTTTCCAAATTGATTTCTCAAGAAGAAAACTACAGCACGCAAAAACATTTACAGCGATTTCTATTACAACGTGTTCGAGCATCCAAAAAATTTATTGACTCCCGTTAACATCCTCTTTCTTTGAAAAAAAAAACGCTGAAAAAAAAAGAGAAAAACCAATCAACGGTTAAAAAAAAAAGCATCGAGTTCGAGCAAGCCATTAAAGAGATGAGACAGAAAAAGTAAAAGAGGGAGAGCGAATTGTTGCAAGTGTTTGTTGGGAATCGGTTTATATAGCTCGGACGCGTAAAATACTGCGGCTGCGTTAACCAGCCGACCGCGAATATCCTTGATTAAACGCAAAAAAAGCACGTACACATATATACTCCGGGGGTATATATAAGAGAGAATAGCTTTTCTCTCTGTACCGAATCTTCTTTCGCAACTACGACGTCGTTTAGAGTGCCGGTGAGAGAGAGAGAAAAAAAAAGAAGAAAAAGATGATATCACCTTTTATAGCCGCAAAATTAAAGCGGGAAATTGTTGGGTTTTTGTTTGTTGGTTGGCGCGATTGTAAATTATTAACGGTACTAACGTCTTCATTGTTCGAAATCAATTTTATATTAAATTAAATAAATATGATAAATTTAGTTAATCTTATAATTTTCAAAAAAAAATTTAATCCATACAAAATTTAAATCATTTTATTTATGCAGCATAAATATAAAATTAAAATTGATATAATATTTTTGTTGTTTATATCATTCAAAACTTTTAGACACTGCGATTTCTTTATTATTACACGTACAACATACTTAAAAAAAAAAGCAAACCATAAATAACAGAATCTTAAAAATTATACGATTTAACTCAATAAAACTCAATTAAATATTAAATATGTCGCATGATCTCACGTTCATGTGCATAACTGAAAATAGAAAGAAATCTTTTGTAAACTCCAACAATGATCCGCACCTACGTAAATAATGTCGCTCTATTTAGAAAACTTACCTTACAAACAATCGGGCCACATAAAACTCCTCCACCCTCGCACACGCATAAAATTTCGCATATCGAATCTTTAACAATAAAAGGCCGCGCGTCAAGATTTTACAAAGAAGAAAAGAAACGATTATTAGTCAAGAGGATATGATGCTTAATATACTCAATAAAAGGGAACATACGTAACGTAAAAGCGTGATAATCGTAGGGATGACTATGATGACGGGAGAGCGAAACAATGTGGCTTATAATAGGGGGAGAAAGTCTATGTGTATGGTATAATGCTAGTAGTGCGAATTGTCAGAGCTTAAGAAGTAGAAGGCAACGTTGATGTATGACTGTACAGAAGGAAAATGCCACGTGCCTACATACGTATATATAATATCATCTACACCCTTGGAAACTCTTGTTAGGAGGAAAAGGAGGCAAGGATTAAAGATGAGACATACCACAGGAAGCAACCCAACGGTAACATTCCATTCTCTTCTCACTTATTGGGTGTAAGTGTGCGTTTAGCAAAATGCTTACTTCCCTTATTTTTCTATTTTCAAGATGAAGAAGATGTAACAAATGATTTTTTTTTGTTGATGAGAAATTCGAATGTATTTTTGGTGAATTGTGAATAAAGATTGGTGAAATAGATTTTGACAAAGAAAATTATTGTAAAATATTTAAAGATAGTTGGAAGTTTTAAAACAATAAAGATGAAAAAATCTACTTGATAATAATGTAAACCTTTTTTAAGATCGTCAGTGGCTCACTCGGTAGAGCGTTGGATTCGGTGACTCGTCGTTGAGCGTTGGTCGCGATAGGACGTCTTTGTGCCGCTCGCGCCTCAAATTCGCAATAAATTGCACTACGAGGCCATTCATATGTATAACCGAGTGTTTTATTGCAAAAATGTATTAACATTGTTAAAATAAAAGTGTAGTGCTGTGCTTCTTATATATAATAAGGTCTAATTATATAGCAAATGCTAATCAAGCATTTTACATAACCTCAAACGATCAAAATGTCGTTGAGCAGTGGGGGAGGTACAAATTCGTACGGTAAAAGAAAGCAAATCTCGAACGGGAATTTCACTGAAAATGCCGAACAATCCAACGCTTCTAAAAAATCTAATCTAAATACTAATAGTATCGATAAAGTCTTCGAAAAGGAACTCAGAGAATTGGGTTTAAGAAGACAATGCCCAATCCAACCCAATCTAAACGTCGCTAAAATAAGAAACCCAATACGGGAGAATAATGATGTGAACGAAATAACATCTACTGCAACCCAAGAAACGCAAAATGGCGTAAATTCAAGCTTATATAATCTAGTAACAATAATGGACGAGGACGCTAGCGGCCTTGACGTCAATGCAATGGCCAGTTCAGTCAATGACGACAAGTCATGGGAGCTCCCTAAGAAAATCGTCAAAAGTTCTTCATTGGATAAAATATATAGCGACGCACAACAATCTATCAGTACACAAAACAGATTCGAAACTTTAGGATATCAAGGAAACACCGTTACTAACACAAACGCTAACAGCGACACAAAAGAGACCATTGCTCGAAAAATTCGAATTGTAAAACCTCCCCCTATTTATTGCAGACATGATTCTGCTAAAGAACTCATAACCACTATTGCTGCAACTATTGATAAAAAAAATTTCTATTTAAGAGACTGTTACCCAAAGGAACAAACCATCATTTCTAATACCATCGAAACCTTTAAATTGATCAAGGAGAAACTGATCGAATCGAAAATACTCTTCTACACTTACACGCCCCATTGTGAAAAAAATAAATTACTGGTTCTCAAAGGTATCAACAAAGACTTCTCTAATGACGAAATAAAAGATGAAATTCATAACCTTGGTTTACCTAACATCCAGGTAATAAAAGTGGAAAAACTTAAAGTAAAGGACACGAGTGCTCAAAAAAATATACTTTTAGTTCAATTTAGTAGCGAGAGTATTGTGAAAAACATAACCAGACTGAATCATATACTAAATCTTAAAATCAAATGGGAACCGTATAGAAAAAATAAAATTTATCAGTGTCACAACTGCCAAAGAGTTGGTCATTCAAGCATCAATTGTAACCTGGGTTTTAGATGCGTGAAATGTATGATGGACCATGCCCCAGGTCAGTGTTCACGAACTAAAGAAAAGCAAGATGACTTACCTTCCTGTGTTAACTGCAAAGAGTCAGGACATACTGCAAACTACAGAGGTTGCAAATACCTCCGCTTTGCTCAATCATATATCAACGCATCAAAGCAGACAACAAACATCTCTCACCGGCAAGACAATATGGTACAACCTAACCTCTCTTACGCAGAGGCAACACGCGCCCAAGGCAATAACAATTCATCGTGTATAACATCTCAGCAACCATACAACACATCCACTACGAGCCCGGATCTCAACAACCAACACATAACCAAAACTATTGAATCGCTTCTTAATAATTTTAAGGTCGAAATCTTAAACTCTATCTGTTCGCAAAATGCGACTATTCAAAAACAAATAGATAATCTGAATATTAAAATAAAATTTATTTTTAATAAATTCGAACTACAATGGTCAGACCCATTAATTGTTTAAATATAAATATAATATCTATCAATTTTATCTCTGAAAAATAAAATTTTAATTGCTGAAAAATAAAAAAAAAATAAAAAGTTAAACAGGAATCACATGCGTGACTATTGTAATCTTCGTTATATTAAAATTACTCTGTGATTATATCCTGAAATACATCTTGTGTCTACACTAAAGCGCTTCACTAAATCTCATTCATAAAGTTAGGTTATGTTGTATATTAAATACTATTCAATATTATCAATGTAAACTCGCGTTTAAAGATGTCATTCTTTAGTAGAGTGAAGTTAAAAAAAAAAAAAAAAAAAAAAAGAAAAAAAAATAATCAAAACTAACATCATTGACTATATCTCTATTAAATGTAAATATGTAAATACAAGTAGATTTAGTTTATAGTATGTAAGATAAGACAATCAATGTAACAGCTGGTTTTTTTAATTTTTCCAGCAGTCCGTAAAGGGGATGAAAAATCCCACACTCAAATTTTTGCCTCACGATGGTTCTTTATTAAAGAAAAAGGCAATTCACACCAATTATCTACTATATAACATCTGAAATATTATATTCTACGAGTACTTTATCTAAAAAGTCAATAGAATAACATACACTGTGCGTCTTCTAGATTTCTCAACATATTTTGCGCTATTCAAATTTATAATGTTAATCTTTAATTTGTTTATATAACTATAATGTATCATTTGTGCTAATAATAAATAAATAAATAAAAAAAAAAAAAAAAAAAGCGTTGGATTCGTATTCTCGAGGACTCGAGTTCGAATCCCGCTCTCTAAATCAAGCATAAATCTGTTTCGTTAGAATTCACTAAGCTTTAATAAATAAGTATTTAATTGAAAATAAATAATTGCAAAAAGATATTAAAATAACTATTTCAAAATAATATCATTCAAGTGGAATGCTTTTTTTGTTTCTGAAGATTTTTTCTCAATGTGAACCTCACCACTTTTACATAATCATGAACACTCAATAAATATTTCATATCATAAAATAAATAAAATAAAAAAATTACATTAATCAATCATGAAAATCGAAACAGTAAAAAATAACCGTTAAATCTCTTAAAAATTTGGTACAATGTGATACAGAACTAATATTCCTTCGATGAACTGAGCGTACTGTTAAAAGATTGCATTATTTATTTAAAATCTAAAAAAAATATGAATTCATATTATTATTTCTACTAAAATTATAACATTAATAACTTAGATAATATGTTTATCTTCTAATAAAAACAAATTCACCCAATTATATAATAAGAACGACAAAAGTTCATACTCATAAATTTAACTTTACTTTTTAAATTACTATTTTTTTCAAAGCATTAATTTAAAATAAATATTACACGAGTAGAATCATTTTATAAATAATGGTAACTTTAAAATTGAATTTATTTATTCAATAATTATTCCCACATCACCAGCAAACGTTAAATTCTCATCAATCGGTACAGCAGATCTCTACACAAACATAACATACAGTAGATCAATCAACAGCTGATACGACCCATACGTATATTCTTTAAACTTTTCAAAGTAGTCGCATAACATGAAAAAGCGCTCTAAATCGCTCCGATGTCAGGGTCATATATAAAATCGTAGCATTCCCCTTCCCCATTAACTCAGCTGCTTTTAACTTATTCAGTTATATAGCGTCGAGAATAACAACGCGTGCTACTGACTCTGTATCACTGCGTAATGATTAAACGAAAATATTATTCTTATATTTTATTGTTTTACGCTTGTCTAATATTGCCAAAAAATGAAGTGCAATCTTATCGTGCCGTTGCAATTATACACGGTGTGCTTACCGGTAGCGATAGTATGGAGGTGATTTCGAATCGAATACAAGAGGTAACAACAATAAATTTAGTTTTATTTTCAAATCTTTTGTTTATAATTTTTCCTTTTTTTTTCAATATTTCTAGCTAGATTGTTGAAGAATTATTATTCTTTGTTGTTGAATTTTAAGACTAAGATAGGCTTATCTTTTTAGTAGCTTTATTTTAGTGATTTTTACTTTGTTTCGATATTTGTTTACTCAATTCTTTTCATACAGCTTAATTATTTATAGACTTAGCTGAATAATCATATTTTCTAAAAAATTGTTTTGAATACAAAAAAGTGTTTTTATCAATATTACGTACAGTAGCTTGAAGATTAAAAAGTCAATTGTAAGTTATGATTTATTCCATTGTATTATCCTTTGTCTTGAATATTTTCAATACATTCTAATAGGGAAAGAAAAATTTCGTATTCTCATATTGCTGGAGATCATTATAAATTCAAAAACAGTCTTACGACAGCGAATAATAAAATACATTATGGAAAGTTAGAGTCACATTAGAATCTTTTTCATCTAAAAATAATTGGAACAGTTATGTAAGAGTAACACAACATAATAATAATAATAATAGTATAATAAGTTGTTAAAATATTAAAATTTATACTGAAATTTAAAATAAAAAATAATAAATATATTTCTATTTATGATTTTACACATATGCGATTAATTATCTATGTAAAACATAAATTGCGTTAATGACAAAATATAAATATAAATTCAAAATAACAAATATTAATTAATTTTACAGAAGCATCCCGGAACGCCAGTATACAATACCGTGAGATACGCAGGCTGGAGTAGTTTGGAGCCAATGTGGAGGCAAGTTGAAGAATTAGGAAATGATATATTGTCAATTGGTGCAGCGTATCCTGAAGGTATAAATTTATTGGGTTACAGTCAAGGTGGATTATTAGCTAGAGCGATATTGCAAAGGTTTCCAGAGCACAATGTTAAAAATTTCATATCTTTAAGCTCACCACAAGCAGGACAGTACGGAAGTATGTTTGTTAATTATTTAGTTTATTTTGTTCTTATGAAAAAATAATATTTTGTTTATTAATAATTTTGTATTTTTACAGCTAAATTTTTACACTTAATATTTCCTGATTTGGTGTGTGAAACAGCTTACGAACTGTTTTACTCGACAATCGGACAACGTACGAGCGTTGGAAATTATTGGAACGATCCTCATCATCAAGTAAAAATAAATAATTTATAATTTATCAATAAAATATTTTTTATATTAATCACAAAAAATTATTTTCAGGAACTCTATTACAAATATAGTAAATTTTTACCGTACGTCAACAATGAGAAAATAACAACCAACACGACAACGTTCAAAGCTGGTTTGACGAAATTAAATAAAATGGTGCTAATAGGGGGACCAGACGATGGTGTAATAACACCATGGCAAAGTAGTCAATTTGGCTATTACGATAAAAACGAGACGGTTATCAATATGCGCGATAGAAATGAATATAAAAGTGATTTAATAGGACTTAAAACATTGGACAAGAGAAAAAAGCTTGTACTTCATACTGTACCCGGAATACCACATTTTGAATGGCACAAAAATGTTTCTATAGTAGATCAATTTATACTTCCTTATTTAGATTAATAGCACAAAACACAAGTCGCGCAATTACAAAAGTGATATGATGCTAAATATAATATAAAAAAAAATCGTGATATTTTATAGACAAAGTTTTAATACTCATCGTAAAGTGCGTTTCATCATGTTGACGCAAATCAAGAGATTTTTAATAATGCAACAGCAAGATGAGATTTTTCAATTCATATTCATTGTTATAAGTTATAAAAATACATTTATTTTATTAACTTTATACTGTGAATTTTATAATTATTTCAAGATGTTTTATCATACGTACCAAATATTGTATTATATGACATTGTAAATGCATTTTTTATTAAAAAAATAGATGTATATTTACCTATTTATTTGCATGTATTTGATTTTTACATTATTTCATTTTTAACATAATTTTATTCCCGGAAGTTGACTATTAACATAAATTGAACATAATTTGTTTAGTCTAGCAACGCGAAAAAATCTTCCTTTGTGACATTCGATAAATACAGTATTTTTTTTTAAAATAAAGACACAAAAAATAATAAATTAAAGCTCAAATTTGACCGTATTTTTTTGTAAATTAATATTCATTTTAAAATATAAAATTTTACGAATTTATAAACTTTATAATGTAAATATTCGATTATTTTAAAACCTACTAATTATTCAAAACATTTCGTGTTATTAAAAATATTTTTTATAATAAATAAAATATTAATGAACAAAATTATTAAAATAAACCATTTAAAAATCACCAATAGATAATTGTCCATTTACATTGTGCTCAGTGCATATTCTAATAGCTAATAGCACAGCTTTTTGTAAACATTAACAATTTGGTCATGTGTTAAATATAAAGCATGACAATACAAAAAGAATTCTTCTGAAGGCACATCGATTGATAATGTACAATTCACTTCGTCAATTGACTTATCATTTTTATTTAAGCCGATTAAAGAGAAAAAAATAATAAATAATAAACATAAATTATATTTTTTAATTAAAAGGAAAAATTACTGTATATTATACAAATATAGTTCTTTTATCTTAACTTTTTGAATAATAAAAAGTCATCGTTGGAAAATTTTAGTTAAATATGTATGTTTACACATTTTTTATATCAGCTTGAGATTTAATAAAAACACAAAGCAAATGTAATTATTAAAAATAGTTATATTACATATACACGTTATTGAAAATTTAGACTTTCGATGATTAGAATTACAATAAAAAAGAAATAAGTTCTAATTTTTATTAAATTTATGATGATTTATATCTGAGTTAATTTCAATACTTATCGCACAATGTCGTTCGTAATTTAAAATGATTTGTAATGAGTAAACCGAGTAATCAAATCCAAAGCCCATTTAGGTTGATCCGTAGGTACAAAGTGACCAGAATTTCTTACAAGAACCTCTGTAAGATTATGTACAGTTTTTGAATATCCAGCCAATTCATCATCTATCCACCATTGTTTTCTTGGTCCATTTCTATACTCTTCAAGTCCTGGCCATTCTAGATTCCAAAGAAAATTTTCTGTTCCCGTATAAGGAACTATCATATCCAACTGACCATTATAAATTAAAACTTTATAATCTTCAAGCAAATCGGCGATGAGATATGCAGCTGACTTCATTATATCTTCTCTCATGTCGTAAAATATTTTATGTGATATTGCAGTATACGTTATGTTTGGATGAACATGTATTGATTTCTTAACCTTTGATTTTTGGAGCCATTTAACATACCATTCGTCATTTGACGGTTGAGCTTGTAAAAAGTTATAATAGTTAGAAAATCCCATCAAATCACGTAATAGATTCTTTGGTTGCTTTTTTTGAAACATTACAGGGAAAAATATCCCACCCCATGCTTGGTATGCCTTCATATAATCTCCTTTTCTAATGAAATTCAATACCTTATTTTCAAATTTTCGTGTTTCCTTACGACCATTGTAATCAACAAGACCAAGTTGATAGAAATAGTCACTATAAATATTTTGATGTATTGGATCTATCCACCCATTACCAATTGCAATACCTTTAAGATTGATTTTATCATCTGATTTAGTATTATGTATCTTTATAGCATGTGCTGTGGATGGTACGTATTTTCCTCCATATGATTCTCCAGTGACGTAAAAATCATTTTTACGAAGATTAGGGAACAGTTTGAAAAATTGAACCAAAGCAATCGCTATATCTTGGCCAGCTCTTGTAAAATCACGTACCGAAGCCTTTCTATTATCAGCAAAACTAAATCCAGTGCCTACCGGACTATCTATGTAGATTACATGATGATTAACATTCCATGATTGTTTCCGTAATACTAAGGTTTGATTTTTTCTTATGTAAAATGGTCCGTTTTCACTAAAAAGTCCTATCAATGAAGACGCCCCAGGGCCACCATTTAACCATAGAAGAACCGGAGCATTACTTCGATTTTTCTGCATTAAGTATGAACAAATATCAATCATGATAAAATTTATAAAAAATTTAGCAGTAATTGCAAAATGTATTAACCAACGATTCTACTAACCTGAGATGGAAAGTACCAAAAGAACAGATTTGAATTGTATGTTTTATTGATTGTGAAGTAACCAGAATAACTTTCGTAGTTTACATTTTCTAACTGAACGAATGATTTCTTTTGTGCTTCTTTGATTTTTCCAGATTCAATCAATGATGTTAAATATAGAAAATCATTCCTATTTTCTAAGCTAACAGAATATTGAAAAAAATATACTAAAACTAAAAAAATTATATTTTTTATGTTTTTCATGACTTTTATTTATTCAATCAAATCTTGAAATATGTAATGTGTCTTTAAAAATAATGAATCTGCGTACAGGCAACGAAATGTGTGCTTCTACAGAATTCACTTTGTGAATTGACTGATTTTAGATAAATAAATTAAATCAATATAAATACTAAAATCTAATGACCCGCATGCAATGCAGACGCTTTCAAAGATGCTTAAACAATTAATAAATTAATTTATTAGAATTATAAAAATGATTTAATATTTGGGTTATTATTGTACATGATATTGAAATATATTATGTATATATTTGCTTTATATAATCAAAAATATTTTCCTATTAATTTATTTTCTAGACCATTTATCCCGTATGTTTACTATTATTTCTTGTGATTAAAGATACAATATTGAGCTTTGTATTTAACATAATATTAAACTCGTATTTTCAAAAAATAAAACGTTTTAAAAAATAATAGACGATAAATTTAATGTCTTAATTCCTCGTGTTATTATTATCATTCACAGAATGATAAAAAAAAACAATCGAAAAGGGAATAGAATCTTTTAATAACTTATATCTGCGAAAACAAAATTTGATTGTTCTAGTTATTCTCTCAACAATGTAATAACAAAATATTAATTTAAAAAAAAAAAAAATTATTCTCTTATGTAATTACCGATATATAAAATTAGGATTGCTTTGTAAAAAAATATAAAAATAATAACTTTATGAAAATTCAATTGAATTCAATTGAATTAAAAAAAAACTAATTTATTCGAACAATATCTTTTTCTTATGATGAATGAAATACATTTATAACTTTCGACACTGCTTTAATTCAGCATCAAATATGATTAGTCTTATAAATCGAGTAATTTATCAACTTTAAAGAAAATATTTAAACATTGTGGTTCATGAGACGAACTATTTGCCAAAGTACTTATATTCAAGTGATGTTAACAATATTTGATTTTTTATTCAGCCATGAAGAGAAAAGTACGTATACTTCGTAAATGTCGCAAATATTGAATTTAATAAAATGCTAACAAAAGCAATAAGCTATATCTAATTTAAATCCACATAATTTTTAGCTTGTATGGCCCATTGTCTCATTATTAAAATAGAAGAAATAAAAAAAATTAGAAGGTAGTTTATTTAAGTGAATAACATAAAAGGTGAATGAAAAATACTTTTTATTAAATATTTCTTGTAGAATTTATGAAACAATATCTTAATATATTAATACTTTGGAAGAGATTTACATTTTAAAATAGAAACTTTCAAAAATTAAATTCGCTATCAATCAGTTATTACATAACTATTATTATGAAAATATTCTAGTTTAATCTTTGTTTAAACAACTATTTAAAAAGCTTTAAAAACTATATTTTATAAAAAAAATTCTAATACATAATATTTATCACAACTGTAATTAAAAAGGTTTATGATGAGTAAAACGAGTTATTAAATCCCAAGCCCATTTTGGTTGATCTGTAGGAACCATATGACCAGCTTTTCTCACAAGTACTTCAGTTAAAGTTTTTACTGTTTTCGAATATCCAGCTAATTCTTTTCCTATCCACCATTGTTTTCTGACAGCTTTTTTATAATCCTTAGCACCAGGCCAATCTAAATTCAATAGATAGTTTTCCATCATTGGATACGCACAAATAATATCAAGTTGTCCATTATAATGTAAAATTCTATAATATTGTAACAAATCTGAAACCATATAAGCGTTTGATCTCACAAGATCGTTTTCAAGAAATTTTACCACTTTCGATCCATCAGTATAAAATGTATGATTGCCAACATGTATAGCTTTACGGATATCAGGTTGTTGCACAAATTCAACAAACCAATCTGGACTATTTGATTCATTACTATGTAAATAATTATAATAAACATCTAAGCCAGTTAAATTTTTGAATAAAGTTGGCTGGCTCGTATCTTCATCGTTAATAATACTGTTAATTACAGTAGCAGCTTCAATATATTTTCCTTGTTTCATTAAATTTTTAGCTTTATCTTCCAAAATTCTAAATTGGTCACGGCCATTAAAATCGATAAGACCAATTTGGTATAAATAATCTCCGTAATTAATTTGATTTATAGGATCTGTCCAACCATCACCAATTGCAAGACCTTCCAAATTTATTTTGACTTGAGCATTTTTATTGTAATCTTTTATGGCATAAGATACGGCTGGAACGTACTTTCCAGCATAAGATTCACCAGTTACATAAAATTCATTCTTTTGAAGTTCCGGGAACATTTTGAAAAACTGAACTAAAGATGACAATACATCACGTCCAACATCGGTTTCATTAGTTGCGTAGCCTAGATCATTATCTGTGAAGCTGTAACCAGTACCAACTGGATTATCAATGTATATTAAATTATGATTAACATTCCAAGAGTATTTCCGAGATTTAAGTGTTTTATTTTTTGTGACACTGAAAGGTCCATTTTCTGCAAAAAGTCCAAACAATGATGTAGCACCTGGTCCACCTTGAAGCCATAGAACAACAGGTGCACCTTTTGGGTTTATCTGTAGTGATAATAGAAGAAAATTCATGGATTTATAACATTCATATTATAATAAAATATATAAATCATCGTAAATATTATCGTAATAAAGTTCTAAATGAGTAGTATAAAAATTTAATTTTTAAATAATAAAAATATTTTCCAAAGAATAATTATTAAGAAATTAATACTTTTATTACAGTAGAAGTCTATGTTTGAGATCAGTATAATACAATAATGATAAAATTAAAAAATTAATAGTTCGGTTAATTAATACGAGCATTGCTAACTTTGAGTGACCAAATTCAAATCGTGATCTAGGTTATTTATCCAATGACACCATAATGTCGAATTGTTAATTTGTTAAAAAATAAAACTGTTTCTGCATCGTTATTACTAAAATATGTAATTAAGATTATTATGTTAAAAACTGAAATGAATAAATAGTTCATACGGAAAAAAGATACCGCAGGGATAGTTTATTTAAATAAATAACATAAAAGATGAGTCAAAAATATTTTTTATTAAATATTTTCTGTACATTCAACATAGAATTATCTTCAAGTAATTTGTATTTTAAAATAGAAGCTCTTAAAAATCAAACTCGCTATTAATGAATTTATTGAATATCTTTTACCCAGAAAATATTCTGGTTTAATCTTTGTTTTAATATCCATTTAAACACTTATAAAAAGTATATTTAATTAAAGATACAATTGTATAGTAATTATCACAACTATGATTAGAAAGGTTTATGATGAGTAAAACGAGTTATTAAATCCCAAGCCCATTTAGGTTGATCTTTAGGAACCATATGTCCAGCCTTTCTAATAAGTACTTCAGTTAAAGTTTTAACAGTTTTTGAATATCCAGCTAATTCTTTTCCTATCCACCATTGTTTTCTAACAGCCTTTTTATAATCCTTAGCACCTGACCAATCTAAATTTAATATGTAGTTTTCTGTCATCGGATAAGCACAAATAATATCAAGTTGACCAGTGTAAAGTAAAATTCTATAATGTTGTAACAAATCCGAAACCATATAGGCGACTGATCTCATGACATCATCCTCGAGGAATTTAGCAACTTTCTCAGCACCAATATTAAATGTATGATTACCAACATGTATAGCTTTACGTACATCAGGTTGCTGTACGAATTCAACAAACCAATCTGAATTATTTGATTCTTTATCGTGTAAATAGTTATAATAAACATCGAAACCAGTTAAATTTTTAAACAACGTAGCTTTGTTAGGACCATCGCCATCAATAACTCCATCCATAATAGTATTAGCTTCAGCATATTTTCCTTGTTTTATAAAACTTTTAGCTTTATCTTCTAAGATTCTAAATTGGTCACGGCCATTAAAATCGATAAGACCAAGTTGATATATATAATCTGCGTAATTTAGTTGATTTATAGGATCTGTCCAACCATCACCAATTGCAAGACCTTCCAAATTTATTTTGACTTGAGCATTTTTATTGTAATCTTTTATGGCATAAGCTACGGCTGGAATGTACTTTCCAGCATAAGATTCACCAGTTACATAAAATTCATTTTTTTGAAGTTCCGGGAACATGTTGAAAAACTGAACTAAAAATGATAATACATCACGTCCAACATCGGTTTCATTAGTTGCGTAGCCTAGATCATTATCTGTGAAGCTGTAACCAGTACCAACTGGATTATCAATATACATCAAATTATGATTAACATTCCAAGAGTATTTCCGTGATTTGAGTGTTTTATTTTTTGTGACACTGAAAGGTCCATTTTCTTCAAAAAGTCCAAATAATGATGTAGCACCTGGTCCACCTTGAAGCCATAAAACAACAGGTGCACCTTTTGGGTTTATCTGTAGTGATGATAAAAGAAAATTCATGGATATAAAAAATTTATATTATAATAAGTAAATCATAATAAATATTATAGTAATGAAGTTATATAGATTAGAAAATAAGGAAGAAAATATTAGATTGGCAATTAATATAAATATTTTCCCAAGAATAATTATTAAGAAATTAATACATTAATTGCAATAGAAGTCTACTTCAAAATAAGTATAATAAAATTTTTAAAAAATTCTAAGATTGATGGCTAAATTGTCCATCTGCAGTGTTTAATGGCTAAAGTGATCTGATTTTGAAAACCAAATTCAATATGATATTATATAAATATTTAAGTGAAATTGTTATATTAAAAACTAAAATTAATAAACGATTTACAGGAAAGACGCTTTCAAAGGGTTAGTAGGTTTAAATGAATAACATAAAAAATAAATAAAAAATACTTTTTATTTAATATTTCTTGTACATTTAATATAAGATTATCCTATATAAAAATACTTTCAAAGAATTTGAATGAAGTTATTGAATACCTTTATCACGAAAATATTCTAGTTCGATCTTTGTTCGAATACTTATTTTAAAAGTAATAAAAAATTATATATCATTGAAAATTCTATTACATAGTATTAATCACAATTATGATTAGAAAGGTTTGTGATGTGTAAATCGGGTAATTAAATCCCAAGCCCATTTAGGTTGATCTACAGGAACCATATGTCCAGCTTTTCTGACAAGTACTTCAGTTAAAGTCTTAACAGTTTTTGAATATCCAGCTAATTCTTTTCCTATCCACCATTGCTTTCTAATAGCTTTTTTATAATCCTTAGAGCCTGGCCAATCTAAATTTAATATATAGTTTTCCATCATCGGATAGGCACAAATAATATCAAGTTGACCAGCGTAAAGTAAAATTCTATAATGTTGTAACAAATCCGAAACCATATAGGCGACTGATCTCATGACATCATCCTCAAGAAATTTTGCAACTTTCTTGGCATCAGGATTAAATGTATGATTACCAACATGTATCGCTTTACGTATGTCAGGTTGTTGTACAAATTCAACAAACCAATCTGAATTATTTGATATTTTATCATATAAATAATTGTAATAAACATCGAAGCCAGTTAAATTTTTAAATAATTTTGCCTCGCTTGGACCATCACCATCGCCGGCAATAATAGTACGAGCTTCAGTGTATTTTCCTTGTTTTATTAAACTTCTAGCCTTATCTTCTAAAATTCTAAATTGGTCACGGCCATTAAAATCGATAAGACCAATTTGATATATATAATCCGCGTAATTTAGTTGATTTATGGGATCTGTCATTCCATTACCAATTGCAAGACCTTCCAAATTAATTTTTACTTGA
This sequence comes from Anastatus disparis, assembly GCA_017163975.1. Taxonomy (NCBI): domain Eukaryota; kingdom Metazoa; phylum Arthropoda; class Insecta; order Hymenoptera; family Eupelmidae; genus Anastatus; species Anastatus disparis. The sequence continues at coordinate 2,479,339 of JAFFSR010000003.1, forward strand.
GCATTTTTATTGTAATCTTTTATGGCATAAGATATGGCTGGAACGTACTTTCCAGCATAAGATTCACCAGTTACATAGAATTCATTCTTCTGAAGTTCCGGGAACATGTTGAAAAACTGAACTAAAGATGATAATACATCACGTCCAACATCGGTTTCATTAGTAGCGTATCCTAGATCATTATCGGTGAAGCTGTAACCAGTACCAACTGGATTATCAATGTATATTAAATTATGATTAACATTCCAAGAGTATTTTCGTGTCTTGAGCGTTTTATTTTTTGTGACACTGAAAGGTCCATTTTCTGAAAATAGCCCAATCAGTGATGTAGCACCCGGCCCACCTTGTAACCATAAAATAACTGGTGCATCCTTTGGATCTACCTATCGTCATAATATAAAAAATTTTATTAATACAACAAACTTATAATAAATGACGTAAATCATATTAAACATTATAACAACGAAGCTTTTCATTATTAAGTAGAAAAAAATTCACTTCGAGATCAAGAAAAATATTTTCCAATGAACGATTATATACAAACATGATGAAATTAATACTTAGTGGTTGAACTAATCAATACGAGAAATCGTTAACTTGGAGGATTGAGTTCGATCCCTCTTGGTTACTTCGTCGCTGTTTCTTGACTTTAATAATATCGCATTAAATATTTATAGATAGTGGATAGCATTTTTAAGCATATATGATAAATGAAAATCCGTTGAGAATCAATAAATGAATGATTATGAAAATGCTAAATATTAAAAATAAATTAGGATCTTAGTTATGGATTATCAATCAAAAATGATAAAGGATACAGATGATAATTAAAGAAATAAATGTATTTTATTAGAGTTTTATACATTTCATATAATATCAAAAATGTTTAACCTAATTAAATTTTAATCTAACATTAATGTTTATCATTAAAAATTATTTTAAAAGATACTCTTATGTGAAAGTATTTTATAAGATCATATTTGTAAATTTCAAATGATTCAAAATTTTGTAAGATACCTTATCCAAATATAAAATTCTCAATAAGCTTATCATCAAATTCTGACACAAAATATGATAAAATGTGTTAGGAAATAATAAAAGCTAGAATAAAAATCATCGCTATTTCAACTTTTTCTCGGTCTTAAAAATGTATTTATACTTCAATAAAAAAAAAATTAAAAAGATTTGTGATGCGTAAAACGAGTAATTAAATCCCAAGCCCACATAGGCTGATCTCCAGGTACCATGTGTCCAGCATTCCTCACCAACACTTCTGTCAAATTTCCAACAGTTTTTGAATAACCAGCTAATTCTTTGCCGATCCACCATTGTTTTCTAGCGGCTTTTTTATAATCCTCAGCACCAGACCAATCTAAATTGATAAGATAATTTTCCGTCAGTGGATAAGCAACAATAATATCCAGCTGACCACTATAAATTAAAACTTTATAATGCTGAAGTAGATCCGAAACAATGAATGCTGCTGACTGCATAAAATCCGAGCTAAGATATTTTAAAACTTTCTGATTTTCTGCTGCAAATGAAATATTACCAACGTGTATTGCTTTGCGAACATCTAGTCTTTGTATCCATTCCGCAAATAAATTTGAACTGTCAGTATTTTTTGTAGGAAGATAATTAAAATTATAATGAAAACCGGTGAGATTTGTAAATAATGACGGTGCTCTAGTTGGATTAATGTCGATTAATTCTTTATAAATATTAAAAGCTTCCTCATATTTTTGTTGCTTTATTAATTCTCTTCCTTTATTTTCCTTTTCTCTGAATAATTCTCGTCCTTTGAAATCAATAAGCCCAATTTGGTATAAATATTCACTATAACCAAGCTGGTAATAAGGATCTACTAAACCATTTCCAATGGCAAGACCTTTTAAATTTATTTTGATTTTTGCTTTAATATTGTAATCTTTTATAGCGTGTGATATAGCAGGAACATATTTTCCGGCATATGATTCTCCAGTTACATAAAATTCATTTTTTTGAAGTTCAGGAAAAAGTTTAAAAAACTGAATTAACGCCGTATACAAATCCCGACCCACATCGGTTTCATTAGTGGCATAGCCTAAATCATTTTCTGTGAAACTGTAACCAGTACCAACTGGATTATCAAAGTATATTAAATTATGATTGATATGCCAAGAATATTTTCTTGTCTTCAGTGTTATATTATTTATAACACTGAATGGTCCATTTTCAACGAAAAGACCATACATAGAACTCGCACCTGGACCACCCTGTAACCACATAACAACTGGAGCAGTTTTCGGATTTATCTACAGAATAAAAAACAGTTGTAATTAATGGTCCAATCGCTGATGCCATTTAATCACATTTTTTTAAATTTTTATTGAATTCAAAATAAAATTTTTATTTAAAATATTAACTAATCTGACACGATTTGCGATTTTAGAAGATTAATAAAAAATGACATTTTACTAAATAGTTATTTCAAACAGTATAATAACAATTTTAAAATGCAATTGAACATATAAAAAATGTTGAAAGTGAAATTAATAAATTTTATTTTTATCATTGTAATTCTTTAAATTAAAATGTATAATAAGAATTTCTGTTTTAGAAATTTACAATAAAATTAAGAATTTGTTGACGATAAATAATGAAAAAATATATATAACACGAAATAAATAAAAATTTATTTGAAATTTGATAAAAATATTTTCCAATGATCAATGTAAATATTAGAAAGCTGATATTTTTACGCAAAAAAAGCATATAACACAATAGTAATAATTTTTGAATGTCAAAATATAGCACATAAAGTGATATCACTATCAATAATACTAAAACAACAGTACTGTAACAATAAGTAAGCAATTAAAAAATATCACAATAATTTTTAATACATGCATTAGACATAATAAAGATAAACGAAAGGATTAACTTAATCTTTGTTAATAAAAGTAACTTAAAAATGATCTTTTTCTAATGAAAACTAAAAAATAAATGAATTTCAGTTATGGTTATGGTTTCAATTTACTAATTATACTATTTAAGAAAATAAGAGAATTTTATTCATCTTTTATTTATTTTTACATGTAATATAAGATAACAAATATTTTTAATTATATTTTAATAACAAATTATTGTACATACGAAGTCTCATATTTTGGAAATAGTTTATATTGTTTTTATTATTATACTCTATTTTATAAAACAATATTATTTTACTTATCTTAATTTTATATTATTTACGTTAAACATTTCATCAAATATACAAAATAATAATTTATATACTTATAATTATTAAAAATAGGATCATAGTTTTTATAAAGCTTTAAAAATTAATTTTAATTAACCTCCTAAAAATTCTTTCGTAGTAAAGCCATCTATAAATTGTTTATAAATTTTAATCTATTTATAATCACAAGTTGTTCAGCATATCACTTTTAGGTTATCATAAGTATTCTTAAATCTTTGTCATGATAATAATTATGAATTGGTAACATTGTTTCGTAAAAAAAAATTAATTAAAAAGATTTATGATGAGTGAAACGAGTAATTAAATCCCAAGCCCACTTAGGTTGATCTCCAGGTGCCATGTGACCAGCGTTCCTCACCAACACTTCTGTTAAATTTCCAACAGTTTTTGAATAACCAGCTAATTCTTTGCCGACCCACCATTGCTTTCTAACAGCCTTTTTATAATCCTTAGCACCAGACCATTCTAAATTCAGAAGATAATTTTCTGTCAATGGGTATGCAACAATGATATCTAATTGACCATTGTAAATTAAAACTTTATAATGCTGAAGTAAATCCGAAACAAAAAATGTTGCTGATTGCATGATATCAGATTTAAGAAATTTTTCAACTTTTTGAGTTTGCTCTGCGAATGAAATATTACCCACATGGATAGCTTTACGAACATCTGGCATTTGTACCCATTTAACAAAGCGATCTGAATTATTAGGTTCATGTGTATGAAGATAATTAAAATAAAAGTCAAATCCAGTTAAGTTTTTAAATAGAGATGGTGCATCATTTATATCATTATCTATTAAAGCATCAAAAATTTCAAATGCCTCATTGTACTTCTGTTGCTTAATCAACTCTCTTCCTTGATTCTCTCTTTCTTTAAACATTTCCCTTCCATTAAAATCAATAAGCCCAATTTGATATAAATAATCACTGTAGTAAAGCTGATTGTAGGGATCCGTTAAACCATTTCCAATGGCAAGACCTTTCAAATTTATTTTAATTTTAGCTTTGATATTGTAATCTTTTATTGCGTGGGATGCAGCAGGAACATATTTTCCAGCATATGATTCTCCAGTGACATAAAATTCGTTTTGCTGAAGCTCAGGGAAAAGATCAAAAAACTGCACCAGCGCTGTGTGTATATCACGTCCAACATCAGTCTCATTTATAGCATAACCCAAATCATTTTCTGTGAAGCTGTAACCAGTACCAACTGGATTATCAAAGTATATTAAATTATGATTAGTATGCCAAGAATACTTTCTTGTCTTCAATGTCATATTTTTCGTAACACTGAATGGTCCATTTTCAGTAAAAAGTCCATATAATGATGTTGCTCCTGGACCACCTTGTAACCATAGAACAACTGGAGCACTTTTTGGGTTTATCTATTTTAATGACAGATGATACTTGTTAATACCACCGAAATACTGATGCAATTTGAATGAAAATTTATGACTTTATGATATGGTTATAATAATATTCTTATCAATTTTGAAGCAAATTCAATTGAATGCAAATTTTTTTATACTGGTGATTACATACGACTTTCAATGATGAGTATTGCAAAAAATGTTTTCAAAAGACAAGCGCATATAATTTAGTTAATGATACTTTAATTAAATTTAACCATCTCAATTTTCTTACATTCAAGAAAATTTAGTTTAACAACATAATTTATGATTGTATTCTCTGGAAAATATTTTTATTAACCTTCATTTATAATATTACATAGTTACAAAATATAATCAATAAAATAAAGAAAATAAAATTAATCATTTCACAAATAAATACTAAATCAATATGCTGAACATCAAGTATTTATATCAATTATGTAAAAAAAAATGTCAGTTACAAAAATAATTTAAACTTATCTGTATTTACAACATTATGTATTTACATTGATAGAATTAAAGGTAAAAAATATTTTCATAAATAAAATCTTCAATAAAATTAATTAAATACAAAAGTCAAAGCAATTACCTTAGCCGGGAAAAACCAGAAGAATAAGTTGCTATTGTACTTCTTGTTAACGGTTAAATAACCGGCATAGCTTCCAACATCGTTCATTTCCTTGTGTTGTACTGTTGCTTTTTTTCTCGCCTCATCAATTTTTCCACTCTCGATTAAAGGTGTCAAAAATAATGGATCTCCAACGTCCTCATCGCCGCGCAATGGAATTGTCTTTAATTTTGGATAAACGTTGAAAAAAGCATTAGAAAAATCACAAAAAGCGATGATAAATAACGTTAAAATAAGCTTCTTCATGATGATGCCTTTAGAACTGTTTGTCGGCTTCGTAACACTCGAAATCGCGAAAACAAATGACGAGCAACTAGTGTCGGTGGGCGTATTTTTTTCTCTATATATACCTAACTGTGCTTTTGTTTCGTTTCTTATAATTCCAAAGTGATTGTCACGTCGACAGTTGTAGCATGATTCTGGAGTATGAAATCCAATACTATATAAACATAGAAAAACAATCGCGAAGTAAGCCGCAGTAAGTATAGATGCACCAAGAAAGTAGTCTATAAAACTTTTTTATGTTCTGGTCGTAATTCGTAACCGTCCAACTATTATTTCATGAACTAAACAGCTTAAAGAAGGTTGACTTTATTTCAAATGTATAGGGGAATTCAGTTACTGCTACAGAATTCAAAATTCTATTGAATACTTTTCAAATACATAACTGTTAAAAACTATGAATAGAATAAAAATAAAATATTATCTGCATTTAATTATGCGTATACGGAATTTCCATAATTGAAAACTATTAAAATAAAAAATTTAAATTTAAAATCGATAAATTCAAATTTTCCTAACTGATTTAACTTTTCGATTAACTGTGTTTTAAAAAGTCAATTAGAATTATTGTAATTGATTATTATCATTATTACAGTAGTGTTGATTCAGTTCTTGTTATTATTAAAATCATTCTAATAAAGACTATCGTGTATCAAAATTAATAAAAATGATAAAAACCGGTGTTTTTCTTTCAAATTATAAACTTTACATTTATCTATACTTAACATTGAGATTTTTTTATTTCCATTAATACTTGAATAATTCCGAATTTTGTAAAAAAGCTAAGCTATTAATATATTTTATATAATCGAAAAAAAAAATATTTTTATCAGTATTAGTGTTTAACTGAAATTTATTAGTATCTTAATTTTAAAAAAATAAGCTATACCAATAATGATTTTAAATATTAAAGTAAATAATAGGTTATTTAAATGGATTAATTTTAGCAAGCATAAAAAGATAAATAACGTTTAAAAATATATAAATTTGAGAAATTTAAATTGGCAGCCCTGATTCAAACTGCGAGTAGGCGCGTACACACACAGCAGCTGATCGAGAAATAAAGTCGAAAAATTTGATTTTACAATCCCTTTTATTAAACGCTTTTAAAACGGTTATAAAACTGCGCTCTCGATTCCATTGTTATTTTTTTATGATAGATATATGAACGTTAAATTTGTCATTGTTACGTCTGTAATAATTGATCGTATAAGATATTTATATTGCTGACAAGCAATAGAAGGAGTGTTTTATAGGTGTGGAAAACAAATTTTAAACGGACCACTAACCACAACACATGGCGGAAAAAATTTTTTCAATCAAACGTCGTCGTTTAGTCTGTTAAAAAGTCGTGCAAGTTTCTCTATGAAATTCAGTGCCTCCTCTAGTTCATACACGTTTTGTCACAATATTTTTATTAAAGGTAAGAATTTAATTATTTTTTCATGATATTAGAACTAGAATATTTACATACTGCAAATATTGTGTATTTATATTTGTAAACAAATTTATTTATAGTATTTTTTCCAAAACGTCATTTGAATTTAGTGCTTTTAAAAATTTTTTAATTCTTCAATACTGTAATTATAACATATTCTATTAAATTTTTTCTATTTAATTCTATTTTTGATTGCAGGTAAAGAAATATTTTTAGAAATAAAAAATGAATGACTCATTTTTGGAAGAATTAGATTTGATTCCAAAGAATACAAAAGCACAGAACAATTCTCAAATAAATAATCGTCATGTCACAATAAGAAAAGTTTTATCACCGCCAACAAATATAAGAACAAAAATTAATATTGATAATTCTGATGCAAAACAAGATAAAATCATCTCATCGTCTTCTTCAAATGTAGCAAAAATTAAAGCCAGTCGAAGAAGTGGAAGCCAAGAGCCTAGAAAATCCATACCAGAATCAAAGCCTTTAAGTTCAACTCCAAAATCAGAAAAAAAAAATGAAGAAACTGAAAATTTAATAAAGCCAGAAGAAAATCAGGCAAAAGTTGATGATTTTAAAATAAAGCCTAGTGATGTAAGAACAATATCTAAAGCACAAGATAATAAATCTATTAGAAACCGCAGAAGTTCAGGAAGTACTGGTAGTTCTAGTCGTTATTTAGATGCATCAAGTAAAGAAAATACTCGACCTTCAATTGATTCTTCTTCGTCTAGAGAAAGTGGTACTCAAGCAGATTTAAAAAAAGATGCTAGTCGTCGTATATCTGATGGCCTTTTAAAGAAGTCTGACTTATTAGAAAAAACTGATCCAGTAATGCTATTAAATGCTATTAAAGATCTTATAAGTAGATACTCCGAACAAGAGACTGTTAAAGTATTGAGAACGATGCAAAATTTGCATATAAACTCTCAAGCTAATTTGATAAAACATTTGATGCTTCAGACCAATGAATTAGTTAAAGAACTGAATCTCCATAAAAACCCTGGAAATGTTAAATCCTTGATTGAAGAAAATGAAAAAATGAGAGAAGATATTTTTTTATTGAGAGCTCGAAATGAAGTTTTACAAAAGAAAGTGGATGAATTGGCGCTAATAAAAGAAGAAAATATTTCATTAAAAATAAAGTTAAAAGAATTACAGCAGTAAAATTTGTTTATGTGAGTTCTAGCTTACTTAGATATATTTTTTTCATATTTAATTAAAATTAATCTTTTTACATATTATTTTCTAAAATTGTATATCATTGTATTTTTTTTACTTTGTTATTCTATTTTTATACTTATTACTGCGAAAGATGTTTATGATTACGCTTATAGTTATGTAATAATAAGTTTATGAGTGCCTTAAGAAATTTAATAAAAAGTCTACACATAAAAAATAATATTTATTAAGATATTATGTACAATTTTTTTTTTTTTAACGTCGCTGTATTTATGCTATCATTACGATGTTAATTAGCGACGGAGGTCTTCAATGTGTTTGTAGACAAAGCACATGTATCGTACATACAGTGGTGCTTATATAAAAATCAGCCGAGAGCGGGATTTGAACTCGAGTCCTCAAGAATACGAATCCAACGCTCTACCAAATGAGCCACTGAAACCTCTTAATGAATATTATGATAATGACACGCATGTACAATATTTTTGTAATAAAAAATAAAAAAAGATGCATTTGTATCTGAATAATAGATGAAGCCTGTTTACAACGACATATAAATGATCTTTATACGAGTGTATATAAAATTACTACACTTCTGTAGAAAAAGTTTAAATAGCTTTAAACATTTAATATTTAATTTTTTTTTTCTCTGACACATTATTTAATATCGATATGCTAAACTTATATTTATGAAAATTTATGTTCATACTCATTTACATTTTTACGCTTTGCTTTAAGTGTAACAATAATTGTTCAAACACTCTTACAAATATTCTTACATTTGTATAGTATTTCGTTTCATTAAATTATTTTAGAGATTCTTTAAATAAATATGCATCATGGATTTTCGAAATTTTTTAAACAATTTCAATATAAATCGTTTAAAATATAGAAAGATGTGATTTTCAAATATTTTTCTTTAAAAATATTTTTGTTAAAATGCATCACATCACTATAAAATAAGGACAAAGTTTTTAACATTAATTTATTTACGCAACAGTTCTTCTGCGCATTTCACTCTCTTCGCCAGCTCCATCATCACGTTGACTCTCTGAATCAATTTCATTGTAGTTTTGATCGTCATCGTCGTCTGCTTGTTCGCCAGGTTCTGGTGGTCTTGTCCATCTAAAATTAAATATTTTTTATTAATGATTGATGCAATTAAAATTTTTTTAAATAATTTGTTTTAAATATATATAATTAGATATAATTTTATTTTTTTTTATCAAAAGAAAAAAGTTTTAAAAAGTATTGAATGAATTTTACACGCTCTTTTTTTTGTAATTATAATACAAATAAACAATATCTAATCTAATCTAACTTTAAAATATTTTTTTATATTTTGGATAAAACTTTATAATTTACCTTATCAACGTCTCCGGCGACCTATAAAGGAAGACAAGTTTGGCGAACAGATCTTCTTCAAGGCATAAATCTCCGCTCTCTCGTACAAGGTAAATATCCAGACAAAGTCGTAATATTCGATCGACGTAAGGTAGATCTTCGAACATTATTTTAGGCGCCATATCGCTGACCATCTTTTTTATCATACCACTGACCAAAATGACGAAAGTTGTGTACAAACCAAATATTCTGAAAATTTATTTATTATTATTTTAAAATTAATAGTGATAAATTCAAAAAATTTTTAAAAGTAAATCGATCTAATTACAGAATTCTAGATATAAATCTACCATTTTTACTTATAATAAATAAATATTAAATGACAGTAAATGAATATAGACGATTTATATCTACAATTTTGTAAAATTTTATTTATTCGTTTTTACATTATAAATAGTGAATATTATAACTTACCCTAAACCACTGAGAAAACTAAGACTATCAGGAAAGACTTTGTCATTGAAGAGGAACATCATTATGTACGAACAATCATTCAATGGAATTTCATTAAGTGACGTATTGTAAATGGTATTTTCACAATTTTCATTTATGGTGAACCATTCGCTAATTGAATTATTAGAAACGATCAGCGTTATGTTTCTATAGAGATACTTTTTCAATGCCTCGTCATCGTCAGCAGGTATTTCTAAAAAATAATTTTTATTTTAATCAAGCATAAAATTTTTAATTTGAATATAGTTCATTATTGTAAAATAAATGATTTTTATAGACAGAAAATTAATTCAATTTTTAAAAATTAAATATATTTGACAAATGATGGTTATAAAAAACTTTACTATTTTTATAATAAATAAATTTAGAATTTTCTACTTACTGGCAAGTGTCACCAATGGCCTTACTAACTGAGGTACGATCGTGACGCTCCTACTAGTGACTTTCAAAAACATTGGCAAAGCATCGTTGATGTAAACGCTTTTATTCTTCACGTCATTAAATAGTACAGAGTTACTCGTTGCGGTTACGTTTGGTTCATAAATTTTACCAGTCAACGCTTCTATCAAGTCTTTACGCACTTGATTAAATTTACCATCGACAAATGCTGGAAGTGGTATTTCTTTAACATTTGACGTTATGCCGGTGTCCTCTTTAAATGCTGGCTTTCTTAATACTATCCACTCGATATGCATTGTAACTATATCATTCGATTTAAGCTCATTTATCAATCTAAAAATATAATTATAGGTTTATCAGAGTCATTAAAAAATAAGATCATTATTTAAGGAAAATGGTATGTCCTACCTATCCCTATCAGGTGGTGAAATTTCCCACAATTTGCCAGAATCTGGGCCTAACTTAACAGCAGCAACGTCAGTATTTATATAATTTTCTAAGAACGTCACTGCTGCTCTATCTCTACGTGTCACTTCGTACAATTCCCTCAAGTCATTAAAATCCTTCTCACTATACGGGATTATTGCATTATTCTGAGCAGCAATTTGATAGATTGGTACGTAAGCTCCAATTCTAACATTGAGCCTAACTTCGTTGGGTAAATTCGATATGCCAACAGTACTACCGAGAGCAAAGAACAATAACGGGAACCAAATAATGCCAATCATTAAGAATAGTGCAAAACCGCCAACTAAATACTTGCTCGTTTGAGGCTTCTTTATGCCCCGTTCCGCTGGATAGTCGTTTTCTAATCCACGCATACACTAAAGAAATAAATATATTATTAGATATTAATTATAAATAATATAAGAAAAGCTTTGATTTTTTTTGTTTCACCTTTAATTGATAGACGTTAGCGAATATATCTTCCATTTTGAACCAATCCATCACAGTCATTGAAGTGTCAGTCCAGATCCAATCCATGACTGCTCTCATTTCAAAAAGTAATGGAACGAGCATGAATCTGTAATAAATTTAATATAATTAGTAAATACATAATTTTATAAAATCCTAATAGAATAATGTATATAAAGTGATATTTACCCTTTGAACAGCGTATAATTGACAATTGTATACTTTTTACATAAAAAGTTGCCAAGTATACGCGTCGGATAACCAAGTCGCAGCTGATATGCTGCGAGTAGTAAGTAAAAGCATTTGACCATGTACCAGATTTGCGGTATAACTTTCGTATTGAATTGTCTGCAAATCATTTCAAAATATTAAAAATTTCACTAAGATTTTAATTATTATAGCTTCTATTTAATGTGACATTGTGTATTACCTTTCAGTAGCACTTGGCAATATAATAAACATCCATATATGTACACCAACCACCAAGAAGTACTGGAAGGCCAATTTTCCTCCGATTGATTTTTTCAAAAATAATGCTCTATCAATAACTATAAGCGCGAACTGTAATAACAACATAAGCAAAAATGGTATTGGTACTCGGTTCTCCGCGAAGTAAGCTGCAACACCTCCGTCTCCTTGTTGAGCCTATAAATAACGATACTTTAATAATTGATAATTAAAAAAATTTTAACGTGAAATGAACTATTGAAAACTTACGCCAAAAGATGAAAAACCAAAAATTAGTAAAAGGAAATTTAAGAAATCACAGAGGAACATGTACGCGTAAACGTTCGTCTTCTCTTTCCCAGATGAATCAAGAATGTTAACAAAAAATATTTTCATTGGCTCCAAATATTTCATAAATCTGTAACAAGAAATTCATTTGAGTATAAAGTTTCGATAATTTAAAATTTATGTGATTATTTAATAATGTTTATAAAATATTACTAACGTTAAACGCAACGTGTATACATAATTTTCATCTATTACACTCTTTTCGGTTGCCTGTATAACCACAAGTTTATCGCCGTCACCGACCGGCTGTAAATTATCTTCTCCATCGCCTTGACCTTCCAAATGTAAACTCAATGTCATACCTTTTGGTGTCTTTATTTCATTCTCTGCATTGGCTCTACAATTATTCAAAATTTAATTTAAAATTAGTATTAAAAAGTAAAAACGATATTGTTCGCATAAATATTTGTGAAAAAATTTACTAACATTGCTCCAGTTGGCTCTGAATCTATAGGTTCAGTAGCAGCAGGTTGTTCTGTTTGTTCATTTTCTTCCTGAGTTTTATCACCGCTACCATCATTTGTCTTTATCACCGTTGCAATCGTAGTACCTGTTGGAATGACTTTCCGTAATTTAGAATCCGGCGTCGTCCATTGTCCTAATGATTTCAGCATAAACCTTTGTCATAAAACAAAAAAAAAAACCATTAAAAAAATTAATTATTAAATACTTTAGTTTAGTTAATAGTTAATGAGAAATTCGTACCGATGGAAAAATACAACGAGAAGAAGAAGTAAATCCCATAAAGCATAATTAGTCTTGCGTTCAACACCAAGAATCCTTGGTACCTCGAATGGATAGGACGTCATTTCTTTCTTATTCCATGGTAAAAATGCAGGTTGGCAAATACACTTTATTATCACAATCACCTAAAACCAAAAATTAGCAAATAATTAAAAACTAATCTTTTTATAAATATAACTAAATTCTTATAAATGAACACTAACCTCGATATAAGCAATTATTGTGATCCAGAAAGTTTTCGATGGTCTTGGAATAGTTAGAGAACCCCATAAAAATACCATTAATGGTAAAGGTGTAGACAGAATCGAAGCATTTTTAATTTGATGAAGGAACACCATGAAGTAGCACAAGAAGGTTGAATGAGCTAAAATGCCAAACCATATTGATGCAGCTAATTGAATGATTGGTGGTTGATCGACTTCGGACAATAGTGCTTCTTCTTCCTCGATTGTTGGATGCACACCATGCGTGAAGAGTGAACTGGATTACAAAAATTGAAGTTATGAATATTATCTTGAGTTTCTTATATGATTTAGATTTTTTTTATGTACAAATATTTACAATTATGTTTTATAAATTAAACTTTCATGAATTTTTACTTTTTTTTGTAATTATAAGTTTTTTGACAACACAGATAACAAAAATTATACAAATTATTAATAAATTTAAATGATCAAAAAGCGAAATATTTAACTCGGATTTAATTTTTTTGGAGTTTTAAAAATTTTCTAAATCGATAAATTTTTATATTTTGTTTACATTATAAAAAAGCACATTGAAAGTTTGTTTGTAGAGCTAAAAAACTTAATTTATAATAAATTTTTCGGTATAACATTATTTCTTATTGCTCGTTTTACCATATAAATATTAAATCCATTATGATCATGCAAAAACTTAAATAAATAGTGGCTGAAAATTTGTTTGTATGTACACTTGTAAAATAGTCATGAATTTGAAGGAGAATCGCATGCTTGAAATGAAAAAAACATTAATAGTGATGAATTCTTCAGCAGAGCGATTTTAAAATAAATAAATAAACATTGACTGCATTATTAAAATCATTCATTAGAGGTCTCAGTGGCTCAGTCGGTAGAGCGATAGATTCGTAATCTCGAGGTTCCGAGTTCGAATCCCGCTCTCGGCTAATTTATACAAGCACCACTGTACGTTACATGTGCTTTGTTAAACACACTGAAATGACCTCCGTCGCTAATTAGCATCACAATGATAGCATAAATACAGCGACGTTAATTAAATGAAAAAAAAAAAATCATTCATGCAATTTAAATTATTGGTACCTAGAGGAGGATAAGTCCAATCCTCGCTCCATACTTGGAGCTAAAATTCGGATGTGTGGCACTGACAGCGAACTCTCCTTCCTAGTACAAATAATGACTACTAATCTACTAGCCACAATATTTTTTTTTCTTTTTCAACAAACATTTTGCCACCTTTCTTACGCGTAATATTTTTTATGATATGAATTCAAATAAAATTATATTTTATTCGTTGAATTGTAATTTGTACCTAATTTTTCTTTTTCACACAATTTTAAATTCATCATTTAATTTTAAAATTTTGATAAATCAATTTTCATGTATTTAATGACATTGAAAAATTATCTTAATAATAATTCTAACATAAAATCCTACCTTCTGTGTCTAAAATCTTCTTTGTGACTTGGTCCTTCGCCTGGATCCTCAACAATATCTTCTTTAGGATCACTTACGTTTGATCTATAGAAGCAAGCAATTCAACTACTACTAAACTAGTAATTTACAACTTACAATATAAATAACGCGCAAGCAGACTGTTTCGATGATAAGTGATGAAATAAAGTAAAAATCATACTTCTTTTAATCGTGAAAAAATGAATCGGAAAATTTTCAAACGTGAAGAATTTATATATATAATACAAATATGAAGGATAAATTTTTAATATTTTTTAATATTTCTGAAATTCAAATTAACTATATTAATGTGACGTGAAAAATCTCTACTTTTGTTTGATTCTACATAAGCGTCTACTTAATTTGAAAAGCAGTACGTTTAATACTAAATAATTTCTTTTTTTTTTCTGTAAATTATTTAACGAATGGCATTACTGTTATATACCTCTGTTTAACTATTGGTAACGGCTGCCAAATTTGACTTATACCAAGCCGTGTGCCCATCCGGAAATCTGGTTTTGCCTAAGAAAACATCGTAAACATAATTAAAAATCATTGAAAAAGTTTAATTGTGAAATGATTGCAAAGTCAAATGAAAATTTTTTTTCTTAATAAAATGTAACAAGCACGAGAAGGCGAGTGCCGCTCATTTCGTTAAAAATAGAATTCGATACGCGTGAGCGACGTGGGTGATCCTCACAGGAGTGGTTATCGTTACTCGAGCTAAGCAGGAGTTACGAACTACATCCATGCAAAAATTGCCTACTTCGAACACTTGTATCGAAATTTACTATTAACATACAACATCAGTATTTTAAAATAAAATTTTTTATTTTTAACTTTTTAATAATGTTAAATTAAAATTTAATGTTTAAATGTTTAATTATTTTTCCAATCTCACCTTTAATACTTTTTTCTCCTTGGCAAGGACTTTTCTTACATATCTATAATCGTTAGAATAACGATTAAGGTATCTTGTCATCGAAATCATGGTACTATTAATAAGAGCCCAAAGGAACTTGAAATAAGTTAAGAAAGATACTTTGCTACTTGTTCCCTCCTCCTTTGATTTCTCATCAGCTTGACCATCTCTATCTGAAGTTTTATCCAATTCATCGATTTCACGTTCAGTCGCATCTTCATCTTGTGTACTCATACTTTCTGGTTCGGGTAGCTATTTTAAATTTAAAAAAAAAAAGAAGAAGGTTTGTGAATTTAAGTTTTATTGAGTTAATTTTCAGAATTATGATATTATTATCAGTGTTTTTTATATACGACAAAACTACTGTGCACAATATACCACTGAAACATCGTTATACGTAATACTTGTTTTATTGTATTAGCTATAAGCTTTAGCGAACAAATTTAGCTTGTTTTAATACTTTTTTTACATTCAATTAAAAATATAAGTAACGATTCAAACTCAAAATTAATTATTTTTCATTAAAAAGAAATTCTTTTCTTCAAAGTTTAGAAATAGTTGAAAAAAACGTTAATATTTAATAATTTTTAAAATATATTCATAAACTTTGAAGAAAACGATCAATTTGTTGAGACGAATATATTGATATCTCGTTTACAGTTCAAAAAAGGTGATATTTCGTCTTTAGTTAAAGAAAGGTAACTTCTCACTTATGCTCAAAAGGTGATACATCGTTTGCAGAAAAAGGTGATATCTCAGTCGCGGTTGAAAAAAAAGATATCCCCAGGTATAATTTTTTGCTTATGATTTTAAGTTGATATTACAAGCAAGATTTACGTTAATTATATGTTACCAATTCAACCACAATTATTTAAGAAAATGAAACTACGATAGAGTTAATTTAAAAATTAAGTTATTCAAATCCAGCCTGGCAAACCCACTTAAAATATAAAAAAAAAGTTTTTCGAGATATTATCTTTTTTTGATTGCGACCAAAATGTCACCTTTCATGAATCACAAACCACATACTTTCTTTTCTTTGGACATAAAGAACATATTACCTTTCTTCAATCAAAAATGACATTATAATATTCGTCTCAAATATTTTTTAAATTAAAAATTCATCATCTTGTGTCACTTTTTTCTTTTTAAAACTTTTTTAATATCACATTAAAGTGACTCAATTCTCATGCAATGATTGACAGTTTAGCTCGACTTTTCAAGATGATAAATTCTTAATTTAAAAAATATAAATAATATATATTATTTGGCTTAGTAAGCTGTTGCACATATAGGCAAAGCCTCGTCAACAGGAGCACATTATTAATGTCGATGTGACGTTAAGTAATCGTAGTAACGTCATAGTTGATGGTGAATTGTTAAATATTTTATTTTTTTTTATTTTGGCGACATATACTAATCTACAAAGTGTGGAAAATCACATAAACTCAAAAGTGCCTAATTTTTCGCAGGATAAGAAATATTGTCTGCGTTGTTTGGCACAGTATAAAGTGTGTAATGTGTAAATATGTGAATAGCATATAAATGTGAAGACGTAGATGAAAAATAAATGAAGAATAGATGAAGAGTACAAACAAACAATAAATAAATTATCTACCATGCGTTTTGAAAGAGTTCGCATAAAAAAAAAACAAAATAAACGACATTACACGGTGATGAAAAATCATAATGAATTTTTCAAAAAAAAAATTTATTTTAATGAATAATGAACGATATGTCACTAAAAAATGAACATTGATGATAAATTAAAAGTAAATTTAAAAAGATTTTTATTTAATTGAAGAATTAGAGAATTTTTAATACTTTTTTAATATATGCATACACTATATTAATTATTAATCCAAGAGTAGTTAAACTGTCCGTGAAAAGTCGTTAAGTAGAGCTTACAAAGCTTTATATACAGATCCTGCACATAAAACAAGCCTTAAATAGAAACATAAATAAACATAAAAAGATATAGCAAATTATTCCCATCTTGACAAGTTGTTCCATCCTCCTAATGTACATTTGAAATAGACCAGAAAACGAAAGCTAAAGAAGAGAATAAACTCTAAACAAAAAATAAATAAAAATAATACTTGAAAAGAAGAAAAAAAACTATGTACAACAGCGGAATAGGATTGAAGGATTAGAAATAAAGAAGAATTAGCATAGAGAGAGAGAGAGAGAAAGAGAAATTATATTAACATGCAGGATGTTTTTTTTTGTTTTGTTTGTTTGGAGGACAATCTCACATCGGTAGCCGCGGCAGTGTCGGTATCGGAACGTGCGCTCAAATAGGACATGGATGATTTCTTGCGTGTCAGCGGCTCGCTCCTACGTCGTAATTTCATGGCGTCCTTTTCTGTTCCTCCGTATAGGGCGACGTGTGTCGCTATTTCAATGTCTGTTTTAATCAGCGTACTCATCAGCTGTAATAGGCATCACTCACAACAACCCGTCAATTTTGTTTTTTTCTTTGTTTTTTGTCATGTTTTTTTTTTAAAGAAAATAAAAACAAACAGAAACAAAAATTTTGCTGCTCTAGCAGCTATTCTTTACATTTTTATGTATATAGTTACAATATTTGTTTAGTTAATTTTTTTAAATTATGGCTAAATGCCCCTTTTTTTATAAATATTTATAAATGTTATTTTTATGAAGAACCACAATATATGTCAATGATTAAAATGATTAAAATATTGTAATGTGTTAATTTAAAAGGACTAACACAAAACAGAAATGTATTTTCAAATAGTAAGCATTTGAAAATAATGAAGAGCCCATGGAATATAAAAAAAAAGAAATAAAAGAAGAATAAAAAAATAAAATCCCAAATTTGATAGACATCACATTGAAGGGTAAAACAAATTTATGTACGTATACACAAGGAATATATAGGGGACACCCGAAATAATGTCAATAAATTAAAGAGTCATATGCTTTTTTTTATTTGCAAGAAAAAAAAAACTTCTAGCATTGTAGCAATCGCAAGTATATTTTATGAATTAAATTGTCCAAATGAATTTTTTGTCTCTTTATTGCGTTTGCCAATTTTTATGGATTTTAAGCTGATATTTCTGAATTGAAAAAAAAACACACTTTACTGATGTTTCTAAAATCTTTTGCTGCTTTATAAGTGTTGTATATGCTTGTTATCGTTATCATGCCAAATGTTAATTTATTTGTAATAAATGAATCATGTTACATTCTGATTACTTCATGTAATCATGAACAATATAAACATCAATAATATAACATATTCTTCAATTACAAATCAATTTTATTGCGTAAGTGTTGTGATGTGTCTATAATACTAGGAATTAAACTATTCAAGTGTAAAACCTCTATAAAGAATTCTATAATAGCATTAAATACCGAATAAGAAAATGAATAAAAAACATTGTAAGAATGAAAAAAAAACTTAAATGTTTAAAATGTATATCTGATAATTGACACATCACAAAAATAACTCACCTCGGACACGGTCATTCTACTGGATCGACGTTCGCTTCGTCTTGGTGGCTGATCTTCTTCTGATATGTCTTTTTCGGGAAACAGATCGGTCAAATCATCGTCGTCCATGTCGTCGAACATGTAGTAATCGCCCGATCTCACAGCTGTTTAGAAACGAATATTTTCAATTAGTTTCGTAATAAATAATAGTGATTGGTAGAAAAAGCATTGAAATAATAAATGTTTAGAATGCAAATCAAGGTAAAGGAAATTAGTATACAAAAGTATTAGGTGCGATATCTACAAACTAATTTTGGTGCTATTAAAATAATTTATGATTTTCTACACTAATAATTATATATCTACATATGGAAATCAAGTAATCTACAAAATTTACAAATTTATATACAAAAAATGGTTCATCTAAATGATTAATACTATGGTTCTTCGGTGTTTCTGTGAAATCAAAGCAGGACTCTGGTGGAATTGAGGGGGCTGTAAAAGAGAATAAAATAAAATTACCCTGTACATGAGTTTTTGGCGCACGTTGCAAATACATTGGGCGATCCAGTGGCTGGTATAAAGTATCTGTCAAGCAAATAAAAACAAAAAAAAAGATGTAAAAGAAAAATAATAACTCTGATTGAAATTGAAATTTTTTTTCTGATCGAAACCTAGACATTTGATTTGTTATATACTAATTTTGATCCTTTATGATAATCTGCTTCATGAGCCGGTCTGAGGCTCAGTCGCTAGAGCGTTGGATTCGTAATCTCGAGGTTTCGAGTTCGAATCCCGCTCTCGGCTGAATAATGCAAGCACCACTGTACGTTACATGTGCTTTGTTCACAAACACACTTACGAGCTCCGTCGCTAATTAGCATCGCAAAAATAGCATAGCATAAATATAGCGACGAAAAAAAAAATCTTCAATTTCTATCAGAAAATCGATTATTTTTTACAAATCTTACAAAATTAGATTTCATAATAGTGTTAGCAAATATTTTCTGAAAATAATTAATTGATTAATCTCACTTACACCCATTTTCACTCATTCATGAAATATAGTAATTAATATGTACTTATAAAAGATCAGTTTGGTGACAGTAACTAAAATAAAGATTTTGTACAATTAGTAACTTATTTATATCTTAAATATAATAAGTCTATGATATAAATTTTTAAAAAATCAACAATTTTGGTGTATTTACAAAACAGTGATGTAAGCCTAAAAACATTAATTAATTAATATCTAAAGTCTAAAAACTAAGTATTGTTATATTTTTTTAGCATAGTATGTTATAATAATCTATTTATGTTATTTAATATGTGAAAACTTTTCAACGCAATTTTTTTACATCAACTAAACAGATGTAATTAATTCAAATTTACCGAATCATAATTTTATTTTAATTTACTATATTCTCTACTTTAAAATATAAAAATAATAATTATGCAATCTTGGCACTTGTAAGCATAATTTATTTACATTTCTTTGGTATTCTTTGCATATCATCTTATTTTCCATGAACAATTTGTACAGTTTCACAAAGTACTATTTTCAAAATAATGCCCAGTCTTGCAACTTTTGTATTTACAAAATGCGGTTTTTCAATTCGTCGAAGCTCATATTTACAGTCGACAACAAGCCATATGAAGAATAAGTCTTCTAAACATTGACGAAGACAACATCCAAAAACTACGTTGATTGTTACATGTATGGTGAGATCTTGGTGATCTTGAAACTGTTGATATGATTGATCTCCTTGGTGTTCTCAACACATTGGTCCATATACTTTCAGCATAACTAGATTGTCTTCTGTGAGTTCTTCTCACAATATTTATAACTCTCTCTTCTTCTTGCCGATGTCTGTCGAATGGTGGTGGTGAAAACACAGGAAAAGTTTCATCGGGTGATGGTCCACGTGGATTTAATTCACTGTTTGGTGGTGAACCAAACGATATTCGAGTTGGTTCCAAATAACCTTCCAAACTTACTGTCATTATTGCCGAATTCGGCGATGGAGCTTGAAGAAGAGATGCCGCTCGTGGTGTTAAAGGCGGAGGTTCATCTTCATCTTCGTCTATTGGCGTTTGGTAACCTTGTGGCGGTGTACGCGAAGAGGAGATACAAGATGACATGCTGGATGTTCGAGCTAGCGGCGCTTCACCTTTTTTTGTAACATTTTTATGGGTATTCATATTCAATAATCAAATTAAAGGTTGAATTCACGTTTTACACTTTTATGAAATCCAAGGTACAGTTTACATTATTCGAATACTTACATTTTTTATATTATATAATTATCGTATGCACATTAGATAAATAAGAAGAATATTTTTATATTGAAAATGTAAATTTAAAAATTATTTAGGAATTTTTTTGGATTTTAATATTTATCTCGCTAAATGATTAAAATTAAACCTTTTTTCTCTTTTTAGTAATATTATAGAATTAGTATAAGGACATAGTTTCAAATGATTGTGTTAATAACTATTTTGTTAATTCTTATGATGTAAATAGTTTAGATAAAATTTTAGTATCTATGAAAAATTCACACTCTCGTTCACACGAATTACGATTATGACTAAAAATAATTCGTCCACGACGAATAATTTACAAATTTTCTAACTAGTAATAAATACGAGTTCATTAATTTTATAAATTATACTAAATTCATAAGGTAATAATTTCGTTTAACTTACCAATTTTGTGAGTCTTAGGCTCTCTATAATTAGGACCGTGTATTTTCCTTTGACTAGCTTTGATCTTGTCCATTTTGAATTTAATCTTTTGCAGCACTGCTTTTTCAAGATTCTCCTGTTCTAAAATACGTTTCTGATGTAGCTCTTCAAGCAATTCAGCACCTCGTGATGCTAATATACTCATGGCTTTTGTTTCATCAACTATATGAAAGAAATAATAACTGCGGAATAAACGTTTTTGGATCAATAGAAAACCAAAACACAAGCCGTCCCAAACCATGCCTATGTCTTCTCGATCCACTTCACATTTAGCACTTGATTGGAATTGTAATCCAAAGTGTTCGAATTTATTTAAACAAGCTATGCCTAATAATTGAATGACCCAACAAGCGTAGGTTTCAAGCTGAAATTCAAATTGGACATTAATACTGATTATTATCTATAAATCTATTTTTTAATATAAGAAGTAATGATGTTAAACTAACGTATTGTATAAATACACATCCGATGCCTTGGAATATCGTTTTGCAAAATATAACAAAAATATTATATCCAATCAATATATTCCACCATTTGAGAATAGTTTTTACAGGCCTTAAATAAAAATCGCTGCCCTGCCATAAGAATACAAATGCACCGATTAAATAACCTAACGAGAATAAATTTGTCCTTTTGGTACCAGCCAAAAACATAATTGACAAAGTGATCCACATGAGACTCATCATAGCGCCGCGTTTGAAGACGTCCAGGTAATTATGTATGTGCGATACAAAATCTTTCACTGGATTTACAAAATTTGGTTTCTCCATGTCTTTGTAAACCGAATAATTATGACCTGCTATGAATTCGCGACCTGTCGATTGACTACGCTGCTCGATACGGAATACTAGACTTTGACGGACTATCATTAGTAATAAGATGAAATCACCTGGAAATAACAAAAAGAATTTTTAATCTGCGTTATCAAAGTTAAATAATTTTGTAAATTATGAAAAAAATGTTCATTTACACATAAGCTTCTTTGAATTAGGTCGGTTATCTGGATCTGGCAAATACATCCATTCTTGTAATCCTTTCAATAATTTGGCAAATGCTTCATCTTTACCTGCATATTTCCATGGATAATCTAGAAAATTAATTTAAACGCAAATTTAATATCAATCGAACGAATTGATTACAAAATAAAATAATAAACAGAAAAAATTGCTCACCTAAACATAGCCAGGTAGGTGGTGCAACGACTAGTGCATACTGAAATGGTAACATTACAATAGCGAAAACTTTTAAGAACGGCCAAACTTTTGATGTAGTTTTTCGATCCAATGAAAACAGTATCATCAACCATATACTGTACAGCAATGAATAAAAATCTAGTCTAGTCCCGATCAACATGACGATACCCATCAAACAAATTTCCAAACCAAATTTGTAAAATCCATAATTGAATAAGAATTTCAAGCAAGGCAAAACACCTTTATCAGCATCGACGCGCTTTATTTTCGGGAACATTACAATTGGTGTTTCGAGAGGTTCACCATTTTCTTGACGATAGAACCATTGTCGTACTGCTATTATCGCACGTATTGTTGTTACAGTTATGATACCGATGTAACCTTCCAGAAGTTTTGGTAATTTAATCTCCTTATTTGTCTTCATCACGCCAATCCATTCTGCCATGTTGTACGTTTTTGTTATTGTATCTGTTCCACTAGAATCATTTCCTGGTACAGTTTCCTGCAAAATAATCACGTATTTATTTTATAATCGCTAGATCCTTTCTATTTTTCATAATTTAATATCCCATAAAAATGAATATTTTTTCAAAAAATTTTAAGTTTCCTCACCGTACAATTCCGATTCCAATCATCATGTTTAATGTAGTCAATTTGATAAAGCATTTTAGTAACCATCAAAATAGCAACAGCTGTAGCCATGATATTAATAACCATTATCTGTGCTGTACGTCTGAAGTTTATTGTGATTGCTA
This sequence comes from Anastatus disparis, assembly GCA_017163975.1. Lineage (NCBI taxonomy): Eukaryota > Metazoa > Arthropoda > Insecta > Hymenoptera > Eupelmidae > Anastatus > Anastatus disparis. The sequence goes on from JAFFSR010000003.1 coordinate 2,502,957, forward strand.
TTGTCAATATGAAAAAAAAGTTTATTGCGCATACCTAAAAAAACCGATGAAAATTAATCAGTGTTTTTTTTTATTTTTATTAAATAAAATGATGTAAACTTACGTCATCAATACAAAAAAGTACAAACGAAATAAAAATAATTTTTTGCATGTGAATCTCCAAGAACAACCAAACATGATTATAAAAGTTGTAAAGACGAGTTGACAATTTTCGTATTAGTGCTAGTCTTTCCAATTTTGACATATCTACAAAAAGAAAAAAAGTATTTTATTAGATTATACAAACCATCTTTATAATAAAATAAAATGAAAAATAAATTTTATTACGTTTTAGTTGTTTTAAAGTATAAACATGCCGTTCATCGTCTGGATCAGATGTAAAAACTTCAGCTGGTGAAACTATCGGAATTGTACTTGGCGAATGACCAAGACTATCTTTTCGATCAGTTTCGGAACTGCAATAAATTATCCATATTTAAAAATTTATGTTGCATTGCGACGAAAGTATTATGTATACTTTGGATATTTTTTCTTAATACTTACATTCTTTTAATGTTTGTGGCTTCAAGGAAATCATGATGGAAGTAATGAATTTGTATAACAGTAATTATGACAAAAAATGTGGGAGTGAGTAGTCTTACAAATAAGTCTTTTGTATCATATATAATTAGGCCAATATCTTCTTGTCTAAAAATAAAAATTATAGTTTTTATAAGTACGTATATAAAATATACATCTGAATTTTATATTTTTAATAAGTTTAAAAAATAACTAACAAATTCTTTGTGATGCCAAGATATTTTTCCCAATATTCTGGAAAATCGGGAAACTGATATGTATACACTAATATTAACATTATGACTGAATATCCTATAACGGTTATCCAGAACCCATACATCATTTTTCTCCACATTGTCCAAGATAACTAAAAGAAAAAAAAATTTTATTTACAAAAATAAAAAAATTTTTTTACAATTTTTAAATAACAAATAATTTATTAATCAATCAACGATTAATAATAAATTTAAAATAAATAATTGAAAATTAATAGTTAATCATTAATCAGCATAAAATTATATAAACATTCTTTAAAAAACAATATAATTAAAATAATGACCTGGAATGTGATGATAAAAAATAAGAAAAGTGACATATAAACGATGCGGAAGACGGTCATTTTTTCACCAGTAATACCACTAGTGAACAACATTATAGCGACAACGGCAATCCAAAATTTTGTCAGAAACTTCTTGACAATGACGCCCACGTCTTTCATGAATTTGCTCTTGATTTCAGGTTCCGATTGATTGTTCATTGCCGTAGTGGCGGTCGATACCGAAACGTGCAAAGGAGCTACCATGTCTCTTAAAGCTGATGATCTACGTTGGCGCATTTTTTCGGCTGTATATTGTCTCATTGTTATCCAGAACATAGTCATGAACAGACACTAGAATTTATTATGGATACGTTACTTATTGATACAGTAAATGAGATTTTAATGAGATTTTATTAATCGATATTAACTAAATTTAGAGTAAAATAATTTTTATCGATAAATTTCGTACATTTTGTAATATATAAATTCATTAAGTTAAAAAAATTTATAAAAATTTAATAGTTTTAACATAGCTTAACTTGAATTGTTTAAAATTAGTGTATAAACATATAAGTAATTGTGACATCATAAGGCTTTTTTTATCTAAATTAAGGTCATTATTCTATACAATTAATTCATATTTTATTTTGCCAGTGTAATAAGTTATTAAGATATTTAAAGTTTCTTATTCATATAATATAAAATCAGATTTGAAATTTTTAAAATCAGTCCGGTGCATGCTAAGTCTTTTAGTATTGTGGGAAATCGCTGAAAGTTCTTAGTCATACATGCGTTAACTCCAGATCTCCTTTGTCGTCAAGCTTTATTAAACGTGCTTAGAAACGAACAAAGAGTAGGGAACATAAGTGTACGTCAGTTAAACGCGTACTACGTGTCGTTTCTAATATAGAGGAGATACGTTTACTTGGAAGACAATAAAGCAATCTTTTTTAATAATTTTAAAATAACAGAATACAAATTTTACATTTCCAAAAGTTTCTCATTTTTAAACATTCAATTTTTAATACTTTCCGTATTGTTTTTTAAGAGCCGGTCGGAACCAAATCGGTAACTTTGTTCAGTGCTTACTATAAATGCTTATAATGATTTATTTATTCATTTGCACGACAAAAATATAGTCATTTCCTCTAACCATAATCATAATGAATAATGTGAAACGGTTACAGCAACAAAAAAATATAAAATATTGTCATGAAGCGAAAAATGTTAAATTGAAATCTATTGCATGCAAATAACAACCGCATGGACTGTTAGATGGCATTTTTCGCTTTATAACAATATTTTATATTTTTTTGTCACTGAAACTGTTTCAAATTATTCTTTATGTACATGGTTAGAGGAAATGACTATATTTTTGTCGTGCAAATGAATAAATAAATCATTATAAGTATTTATTGTAAGCATTGAACTAAGTCACCGATTTGGTTCCGACCGCCTCTTAATGTTTAAAAAGCGAAACGTTCTTGAAGAATTTTATGTTGTTTTAATAATAAACAAATATTTTAATAAAAATCTTTATGAATTTAACTAATTAAACTTATATTGATAAAAATCCGATTTTAAAGCAAGTGGAATCCACTTGTGATTAGCAGAAATTCTTCTTTTATATTTTAATAGCAATTTGTTTTAATTAATCATAAAATTTGTTTCTTTATAATTCACTAACCGCAAGTGAATGAGTATTTGATTAATATAAATTTCGAAAATAATATCATTCTACTTTTCAGAAATAGATTTCCTATTGATTTTAAAATACTTTTCTTGCTTTTAAAGATTTTCTCGCGGTGTATTTCCAAGATTGATAATAAAGTGAGAAAAAAATCGATGTACCTTGATCACAAGATGCCAGCAACTTAATTCGCTAGTTTTTTTAAACCCAATATCAGCCATTTTGACACCATTGATAACTGACGGTAATTCATCCTCCGTTAAATTCATGTTATATACATATTGTATAAGTATTAATATTGTTGAATAAAAAACAATAAATGGTGAACACTTCATCATCGATGCTCTCTTGTTTGGTACCATCCACAATATCAGCGCCCAAAGTAATAGGGCAAACGTTGTCCAACTGTGGTACATGATACTCCAGGTCTATTAAAATTAGAAAAAAAAATATTATTTTGATAATAGAGTAACTTTTATTTTGTGATAAAAAGAATTTAAAAAATTTACGACAGATAAATTAGCATAATAATAATCTTGATATTTACCATCATAATAATATTAGTAGCCAAGTAAGATGAATTGACAACGAGTTGAAATATGGAAAAAACAGCGACGATGACGTGTTCGATAATTCCAGGTTTCTCCTCTGAAACGCCTATTATAGATTATTTGTTTATTAAGGCACAATAATGCATACGAGCATTACATAAATAAACATTTATTTTATTTGTTTAATAATCATGCTGACCTTCGCTGAGCGATTGCAGTTGTATGCTATCATCTTGTTGGCCGTCTGGTACTATGACGCTACCTGTAGAATCTTGAAGTAAGCCGGTACGTCCAGAACCGAACCGCATCAACTGTGTAATCGTATGTTAAACTTTTAAAGATTTATTTTATATTTTTATATACAACAACGACCAAAAATTCAGGAAAAAATTTTAAAAATGAAGAGCGCTTTTTTAGATTGGATTATCTTTGTTGTATATTCTACTAATCATACGACCGAAGTGAAAAAGTGAATAAAGTAGAAACAAAATTATTAAAATTTATGTTGCTAAAAAGTATATTTCTTTATTTTTTTTACAGAAAGTTATTATTATTCAAATTAAACAAAAATGTTTTTAATTACTCTTATTTTTACTAAAAATAACAATCGATGAGAAATTTGAAAAGGAACCGAAAGAATTTCAAAAAAACTAACTGTTGGATTAAAAATTCGAATTTCATCATTAGATTTTGTAATATGATAGTCTTTTCTTGCATAAATCTACAGTTTCCACATACTTCTGCACGAATTCTTTATCAATATGCCGAGTCATTTTAAACTCATGTTGAAATTTGTACATTAAATAAAAATAAATATTTATCGACAAATGTAAATAAATTGTTTCTCTATACTGACTAGCAAGTATGTCTTCCGGTGAACATAATTTATTTACATTTGTACTAATTTAAAAATAGTCATATAAAATTAACTTACAAATTTTTTATTTTCATTGTACGATTAGTATAACCGAATTCAATGCAGTTTAAAGAAGCGCTCTTAGCTCAAAATTTTTTCATTAATTTTTTGATCGGTACTGTATTTTTATTTCCATTTACAAATAAATTATAATGAAAAATTAAAACTAAGAAATTTAAAAAAATATGAATTGAAGAAAATGAACCAAAATTGTTTTACCAACGAAAGATAAGATAAAGATTGTAATAATTAACTTTAAGCGTAAAACGATAAAAGTATAAGCAATGTAACAAAAAGTGCAAGCTAAATTTTAACAAAAAAAGAATAATTTAAGATTTACACTGTAAGAACTAAGTCTTTATAGATTTGGGACATTCATACCTTCACCAGAAATATGTAAGAATTGAAAAAAAAAAAGTAAGAAAGCTAAATGCAGTGCAAATGAATAATTATAGTGTAAACACGAATACAAATTATACATTTATAGAAAAAAAATCAAAAACTTATATATTAATGAACAATTTAAAAGAATTATAATCAACACGAATATTTAATAAATGTGCAAGTATACGTTTGGTGCGATATATTATTATTATTATATATATTTATATATACATAGACAATTATAAATCCATCATTCAATAATAGATTATCCATACACAAATACGACACAGAACAATTCAATAATTCTAAAAACATGTAATTACAAGGTGTCCAAATGGTCATGAAAACTTAAAAGTCGGAAAAATATTGATATGATTTTTTTTTTAATCTGGAAAAGTTAAAAGTTATGGAAAGTTATGTAATCCTTTACTGATAGAATCATGAATAGTCAAAGAATTTTGAAATCTAAAAAATCAGGACACCATGAATCAACAAAGACAAATATTTAAAGAAAAAAGGTGCGCTAATGTATGTACAGTGCATCTGCATACTATTAATATACAAATATTTACTTTTGATTATTCGTCGTGACTCTAATAATCTTGCATCTAAAAATTAATCATTTGGTGTTGGTAATAGAAATTTTTTGCATTCGTGTGAAAAAAAAAAAAATAAAGCGATACTTTAGATACGTACAGGCGTCCTCTCATTGGGCGGTGCCACCTGGGGCTCAGGAGTCGGCTTCTAAAATAATGCCAATACTAATACATAGAGTCCAAAAAAAAGTTAAAAAAAATTTTCGTTTTACTCAAGTGCAGCAGTGTAAAAAATCAAAATACACTTCTACATGTAATAAAAATACAATTTTCTCGTTTTCGTTTGATAAATCCTGAAAAAAATATTCCACAAAACATACCTATACATAAATTATCTTAAATGTGTTTGTGTTCATTTTTTTGTTGTTATGTAAATAGTATTTCACGCTGTAATATACATAAGCTTTCATAGTTTACTCGTGTCCACTACCAACAATTGTACTGTACACAATAATATATAGAAAAATGCCAAATATTATGTACAAGCTTTAATTAACAGTATGACAAATAATTTTAAAAAATAAAAAAACAACGAAAAATTTTTGATAAAAAAATAACAGAAAATAATTTTAAAAATGGCTCATGCCGGATTATGAATTATCCTTACTCGAGCCTTACGACGCGCAGATTGCCAACGTTGCGACGGTGTCCTTTTACGTATGGACACATGCCGCGACAATGGCGTATCCAATGTTTCCAGCTTACCGCTTAGGCGCGTTCTTTGCTTAGCCTGCAATGCTTTAGCCTCGTTAGTAGAAAGCACACCGCCCCATTTTATAGATTTGTAAAGAGTAGCTTATTCTTTGTATATTGTTTTATTTATTAAAAACGGAATTTTGCCATTAGTACCGTTATATATTTAATTTTTAAAACTTTATTATTTTTCTGTTTATATTAATTAGAACTAAAGTTTTAACACAAATTTTTATTAATATCATTTTTATTAAATTATTAACTCCTAAAGAATCCTATTGATTCTTCTAGTTTTTTTCCCTTAATACAATTAAAAGAGCATAGTGTAGCAAATAGATTATTTAGAGGTCGTCAGTGGCTCACTCGGTAGAGCGACGGATTCATAATCTCGAGGTTCTCGAGTTCGAATCCCGCTCTCAACCGTTTGACGCAAGCACACTGTACGTTACATGTGCTTTGTTCAGAAACACACTGAAACGACCTCCGTCGCTAATTAGCATCGAAACGATAGCAAATATCAGTGACGTTAAATAAAAAAAAAAACATCTGAGCATTACATTAAAGGAAACGAACACAAGAAAATTTAATTTTGTTAGTTGAGAAACTTGTAAAGATAAAGTAATGTAATTATTTTGAAAAGCTAATAAATTTATTCCCAGACTGAAAAATTAAAGAAGAATACTAATTTAAGTATAGGTATAATTTAAGCTCTATCAGTGTGTTAAGAATGCATAAAATATATGAGCTTGTTTAATGGCTTTTATATATTTAAAATTACTTCAAATGTTTAGTCGTTTTTTGAAATGATAATATCTATTCATTGCTATTTAACTAATGTAATTGACCTTAATAAAATGAGATAATATTCATGCAAATAGAGCTTAAATCATCCCAGTTCATATTATATATTATTTATATCACAAAAATTTAATTTTCTTGTTAGTACACTGCTTGTTATTTGTTTATATAAGTTAGATCACGGAAAGACCATATTTTAAAATTGCATTAGATGGTTTATTTGATTTTCAAGCAATAACTTTATGAACATTCTTTTAAAAAAAAACGAATCGTACAAAACTATTGTAAGTAAAAAAACCAAATTTTTGTGAGTTCAAATAATTCATTAATTCCAAAAAGAATGAAAACCATAAATAATAACTTGCCGGCTTTTTAAACAGGAATTTCGACTGCAACGCCAATACAAAATAAAGTAAAAACAATCTCAGTGAGTATGCATACGTTGACCAATCAGCTTCATCGACGTACTCGACATCTCTTGGATCTGTACAATTGACTTCGTAAACAGGTTGAAGCGCTAAATATCTAGCCCATGTGCCATTAACAGGTAATAATTCTTGCGGCCATTGATTTTGATAAGTGAGCAATGCTAAAATGTGGATTGCAACTAGGGTCATTAGTACGCGGCATACAAAGGCAAAACCACGACGTAATTCGCGATGAAATGCCCACCATGTTGCCGAGCCAATAAATACTAAAAAATAGAAGCCACCTTCTATCGATGGTTTTAAAACGGCTGTACACATTAGAGTCGCGAGGACAACGTATGTACCGATACTGCCCAGAAAATTGATAATCTGTGGATAAAGTAAAAACTAATTTTTTTTTAAAGGTATAAAGAAAAATTATTTGGCCTTGAAAATAATTTTTAAGTTTCCTATTTTTCAATTTTTAACTTTTTATAGATTTAAAAAACAATTATTTTATATTGAAAATTAACCTTTGAAGTGCACTATGGGTCAGTAAGACCCGAGATTTACATTGGCCACTACGTTCGAATCAGATGTGTGCACTTTAAGGGTTAAGTGAATTAAATTGATATAATCCAACATTGAAAAATAAAATATTTATTTATAAATGCATTTGAAAGGTGAAAAATAAAATATTTACGTATAAATGCATTTAAAAGATCAAAAACAAAATAATAACCTTGGCAGATCGTTCCTTCGATTTCTTATGCTGTAATTGATAAGATGTATTATCATCATCTTCTCTTGGCGGTGATTTGACTAATTGACGCACGATACAATAAATAAGTACACTAGACGGAAAGACTATTATTTCTGGTGTAATCCAAAAAAATACTTCCCACGGCGATGCGCTATCTAGTCTTACCAGACCTATGTGCCTTAAAAGCTTTTCTAAGAATTCGCCTATGTGGAATATAATAAAAGACGTATCATTACATTAATCTTAGTTAATTATTTTTTTATTGATCAACATTGTTAATTGATTGGAATTTTTAATAATTCCGAGTACCTTTTAATAATATATAAATAGAAAAACTAATCAATCACATAAACAAAAAAAAATCTAAACATAAAGTTAATTCGATTAACTTTTTAATTGTCTTATTTAACATCTAAAATAATATTTCAAAATAGAAATTTAAAAATTTCAGTATGTTTAAATTTATTTGAATTCAGGCTTATAATCAACTAATTTTTAAAAAAATTCTATAAAGTTGTTAATTTATAAATAAAAAATAGTATGGAACAAAAAAACTTACAATTCTGGAGAAAATGTCCGTAAGGTGGAAGCGATAAAAGAACGATGTGAAAAGCGATTTGAGTGATGGTGACGATGAGGCTTAATGCTATACTGGCCTTGAGAAATCGACCTGTATGGCCGTTCATTGATGTTGTCGTTGGCACTGGTATCATTGGCGAGACAAGTGCCAATGCTAGGTACACGAGCGATAGTCCTACAGGTCTCCATATTGTACCTGATTATAATTAATAAATTAAGTTTTTTATTTACACTTTGCAAAAATTTTTTAAATTGTATTATTAATAACATAACATGAATTTGAAATTTTATATGTATTTGAAAATTTATAGTTTTTTCGATTATTCTATTATAAAAATTGTAAGATTAATTTTTATATCCATCTTAGAAATTACAAGTATATGTATTGCTCTTTTTAGTAAGCGAGTTTTTTTTATACGATACTTTTAGATTTGTCATTTATATTGTTGTGTTTGCGCAAGAGAAAAAATTATCTCGTGTTTCCGTTTAAAAAAGAATTAAGCCTCTTATACGCTTTAAAAGTAAACTTATCTTGAGTCACGCTTTAAAAAGTACTATTTCCGTAATGTTTTGAAAAGAATTTATCTCGCGCAGAGTGTTATTATTATTTATTTTAAAATGACAAGACTAAAAGCTGATTAAGCGTATTATGTTGCAGTTTTGACGAAATTAAAATTTCATTTTTTTATTGCCTCTTTTTTTTAGTCAACGATATGCTTATTTATTTATTTTGTTGTCTCTTTTTTTATTCGACTATTTCTATTATAAATCACATTTTAATACAGTAATTAAAATGTGTAACTTATCAACGTAATTATTTTTATTTTAGAATGCGTAATTAAAAAAAAGCTGTCCTCTTAAATTATTACAATAATTAATAATAATAACGTTATACCAAATAAATATTCTTACATTAATATTTCATGTGGTTAAAAGAAACTTTTTTTTAATTCTATTGTAAACACTTTGCGTGTATAATTAATAGCGATAAGTAATGCTCTCGGGCTGGCACTTTGTTAATTTATAAGTTGCATGCAGAGAAGAAAAAAAAGAGACATTCGTACAATTAATTTTCTTTCGCTTCTTTTTTTAAAGTTAATGGAATAGTCAACGCTAATTTAAATATATACTTATGATCTGCAACGTTTTAACGAAATTATTCTTTTCTTTTTACTTTTTGAATGTTAAGTTTTTTAAGGCTAATGGAGGAATGACGCCAATTGTATTAACAAATTAAGTATGGATTTCTTTTATTATTTATTGAAATTTAATCATACTTGCTGTAAACGTATTTTAATAATATTTCAATAGCAGGTTTAATAATAGTCTTTGTAACTTAGAAATTGCAAACTTATAAGTAGTTAGTTGAAAAGTAACGATTGATTGGTTTACCAATTTGATTAATTAATAGCCAATAAACAATATGTCGATCATTTTATTAGAATATTCGGACATAGAATATTCCTGTACAACATACACTAATTAACCATTAAAATAAAAAGATCTATTAAACAAAAATGTAACAAAAAAAAGACCATCAATCGTTGAATATCAAAAAGTCCACGTGCTCGAAAAAGCTTACGGGCGCACCTTTGTGAACTTATACGCGTGGTATATTTTATATACTCTCGCTAAGCTTACCGAAATAAATAAAAATTAAATTTACTTCATTTTTTTACTCTTACACACACGCACACATTTATGCAAACGCACGCACATGTACACACGCACTCACGCACATACATATACACGTACATACATTTCTTCGATACAGTAAAAAAAAAAAGAAGAACAAGGCCTCTAAAATTAATAAAAGAATATATAACGTTTAAAAAAAAAAGGCGCGACCTATTACCAGCAGTGCGCGGGTGTTATAAATTCGCTGATGCGAGAGAGTCGGTTGTAACCTAGTTTTAGTGTGTATATATATATACAACACCAGAAAGAAGAATAAGAAGAGACAAAAGACACACACAACAATACACAACCCCTATAAAAGTGTACGCGATGGCTTTTAAGGGCAACCGCCTTGGTGGAATGGTTGAATTACACGCATATATACTATCCCTCATCGTATACACAAAAAAGAGAAAATGAAACATTTTTTTTTTACAGAGCCTCGTGCTTTTTTTTTATATAAAGTAAAATGGTTATGGGGTGTTTATGCACATGTATAGGAGACATGGTACGTACACTGGTATTTCCCAAGGGACACTTTAAGCGGAGTTTTTAATATGAAGCTCGGAGGAAGAAATTGAGGAAAAAGTTTTTAATTTTATGTGGCATAGATAGCTTGAGCTTAATTTTTTTTTTCATTTCCTTTCTCTTTTAATTTTATTAGTTTCAGGAATGGTTTTTACACGGTTTTTAAATCAAAAAGTTTATTTTAAGGGTTGTATGAGTTATTAGTGAATAGAAACAAGTAAATTTTTTTTCATTTTATTGGTCTCGGATGAATCGTAAAAAACAATTTCTTTTAATAAAAAAAATTGTTTTCACAAAGAAATAAATTTTTTTTTTAAAGCATATCAAAAATTTAATTATTAGTTATAAAAATAATTAAAAAATCTTAATTGAATTTGTTTTATAATTTGTCCAAAAGACGAATTGAATTAAATAAAATAAAAATTTGTTAAATGATGCGCAAAAATATTAAATTATATCCACTTTCTTATTTAACATGACATTCTTATATTGATGTTGAAAATCATTTCTACAATTTTTATTCAATCATTTAATTACAGACAATAATTACTTTTAGACAAAAATACATTAAGATATCATATCACGAAATATTTAAGTGTTTTGAGTGGCGTTAAGCATTTAACATAGTAAGGCGACACTGATTTTGTCTGTAGCATAGCGTCGATCTAAATTTAGAGAAAGTTTATTTCTCCCTGCTTTCATTCTAGATCGCTTTTTCGAGTACAAACCAATGAAATTCCCCAAAGTATTTTTGCACTTTTGCTTCTGGAAATATTTACAGCACTTGCGAGATCTTTTTGTTTGTAGTTTTATTTAAAATTTTAAAACAATTTTGTAAACTCTTCATAATATTTGTTATTTTAAATATATGAAAATTTTTATAAAATAAACTTACATGCCACAAGGATCGCAGGAAACAGAATCCTGACTAAGGCGACGTTCAGCCAGTACCTTGTCATAGTTTTTAATTGCCCGCTTGGCTATCCTGTAACACAAAAACATGAAATTATATATATTTTTTCAAACAATAAATTTCTTAATTTATTTGTTTAAAAATAAGTGATAATTAAATAATATATGTACCTAAGTATAGTATATTATTTAAACTTGTTGCAATTGTAAAAGCAGGAAAGTCATTAAAATTTATCAACAACGAGGTAGCAGCGCAAAGTAGAGTCAGAAATACCACATATAGATATATTTTTGTAAAGGTAATAAAATTCTCTTTTAATGTTACTAGACCAATACAGAAGTAACCTGTTTTATTATATGGGGAGGGAAGAGATTTCGGACAATCGACGTGACCTAGTTTCTACTATAACTGACAATGATGCGACCAATCCCATCCGATTCTGCCCCAATGAAAAAAAAAAAAAAAATAAAGAATGAAAAAAAAATCTATTTTCTTACGATATGAACGTTAAGCAGGAAAAGCTGCACCTTTTAGTATATGGTTATCTATAGATTTAAATGGTTACCTGTTGTGTTTTCTCTCGCATAATCGAGTGTATTTAAAGGATTACATCAAAGTGGACCTTTTAAAATGTATAGGCTTTTTATCTAATTTGATTTTTGGAAAAGTTGATTCATTCATTCTTTTAGAGTTGTAAAAGTCGTCGTAAATTAATTGTTTAATTTTTATGTCTTTAGAAATGTAGCAATAACAAATTTATAAAAATATTGTATGTAAAATATTTGATTGTCTTTTAAATACATAAATTTAAAATTAATTTACAAATAAAAATATCTTAATCATACTCATAAACAGATCAAATATTAAGCATATTTACGTTTCTAATAAATCAATTTTAATGTATAAATTTTCATAAAAATGTAAATAACTTCAAAATTTTTTATTTTGAAACGCATTTAGAGAATACATTGCATGTATATAATTAAATTTTCAATTAATAAATTAAGGATGGTAAATGTTTAGAAAATGTAATAAAAAATTCGAATATAAAATTCCTCATTTTTATGTGATAGTTAAAATTAGAACTTCAATAAAATAGTATAATCTAACACAGTCTTGAAATTTCGCGAAAAATATAAAATTTTTATTAGAATCTTATTCTAGAGGCCAAAAAAAAACCAGACCAAAGGTCGTAATTCCATGCATTACTGGTTTCAGATATGAAATCATAATGCGTCCTACAAAAATGTGTTTATCGCCTATAAAATTATAATTATAAAAATAGTATGTAAAATAAAAAAAATTTTGTTGAATAAATTAATAATTTTAATTCAATATTTTAGTCAATTATTCGTTATTAGTAATATAGTACAATATTAAATTGTATTTGATCAGTTTTTCGAAAAATCTTATAATTTCGTAAAATTTATAAATTGAAATTGGAATTACTTTGAAAAAATAGAACATCATTATTTGTTATAATGAGCCGGTCTGTGGCTCAGACGGTAGAGCGTTAGATTAGTATTCTCGAGATTCCGAGTTCGAATCCCGCTCTCGGCTGAATCATGCAAGCACCACTGTACGTTACATATGTTTTGTTAACAAATACATTTACGAGCTCCGTCGCTGATTAGCATCGCAATGATAGCATAGCACAAATATGGCGACAAAAAAAAAATAAATTATTTGTTATACTTAAAATGCCATAGCCGACTAGGCTCCTTTCTTTTTGCAGAAATGGGAAGGTCAAATTATAGTTAAGTATTTTGGAACGCTCATTTTTTTTCGCCTCGCATGAGATCATCTCTAAAAATGCGAATACGAGTGTAAAATTCGTACATAAAATTAAAAGTGTGATATCACTCGTATGATAGCGTAAATATATATGAAAAAATTAAAATTAACAAGCTTGTACAGAGTTGCACAATCAAAAAAATAAAAAAAAAAATGTTCTGTTCATGTAGGCATGCGATCCTCTCATCATATTACATTCGTGTATATAAGTCATTTTCCCATATGTATAGATACGTAGACTAGACCAGCCGAAGCTGTTCAAGACCTATATTTTGCGCGAATGGCAACACTCGAGTAATTAAATAACGATAAGAAATTCTCGACTTCCTGAATACGTTGACATTACGACTAATTACGTTTTTTGTAGTTTTTTTATTAAAAACGCTATAGAACAATGTGAAAAAAAATCATCAAAGACTTTTGCATAGTGTACATTTCATTACTTTTTACGCATAAACAATACACAAGAGATGCAATATTTTTTCTTTGTATCTAATTAAATAATCTACAAAGATGAAAAATTTAGAATTGAGGTTGACAATCTCTGGGTAATGCGATACCTACTCCTTTGAAAAGAAAAGAAAATTATAGACAGTACTTTACCATACTTTATCGACTCGATAAATTGATGTATAGCAAACGTGTACAGGAAAATTTGTATCAATTTCTAATATGCTATTCTTGACATAATATACAGATGACACGTTTACCCAGACGTTAGAACACATTAGTATCGACTTCCTACTTCCCACAATTGCAGTCTCAATAAACTTACTTGCTTGTACCTAGTATTAAAGTACTTTCAATTTGACGATCAAAAATTATTATTTTTGCAAATAAAATAATTTATTATTATTAATTCATATATCAATTTTGATTTCGTTTCAAATACCGTGCAGAAAATGGTTCAACAGTCAGAACATAAATTTATTTTGATTATGACAATAAAAATAGAAACAATAAGAGAGCGCTTTGAATGACTCATAAATTAAAATTAAATTGATTTCATTCTTGATTAAAGACTAAAATAAATGACAATTTCAAATCAATTTAAAAACGTTTCTCTTTGATAAATAATTCAAAAAGTCACACACCAAAACTATTCACGCTAATTAAAATCTCATAAACTTGAATTTCCATAAATTCGGTCTAGCCCGAATAAAAATTATTTACCCAAATGCAAGCATGAATAATGCATCAGTGTTATACACGATACATATAAATAGCATGTTGAAAAAGTAACGTCAACTGTCACGACTGCTTTCCATCATATTACCCGTATTTACCTATTTTTTCGTATTTCTTTTTGTGATACCTAAAAAGCAATAGAGGCGCTTTGTAATTGTCGCATAATTAAATGTATGAAGCAGACCAGAAAAAGAGCTGGTATAAGCTTGCGTTTACGTTTGGCCGTATATATATAGATCGTCACGCTGATAAATACATGGATAAAAATCTTTTTCACGGTTTAACTAATGAATGCACATTAGCGATGTAATATGTCGACGGAATAATTTTTTGTGTTTATGATTATATACACTGTTTTTCTTTGACTTAAATGAACATTTATAAATGAATAATAGTAATGAAGAAATTATACCTAGTATATAATTTAGATTTTAGATATATTTTAATTAAGATATTCAAAAGTACGGCATTGACGTGTCATATCGATGACAAGTGTTTACTCAAATCGTAAAAGTGGTTTGAAGTATTTGATACGGTATATTTAAACGGTTTCACACACCGATGCTAATATTAGTTTAATGTTTGTTTTGATAACAATAAATCCATATCAAAGTTTAAAGTCAGCTCATAAACACAATATTTAAATGAAATTAAATCGGCATTTTATTAACGTTCAACCTGATTTTCCTTTTACATTTAAAGATTCGAATTGATAAAGTTTATTATTGCTTAACGGTTTAATTTGATTGTTTTAAAGTCTGCCAACAATTAATAAAAACGTCGAAATATCCAATCGATCACTGAACTATCAAAGAAATCGTTCTCGAACGAAGAGAAAAAAAAAAGAATTAATTAACCAAGCATATAGAAACTTACACGAAACGCAAACTAAGCCTACACACATAAAAAGTCAACCCCTCGTATCAAGCATAATCATTCGCTCTTATAATGTTAACCTTATTTCATTCTTATCTGATGTTAACCTTTAACTAATTGATTGTATAATCATTTTTTTCGTTCATCAATATAATGTACTGAAATGTTTGATATATGCCATAGAATTAAATTTATAATATTGACTTATTGCGAATTATTATTTTTAATTTATAAAGAATTCGTTAAAAAGGACAGGTTATACGAAAACGTTTCAAAAACGATTTAATAACGCAACACCGATAAACAAATAAATATTTTACATAATATGACACAATCTTATTGAATCGCAATTCACAAATTATTGTTGTTAATAAATCAAGATCAATCAGCTTACATTCAATGTAGATTAAAAAAAATTCCGATTATTGATATTTTATTATGTTTCAAATGAATATTTTTAATCTAACCATTGTTATAAAAGATAAGACAAATTTCACGTATAAATTTTAATATTATGAAGAAATTGAATGATTTTTTTAATTAAGCATATCAATGAAATTAATGAATATTTAGAATTTGAGTACAGTGTTTACATTCTAGTTCTATATGTCTAAAAGTACAAACGTTACTTTTAAATAAAACAAATTTAGGGCATCTTAAAGCAATTTTTATGGTATATTCTCAAATGAAACTAGCAATCTTATCTTAAAATTTTGATAAATTTTCTTTAAATTTTGACCTACATAAAAACCATACCATAAGAGTAAATTATTTAATTTTCTTTAACAAAAGTCATCGACTCGCGTCATAATTAATTGTTAAGAATCACCCTATCCGTTCTGATTGTATATATAAATTAACCATTCATTAAAACCAGCACGAATATACGTAGATATCCTGCATGTGTGCACAATGGTGTGTCACACCCCTTAGTTGGACGCGCGGAATTCATTACCGTTAGAGTCCATATAATATATATCTATCGCAAAGTGACGCTCGTGCGTTAAAAACCCCCTTTCTCTTTTTTATTTTTCTCTTTTTTCATTCTCATCTTTGTTTTGTCGTGATGCACGCAAAGGTAAATGAAAGAGAGAAAAAAAAGGGTTAATTAAGCCTGTGCAATGCGTGTAATACGATTTGCCTGTTATTATTATAGGATAAACTTTACTTTCTTTCTATATGTCCGTGTGTGTGTGCATGTCTGGATTCGTTTTTACGAGATGATTTATTGATTCAACGATTGTATCGGAATGCTTTGTGATTAATAGATAAAGAATACCGTGTTTTCTTTATTTTGTACGTGAACTCTGTTAAAGTTAAAAGAATGCTGATTAATATTTTCGATTTAGGTGATGATGTCTAAATGGCTCGTGTTTTACGAAACGCGAGGTAAATGATTCATTACCATGTACATTCAATTGCAAGGGGGTATTATGTTGCATGACTTTAATAATTAATTCAAAATGGGTGAATAATAATTAAAATATAGTTGATTGAGAGATTCCAATTGAATTAAAACTCAAGATTTAAAAATATTTGTCATTAAAAAACTTTGATAGACTCTAATAATATTGATCTTTTTTCTTATGTTTTTAAACTTTTATTTGTAAAAGAAAAGAAATTTCTAGCAGTCACGTTTAAAATTTGAAATCTTATCTGTACGTGATATGATGTAATTAGTTCGTAGAACAAAGGAAAAATCTATTGTACTTATTTTTATATTCTGTCGTATTATTATTTTTTATTGAAAAGAAATGGGTCGTCTTAAATTTCTTAAATTTTTTAACGAATGTTTCATCATTAAGTAACTTTCTACTCGTATGAAAAACATTATTAAACATATCTAATCTTTTGATATTGTATAAACATTGCAGATCTCTTAAGATCCAAAATAAATTCTTCGTAAGATAAATATGTGGTTTAAGTCGTTCGTTGGAACGTTAAAAATAAAATAAAAACAAAATACTGGTTAAAAATATTCTTTTTTATGGAAAAAATGTTCTAGTAAAAATCTTTGCTTGTAATATTAATCTATGAAAATTTTACTTTGAACTATTGTGATTTTTCATTTTTCATATATTTTTATTTATAATGTACAAGGCTATGAAAATTAAAAATAAAATTTATTCACTGGACATAAGATGACCTAAATTTTGAATAACTTTATAATGTAAAACATCGCAACTGTATAAATAATGTGCAATAATTTAATAATTCATCTTCTAAAAATCTTATACATTATTATATGAGTAAGAAAATAAGCTTAAACAAATAAATCTAAAAATGACTAATTTTTCAATATTATCCGACAATTCTACACTTCGCACAATTTTCCCAACAATTTAACGATTCGAAACATCCATTATATTCACAAGATCATTAAAATATGAAATCAGCACTTTTATTTTTTAAAATGAGCTTTCTGCTCGTTACAATTTTATCGCGTCGCGGTTGGTAATGTGCATCGAAGGTTATACTTCTATAGATCCATAAGGCTAAACGACGTGTAAGGTAGTGGAACCAATCACTGATCGGGGACCAAATAATGATAATTTTGTAAAAAAATTTATTTTAAAATAGTTTTAAGATTTTTTTTTATTAAAAAGAAATTATATTTAATAAATAAAGCATTGATAAACTTATTTCAAAAGTTTTTATGCTCAATCAGTTTGTCAAATTTGAAAAAAAAATTCATGAAAATCGTCTGTTACGTTTCATGTGTTTGCACGGGCAACAGCTTAAGCAATGGCGGAAGAACAGTGAGTGGACTTAATGCATTTTTTCTTTGCTTTTGAGTGATATTTTCATTAAAGGGATTCTTTAAACATAAATTAAAGCATTAAAATGGCAAAATTAAAAGAGGTACGAATTTATTTATACAACTAAGCCTTATTTATTTTAATGATTATCAATTGGTTACTTAAATTATACAGGGAACCTATTATTGATAATCGAATCTCTAATGATTTTTTTCAAGTTATTTTAAAAGAAATAAAATATTTATAAAGTTAAATTAGTTATATTTATTATTTCATTGGTTTTTTTCTAGAAAAAAACAGTACAAAGAAAAACAATGATTCCGATATGGAAAAAGCTGTAAATGAGGTTAGGACAGGAGTTAAAGTAAGACAAGCTAGCAAAACATTATACACAAAAAGTAAAGGATATTTACGTTTGAAAACTCATCAGAAGAAAAACGATCATTATTAGAAGCTCAGACTAAACAATTACATTTAGAGATCGTTGAAAATTTGTCATGTAAAAGTCAACTGGTAAAACAAAATAAAACTTTGATTTCAGAAGAAAAAATAATTAGAAATAAATTAAAGAATATCAAGCCTAAAAAAATAATTAAAAAAGAAAAAGTAGACTGATTAAAAAAAAATGTAATTTATTACAAATTTTATGGTTTTAAGCAGTAACTATGCACTATTTTTGAGTATTTTAATAATGAATCGTTTTCCTTGTATTCATGAATGTATACATACTTAAATTATATTTAAATATGTTGTTTAAGGCTGCAATTTTAGTTTCAATTATTATTATTTAATATAAAATTTAATATCTGTACAAGATTTAACTTTATAAGATAAAGTTATTTTAAAAAATAAATGAATTTATGCATCCTAGTTTCCAGAATTTAATGTTATCAATAAATGGTTCTTCCCTTGATTAATAATTGGTTCCTAACCTAAAATGCTGATCAATAATTGGTTCTTACGATGCTTAAAATAAAATAGAAATTAAAAAATATTTATTGCATAAAATGAATAAAATTAATTATTTTCGCGATAAATATGTACTATATTTTCTAACAAAATAGGTTTTATATAATTTTATTTATTAAAAATTTAATTATTTGTATTTTTTTTCAAGCTTTTCCTTAAATGATCAATAATTGGTTCCACTACCTTATAACGCTCGTTTTTTTTTAAAGTGCGAAGAGAAAATATTGCACGTTGATTTTGTATACAGGCGTGCATATGCGCGGATAGTAATATGAATATGCATGTAAGCGTATACCGATTGTGTCATTCTGCACTGAGAGTGTTAATGTAAGAAAACTTATTTTGGTATATGATATTGTGATATGACGATTTGAAAACTTGTGCGGATCGAACGGTAAATATTGCGAGTGTAAGATTTTTGATGACAAGTATTGGATTTGAATTATTTTTAAATGTTAGAATGATGATTTTTTTTTAATCAAGATTAAATTACTAAATCTATGATTTCGTATGTGGGCGATAAATCAAAATAAAAAAATATAGAAATAAGTATTAATAGCATTAGTAAAGTCTGTCATCTCTTTCACCTTGTAAATATATAATGTATAATTAAAAAATTCTCATGAATAAAACATTTTTCATAACAGGTTCCTTATAAAATATTATGTAAAACGTTACGAAAAAAATGCTACTGAATATAATTCTGAATTTTGAACAAAAATCAATCGATAGAATATAAATATATCATTTTATAGAATTCTAAATATATCATTTCAGCTTACATGGAAATAGAAAAAAAAAATTAGCATAATTTATGTCAACGAGGAAGCGCATAATAATTTCCAGATTCATCGAACACGAATTTGTCATTGAAACGGAAACTTTTTTATTTTTATTATTTTATTACGTCAACGCTATTATTATCTTCAATATAGATTTATATCGAATCTGGCAATGTTAATTATTTTATCAAAGAAAATTACGAAACGGAAAAAGCCTTTCGTCGTAAGAGCGTAATATAATTTACACCTATAGCTAGCAGCAGGATGTTTAGTTTTGAGTGCGGATAGAGTAGCACAATAGGATTGTTGTTATACATCAATTACGGATTCATTTGTTGATAATCGAAACGATCTCAAAAGAATTTTATTAGTTAAACATGATAGACATTGACGAACATTGTAATTTCAAATATTATACAAGAATTTTTATCATTTAAAGAACTTTAAAATATTTGAATTATCAATATTATAAACAAGTGAATCATGTGGAAAGTAAAAATTGAAAAAAACCGAATTTTTACGAATCGAAGACTTTATTTAGCAATGATTCACGTATCGATGATAAAATTTGTTGCATTGAAAAGTGTCGATATGAAATGACGCTGTTTATAAAACGTAAACGTTAACATAAAGTTATGTCTTCTCGAGTTATAGTTATAAATTATGCATATCAATTACAAGACGGAAAAGTTCTATTTTAAATTCAATCCTTACTTTAAAAGTAAGCCCAAAGTCTTTTAAACTAAAAACATATTTGATATATTAACCCTTATCACGCAAAAAAAAAAGATTGAAAATAAAAGTCGAATGGCTTGCATTGTTTACTTTTTTTTGCAGAGCCAGCATTGTTGTATATAGAAATATCGAAGATCGATAGAGTACGAAAACATGTTGGAGTCGTAAAATGCTAAAGGTATCTTAAAACGATTTTTACTCTTTAGCAGGAATCCTTTTTTCTCCTTCCCTCTCTCTCTCTCTCTCTCTCTCTCTTCAACGCTGTGGGTAACTTTGTAGTCAATATTTAGAGTCGTAAGAACAAAGAGCCACGTTTGAACTTTCAGTAATTAAACCAAGCCAACAACAAACACGTTCAGAGCTTTGAAAAACCCCGAATTAGCGTGTACTTTGCTTTTATAGGTGTATAAAATTTTTTAAAAATTATTTTAATGCACGTACATTAAAAACTTTTAAGCCAAGCTTTCAAGCATGCATATTGATTTTGTAAAAAAGATATTAATCAATTTTAAATAATAGATTTTGTTTAAAGTATTTCTAAGTAAAATATTAATGAGCTTTGCATAAGGTAATGAATAACGATTAGCAAATCTTTTTGTAGAGTAATTTTAACGAGGTTATAAATTAGATAAAGTTTTATTATGTATTGTTAAGAATAATCGTTAAATTAATATTTACATTTTCACAATATTGAGACATTTAAAAATCGAAATATTTTACGAAATATATAATGAAAATAGAAATTTTGTATTTATAAAAGTCAAATATATAATTGTGAAATAAAAATATTTATTATTTAGAATTAGTGATAAGTGAATATTAATGACTTCATATATTTAATATTTAGAACAAATAAATACTCTAAATTTAAAATGAAAAGAAATTTTTCTCGGTCAAAATTTACATAGTTTTAAACTAATTTTAAACTTTCTGAACTACTTCTCAACTCTACATTAAAATATCGTTATTGTTTTCTGTTTTAAATTTAAAATAAAAAACTTTTTCAATTTTTTAAAAATATATTAGCATACTTTTAAAATTCTTCTTAATGCATATTATAAATATTCATAATCCAATAGATTCTTAAAAAATGACTTTAAAATTCATCACTTTAATACGCACAAGTAGACACTCGGTTAATCTAATCTAATTACTGATAATTCAAATTTACACTTCATTCATCTCGAACTCGATCTCAATTTAAATCCAATAAACTCATCATCGACATCGGCATGTATACATAATTGTACGTAATAATAAAAAAATATATAATTTCTTCTATCGAATGAATGAATCATGATCGTAATCAGCCGGCATTTGTGTTATTTAAATATATAACCCAACATTGCAAATGCCGTGACTTTCAATCAGCTGATTACTTGCACAGCGCATATATACAATATCCTACCTAACCACACATTGTCAACGAGTATTGAATCAAATATATATAGAAATACAAGGAAAGGTTGAATAACAATAAAAAAAAGACTTTCAGCTTCAGCTGCCCACGCATGAGCTAAGAAAATCTATAAATTTCTTTGACTGTATATAAAATTTAAAGAACAGAGGAAATAATCTGATAAATTACCTTGATAGTCCGAGACAAAGTTTAAAACACTGATCATTGCATCCCCGGGCTAGGGGGTGGCTGCACTTGAACCTGCTGGTGGTAAGCAGCACCGCCGGATTTTCCGGCTGGAAAAACATGCGCTTCCACACCGACAATCTTATGCACTAAAACACTCTTTTGGCTTATTAATAAACGTTTAACAACAACAACAAAATAAAACCACCTTATTCGAATCGCAAAAATTTTTTTGGGTTAACCTCTTTTTGCCATTGTTTATCCTTAAATCTCCACTAAGGCTTTCACTTGATAAACGTAAAATAAAGATGTAAATCACGCACTTTCTCGTATCTTTCTTTATTTGAGCAGTAAAAACGAAAAGGAATGAAGAACGTGTGTATATATAAACGAATGAAGCGACGCAGCTGCGCGATCGCCGGAGACTGAATACTCTACACTGTATACTATAAACGCTGGAGGAGAATGAATAGGCGGTACAGGCGCGCTATATACAACGACAAAAACGCCGGTATGCTATAAGCATGCGCACATATTCGAACTTTTTTCTCTTGTGCATGTATACACACGTGTATATATACGTTTGTGTATACGAATACAAGCTAAGAACGTTTGTAAGCGATACAACCTACGGACTAAAGACACTGCGATTAAGAGAGAACATGCAACGTTCCGTTCTCGTTTATTTTTTCAGAGCGGTATAAAAAAGTTAATATAGAGAGCTCGTCAGTGCGACTCACTCGGCAGAGTTCAGGATTCGTAATCACGAGGTCCCGAGTGCAAATCCTGCTCTCAGCTGTTTAATACAAGCGCCACTGTACGTTACATATGCTGAAGTTCGCAAACACACTGAAACGACCTCCGTTGCTAATTAGCATCGTAATGATAGCATAAATACAGCAACGTTAAATAAAAATAAAAAAATTTCGGTTTCAATATAAATCACAGCTTGTACAATGAAATATTTAATTATCATAAATAAAATTAAAATTATGAAAATATAAAAATATCTTTTGTACGTGCTCTTCGATTAAATAATTTTTTTTTAATTTATCGATGATCATTCACAAGAAAAATTTTCAATAATTACGTTTAAAGTATTTGTTTTTTAATCACGATCGACAAATTTATTTGATAAGATTACTAAATTTTTATTAAATAAAAAAAATTTATTACGACTGTCCTACAAATATATAAAAATTTTCCAAATTAATACTTTCTTTTTTTTTTTTTTTTTTTTTTAACGTCGCTATATTTATGCTATGCTATTTTTGCTATGCTAATCAGCGACGGAGCTCGTAAGTGTGTTTGTGAACAAAGCACATGTAACGTGCAGTGGTGCTTGCATGATTCAGCCGAGAGCGGGATTCGAACTCGGAACCTCGAGATTACGAATCCATCGCTCTACCGAATGAGCCACAGACCGACTTATACTTTCTTTTTCAAATAGGAAAGAATTTTTTTCTGATAATAAAAAAGCGGTTAATCAAATAATGATTCAATATAAATTATAACAGTGTATGTATTTTAGTTTGTGACTGATAATTCAATATGAATGAATGTATAGGTGTACACAGTTGGATATAATAAGTTGATAGTTAGACATGTAGCATGTATGCACATATTGTCTGTTTAGCGCATCCGCTCCAATTTAACTCTTATTGTCACAATATGTTACTCATCCGTAATGGAATTGTTTTTCAATATACATAGTATCAGAAAATCTTTAAACAATCTAAAATGTATTCTAATTTGAAATTTAAGCTATGTTTATTGGATATTAAAATTCAAATTTAAGTATATTCGAATGAAAACAAATTATTTACATTTGCCATAAAAATTTAGATAAAAAAAAAATATATTTTCATAATTTATTTTGCCATGCAGCAAACCTACTAATCTTTTGTAAAAATCGCACAATATGGCACAAGAGTAAGATATAATGTATACAAGCTATAATTTCTAAATAATTGTGCTCCAAATGTTTGTATATTTGGTAAAGCGATATAGAAAGCATCAAGGGTGAAGTTCTAAAAACTACTTTGAGTAACCCAAGTTACAAGTATAATACTGTAAAAAGAAATAAAAATACCGAGTCTGATTATTAGGCGGAACGAGTATACGATAATGATGCGCGACCGGTTTCGTTATATATATATATATATACATATGTTGTAGAGCATAGTTTTCGTATGTTTTAGGAAAAAAAAATAATGGGCAGGATGTCGTAATTCTTTTGGAGGTTTTTTCTGTAAATTTACATATTTTTGGAGAGGGTTCGATTGGAAATGTAAGAGATACATTAATTTTTTTTAATTAACCGTTATTTTCACCTATTATGAGGTTACTCACAATAAAATATTTATAAGTAAGAAAATGCTGTTTTCAGAAAAAAATTTGTCTAAAAATCGTGATAAATTTTTTTTTCGTTCTTATTTTAAATATTTTAAGTTTACTTTACCAACAAATGATACAACTCATGACAAAATAATACCTAGATGTCGCTAGTTACTGGTTATTCATGTTATGATATACTTTACCTAATTTGCTATCTGCTTTATCAAAAGCACTATAATGTTAGCAGCTGGTATTGCCTAACTAAATGCATTAACATCTGTAACATGTTTTGTAATTTATAATAAAAATTTATTTATTAAGCAAAAAGTTTTACTTTTTAAAACTAAACATATTTTTATCAATTTTAGGTTATAACTACTATGAGGGAAGCATTTAAATAATAGACACATTTAAAATTAAAGTTTTCTGGAATAAAATTCCATTGGAAAAATTCTATAAATAAAAAAAGGAAGTTAATGATTTTATACAAAACATCTTTATTATTAACGTTTTGCAATATATATGAACATTATGTATTACAATTAGTGTGCATTTTATGAATTTACAATAAAACTTAAGCTTACAATTAAAACTTTTACAAATCACACACATTATCCTTATCATTCAAACGTCCAATTGTTTCATCATCCAGTGGAAAAATCCGAGTACCGAAAAACTAAAGCTCAATGGGATCGCAGTTGCTTTAATCCATGCCCAAAGACTGCGAAATACAAAATCACATATATTTTTGTATTTTCATCATAAAAATGTAATTAAAACGAAAATTTTTATTCAAATGTCGAACTTAAAAATTGCAAATTATACGCAAAATACAAATCATACTTATCTATCATTACAGTGAAAATTTTTGGTCGATAGATTTTACAATTTCTACAATATGTGCACATTACATTTTCTATGAATATTCTACTAAAATTTACAATAATTGCTTCACAATGCTCGTCACCAAAATCATGTCAGTCTTGTCGTATTACATATTAGAGATGATATACGTGTGCTCTTTCATACAAATTATCTAGCGCACTTAATTAGGTAGTAACGTTTTTCTTTGACATTGATATTAAATGCATATAGTTCGTTATGTGTTTCACCGTATTATCTTTGGTACAAAGCTTAAAATTCAAGTGAAATTTAACTAATTTGGTATCAACTACAAAAAATAAATTTTAAATGCAACATAATAAATTATTTGTAAATACATACTATATTGCGTAGTATAATTTACATTGTATATAAAATATTTCAATTTGGCTTTTTTATCTAGAAGTGTAGATAAACTACAAGTTTAAAAAAATGCATATTTTTAAAGGCGAACGATAATTAATAAATGATTTTAACAATTTAAATCCTACAATTGTAATGATCACATTCATAAACGGCAGTAAACAATAACAAAAGATAATATCACAATGTAGAAACGTTCGTTTAGTCTATACCACCTAATTAAACATAAAAAAAATACATAAAATAATAATTGAATAAAATCAGTGCATAAAAAGCTACAATTGGATATAAGCAAAGTCAGCATAATCATTACCGATATGCTAACAATGTGTCAATAACATTGAATACACTAAACTACGAGAACAAAAAATTCTACTAACGACTGGAACGAAGGTATTAACCATGTAGGTCAAATAGGAATTCAGTAAATCTCTCAAACGATCATCAATGAACTTCTCAAAGCCCTTGACATTCATTTTAACAACTACGTCAGATCCTTGTTAATTTGGTTTAGGCAAGCTACGGGTATTATGCTTTTATACAGGTCATTGTCAGAATGCACAGGCTGATTAAAAGGGCTATTTTAATTTTGATTAATCTTAATTTATCACAGCATGTTAACAATGAATAATATTGGATATATAGTGTATAAACATTTTATGATAATTTTCATGTTAATGCAAACGTTGCTCTTGTAATAAAATGGTTTTTTCACTATGGGTTGTTACTATGACATTATTGCTAACTACGTTATTGACCTGTTTTCTGATAATGACTGATGCTCTACGCAACGACAACAAAATCTAACTATTAATAAATTCGATAAATATATATGTATACGTGATTATTGACTGGCTTATGCGTACGAAAATAAAAAGCTTAAGAAGAGGAATCTCTTTTTTTTTTTGGTTTTGATTGTTTTGAAAATAATTTACTCGTAAGGATTATCGCTGACGGTGAATGGCGCTGCGGTTGGAATTATTCCACTTTCCATTATGAAAACTGGCTCGACTGGCTTGTCGTCTACGTCGGTTTTAGTTTGCTCGATTTTGAATACAACATCGAGTCCATCGACCACCTAGAAAATTATATTTTTGATGATAATTAGAATTGGTGAAGAATATGTCAAATTGATATGTTAACAGGACTAGGCATTAAAATTCAGCTTTTATAATTAAAGTGATGTAACAGTGTATATAACGTGTAAATAGTTACTGATATTACAGTTCCCCGGATTTTTCATCTGTATTCAAATATTTTTTTAAATATCTTTGTATTATGGATTTTTTTAGTTAAAGTGGAAGATTATAATACAGAGATACTTTTAAAACTTCAAGTTCAAGAATTAAAAATTTGAAAAACTAAAATATCGGTATTTTACGTCCTCTTAAAGAGTTAATAACACTTATGATAATGTTTGATCAGTTAAGAAATTAGCTATTTTGATTTGAAGAGAACCTTAAATTAAAATGTTAAATGTTTACTTTTCAATCATGGTAATTATGTGAATTTATTATATTTTTTATCGAATGTTATCTTAAGTATTTTAATTGCGATTTGATCAAAATAATAACTATCAATTTGTATTACTTAAAATTCAATTTATCTAAAAAATTTAAATTCTCTCTCACCTTTCCAAACACAGTATGTTGACCATCCAACCACGGTGTGGCGATCGTCGTTATGAAAAATTGACATCCATTTGTATTTTTGCCGGCATTGGCCATACTGACGAAACCTGGACCGGTATGGTAGATCTTGAAATTTTCGTCATCGAAGTACTTGCCGTATATGCTAATTGATCCAGTTCCATCACCTTTATCAATATCACCTCCTGGAGAAATTTCAATAGTGTTATTCGATTTTTTTTAGTAATGTTGAGAATAAATTTAATGAAAATTTGATTTAATAAACAAATATATTGAGACAATGATTCTATTTGTATCTTATAACGTCTATTACAATCTATCTCTTATAGAATTATGTTCAACCTTTGATATCGAATCAAAGTCATTTAAATTAATCTTAATCACCGCGTCGCGACAATAATCATTAAAAATTTTAATCAAACATTGAACTCAGTGTTTCAAATACTGTCTGAAAATGGGAATTAACGATCGGCATTAAAATCCAAACCTTGAATCATGAATTTTTTGATAACTCGATGAAACTTGGTGCCTGCGTATGTTCTTCCATTGATACCCTCGGTGGCCAGTGATATGAAATTTTTAACAGTTTTCGGTGTGTCGTTACCAAACAAGCCAATGACTATTCTACCAACTGGATTATCGCCGATCATCACGTCGAAATATACTTGATCTGTTATCGTAAACGTGTTTGTGTCAGCCTGTAAAGTTCAAACATTCGATTCATTGATTTTTCAAGATGTAAAAGTTTTCTGTAATTTGAGTATGCTCGAGTCATTGATTGACATAATTTCCTTTTACTATTGTGAAATGATTGATTTTATTTTGGTAATGTTATAAAATTTCTTTAAATGGAGTATTAATATTGATTTAGTAGAAAATTATTGGATCGGTTGAAATAATGTTATCTTTATTTTTTTCAAATATAAAAAAAGTATTCTAATAATTGTATTAGCATTGTAGAAACAAATAAATAAAATTTTAAATAATATAAATTGAACGTAGTAATAAATAAATAATCTTCCTCTATTATCAATAAATTGATAAAAATAAACAAGACAAAACATGTTTGAACCACTTATTGTATTTTTATCTGAAAAAATGACATTAGTATATCCGTTAATTTGATAAGCAATATTTATCTTATACATATAAAACTTTACGAATGCTCATGATATTTGGAAACTGATCCGTCAAAGTAAAAAAAGAAATGACGAGACTGGAGCCTATAAAAATTTTATAATTCCTCGGCAAAGAAATACTGTAAAAAAAAGAAAAAGAAATAACCCTCGCTTCAATACAAATGTATTTTCGTTTCGTATGGGCTACTAAAAGAACGCATATGACGCACACCCACAAAGTCAGAACGGAAGCCTTATAAGAGCGATGTATATAAGAATACAGCTGCGTGGCTCTGTTCTATTAGACTGATTCTAAGTTACAGTGGCTACTGTATTTAGATTTTTTTATGAAAAATTTACTTTTGTTTTTTATTGAATTTTTATTATTGATCGATTGTTATATTGTAGAAATTTTAGTTAATTATTAGAGAATAATTTTTATTTTTTTGGATAAAAATTTTTCGTCAAATTTAAAAAATTAATTTTCTTAGGCTTATGCAATGATGTAAATAATGTGCTCAGTAAATTGCATTCAAAGTAGTGTATAAGAAAAGGGAAAAATTATTCATAATACTATTATATTTTTCAAATCTTTCACCAATTTTTGATATCTTAAATGAGTAAAAATATTTAATTTACTAAATATCACAATTTTTTCATTACGTTGGGTTTTGTAATAAGAATTAAAAATTTCTCTTTAAATTTAAATTTATCACCTAATGACATGCATTGAAAAAAAGGTTTTTAACGAGAAAACTTAACATTCATCAATTTCCAACTAAAACAATCAACCAAGTGCAAAGGAATTCACAAGACTAAATTACTTCACATCAAACGCACGTGTATGTCGCTGAAATAAATTAAAAAAAAGAGAAAAAAAAATAAAACTACAAAACAAAAGATTTGCGTAAGTATTTACCTGAGCGTGATTAGCTATAGTAATTAAGAGTACAGCTGCGACGACTAAGAACTTCATGATTCACACCTTTGGATAAAGAAAAAACAAATAAACGAAGAAAAAGAGCGACTTAAACTGAAAAATTCTTTTTAAATTATGATAAAATGAAAATATTCGAACTAAAGAAAAAAACACGACTTGATATAGTGTCGGTCGAACGGCTAAGAGTTCAAACTCAACACTGTCTTCTTTATTTGACTTTATCTGGTGTATAACTACGCCGTTACTACTTTACTACGCGCCGCTCCGGCATTTGCGCACGCGACTCATAAATGTCCATATGAATGAGCATAATAGGGACCGATCTACAGTAAAACTGGATGCAACCCATTTCGTTTATTGCTACATGTTACAAGCTACTGGTTTTTATCTGATCCACTGAATTTGTCCAGATGAATCCGTGTCAAACGGATGTTATTATAAGAATTCGAGTTTTTGATAATATGAGAAATTTGACGGTGGAATTTTTTCTATTTAAGTATTTTTTTTATTTTTTAACAGCGAAATTTTTTTATTTTTTTCTATGGAAAATGCTTGATTTTATATTTAATTCATATTATTGTTTTTGAAAATTTTAAAATTATTTCCGTGTATTCATAATATTTAATAATATGACGAAGAAAAAAAAATATAGTATTAAAAAATAAAATTAGCTTATTTCATAATGATTTCTTTAAAAATGCTTTCCTTTTTTAATTGTTTGTTATTTATTTATCTTTGAAACCGAGACCATGAAAAACATAAAAAGTATTGATCAAATGGGAAATAGAATTTGGTCTTTAACCAATTAATTTCTGCAATTTATGCTGATTATTTTTTTCAAAAATTTCAATATAGCATATTTGCCACATATTTGTTATTCTGAAACTGATTAAATATTGCATAATATTTTTCCAACAAAGAGAAGTATTAAAAATTTAATGAATTTAAAAAATTCCATAATACAAATAAACATTATTAGCTCAAGAGTTCATGGTATACAAGATAAAGTGGACGTAAGTTGATGTATGCGATAATTTTAGTCGTCGGCACTTTCTGTTTATGCAGCAGTTCGACATCTGCTAGCTCATGCAAAATAGAGCTATATATAGTACGACAATCGGATTAATGAAATAATGAGACACTTTATGTCTACTAGCTGCATTGAAATCTTAATTGTTTACTCTTATATCAACGATTTCATTAAAATTCAGATTGATTGTAATATTATGTCTTTTTTATTTTACTATTTATTATATTATTGAATTAAAAAACATTTTAAATAATATTACCGTGGTAGGAAATCGAGCATATTTTGGGTAGAATTTCTAGTCAATAAAAGTTTAAATGATACTTATCTAGACTAGAAATTCTTTAAACAAAATTTTTAAATAAGTGTGAATTTAAGTTACCGTTGACCAGAAATTCTATCCAAAATATAGTCAATTTTCTTCCAGGATAATTAATATAATATTTAAAAAGTTTAATAATGAATATATTAGATATAAAAGTTTATATTAATAGAATAGTGTTCTCAATCTTTTTATGACCTTGTTTGCTTTTTTAATGATAAAACTTTATTAATTTATTCTAGAATACATCATCATTAGAGTTTTGATTTCACAATTAAATTTCAATACTTGAGGTCGTCAGTGGCTCACTCGGTAGAGTGATGGATTCATAATCTCGAGGATTCGAGTTCGAATCCCGCTCTCGGCCGATTGACACAAGCACCACTGTATGTTACATGTGCTTTGTTCACAAACACATTGACGATCTTCGTCGCTAATTAGAATTACAATGATAGCAAAAATACAGCGATGTTAAATAAAATAAAAAATAATATGTAAATAAATTTCTGGAAATAATGTTCATAAAAAGTTTTACGATACATTTCTTCGTTAGCGTAAAAATGTAACATCATTAAAGCATTAATGTTTGGGTTAAATTTTTTTTTTATTAAAAGACGTAGCTCATTTAACGATATATCTTAATTAGCAAAAATGGTTTAACTTACAGTTACTCCCATAATCAAGACAATAAAACAGAATAAAAATTTTTTTTGTCCTCCAATTTGTAAAATTTCAATACATCGATGTACTTATTGTTATAAAAAAATATTCAAAGCATGTTCGACACTTCTTGAAAACAGTAGTACGATATTTGCATTGAAATAAAGACTTTAAAAAGAATACTACTTTGTCCTCTTTTGGATAAAGTTCAATTGGATGTATGCCAAAAAAAAGTTTTTTATTAATTATCTAAATTAACAATATTATATTTACAATAGCCATTGTTTATTTGATTTTCAAAATAAAAAAAAAATAGTTAGAACTATTTTAACAATAAAGTTTTTGTATAGGATTCAAAAGTTTTGTTAAATTTATAATTTTGAATTTGATAAAATAATATTTTATGGAATTCTATTGAAAATTCAAATATCAAAATTTATAGTTGTAATAAATCAATAATTTTCTCTTGATTAACCAACCAATCTCTTGATTATCTGAATAAACATCTTACATAACATAAAAAACCATAAACTGAATCACTTCTTGAATCATAACCAAATGAAACCTACGTCAATTTTCAAGTAAACAACCAATCAACTAAAAAGAAAAGAAATTTAATCACTTAATCAAGCGTGAGATGCTCCCGATACTCATCTCGTCCAGCTCATCTCTCACGTATGATCCCGTTTCCTTTTATTACCATCCGAAAAATACACCACCGTTACCAAATAATTCAAAAAAACCAGCTTCTCAATTACCTTTCTGCTCGCTAAAAAAAAAGGAAGAAGAAGAGGCAGAGGAATAAAAAAAAAAAATCGCGCTCAAAACTTTCGTCGATCGTAAACACGCACGTGCTCAACATACACATACACATGTGTAGAATGGACAATGTACCGTTAGACCGCTCCTCCTTTACGAATATTATAAAAGGTGAGCACGGACCAACTAACAAAGTCAGTTATCGTCATGGATTCTTCCGTTAAGCTTCTTCTTGTTTTATCGTTAATTTCTTTGACCGATGTTTATGGATCGGTTTTTAATAGAAAAAATTTAGAATCTGCCGAAAGCAATGTGAGCCAGACTAAACAATTTTATGAGATACCCGAAGAAGTTGTTACTTACGAGGGGGCGCAGATTTGGAGAGTCAAAGATGCTGATGATAAGAATGAATATTTAAGCTATTTACAAGATAAGGGAGGTTTGTATATTTAAATTTTGCAGTTTTTATATATAAATTATCCAATATTAATGTTTCTTAATATATCAAATATTTTTTTAATTGGAAAACTTTTTATTTTTTATCTTTGATTTTTCGAATTCTTATAATTTAAATAATGTGACACTCATTTTGTAATTTAACAAGATATCTACACTGAAAATAAAATTTGACTTTACCTAATGGATATTTATTAAAATGATCAGAAATAAAAAGATTTGCAAAAAATTTTGTTTAAAATAACATTACTTGTACTTCAATATTCAAAATGCAACTAGCTTTCTTTTTTATTTTGTTTAACTTCGTTGTATTTATGTTATCATTGCGATGCTAATTAACGACGGAGGTTTTCAACGTGTTTGTGAACAAAGCACATGTAACGTACGGTGGTGCTTGTATAAATCGGCCGAGAGCCGGACTCGAACTCGGGCTATTAGGTTACGAGTCCGTTGCTCTACCGACTGAGCCATTGAAGACCTCTTGATTAGAATTTGTTTGATTGAGTTAAATGTTTACTTTTACCAAATATTTATTGAGTACAGCCAAATTTTTTTATTCAGTATATTTACTAAATATTCAATGTTTTTGTATAAGTTATTTTAAAATTTATACTAATGATATTAATTACTTTATTTGCAAAAATAATTTATATTCTTAAAATATTTAATTTGAAAAATCTCCAATTAAATCATTTTCTCATAGCTATGGGTAGTAACTTCAGTAGAATTATTAGACTACAAATTTGAATCAATTTACTTTCAATGAATAAATTATAATCAAATTATAAATTGAATAAATTACATTATATCTTAATCTGATCAAATTTCCCGTTACAATACGAGATGTTTTCAATATGTATATTATATCTGATTAATATAGCTTAATTAAATGTTTAAAATTTTGAAACACTTTATCAAATAAAACAGTAAATTAACATAAATATAATAATTTCCAACTTTTTTATTTTATATGACACATTTTTCATACGATTACAGAATTATCTTTATGGACTGGCAACGATACAACAATAGACGTCTTAGTACATCCCGACGATATACCACGAGTTTCTCGTTTCCTGCACCAGAGACACGTTGATTATGAAGTCGTTATACCTGATCTTCAACAAGCCATTAATCAAGAAAATCCAATAAAAACCCAAGAAGAAATCGAAGAGCTTGAAGGCAGAAATGGTAAGTTTAATTATTTATAAACGCTTTCTTAATTAATGAACATTAATTGCAAATTCCTATTTCATTTGCTTCGAACTTTTTTTTAATTAGTTAACTAACAATTTTATTTATTTGGAATATAAAAAAAGTAGTTAATTCTAAAAATAATTTATGTAGTTAGTACACTGTAAAAAATGTTATGACTTGTCAAAATTTTTTCTTACTTTTAGAATTTTTGGTTATTATTAAATAACAAATTTTGTACTTTTTTATTCAAATCTCACAACTCTGAATCATACATTTAATCATTTAAAATTATGGATCATTCATAAATTTTTTTGATAAATATTTTATTTTAAAATCTACAAAAGATTATTTGTAAATTGTAACATAAAACAATTTTGTGTGTCATTTGAATCACTATTTTCACAGTGTACTATTAGTTATAGCTTTGTATTTATTGCAAATTACAAATTCAATTGCGAAATAATTATTTAAACTACACGTCTTACTGTTGACTATAAACATGATATAAAAAAGAATACTATAAACAAATTTTCAAATGTATTCAAATTATAAAAATTGAATCTGATTTCTTTAATAAGTAATTGAAAAACACTTTCACATATGAATTGATATTCAAGTGACGTATTTTATTCGAATCGACAGTGAAAATGACATACTGACAGTAAACACGGTGAAAGCCTTTCTCAAAACAGTAAATGTATAAAATAATAAGAGACAATAAAAACTTTCGGACGTGTCAATGCATGAGAAAAGTCACTTTATATGCTTTAAAGTTATTCGTATATAAGTTATTGAACTTTCAGCTTTAGTCCAATAACCCACTTATCTTTTGATCGCTCTATTTAATTAAGGTAAAAGAACATTTATTCGGTGTCAAAGAGATTCTCATTTCTGGCTTAGCTACTAATTTTATTATTTTGAATTTTCTAACTTAATTATTTACATGAGCAAGTTTTAAAAATGATTAATAATTAAAAAAATTATGGTTTAGAAATTATAAAAAAAAACGTAAAATTAATCTTATCGTTACTTAGAAGATAAAGAGATCATGACATACTTAATGAATTCAAATTCTTCAAATAGCTTTACATTTTCAAATCAATGCACAATACATAATAATATATAATGATTTAATTTGTATAACATGAATAGAAATTTTTTGGTTTGAATTATCATACGATGTGGGACATACTTGATTTTTTATAAAAATTGTAATGGTAAAATAATATGGTAAAAATTCTATATGCACAAATAAAATATATCAATTTTTACTATACATAAATTTTATTATTCATATAAGTGATTTTTATACAAAATCGAGTGTATTCTACAGTTACAATGAAATATAGTCATTTTACATATAGAAATCTTCTTCGTGAACTTAATCTGTTAAATATTTTATATAAAAAAATATTAAATTATGTGAATAAATAATCGAATAAAAGTACTTGATAAATCGATAAATGAGAGTTAAATAAAAGTCAACAAAACGAAGCATTGATAGTAAAAGTGGTGTTTTAGCTCGCTACGCTTGGTGGAAGAGAAGCGTGCACGATTCATCGAAATATCCTTCGCGCTATTATCCTCTTCGGTATCCCATAGCTAATTCATTAGAGGGTGGAGGTGGTCGACCTTGGCAATGGAAGGGTGAGCTTCTAATCCAAAGATTATCGCTTCGCAAATTCAGCTGAGCTTATTTTTAAATTATTTGAAAAATGCTTATAAAGCAAATTTAAAAGATAAAACAAATAGATGAACTTTTTACGCTCGAATGAAGATATTTCTTAACAGCTGAATATGCGAAGCGTAAATCAAGCTAAACGCTTTGTTTGGAATAAAAGGGGGTTTCACTGTTAAGCCGATAGAACTGATTTACAGGACACAGAATGGAATGGACGAGCTATCATAGACTCGAGGACATCCACGGTTATCTTGATTATCTAGCAAATACCTATCCGCAAATATGCTCAGTTATGACAATTGGCAGATCAGTCGAGGGTCGTGATCTTAAAGTACGTTAAGTTAATTATCTTAAATTATCTATCATTGACCTATATTTTATAATGTACTTTGTTTTAACAATCGCTTGTTAATAATAGTCAAAAACTTATTTTATTACAAAAATTACGATTTTATTTCTATTATGATTACAAATTTCGATCTTTAATTTCTCAAATTAATAAAATTACAAAATATTAAAATCCGCGAAAAATAAGCAAAAAACAATTCTTATTAAGCTATTGCATAAAGCCTTAGAAATACCAAAAATTCGCGATCTGCAATCAAGCAAAACGTTTATTTTTCACCGATTCAACGATTCCGTTGCTTCGTGTATAATTCTGTGACTGATCATGATTTTTTTTTTCTAACTTGTCTATTGTTTATGTCGCAATACAGGTGCTTCGGATAAGCAAGGGCATAGCAAATGCTCCTGCTATTTGGATCGACGGTGGTATTCACGCTCGTGAATGGATTTCGCCAGCCGTTGTCACTTATCTTATTGATCATTTGGTTGAACATAGCGATCAACTTGATGCTGATTACTATGTTTTGCCTGTTGTTAATCCTGATGGGTAATTATTTTTCTCATTTTTATTTTTATAGTCATTAAATTAGTTTCAAATGTTTATTTTATAGAGAATAAATTATTTACACTACATTTGATAATGTTGTTTTGATTTTATTTCACTTTATTCATATAAATTAAAATATTATTAAAAAATGAATAAGTAAATGTATTACTTAATTTCAAAATAAAAATACTTTCTATTTGAATAACGTAATTTAAATATAAAAAAAAACTTTCATTTCAGATATGAATATACTTTCCGAGGAGACAGGCTTTGGCGTAAAAATCGTGGCAACAAAGACAAAGGAGGCGTCTGTGTTGGTATTGATCTTAACCGTAATTTCGGTTATCGATGGGGTGGCGCGGGTACCAGCAAACAACCATGTCGCGAAACTTTTGCCGGCACTGGTCCATTTTCTGAGCCAGAAACTAGAGCTATCAAGAATTTCTTTGAAGCAAGCGCCGCTAATTTCAAAGTAAGTTAAACTTATCAAAAGAAAATTTCACAAAATTAATAACTTCTAATTTTTTAAATGTCTACTGAGCCACACTAGTTTTAATCTGTGTAATGAATTCTCATTTTAATCTTCCAGTTTTCATTCTTAAAAATTAGCTATTTTTAAATAAAATTAAATTGATTTAGAGTTTCAAAAAATACTTTTTTCTAATTGTTTTAATAAATGCTGAGCCAATATCTTATATGCTGTATATATTTTGCTTAAAAATACCATTTTTTGCGTAGGCTTACCTGACCTTCCACAGTTACGGTCAGTACATCCTTTACCCATGGGGTTATGATCGTCGTGTACCTCCAGATTACAAGGATTTAGAAAACGTTGGCAAGAGCATGGCTGCAGCAATGCGCAGTGCCGACAGTACTGGCAGCCAATACACCGTTGGTAACAGTGCCACTACTTTGTACGCAGCATCCGGTGGTGCTGACGATTGGGCTAAAGCTCATCTTAAAATCAAGTACACTTACACAATCGAGCTAAGAGATAAGGGACAGAATGGTTTTGTACTTCCTGCAAGATACATAAAACCAACGGCTCAAGAGGCATTAGCCGCCGTCAAGGTTGTGGCTCAGGCGGTCAAAAATTTGTGAATGAAAAAGTGAAAATTTAACGAATGTTTACTATTTATTTATTTATGTATGAAATGACGAGAGGCTGAAAATAAGATTATTGTGATGTATGTCAAATAAATATTGTATTTAAGTGATATTTTTTAATAAACGCATCGTGATTGTTTATATTTATGATAAAAAAAATTATGTTTTTATTTCATACACATCAATTTGAAATACTATTTCATGAAACATTTCCATATACCTAATAAAATTTTTCTAATAAAACATTCCCAAAATCAGGTTCATTTGAAAGTACACGCGAAAACTGGTTTTCTTCTTACACATAATATCCCGCTATTAAAAGTTTTGGAGGAACAGGTCAACGGATCGGCATAAGAAAGTCATGAATTTAATCGGCAAACGGTTTTTCTCTTCGTTCAACCGCGAGGTCAGCTACCCATCCGTTATACACAGCTCGTGAGCGGTCCACTTATAAGATACTTATACTTTCGCGCTTGGTCTCACTTTATGCGTAATAAAATTTAAGAAAAATTTAGCGCGCGTTACTTTCAATTAGTACAAAGGTACAATCATGAGATAATAATAATACTTACTTTTTTGTCCCATTTTATAATAGAGGCGTTTTACTGCTGACCGCTAATAAAGTTATCTTGCAAAGTGTAATTGAGAAAGTTATTTTTCAGTGTGAGAGAGAGAGAGGCTGGATAGGCAGAATGTGTCTCAATAATTTCATGCAAATTACTCAAGAGAAAGAAAAATAATTTGTGACTTTGTGGTTTTTCGTAACAAAATAAGAGTTTTAAGTTTTTATTTCATATTGGCTATTTACACACATATTTTTTCTTCACATTATATCACAATAACGCATAACAATTTTTTTAATTATGAGCTAAGAATTCAATTCTTTTTTTTTTTTTTAATGGCTTAACATGATGTTGTGAATCCAATTGACGAAGGCCGATACTCGAGTGTATACCGATGGTGCGTTTCTACCACCGCAAGGAAATAGACCCCAGGATACCACTCCGATTACTTCTACCATGTCGAAGGAATTTTTCACTACCAACGGTCCACCTGAATCTCCCTGAAGCACAGAATTAAGAAAACATTAAACATTTTCATTTGAAATTTTTTTCAAATACTTAATTTTTTATTGTATGTATATATTTGCTAAAAGGAATTTTTATTTTAAAGATTTTATAAAACAAATTATTTTTGCATTTTTACGAACTATGACTATATAGTTACGCAAAGCTTTTTGTTAGTTTAGAATTTAAATTGGTCATTCAATTTTTATTATGGTAAATTATGTTCTTATAAAATGTTTTAACCATGAGTAGTTTTTTTCAATGAAATAGCTTACCACAAATGTTGTAATAGCTTTGGACAATACGAGCCCATGACATATCGAATTAATTAATAATTAATCATTTACTTGGGAATTTTTTTTCTTTTGTTAAAAAGAAAAAAAAGCAAGTAACATATTAATTTACTACATTGTAAAAAGTTTTTTGTAATTTTAATTCATAAAAGTGTTACAAGTGAGACAAACTTTTTTTTGTGTTAAAGTTTACAAATAATTTTTGTGGGAATTTTAAAATAAAAATTGCAACAGAAAAATTCTTGGGTAATACACAGTTTTGAAAAAAAAATGTGTGATTCAAAATTGTAATACAATTTGAAAAACAAAGTACAAATTGACTAAAATTTTTGTATTTTACACATAAATTTTATATTGTGTAAAGTTTGAAATAAAAAATTTTTACGTATCACACATTTTTTACACTGTATTAATTATTTAAACAAAAAAAAGTAACCGAAAACACTTTACCTTGCAAGCTGAAGCAGATCCATCCAACGGTCCCGTGCAAATATTAGTAGGATGTAAAGGATTGCGGCCTTCTTTTTTAAGTTTACGACTTAATGCTTCCTTGCACTCGGGGTAATCAAGAAGCGGTAAAGTTGCTGCTTGTAAAACTTCTGGCGCTTCCGGTCTACGAGTTCTGCTAATACTACCCCAACCTGTGAGCATAGCTTCACCTTGATGTATTTCATCCGGATATGGTAGAGAAGCTGTTGACACATGTTCGTTAAGCTTAAATGGTTCCTCGAGTTTCATCAATGCGATGTCGTAAGGACCCACAGAGCTAAAATCAAAGTTGTTAGTT
Source organism: Anastatus disparis (assembly GCA_017163975.1). Classification (NCBI taxonomy): domain Eukaryota; kingdom Metazoa; phylum Arthropoda; class Insecta; order Hymenoptera; family Eupelmidae; genus Anastatus; species Anastatus disparis. The sequence continues at coordinate 2,542,773 of JAFFSR010000003.1, forward strand.
TATTTTATTTTTACTCATCAATTGTTATTTGCGCTTAATAATAGCATAAAATTGTATAGGGACTGGAAATTAAATGTTAGAATATAATTTATCTCATACTTTTTACGTTAATTATATAATTTAACGTAATGAGTAGTTGCATATGATCTCTGTATACCAAATTAAAAGTCACGAATTATAACAAATTATTTAATTTAAAAAAAATTTAATAAAACAATGAAAAAATAAAAATCAATTTTCTCTTAACATAAAAATTTAATATCTTTATTTCCAGCTATTATACTAACCCACTATATTCTGGATAAACAAAAGTCTCAGTAACAAGCCTTCTCTGTTCGGTATCTTCCTCGGTACCCAATTCATGTTTTCCAGCTAAAATCATATACTGTCCACCGGGTCTTTTTGGCGATAAAGTTTTACAATGTCCAGCCGTTAGTACCCAACCAGCAGTAAGCAATGTACCACCGCACACATGACGTGGTTTTATTCCGCGTTTTTTGTTGAACCAATGCAACGATACTTGCCAAGGATGATTACCCTTTTCTGCATCCTCGCCACCGACAATACGCGTTGGTCTTTCGGCGAGTAAGGCTAATTCTGCTTCCGCTGCTGATGATTACAAAATAAATAATTAAAAATTATAATTTTTAAAATATTATCGAGAGGAAATTTTATTTCAGGCGATTTAATGCTAAATTTTAAACAATACTGAATAACATAATCAGAATGTTTATTAATTGTTTTAATTTTATTTAACGTCGCTGTGTTTATGTTATCATTGCTATGCTAATTAGCGACGGAGGTCTTCAGTGCGTTTGTGAAGAAAGCACATGTAACGTACAGTGGTGCTTGTATAAATCGGCCGAGAGCGGGATTCGAACTCGGAACCTTGAGATTACAAATCCATCGCTCTACCGAATGAGCCACTGAGACCTCGTTAAATTATGAAATTTAGATTAAAAATATTAGATATAGAATTATCTAGAAGATTTAATAAAATTTTGAGTGAATATTATTTGATTGAAAAATTTTTCATTAAATAAAAATAAATGTTATGAAACTTCAATAAAACAAATGAATTTTTTGTATTATAGAGTCTAATAATTCATATATTACTTTATGCATAAATTTGAATAAATATAAAAATTTCTGACTGCGCTATTTGTTTTTTGAATTTCTAAATCTAAAATCGATAATTTTAATTCATTAGTTATAAATCAATTTGAAAATATTTTAATACAAATATAATCTTCAATTAATCAATTGATACATCATAAACATTACTTACCTCGATTTTGTGAGATATTAAACACAACAGCACAAAGCACTAAAAACAATATTTTCAACATATTTACACTTAAAAATAAAAGAACACAACAAAAATCTTTGAAAAATCTCAAAAATAAACAGTTCGATTTGATTAGTCGAACGTTTAACGCGCGAATGATAGACGCAATTCAAGCCTTAAATTGTTACAATGATTTTCGAGAGAGTTATAACAGCCGCGTTGCCGTCAACGCGTTATGCGGAACGCGGAAAAAAAAAAAGGAGAGATGTGATCGGCAATGTTTCCCGATACTTTTCTCTCCCATACTCCTTTGCTTTGCCGTGCGGTTTGTACAATTTAGTTACACTTGCGCTTTTTAAGACAGAGACAGAGAAAATAGTCGCATTGAATTTTCATCAAGTTAAGCAAGACCAGCTGTGGGTATATATCCCAACTTTATTTTTTTTTTTCAACTTTGTTACAGCGGAAGTAATTCAACGTAAAAGGCTGTTTACAAAATACGACACTTTAGTTTTTTTCTATTAACTTTAAGCTATTTACGTACAAATCACATTCACCTGCTTTTGTTACTATTTCCATTTGTAGTTATGTCTTACGTTAATTATGGAATTAACGTTTCGTCAGATGGCAAACAGAGACAAAATGATTTTTAGTCATTGGTGCGTTGCTCTACTGGCATGATTATTTTTATTCGCAGAATTATGACTTTTTAGTGAAATTTTTTTATCTTTTTTATCAAAATATGTCAAAATTATGAAAACAATTTTAATTATTGCATTTTTTAGCGCTGTGCTATATACTGTAAAAATTATTTTTGTAATTTGAACATGAAAGAGGTGAGAAACAAATTTTTTTGTGAAGAAATTTACAAATAATTTTTGTATGGATTTTAAAATAAAAATATTAACGCAGAAATTTCAGAATAATACACAATTTTTAATAAATGTGTAATTCTAAGTTATAGGGTAATTTTAATAACAAAATCACTGAAAAAAAATTTTAACTTCAAAATTTGTTATAGTGTAATAAATATTTATATGAAATATTCAAGTAATAATCATATTTATTGTTGAAAAATTGAAACAAAAAAAAGTAATTAAAAACTTTTTCCCTTTATTTGAATAAAAAATTACAAAAATTATATTACAAAACCTTTTTCTTCTATTTTACAAGAAAGAAACGTATATTTAGTTAATTGATAATCAAGAGTTTTTGCTCATGATTTCGTGAATCCAGTCGTTGTAAGCAGATACTCTTGTGTAAACTGATGGTGCTCCTTTAGTTCCGCAAGGAACGATACCCCATGAAACTACTCCAATTACTTCAGGCTTGCCATGCTCGTTGACTTGAATAAGTGGGCCACCAGAATCACCCTAAAATAATAAAGTACATATTATGTTTTCTCTGTTGCTTAATGTTTTATGTTTAAAAAAAATAGTGAAAAAATTTAACATGAATTCTAACACATTCACTTAAAATTTCACAGAACTTTTAAAATAGTACTTTTCATTGTTTATATAAAAACCATCTGCTATGACCAGAAAAATATAAGAAAATTTCATAATAATAACAAAATTGCATATTTTTTTGGGTAAAATGAGACTTACGAACTATCTCTAGTAACTATTTCTAAAAGTTTTCGTAGATCTGATTTTACTCAAAAATAGGCGTTAAAATTAGTTATCATAAAATTTACTTATTATACTTATATTTAGAGGGGACTACTATTTTTCTCTTGTTTCAATCGATGGTTTTTATATAAATGATGAAAAACACTGTTAAACAAAAACAGGTCTGGCATCCTCTTAAAATATATTAAAAAGGAACAAGTTTCTAAATCTGATATATCGTTAGCTAATGAAGTACTTTATAACAGTGAAAGTTAATACGTAAAAACTTACACTGCAGGCGGAAACACCACCGGATAATGGACCGGTACAAACATTAGTTTCATGAAGTGGAGAAGGTCCGGTAAGCTTTTCAATTGCATCTTTACAAGCTTTCAAATCGACAACGGGTAGATCAACTTTTTGTAAAGTATTTGGCATGATTGGCGTTTGACTAGTTGAAGTTGAACCCCATCCAGAAAGTGTTACATATCCTTCGGGTACCTTATCTGGTTTTGGAAGACTTATTGGTTGGACTGCGTCATTCAATAGAAGTGGTTTTTTCAATTTCAACAAAGCAATATCGTATGGAGCGACGCTTCTGGAAATTCAATTTTACTTATATAAAATAAATGTAACACATACATTTAGCTTTCTTAAGGGGATGTAAAAACCGACATTACGCTTTATCAAATTTGATATTCAATCCAAAAATTTTTTTAAATATTTCTATATTGTACCCTTTCACTTCATTTTAAACAAAGCATAACATAGAGATATTACAGCAAAATTTTGAATAGAGATAAATAAATCAGATACTCTATTACATCACTTTAAATGAAATGTTTACCAAAATCTTAAATATTCAGCAAGATTACTAACAAATATTTATGAATGAACGTGATATAATATATTAGTTAGCTAAAATAAATAAAATAATATTACAACTCACCCAGGATATTTTGGATGAACGAAACTCTTTTCAACAACGACTGTTTGTTCGCTTTTCTCTTGACTTTTAATTAAATGTTTGCCTGCCTTAACATAAAGACTACCAAACGGTACACCTTTAGGACAATGAGCAGCTGTCAATATCCAATGTTCGTTAATTATACTACCTCCACACATATGGCTCAGAGGTAAAATAGGTGGTAGCCCCCATTGAAGTGATACTTGATGAGGAAATTCACCTCTATCAGCATCGTTACCACCAACTATTCGACTAGCTATTGGACCATGGAATTGAGGTAAACGCAGACCAAGATGAGGACGATCTATTGGAATTTTTTAAGTTCAATTATTAAAAATAAATTTTTTTAATTTAAATAAATAATAAACAACATATATTAATAGTCAAAATACTTTTGGAATTTATATTAGAAAATAGATTTATCTAAATTTAAAGATATTTGATCTTTTTAATGAATTTACTACTATGCTTATGATTAAATAGTAATTTAAACATCTATTGCCTTACCTGCACACACAACCGCCAAAAGAAAGCTAAAAATTATGCATTTAGTAGACATTATTAAGACAATCAGTTCGGCTGTACCTATTGGCCATTATATACAAATCGATAAGACAATTTAATTGCATGAAAATCTGACAATCCCTTAAATAAAAAAAAAAACATTCTTTAAATAAATAAACACTTTCTTTATAATAAGATAAAACATTGATAACACAACATACTCTGTGTACAATAATTAATCTTATCCGCAAATGAAAATATTTGATATTAATAAGCGAAGGCTTAATAATTGATTTATTTAATACATTAGTATCAAAGTCAATGTCCTGATAAAACGATTCGATTGACATTGAAGGCTTCAGAACTGACCCATATCAATCATAATACTAATCATATGTACTTATAATGCTTGATTGTAAACATTAAAAATACGCTTTAGTATAATTAATATTTCTTATAAATTACTTTCTAACAAAAATATTATTGTATCAACAATATTTTTTTACACATCGATGCAAAAATATTTTAAATGCTATTAAAATTTAGAAAATAATGGTTTTCCATTATCTTTTATATGTGTGCGAGGGTATGTATTCGTCATGTCAATTTTTGTTTAATCTTGTTAATTTCTAAGTTTCTAAATGAAGGATAGTATCAATTTGAAGTTAGTTAAATTCTTATTTTAAAAATATACCTATCGAAAGAAATGAAGGAAGTAATATTTAAAAATTTGTAATTGTCACTTGTTGATGAAAATAAGATGAATAGTTTAACAATAAACGTTTATTTATATATGAAGATATTTTATTATTCTATGTGAAATAATAAACCATCATTGTAAATTTTAACATTATTTTTTTACTTTTACAGCTGTGACCTTCCTAAAAAAAGTTTATAACCTATGGTTTTCTGCACTTATTTAAAATACTATTGTCAAAAGTAAATTAAATCATAATTATAAAAAGTTATAATTTTTTGTATAAATATGGATACTTTATTCTTTTTTAATATACAAATACTTGATTTATTATAAACCGTAGTAATCCATAACTTATCAAAGGAAATGAACTCACTCTGCGATAAATCAAATAATGACTCAATTCATTGTAAAAAAGATTTAAGTGATTTTCAATTAATCTATATTGATCAAATTAACACTAAGTTTGATTTATTGATATGAAAGATTAATTATGATTTTATCATTTATTTTATTAAAACTTTTTGGACGTAAAATATTACAATGAAAAATATAAAAAAATCTTATATTATTTTGTGGAAATAAACTGTATCTTTTCATAATTATTAGATTTAAAATTCTATCTAGAATGAATGCTTATACAAAAATTAGTTTTGAAAATAAATAAAAAATTACAGGAAACTTTTTAAAACTATATTTGAAATTGAAAAATGATAAATATTCTCATTAAATTTATGTACAGGTGTCGTATATTCTTTTAAGATTTTTTATAACAAAGTATTTACCTTGTTTCGAAATAACATTTTAATGTTGTATTTCGCTCTTTTATTAATCTTCCTTATTCTCTATAATAAAAGTAAGATCATTAAACAGATATTAATATCCTGTTAAGTGATTAAGTAAGAAATCCTTTCAATCAAAGGAAATTTTTAAGGAACAATTGGTTTAACTAAATGCAAAAGAAATCTTGGATATAAAATTATCCTGATAAATCATATAATATATTAAGCTAAGGTTTAACAAAATATAAGCTTTTTGTGAATGAAAAGTCTTATTTTTTTTTATATAAATTGTTACAATCTGTATAAAAAATAAATAAATATTTAATGCAATAATGAAAATATTTTCAGTGTTTTTATAACATTTGGTTTGAACAGTTAGAAAGTAAACACAAAGAAATTTTATTTTTATTCAAATTGTTTATTCATTTCTGGTGCACATTATTATAAAGCAAAGAAAAAGTAGTTTTAGGTGTACACATTTCTTTCATTTCATATAACTTTAGTTATATTTTTAATTGTTGGCCATGGTGGATTCAATCCAGTCAATGTAAGCTGACACTCTTGTGTAGACTGATGGTGCACCTTTAGTTCCACAAGGTACGATTCCCCACGATACGATTCCAATGACTTCGCTTTTGCCGTTTTCATGTTTCATCAATGGACCACCAGAGTCACCCTAAATCATTTATACAATGTTATTTTTCAGAATTACTTTTTTATGAAAAAAATAATTTTCAAATTTTGTATTACTACTTACACTGCAAGCGGAAATTCCACCAGATAAAGGTCCAGTACAATAATTGGTCTCGGCAAGAGGAGCTGGCCCAGTTAATCTTTCAATAGATTCTCTGCAGGTGTGCAAATCAACGATTGGCAATTTGATCTTTTGTAGAGTGTCGGGCATTGATGGTATGTGACTAGTGGATGTTGATCCCCAACCAGATAGAACTACTTCACCATCTACAACGTGATCTTTCTTTGGAAGATCGATAGCATGTACATGCTCGTCGAACAAAAGAGGCTTTTCCAGTTTCAGTAAAGCTATGTCGTAAGGAGCTACACCACTAAAAGTAAAAATTTTTATGAATATTTAAAGGTTAGTCTGTTTGAATTGATACATGGAGAAAATTCATATAGGAGATATCACTACACTATATTGTGACCAAGAGAGATAGTATTATCTATGTAGTCATAATTGCTGCACATAATAAATATTCCATGCATTTCAAGTCAATTTTTCTATGAATATATTAATTTTTACCATATAAATTGTAATTTTTATAAAGAATCAAGAACATCCCTTGGTTCAAATGCAAAATAGTCATTTTTCCAAAAGAATCTGTAATTTTTGCTATGCAATTTTTCTCTGTGTAATAATTTTCCATGAATCAAAATTTAATTATTTTGAATTAGCGTTAACATTAATTAAAATATTACATTTTTTTAGAATAAATAAAAATTTTTAAAATTTACCCTGGATATTTCTCATGTACAAATCTTTGGACGACTTTTTGGATTTGTTCAGTTTTTTCAACAGTTCGAAGAGAATGTTTTCCAGCTTTGACGTAAAGAGTGCTCGATACGGCAAGTGGACAATGCGCAGCAGTCAAAATCCAGTGTGGGCTAATAATGCTTCCACCGCAAAGATGACTCAAGTATGGAGGATATCCATATTGTAAAGAAATTTGGTGAGGAAACTCGCTCTTATCAGCGTCTTCACCTCCGGTAATGCGACTACTAATATTGTCACCAGGAATTCTAAAGCCCAGGTATGGCCGATCTAAACAATAAATTGTATAAATTTGTAAAATTTTTAAAAAAATTGAAAAAACTACTCTGATGTATTGTTTTATTAATAGTCAGAAAGATAATAGATAGACAAAAGTAGTACAATTTAATAATATGATTTGAATTATTCGATTTTTCTCATAGTAATCAGTCGAGTTTTACTTTTATTTCATTCTTTATATAAATCCAATTCTATCATAAGATAAAATTGGTATTTTTTTAAATTTATATATCTATATATCAATTCTACATATTAAACAAAATATAATTCCTTACCGGCACAGGCCACAGCTACGAGGCAGAAAAATAATGCAAGTTTTAGAGACATTGTTGGGTTTGTTGAAAAAACATTGCGGAAGAGCCTTTATATACGATTTTTCAAAGCTGAAATCAAGATTCAAACGAGCGATATTCGACAAAATCAAGAAATAAAAATCTGAATTAATTCTCACGAATTTGCTCATAGATAAAGTAAAGATCAATCACGGCTAATCAATGAAACGTGAATCTTCAAGTTGCATTGATTGGTTGACATTTTTTGCAATATCATACATTATTGTTTATATCGTTGCAAATTTATCTAATTACTGTAGAATCGTAAATGTGCAATGAATCGAATAAATCATATACTAAGAATTTATAATCTTAAATTTTTTATCATTTTAACATCCTACTGTGACGTTTCCTTTATAAACAATTGATTTTATTGTGAAATTCGTATGATAATAAAAACAAATTGCTTATAAATAAAAATATATAGATATATCAATTTTCTATTTACGGCGTCAAAAATTGTGTATGATTATTTAAGATTTTATGTAAAATTAGCCTAAAATTTTTAGCGAACCCAAAATTTTTGAGTATTTTAAAAAACAAAAATTTTTGTTAAATTTAAATTAAAATATGTACTTTATTATTCGAATTATCTCATGACTTAAAATTATACATTAAAATGAAAATAACAAATTATTTAAAATTTTGAACTATCCAAAAATTTTCGTATTATCTAAACAAAAATTAGTTTTAAATTTTGATACAAAAAATATTTGTTTCACCATGTGTGTTATAATTACAAAAAATTTTTTACAGTGTAGGTATTTTAAAAAATAGCAAACACAATATTTATTAAAAAGAAATTAATTTATTATAAAAAGTTTTTAAATCTACGAACTTATCACAATTCTCGTACAATGATACTTATTAATGACATTTAATTTTTTTATATGCTATATACATTATTATTTAAGAATAATAAGTAGCCATAGTATAATTAATCCAATCAATAAATGCTGAAACTCTGACAAATACTGCAGGTGCTCCTACACCACCACATGGCACAGAACCCCATGAAACAATCCCAACAAGCTCAGTTATTCCTTGTTCATCTCTTTTGATTAAAGGACCACCAGAATCACCCTAAGAACGGGACATTTATTAATTAAATGATATTTTTTTAAACTCTCATAAAATTAAAAAAATAGGAACAATAACTTACATTGCATGCTGAAAATCCACCAGACAAGGGTCCAGTACAAACATTTGTATCATGAACATTCCATGGTTCACCCAATCTCTTAAAAGCTTTTCTACACGTATCGAGATCGATAATAGGCAGTGTTACCTTTTGCAAAGAATTGGGTAAAATGGCTTCTCTAGTTTTTGAAATTGAACCCCAACCAGATAAAATAGTATTGCCTTTAGGTAAGACGTTGGCTTGTGGTAAATTGATGGGTGTCACGTAACGATTAAACTTGAAAGGAGTCGTTAGTTTCAGTAATGCAATGTCGTATGGTGAAACAGAACTGTAAATAAAATTTTATTTTATTTATTGTTTGATAAAAAAATTATTTAAATTATATAATTTATGATAAATTTTAATGTACAAATTTGTACACTTACCCTTGATATTTTTGGTGAACTATCATTCTGGTTACGTAAGATCGTTGCTCAGTGGATTCTTTATTTTTCACATAATTTTTTCCAGCAATTACTATGAATTGTCCATACTTTGGTAAATTATAAACGCAATGTGCAGCGGTTACAACCCAATTGTCTTTAATTATTGAACCTCCACAAACATGATAAAAAGGTGAGAATGGTGGATGACCATATTGCAAAGTAACTTGATGAGGAAACTCTCCTTTTCCAGCATCTTTACCTCCAATAACTCGATTGATTTTAAAAAGTTCTGCATACGGTACACTTTGAGCAAGCGCCTCATCTAAAAAATTATAACGAATTTTCGCATAGTATACAAACATCATAATAGTTAAAAATTTTTTAATAATTTTTACAATTTGGAAACTTTTTATATCAATTTTTTTTTTTTTAATTAACGAAATTTGTTTTTATATTGATTAATATAAAATCATAAAATTTTTACAAGTTTTTTTTTTTTTTTTTTTTTTCTTATAAAAAAAAAAGATTTATATATAAAGGATATTGTCCTCTATATGATTAACCTTTTTTATATGGTGAAGTCGAGGGAGTCCCCCGCCCGGTATCTGTTTAACACATTACATCAGGCTAGGACTGTCAGACCCACCATACCGAAAACTACTACCGATGGATGGTCGGCCACTTTTTGTAACCAACAATCAACCGATACCCAATGAGGTCGGATTTTTAAAGAGTCGCGATATAAATGGCACATACACTAATTTTCTTTCGAAAAAAAAGTTAGAGGTACCTGGCCTTTACAAGTTTAATAAAATGAATTTTTAATAAATATCACTATCTACTTACGTGCACTGACAAACGCCAGCAGAAGGCTTAGAACAACGAACTTGAGAGACATTTTACTGTGTGAAGATGTAAGATGTAACATGCAAACGTTGAGGTATGGCTGCATTATATATTCGATTTTGAGTAAAAAGTTTGTCATTTATCAAATTATGACGATGAGTAAAAAAATTTAATGTCAATATTTTTCTTGTGAATTAGAGATTAACCGGTTAGTTTAATTAGAATAAAGTTTTATTAACATTATCTTTTTTCTTAGTAGTTGTGATGGCACAATTAGTAATCTTATTACCAAGTATAAGAAAGTTGAAAAAATATGTAAAAGTTAATTGCTCACTAAAATTTGAAATTTTTTAATAAAAAATCATATATTATTGTGTTAAAGAATAAACAATAATATTGATAGCGATGAATATTTAACGATTAATAATAAATAATCGTTGTACTTGTTTACATAACAAAATAGATTAGAATAATAATAATGTTTTACTTATTCAAATGAAAATTATTCTTCATTATTATTAAATTCTTTTTATCTTTAATAATAATTTTTGCACATTGAAATAAATAAAAAAATATACTTATCTATTTATTTCAGCGAAATAGGCATTTATATATGAAATTTATACGTTATTTTTAATGTTTTCACATATTTATAAATAATTTAATCATTCAAATTTTTTTCCTTCTTTTCCAATAAAGAAGCTGATTTATTTCGAACACCGTATTAATTATCGTTAAATAATATATGCACATTTTAGAATTAATTCAATAGCCGTATTATGGGATTAAGAATAAGAATAAATCAATTTTTCGAAATCTTAAAATATTAACAATTGGTTACACATCTCTCATTGATTATGGATTCATTACATGAACAAGCAAAAGGAATAATAGATATAATTGTAAGTTAACTTGATAAGTAAATTTTTCGGTTTCAGTATCATTGTCTTCAATAATGCAATAAAAATCGAAAATACTATCGTTTATTTTTACTAAATAAACGATACAAAATGTCAGTGCACTCACCTGTACTTTATTTATATTTGAAAGAATACACATATCATATCAATAAATACCCATAGAAACATTTATTACAATTTAACATCTCAAGATTGTCTTGTAAGTTTTATTTTTAACAAAACACGCTCTTTCGATAACAGACAATATCATTAATTTATATATTTTAATAATATATTTACTTTTTTTAAAATTTTATTACATTTGTGAATCGTTATGTTAAATTAATTTAAGGAAATTAGTATATATATTGAAATTGTACCAAAAGAAAATTGAAATTTTTAATTTTAAAGCGCATTATAACTTTATAAAAAATTAATAAGCCAGATAAATTTCATGGACATCAAAATTGCTTACATTGCATACACTGTCACCACCGTCCAATGGATCAGTGCAAATATTAGTTTTATCCAGTGGTGAATTATAAGAAAATTTAATTATGGCATCATTGCAAGTATTGCGATCGATAATTGGAAGTACGAAAATGCCTGGAAAAATAAGCATGTGATCATCGGAAATTGAACCCCAGCCAGAAAGGATGACATCACCATGAGGTTCTACATGTTTCTCAGGCAGTGAAATTTTTGCCACTCGATTGTTGAATGTAAAACATCCATTTAACTTTAACAAAGCGATGTCGTGAGCAGTATATATATTTTTCCCTAAACATATACAGAGTAGTGGGGGAAGAAGGGGAGGAATTTTGCTCGCTATAGCGAGACAAAAATGCTCGTTATATCGAACGTTCGTTATAGTGAAGCTCGTAATAGCGAGAATCGAGTGTATTATTGTTTGTTCTCCAACACAATAATATATGATTTTTTATTAAAAAATTTCAAATTTTAGTGAGCAATTAACTTTTACATATTTTTTCAACTTTCTTATAATTGGTAATAAGATTACTAGTTGTACCATCATAACTACTAAGAAAAAAGATAATGTCAACAAAACTTTATTCTAATTAAACTAACCGGTTAATCTCTAATTCACAAGAAAAATATTGACACTAAATTTTTTTACTCATCGTCATAATTTGATAAATGACAAACTTTTTGCACAAAATCGAATATATAATGCAGCCATACCTCAACGTTTGCATGTTACATCTTACATCTTCACACAGTAAAATGTCTCTCAGGCTCGTTGTTCTAAGCTTTCTGCTCCGTGATCCGGAGATGTGACACTCTCCTAGTAAGTTTGCATTTATTGATACGAAAGATTAATTATGATTTTATCATTGATTCTATTAAAACTCTTTTGGACGTAAAATATTGCAATGAAAAATATAAAAAGTCTTATATTATTTTGTGGAAATAAATTGTATCTTTTAATAATTATTAGATTTAAAATTCTATCAAGAATAAATGCCTGTACAAAAATTAGTCTTGGAAATAAACAAAAAATTACAGAAAACTTTTCAAAACTATATTTAAATTGAAAAATGATAAATATTCTCATCACATTTATGTGCTGGTGTTGTATATTCTTTTAAAACTTTTATAACAAAGTATTTACCTTGTTTTGAAATAACATTTTAATGTTGTATTTCGCTCTTTTATCAATCTTCCGTCTCTATAATAAAAGTAAGATCATTAAGCAGATATTAATATCCTGTTAAGTGATTAAGTAAGAAATCCTTTCAATTAAAGGAAATTTTTAAGTAACAATTGGTTTAATTAAATGCAAAAGAAACGTCGAATATAAAATTATCCAGATAAATCGTATAATATATTAAGCTAAGGTTTAACAAAATATAAGCTTTTTGTGAGTGAAAAGTCTTATTTTTTTTATATAAATTGTTACAATCTGTATAAAAAATAGGGGTGTGCGAGTAGCTCGAACTACGAGTAACTCGATCAAATTACTCGACTCGACTCGAGCTCGTCCGAGTCGAGTATTAACTCGAACTTTTCGAGTTACTCGAATTTATCGAGTTACTCGAATTTATCGAGTTACTCGAATTTATCGAGTTACTCGAATTTATCGAGTTACTCGAATTTATCGAGTTACTCGAATTTATCGAGTTACTCGAATTTATCGAGTTACTCGAATTTATCGAGTTACTCGAATTTATCGAGTTACTCGAATAATTCGAGTTACTCGAAAAAATATAAACTACTCGAATAACTCGAGTTACTCGAACAAGTCGAGTTACTCAAATGAGTCGAGTTACTCAAATGAGTCGAGTTACTCGAATGACTCGAGCTACTCGAGCGAGTCGAGTTACTCGAATGACCCGAGTTACTCGAATGGTCCGAGTTACTCGAATGGTCCGAGTTACTCGAACGAATCGAGTTACTCGGATAACTAGAGATACTCGACTAACTTGAAATAAAACAATATATGAATACTAGAAGTAGACTGCTATCTGATAATGTAGAAAAAATTTTTCTTCATTCTAATATTAAGATAATCTAATAAAAAAGCGATTTTATTATTATTATAATAAAATGTAATATTATTTTGTTTGTTACCCTACTCTTTGAAATAATTAATAATTTTTTCATCTTTGAAATGTTCGATTGAAATAACTCGAGCTATTCGAGTAACTCGGGTCATTCGAGAAACTCGGGCCATTCGAGTAACTCGGGCCATTCGAGTAACTCGGGTCATTCGAGTAACTTGGGTCATTCGAGTAACTCGAGTCATTCGAGTAGCTAGAGTCATTCGAGTAGCTCGAGTCATTCGAGTAGCTCGAGTCATTCGAGTAACTCACATTTTTTCGAGTAGTTCGTATTTTTCGAGTAGTTTGGATTTTTTCGAGTACTCGACGATCTCGAGTACTCGACTCGAACTCGAAGAAAAAACTCGACTCGACTCGAGCTCGAATATTCGAGTATTTGCACACCCCTATAAAAAATAAATAAATATTTAATGCAATAATAAAAATATTCTCAGTGTTTTTATAACATTTGGTTTGAACAGTTAGAAAGTAAACACAAAAAAATTTTAATTTTATTTTTATTCATTTCTGGTGCACAATATTATAAAGCAAAGAATAAGTAGGTTTTAGGTGTACACATTTCTTTCATTTCATATAACTTTAGTTATATTTTTAATTTTTGGCAATAGTGGATTCAATTCAGTCAATGTAAGCTGACACTCTTGTGTAGACTGATGGTGCACCCTTAGTTCCACAAGGTACAATTCCAATGACTTCGCTTTTGCCATTTTCATGTTTCATCAATGGACCACTAGAGTCACCCTAAATCATTTATACAATGTTATTTTGCAGAATTATTTTTTTATGAAAAATATGTTACCTGTTATCTTTATAGCCAGTCAAATATTTTACTTTGGATTGTGAATTCTGCGAATTGCAAAATTTTTCAAATTGTAAGGGATAGAAAAATTTCTTGGAAAAATTCTATTAAATTAATAACTATTTTCAAACTATTTAATATTTTTTTTATTATAATTAATTTAATAGTTATATTGCTCATCACATCAGAGACATTTTCATATCTATATATATATTTATATATACACTCGACGGACATTAATTCGTGTGGAACGTTTTTGAAATCCTCCAATGAGAATAACCGATACAACAGTATTATCCAATAGCATTGTACAATTTTAAAATGTTCCACACGAATCAATGTCCGTCGAGTGTATATGTAGGCTGATATATATATATATATATATATATATATATATATATATATATATATATATATATATCAGCCAAGTGTTCAACCCTAAATCATAAATACTTAGAAGTTAAGGGTGGACAAATTCCACGAAAAAGTTTGCATATATTAATAGCTGCTTTCAATTCGTTCGTTCAGTGTCAGACGTACCTTGCTCGTCGCATTAAAGAAATTCTTTCGTTTTACGTTTTGAGTGTATTTTAAATATTTGAATACTAAAAAAATGAATGACGAATCAGACTCTGATAGTAAAAGTGGAGTGTCCACAGAAATACTTGAACAAGCAAAGATGATTACTTTAAATTTGCTACCGCAAAGTCTAAAATGAAATATACAGCTACGTATAACGAGTTTAAAAAATAGTGTAGTACAAAAAACATCACTTCTTTTGCAGAAGATATATTATAATATTTTATAGCACTGCGTGAGCTAAATTCGCGTTTTCTACACCATTTAGCGGGAGCTAAATACAACTTTTTTGAACTGTGTAAAAAAGTACTACCGTCAGAAATTTCGCACTTTATTATACTGTTCAAAAAAGTAATATCGTAATCACGCATCACAATCACTCTTTGTATATATATTAATACGTAGAAATGTCTTTTCACACATGATAATACGTAGAAAATCAATCAAAAAATATAAATACTTTAATAAAGAATTGAAAACATCAAGAAAATCAAAACTATAGTTTATAAATTACTGTTGTGCCGTGAGTTGTCGAAACAAAACATCTGTGAGCGGCGCGCATGCGTGTACAGTGTGTACGGCCTAAGAATGAGAAAGAAAGAGATAGCTGTACGAACAATAAACTAGATGCTTTGCTTTGTCTGACCTGTGTATACATAAATCTAAATAATCGGCAAGTTCTCTTTTTATCATATTGTATTTAATTAATAAAATATCACTGACATCAATACTTATTTGATATAATTTCTCAATCTAAGAATATTTTTGATATCGTTTTTGCTTTTTTTTGTTTGCGATGGGTCTATCATTGATAATAAATAGTTTTACTTTTTTTCGATTTATCATTCGTGGTGTGCATAGTTTTGCTGATATATAGAATTCGTTTTTATTTACGAATTATCATTCGTGGTGTGTATAGTTTTTGATAATATTGATTTTCTGGGGTATTAATTACGTGTGGCGAATTTATCTCACACGTGCTATAAAATAATATACGATACATGTGCTCGAAGTGGTCCTCTTACACGACGTGCATAGCACCCTCGCTGCGCTCGGGCGCTAACTGCACGCCGTGTAAAAAAGGACCACTTAGAGCACGTGTATCGTAATGTACTATTTGGCGCTCTTCGAGAAAATAGTATGCACAACGCGGGAGCATATAGGCAAACACCTATTTTGCTCCATTATTTGACAATGTACTATTTAAATTTTATACAAAAAATATTTGTGTTTCACCTGCAATACTTATGTTATAATTACAAAAAATTTTTTGAAGCATAGGTTTTTTTTAAAAAATAACAAATTGTATATTTAAACAAAATATTTTTTAAAAAGAAATTAATTTATTATAAAAAAAATTTTTAATCTCCAAATTTACCACAATTTTCGTATATAATGATACTTATTATAACATTTGATTATTTGAAATTCTGTATTGGAACATGAGACTTTTTAAATTAAAAAATAAGCGGACATCGGGTGCGAACCCCGTTCCTCGATATTTCCAGGCATGAGCTCTAACCACTGAGCCAGTGCCGCACTGCTATATACACGCTAAAATACTATGCATAACGACTTTCGTCGGTGTAGTAGATATGTTTATGGAATAATAACATGTGGATGGAAATCCACCAAGTTACATTCCCCCCTACTACATGAAAGTATACGGTGGAACCGATACTTTCGTAATACGTACTGGACGGTAGGCTGCTAAAGTGGATGGATGTTGGAAGGGTCGTCACAGGTAACGTATTCACACTGCTACTGCTGCTACTTCTTCTTCTCTAATGCGGCATTCCCGTTCCGCTATTTTCGGCTACTTCTATTCGCCTTGCTCTAATGTTAAAACTTAAAACTAAATACTTGATATTAACACTTAAAAATGCTTCCTTGGGTTATTACGTTGGTTTTGTGGGTTATTACGTTGGGCGCCATTGAAACATGAGACTTTTTAAATTAATAAATAAGCGGACACCGGGCGTGAACCCCGTTCCTCGAGATCTCCAGGCACGAGCTCTAACCACTGAGCCAGTGCCGCACTGCTATATACACGCTAAAATACTATAACGACTTTCATCGGTATAGTAGGTATCTTTATGGAATAATAACATGTGGATGGAAATCCACCATGTTAATACATTATTATTTAAGAATGTTTAGTCATAACATAATTGATCCAATCAATAAATGCTGAAACTCTGACAAATACTGCAGGTGACCCTGGACCACCGCATGGCACAGAACCCCATGAAACTATTCCAACAAGTTCAGGTATTCCTTGTTCATTGCTTTTGATTAAAGGACCACCAGAATCACCCTAAGAACGGGTCATTTATTAATTAAATGATATTTTTTAAATTCTCATTTATAATATTAAAGAAATAAGAACAATAACTTACATTACATGTTGAAAATCCACCAGACAAAGGTCCAGTACAGACATTTGTATCGTGAACTTTCCATGATTCACCGAATCTCTTAAAAGCTTTTTTACACGTATTGAGATCGATAATAGGCAGTGTTACTTTTTGTAAAGAGTTGGGCGAAATGGCTTTTTTAGTTTTCGAAATTGAACCCCAACCGGATAAAATAGTATTGCCTTTAGGTAAGACGTTGGCTTGTGGTAAATTGATGGGTGTCACGTATTGATTAAACTTGAAAGGAGTAGCTAGTTTTAGTAATGCAATGTCGTATGGTGAAATAAAACTGTAAATAAAATTTCATTTTATTTATTATTTCATAAAAAACATTTATTTAAATCCTATAATTTTATGATATATTTTAATCTTCAGATTTGTACACTTACCCTTGATATTTTTTGTGAACTATCATTTTAGTTACGTTAGATAGTTGTTCAGTGGATTCTTTATTTTTCACATAATTTTTTCCAGCAATTGCTATAAATTGTCCATACTTTGGTAAATTAATAACGCAATGTGCAGCGGTTACAACCCAATTGTCTTTAATTATTGAACCTCCACAAAGATGAAAAAAAGGTGAGAATGGTGGATTACCATATTGCAAAGTAACTTGATGAGGAAACTCTCCTTTTTCAGCATCTTTACCTCCTATAACTCTGAGCAGTATAATTTGAGCAAGCATCTCATCTAAAAAATTATAACAAATTTTCACATAGTATATAAACTAATAGTTAAAAATTTTTTAATGATTTGTACAATTTAGAAACTTTTTATATCAATTTTTTTTTTTAATTAATGAAATTTGTTTCTAAATTAATTAATAATATAGCATAAAATTTTGGCAAGTTTCATAAAATGAATTTTTAATAAATATCACTATCTACTTACGTGCACTAACAAACGCCAGCAGAAAGCTTAGAACAATATGCTTGAGAGACATTTTACCGTGTGAAGATATAACATGCAAACGTTGAGGTATGGCTGCATTATATATTCAATTTTGAGCGAAAAATTTGTCATTTATCAAATTATGACATTTTTCACATATTTATAAACAATTTAATCATTTAAATTTTTTTCCTTCTTTTCCAATAAAGAAGTTAATTCATTTCGAACGCCGTATCGACGATAATAAACGTGCGTTTATTATCGTTAAATAATAAACGCACGTTTTAGAATTAATTTGTCAGCCGTATGATAGAATTAAGAATGAGAATAAATCAATTGTTTGAAATATTAAATTATTAAAAATTACTTGCACATCTTTCATTGATTATAGATCCATAACATGAAGAAGTAAAAGAATTAATATGTATAATTGCTTGATTGTAAACTAACTTGATAAGCAAATTCTTTAGTTGCAGTATCATTGTCTCCAACAATGGAATAAAATCAAAAATACTATCGTTTATTTTTACTAAATAAACGATACAAAGTGTCAGTGCATTATTAGTTACGATTTATTAATGACAGGATGTGATGTAATCCACAGAAATTACCATATTTCAGAAAAAAACTCTAGAATTATTTTTTGGAGCACAAGTTTGCCCTATTGAAAATTGAATTTAGCTTCTGTTTTATTAACTTTAAGAACTATCAGCAGAAACAGACTGCCGCAATCTTGATCCAAAATTTGATTTTTATTCAAAATTAATAGGATCTCTACACCGAAAGAGCAATACTATAAAAAACAGTAAAAGTTACAGCCTCAAAAAAATCAATTAAATACAGAAAAATTTTCATTCATATAGTAGAATACTTTGTTTTGCATTAATTTTCAATTACTTCGATATTGAAAATTAATTGAATTGTACTATAAGTATATATTTCCTGTGCACATGCTCAACTAAACATACATGTATACCGATACGTTATCTAGTCAAATTCTTTATAATGGAAGTAAGCCAGTTTTTGATTAACTGCGACTGTATAAATCTGCCATACAAATACATAAAGCGCCGATTATATTTTCTAATAATGTACAAAATCTTATGTTTCATTAGGCATATCGTGTGTTTTTGCTGTATTTTTTCGTGAATTTAAGCAACTTAGTTTTCTTTTTCACTTTTTTCTTTCTGATGCTCAAAACTCTGGAATTTACATTTATGTAAGTTGATTGCTCTTATTCATTTAATTGTATCTAATCCGAAACTCTGATTGAGGTTCAGATATCTGAGAACATGGAATTCATTTGTTGTTATTACAGGCATTTCAATTTCATTAGTTTATAAGTTTAACTTGCTTGCTTTTTATTGTATCATCTAATTTTCTATTTCTACTGTTCCAGGCAGGGTAATACCAGAAGTGAAAACTCTTTCCCGAGAAATTAAGCTTTAAAATACCCTGGTAGAAAATTAAGCGTAGTTTGCCCAGAATATCTCAAATTTTCTGTTCAGTGGGCAGATTCTATTGATATATTCTGCCCAAAAACCCCATGTACTGGCGACGGTTTTTGCGCAGAATCTGCCCAGACTTTGTTAGAAGTGAAATAAAATTGATTTGAGGTTATGAACGAGTTGTATATTATAAGCAAATATGATTCCTGATCAAACATTAGTGTAAAATTTTCAGCTAAATAATT
Source organism: Anastatus disparis (assembly GCA_017163975.1). Classification (NCBI taxonomy): domain Eukaryota; kingdom Metazoa; phylum Arthropoda; class Insecta; order Hymenoptera; family Eupelmidae; genus Anastatus; species Anastatus disparis. Next base: position 2,563,014 of record JAFFSR010000003.1, read on the forward strand.
ACAATTCAATTTTAACATATAATAAGTATAAAAAAAACAAGGAAATATTTTTTATAAAAAATATGAGTTTAGCAAATTAAAGTTAATTGAATGATTTTTCGAGATCACAAACATTTATTATTTTTATAAGATTCTATTACACTGATGCATAAATAATGTTCAGCTAACTAATAATGTTTAGCTGGTATATAAAGAATATTCAGCTAATAAATTTTATGAAAATTTCATACATTTTTTGTGATAAATTTTTATTAAATAAATAATATAAGACATATACTTAAACTTTTTAATAAAGAAAAATAGAACAAATATTTATTAAATAACTTAAATAAAAACTTTTTTTTAGTTGAACATACTCTGAAATGACCAAGGTAGTTGACTCTGATCTTGCTATACGTAGGAGAAAAAGAAAGACCATGATAGAACTGAATTTAAGCCTGAAAAAAATCAAATATGAATGTAATGATAAATTTTTTTCTTATAATATCAAGTAATTAAACTTTTTTTTACCTTTATATTAAATATAAGACTTTGGTCCATAAATGATTTAAAAAAATCTTATCTGGTGCTTACAATCCTTTTGATTAATCGAAAACTTAATTTTTTCTATTTTGATGGTTGTCGTAAGCTTTCTCAGCCAATTTTCAACAAATTGACCTCAAAATTTCCAGAAATGTTGTATTTATATATGTTTATAAAATAACAATGCTAGAATTTTGATAAGACAAATTAAAGTAAATGTTGAACTGAATTATATACATGAAATTCACAAAAATATCTATTTTTTCAAATATTTTCAACTTTTTCTGAACCAAACTTTTAAATTATTTTTTTTTAAAAGAACTTAAACTGTTATTTTGTAAAGATATATAAGTTGAAGATCTCTACAAATTTTGAAGTCAATCTGTTGAAAATTGGCAGAAAAAGTTTGCAAAAATCATTAAAATAGAAAAAATCAAGTCTTCGATTCCAAAATCAAGTGTCCGAATGAAGGAAGATTTCAATCAGATGAGATTTTTTAAAATTATTCATTGACAGAAGTCTTGTATTTAATATATATTTAGGGTAAAAAAAAGTTTAATTAATTAATATTATAATAAAAAAAATTATCATGGCATTTAAATTTGATTTTTTTTCTAGGCTTTATCTTAGTCCTGATACTTTAATATACCATGGTATACATTTTAAAAGACGTTCTTAGTTATATAATTAATTTAATAGGATTATTAAGAAAATTTCTAAACAAATTCTCATAATTAAATTCACTGAGTCTAAATAATTTTCAAATTTGTAAGTTTGAGGTTATAAATCTATTTACTATCATTTAACAGATTCTGGGCATGAACCGGTGAACTCTGACGTATTACGGTGAAATATCTGCGCAAATTCTGTTAAAATATCTGGGCACTAGTTAGTGAAGAGAGCAGAAAGTATGGTTAATTTTCTACCAGGGTAACTAAATTTAGTTTAAATTTAGCAAAATTAGCTTAAATTAATCTATTCTTTAACTAACTTTTTGCATAAATTTAACTTAATTGAGGTTGAGACATCTGAAAATATGAAATTCCTTTGTCTTTATTATAAAAATTTCAATTTCATTAGTTAATAACAGCTTAACTTGCTTGCTTTTTATTGTATTATCTAATTTTCTATTTTTATTGTTCCAGGTAGAGTGCTATCCGAAGAACAGTCATATAACTAGTACCCCTTCAACAATGCAACTCTTTGTGCTTACGCTTTAATACTGTAACAGCTCAACAATTCTAAACGCTTGAAGTATTATAATATATTTTTAATTATTAAATTGTACTGTATGAACTAAAATATTGTTTTTTAATTTATTTTTAATTTAATTTTACTTTTCTTTTTATATTTTTCCTTTTCTTTTCATATTTTTATCTTTTTTTTCTTTAATTTTGTTTTCAAATTCTTATTTCCTTTAATATTTTTTTCCCTTTTATAATATTTTTTCTATATTTTCCTTTTCGTTTAAATTTTCTTTTTTTATATTCTTTTCTTTTGTTTATTTTATTTTTATTATTTTTTCATATGTCTAATTCCTTTTTTTATATTCTCTTTTTCCTTTTCTAATATTTTCTGTAAACTATTATGAAATCATGTAGGTTGCAGTAAATTATAAAATATTGTGAAACTTCTAGCAGAAAGAACTTAAAAAATAATCCAATCCATCACCATAGTCAATCACGTGAATGTATTATCTTTTCTAGATTAATTCCTAGAAATAGATTTTATGTGTATGTGGGATAATGAAAATAAAATTTTGTTTGATATTTAGAATAGTTATTTTGTATATTTAAACAAAGTATCATTATATTTACAAGTATTAAAGTATACCAAAAATGACATTACAAAAATTTCATTTTTTCCTGTTTGCATTAATCATACACAAATACAAAAATACATATTAACATTTTCCCGTCGATGCGTTCGTCATTTTTTAACAATTGTAGAACATTATTTTAAATATGTTCGTTAATTTCAAATTGATTATGCATTTGCGGAAACAGTATCATGAATCCAATCAATAAAGTGGGCAACTTTAACGAAGACAGATGGAGCACCTCGTGATCCGCAAGGAATGAATCCCCAAGAAACGATTCCAACTTGTGTTTTACCATCGCTGGTTATCAAAGGACCACCAGAGTCACCCTGAACAAAAAAAGATTTTAATGATAAAATATTAGAAATTCTTATTTAAATTTTGTTTATTAAATGCTATAGAGTATATTTTCCTAATAAAGCTCCCCTTAGTAGTAGTTTCCCTTTAATTGCATTTAAACGATTTCCTCGCATTCAATTTGAACACAACGTCTCTTTAATTTTTTTTGTTGGTGTGAAAGTACTTTTAAAATTAATTTTTTCAAATTACTCTTTATCATAATAGAATTATTCAATTAAAACCACTAAATAGAAATTTTCCCATAGGCGGATTTGGGGAAACGTTTACATCAGTTGAGATTATAAAAAGGAATTAATTAATAATATTAGTCACAAAATGATTTATGGCTTTAAAATATTTAACTTAGAAATTCGAATTTCATAAATATCAAAAAAACTTACACTGCATGCGCCACGGCCACCGCTCAATGGTCCAGTACAAATGTTAGTTTCATCGAGAGGTGATTCGTTAGACAATTCAAGGATGGCATTATTGCAAGTTTTGCGATCAACAATTGGAAGTACAGCTTTCTGTAAAATGGAAGGGTAAATAGGGAACTGTGATTTTGAAATTGAACCCCAGCCAGAAATGATGACATCACCTTCAGGTTCTACATCTTTCTTAGGCAGTCCAATTTGGACCACTGCTGAATTGAGCTTGAAAGATTCTTTTAACTTCAACAAAGCGATATCGTTAGGAGCCACACTACTGAATTTGTTAAAAAATATTTATGATTAATCAATAAGAATGAAAATATTTTATTTATATATAATCGTTAATATTAATGTGCAAGATGGTCATGTTTATTTTATGTAAGGATAGTAATAATGCATATTTATAATATCCATGTTAAGAAGAAATTTCAAAAAAAGGGTTTTTAACTTTTGATAATTTTAACAATTTAAAAAAAATTATAACTTTAATCTAATTACAAATGATAATAACTATCGCATAATAACACTTTGTAAATTACTTACCCAGGGTATTTATCGTGAACGAATGATTCTTCAACTTCTATAGCTTGTTCACCACTTTCTTTATTATCAATGTTATGCTTTCCAGCTTTGACAACAAAAGCACCATAACTAGGGATAGCGAGAACACAATGTCCAGCAGTTAGAACCCAATTAGGAGCAATAATGCTACCTCCACAGAAATGTTCAGCTCTGGAAGCCACAGGGCCCCACTGCAAAGAAACTTGATGTGGGAATTCACCTTTCTTAGCATCTTCTCCACCAACGACACGACTCCCTATTAATTCATCAATGCGTAGACCTAAAGTGGGTTTCAAATTAGGGACTCTAAGTCCCAAGTGTGGTCCTATAAGAAACAAACAAATTATTCTATAAATTTTAAATATTCATGCATGACTTTGTGTTTATATCCACATAAAATACACATAAACTTTGTTGAGATACCTTTTCTAAATATTTATTTGAATGATTACTTAAGTAGGTCCAAGCGACCTTTTTTGAAAAAAAATTTAGTAAAAAATATCAAATAAGAATGAGTTGCTAATTTTTCACAAATGTTTCAAATATTTGAACTCACCTTGTAAATTAAAGAAGAAAAAATTTTAGGAATTAAATATAGATTCTCATGGCAAAAATAAACATTTACGCTTATAATTTGGATATGATGGAATAATTTATTAAATATCAAAATTTAATTTTACTTGTGTTAATAAATAATACGAATAATTTTATAAACAATAAAATGTTTTATTATATGTATCACTTACCAGCACTTGCGAAAGCCAAAAGGCAACTGAGAACAATTATTTTGAAAGCCATTTTTGAAAGTGAATAAAAGATGTGACTTCTGTTCAATTTATATGATTTTTCGAGTTAGTTCCTACTTGTAATTTCAGATATTGATCATAGTATCAAGACATATCTAAAGCTATTAGACACCTATTAGTTATAGATAAAAGTTATTAATCATAGACATATCATCAAAATCGCTTTAATCCCTGATAAATATTAATACTCTTGTATAAAATCATCAATTAGAACTAGATCAAAACTTATGGCCTCGATAACGATTAACAAGAATTCATACCTTAAGTACTAGTCATAGCTCAACTATATTTATTTATTTATTGAAAATAATATCATTGTTATTAAAGACCAAAATCTGTATTTTTGTTGCTCTCTTACAAAAATAAAATTATTTTTAAATGTAATAATTATCATTACACGTTCACGTAACTTTAAATAATCAAACCTGCTTTATGCTTTTTTAATGAAAAGTAATAGAAATGAGAAAAAGTTTCATTTGTATTTAGTATTCGATAAAAAGTTAATGAGTATTATGTTAAAAATATTGAAAGTGAAAAATTCTGGTATTTATTCTATTTCAAATATTATTCATGCTTACCCAAAATTTATCGAAAAAGTCTAAAGTCAACCTCTCAGGACATTTGTCTTCGGGAAATTTGTATTTTTATACAAGTTTTGTAGAAATAATTTTTCATAATTCATACTAAATGAATTTTGAAAATGGTATTTTTAATAAATTTTATATTGAAAAATCATAATAAAAATAAATCTGGGTTAATCTTTCAAGGAGTAGTATTTATAATTTGTAATTCTTCTAAAACAATACATAAAAATCCCATATCATATATTGGTCACATACGAAGGGTTGATCACAAGTAGAGCCAATATATTGGCTTTCTGGTCTATTGAAAGTTAAGCTTTTACATGGATGACAAAGAATATAGTCGAATAAAAATTTTTAGACTCTAACGAGTATTATTGATATTTGCACTGTTATTTTTTGGTAAATATTTTGCAACCATGTAGTTTACATTAAATTATAAAATACAGTGTAACTATTGCAACACTACAGGCAGGAAGAAGAGCATTACAATACATTCCAATGTCAAGTAGTTAGATTAAATGTAATGATTCTTATCCTACATGATTAATAAATGTGCCTGTTTTGTGATTATCAATTTCTGATTGAGTATATTGCGTTTTAATTTTTAATATAATGAGAGTGACACAAAAAGACTAATTTCAAACACGCACGTGGATGGACAGATCTTTTAAAGAAGTAAGTACCAACTTTTTTTTTCAATAGGACATCTTTTTTGCATAAAAATGATTATTTTAACAAAAGTTAATATCTTTATTTGTGTTTATTGTAAGTAAAAATTTTTTAAAATTTTCAAAAGTTAAATCGATTTTATAAATGTAATCTTTTATTCACTTGCAAGTTTCTAATTCTCTAACGATCTGACTAATTGGGGTTTTATATTTCTCATATGAAAATTTACTTCGATATAGCGATGGTTGAGACAAAGAACAGGTACAGAAAAATTTGTTTTGTAATTTTGTGTGATTTTTTTTTTTTTTTTTTTTTTTTTTTTAAAGATTAATATATAAAGGATTTTGTCCTCTATATGATTAACCTTTTTATATGGTGAAGTCGAGGGAGTCCAGCCCGGTACCCGTTTAACACATTACATCAGGCTAGACTGTCAGACCCACCATACCGAAAACTTTGACTACCGATGGATGGTCAGCCACTTTTTGTGACCAACAATCAACCGATACTCAATGAGGTCGGATTTTTTAAGAGTCGCGATATGGGTAGCACATACACTAATTTTCTTTCGAAAAAAAAGTCAGAGGTGCCTGGCCAGGATTCGAACCCGTGCCCACCGCGTTGAAGGCAAGAGCTCTATCCGTTACGCCACCGCACTCCTTTACGCCACCGCGCTCTTTTACGCCACCGCGCTCCTTTACGCCACCGCGCTCCTATACGCCACCGCGCTCCTTACGCCACCGCGCTCCTATACGCCACCGCGCTCCTAACGCCACCGCGCTCCTAATTTTGTGTGATAAATTTGACAATTTTGTTTCTTTTATAAATTAAAGAGATAAATTAAAATTTAGTATTTTTAGAAAATCTCCAGTATGTAGGATTCATAGCATTTAATTTAAATAAGAAGCAATATTGTCAGGGTTATAGCTAGGGGTATACAGCTACAAAATTGCTAAAAAATAGCCTTTTTTGAAATAAAAATGAAATAGCCCTTTTCTTCAAATAAAAATGAAATAACCTATTGTGCGTCTCAACCGTCGATATATAGTAAAAAAAATTGTAATTGTTCTATGCATCAGATAACAAACAAAATTTTTGCATTTTTAACTTCAACTATTTAGATTCAACACATAAAAAAATCACTAAATATAGACAATAAATAATTTATTAAAAAATATAGACAAAAATACAGAATTATTGTCAATAAATAAAATAAAAAGTTTTTAAGCAGGTATAATTTTCTTTGTAACTGATAATTAGTAGAACTTCCTGATAATCTACAAATCTCCAACTCATTAAAATTTTTAATTTCTTTGATACTTTTAAATTAATTTCTAATCCACCAATAATCAGATAAACCTTGCTTGTTATCATTTCACATTTGACTATTGATTCTCTTTATACTTTAAATTAAACTAAATTGCAATAATAGTACATTGTGTACCAAGGGTGCAAAATAGGGAGTTTCGGCCAGAGTGTTAATGAGCACCCGAGCGAAGCGAGGGCGCTAAATTCGCACGAGGGCTGCAAATCCCCTTGCACCCGTGGTACACATACTGTTTTTTTATCCAAAAGGTGAAAAATTCGATAGAAAATCGAATTTTGCCCCCTGAGGATAAAAAAAATCTTTAGAATATTAATAGATTGCTTAAATTTATTTATACTTAAAGTTACAAAACATAAATTTGCAATGAAATTTCAGTTTAAGTTCAAAAATATCAAAATCAAATATTTTCAAAGGTTCTAACAAAACATTGGCTGAATGAAGGAGGTTCTATTGACAGCTAAAGTTTATTCTTCATAAAATTTAAAAAACTGGATAATCTTTTGTAAAGCGAGTTTTTATTTCAATTATTATCTCGTAATAAATTTCCTAGTAAAATAAATATTATTAAATTGTACTTTTGTATTAATTGTTCTGTAAAATTTTTTAATAATTATTTTTTATATTAACAGTATAAAGATAAATAGTAATTTACATTCAATTCCTAATTTATCAACGTCTGGTACAAATTAGTATAGTAGTACAGTCACATGTTATATATGATAAACTCGTTGATAATTATTTACTGATATTAATATTTACTGATTGGCAATATTTTTGTTTTAAAATTAATTATCATAGTCCACTCATAAACTGCTTTTTCAAAGTCTAATTATTGAACTTCTATACAACATCAAAATCTTTATTATCAGCCAATAAGGTAACTATTTTTTGTGAAAATTGAAATATAATAGGTGTGGATTCAGTATACTTGCAAGTACCCATCGGTATAATAAAAGTTGACTTTTATTGAAATTTTTTTTATTTACAGTGAATTGTAATATACAAAAAATAAAAAAATTAAGCTTTTATACATAATTAACAAATTAATAGACACATAAATTTCATATCTTTTTTTTATTCATATTTAACGTCGCTATATTTATGCTATTTTGTAAAACTAATAAGCGATGGAGCTCGTAAGTGTGTTTGCGAATAAAGCACATGTAACATACAGTGGTGCTTCTATCCATTGGCTGCCGAGAGCGGGATTCGAACTTAGAACCCCGAGATTACGAATCCAACGCTCTACCGACTGAGCCACTCACCGGCTCTGTTTAATATCTTAATTAAGAATATGAAAATCAAAAAATAAAATATTAAAAATTTTCAGAATATATTTAATCTTTAAATTATTCCAATTTTGATGACAAAATAAAAGTTGTAATAATATGACGCTCTGCAATTTAAAATAAAAATATTATTTCATATATTCTATTTTTACAGTAATTACGAAAATGCTTTTCTTTTTTACTGTTGTTAATATAACTATTTTCATAATTTATACTTATTTTATTTAATTGCTAGCTCATCTAAAATTAATATAAGAATTTAAATCTATACTAAAATTCGAGAATCCCTTATTTTTATATAACTGAATTTTTAATTCAATTATATTATATCAATAATTTTTAGTTGAAAAAAATCTAATTGAATTTGTATTTGTCGTATTAATTATTAATACTATAAAACCATTAATTATATTATCATATTTTAAAAATTTTAACTTTCACATATATGCAAAACAAATTGTTTGACGAAAATTGATTATAAAGATATTTGGGACAGAAATGTATAAAATTTTTGTAACTTTAGTATATCATTTAATTACAAAACAGATATTTAAGCATCATCATACATAATTTATAAATTTAATTGAAAGCGTTGAATTATCCCTACAAACAATTCAATTCATTAGCAATTAACTTTATTAAAATAAATATTTGTGCTAAGTTAAAATCGTATAAAAAGTAACGTACGAAATAAAAAAAAACTATCTTTATTAAATTGTTTTTAAAAACAATTAAATTCAGTTTCAGTTAATTTCAAAAGTATAAAAAATCAATCTTGCATCCACAGTCATCCAATTATCAAATAATAATATCATGAACGCTGAACATCATTATTATTAAAATAATTTTTTTTTAACTCTTAATGTGTTTTTATGAATTAGAAATAATAGTTTCGTTAATCCAATCGACGAAATCAGACACCTTAACAAAAATAGAGGGACTTTTATTTGATCCGCAAGGAACAAATCCCCAAGAAACGAGTCCTACAATTTTATCACCATCATCTCTTGGATCAATGAGAGCACTGCCAGCGTCACTCTAAAAGAATAGAGAAAATTGGTTTAATTCTTTTTAATCAAATGGAAATTGAAATAATATTTGTCAGATAAATTATTATGTTATGCAGTGCCTGGTAGAAATTGAAACGCTGTGTATTACCATTTTATGACCAGTAGAAATGGAAACACTTTTTTTAACATTTTATGGCCATTTTTTTGACATTATTATTACTAATAACCTCAAATTTTTAAATACACCATTTTTTATGGTCACATTTCTACCAGGGGTTGAAAGCATTTTATCTTTTGACAATTGAGGCTTCAAATGGAGAAACCCCATTTATAAAAATAAACTTTCATAATAGTAATTTAAAAGAATATTTTAAAATTAATAATTTAAATTAATATAGTATTTTATATATTAAATTTAAAATTTAATATATAAAATTTTTGTTTTGTATACGAGAGTCCGTATAATGATTGAAATTGTAATATTATTAGCAATTAACTATTTTAAATGAGATTTTCAAATATCTTACCATACAAGCTCCATCACCAGTTTCTACTGGTGCCGTACAAAGATTGGTCCAATGAAGTGGTGATGTGTCTGGATGCGTCAACTTAATAATGGTCTCATTGCAGGCCTTTATATCCATAATTGGAAGAGAAACCTTCTGTAAGACATCGGAAATTCTGGGCGAAGTGGCCGAAGTATCTTTTGCACCCCAACCAGCAAGAACTTTAACACCAGTAGTTTCTTCAAAGCGTTTAGGTAATTTAGCGATGTTGATTCTCTTGGTAAGTTTTAATGGTGCTCTCAGTTTTATCAAGGCGATGTCGAATGGAGCTGCACCACTAAATAAAAAATATTGGTTATCATAATTTTTTAGGTGATGTAATAGGTTACATGATTTATTCGTAGCTATCAATATTGCAGTTATTCCTGTATTTTTTATCTTTATTCAAAAATTTTTTTAATCATTGCTGTGCCATGTTTTTTTTAAGTTGAAGTCGAAGGGTATAATATACATTTTTAAAGCTTTTTTAAAAAGCTACAACTATTATAATTGAATGTTCAAATTAAAAAGTAAGTCATTTAGAAATCTTGTAAATGTTGTAAATATCACTATTAATAGATCTTATTTTAAATTTAATCCCACGATTATTCTTGTCCGTTTACGAAATATTTAATCTTTATGAAAAGATGATGCAACATACAAAAATCAGGTTCAATCATCGACACCAAATAACTCAAATATTATTTTCCAATAACCCAATTGTTTGTAACGTTAAGTATACCGCGTTTAAACCACTTGAACTAATCGTCTGTCTATCTTATAATTAATTTTTTGATTGAGACAACTTAGATTCCAACGATAGTATTTTTAATACTTATTATAAGCTAATCACATACCCAATGAATAATGGATGAACATAAGCATCATAAATATCAGCATCAAATTCTTCTTTTTCAAATTTCGTTAAATTATGTTTTCCAGCTCGGATAAAAACAGTGCCATAGAAAGGAATTGACTCAATACAATGAGCAGCAGTTAGAATCCATTGCCTGTGAATTATGCTACCGCCACAAAAATGTTCTGCAGTTTCACGGTCAAAACCCCACTGTAATGAAACTTGGTGTGGAAACTCGCCAGGTTTGGTTTCATGTCCACCAATGACATAATTTTCAACGATTAATTCTTGGACATTTCCTGCAAAAGTTATATATTTTTTAAATTGATTATATAATCATTTTAAAAAATGTTCATGATATGTATTCACTTATATTTGTGTAAGAAAAAGAGAAAGAAATATAAAAGTATATATTACGAAATATTTAATCCATGAAAACGTAATATTATATCATAACTTTTTAACTTTATGATTTCGGTGATTATTTGAGAAAAAATTAATTATAATAATAAGTTACATAAACTACTTACGTGCACTGGCAAAAGCCAAGAGGCAGCTAAGTATGACAAGTTTGAAAGCCATCTTTGAAAGTGAAAACAATTTCTTATTTTGTTTGAATTTATATATTTATTTTTCATTATTAAATAAGTAGATAAAATTTTATTTGTCGACGGCATTTCCCCAGAATCAGTTATAATCGCTGATAAAAAATAGCACGATTCTGAATTGAATTAGAGATTAAAACTAAACGCAAAGAGTTTATTGCTTTTTTATTTTTTTTTCATTTTATTTTTCTATTTTAATTAATGATTTTGAAAATTATATAATAGATTAAATTTAAAATATTAAGGAATTAAAAACATCTAAATATATTCTCTTACAGGCTGTTAATATAAATATATATAATTATAAATTATGTCTATAAAAAAAAAAATTTTTCTTGTTTCGTGTTTAATAAAAAGAATTGTGAAGAGGCTGAAATTTTTATAATCTGACGTCATTGCTATTCGAACTGCTTAAAACTGTAAGACCTACATAAAAAAAAATTTTTTTTCTCTATTAAATATTGAAAATATCATAAAATTCAAATATTAAAAGTATCATGGAATCAGTCATATGACAAACACTTTATAAAATGTATTAATAATTAAGGTTAAAAAATTTATACAAATAAGAGAAAATTTGATATATTAAAGTTTCATAAAATTCCAAAGTATGATTCGAAATCTGTGCCAAACAATCAATAACTTTAAGATAGTGCAAAGAATAAGGAAAAATTTGTATATTTTACATAATTTTATTATTACAAAACCAAGGTAATAAAAATGATTACTGATCAAAAGTGCGTTACTATCTTGATGATTATAAAAGATAAGAATTCAAAGTATATTTTAAACGCTTGGATAAAATAAGAGCGTAAACAATATTTGGATCAATGAAAAATACAGGTGAGGCCGATCTTATTATTCTTTCATGAATCTGAATCTTTACCTTAGCTCGTGACTACCTTGTAACAATTATATTTTTATTATTTAAATTTAAATTTATGAACTATAAATGAATCAAAACTTTTATGTTGAAATAAATCTATTTACTTCTATTTGCACTTATAACTGCTGCATGCTGCATGATAATAGGTGGATATATATGTGTACGTATGTATGCTACAGCTTATTGCACTAATGGAGATGAGTACAATAAAATTCAAAAAATTTTATTTGTAAATAAGTGATAAAAATAATAAAAAACGATAAAATTCTTTTACTTACTTTTATTTATTGATTAAATTTAAAGTCCTTGATTGAACACTTCAAATAAAAAGGAAATTGATAACATATACATTAATAATGGTCACGCACTGCACACTGATATAACAATTTTGGATCAAGAGCACAGATTTCTTTGCCTTAATAATTCTTCAATCTGAAAAAATTTTTTATTCAACAGAAGTCTGATCCAAAAATTTTATAATTCTACGCCTGGTAATTTTTTAATTTCTAAAAGAAATTTGTTAAAATTAAAAAGGAATATTTTATTCTTTTATAAAACTAATTTAATATTAACGTTTTCTCTATTACACTATTTCATTTTTGAAATCGATTTCTGTTAACACTAAACAGAAATATGTTTAAATATAATATGTACTAATTGTCAATTGATTTTATAAAATGAATGCGAATGCATTTAACAAATACTCGATATCGCCGAGAAATTACGCCCTTCCATTTCCACAAAATTTTGTTTAATTAAAGTAATAAATACATACTTCTAAAAGTAACGGATAATTTATCTGACCAATTTTGACTTACCAACCAGTTCATATACAAATTACAATTATGATTTCTACTTTACCTACGCCATGTATTTGAATAATCAATTGTAAACAAATTTTTAAAAATTCTAGATGACCGGCATTATACCGGCAAAAATCTTATACCGATCTGTTTGAATATTATTGTTATCTTACAAATACCCTTCCAACAAATAATGAATTTTCATAAAATCAACGCAGTACTACATAATTTACGTAATAATGTAATGATTCACATAAATTTATACTTTTGAAAAAATCAATGAAGAATCTAAATATAATTCATGTATATATTTTCTAAACACAAACATATTGTAAAGATTGTCTATAGATATCTAATGAATTAAACAAAATCATTTGAAGGTTTATTATATTTTATTGTAAAAAACGTCGTTTTTCAAAAATTGTAAAAATTTTAATTTGCTATTCAACTTATACTTTATTTATTACTTTTTTACTACTTGTGATTTTCACTAAAGATTAATAAAAGTTAATTGTCATATACACTTTTCAAATTAGATAAGATCTTTTAATTAGATAATATTAATAGTTCAATTATAAAAATGCGAACGTTAAATGAATTTTTTTCTATAACTAGCTAATGTTATCAATCAGTTCTAATCTCTTAAAATTACTTTAATTATATCTGTTGATAGAAATCATTATTTCTCTAGGGACAAAATTGAAATAGTTTTTTTATTAGATTCACTCAATATTTGGTCAATAAAAATAATGCAGTTTTAAATTGTAATAGCGAAGTGAAATTTTTGTTATATTTTCATTGATAATCAGCATACAAGAAAAAACATTTTTCTACATATTCTAAAGATTTCATTTAATAATTTTGTTATTTTTAAATTTATAATGCATTATTAGGCAATATAATCATTAAAATCTAATTAATAAAATATAAGACCATAGACCGATGAAGGACCAGCTAATCTATATGAAACTTATTCATAAGTAATAATTTTTACTTGTGTTTTATGGTCGCTAAAAATGAAAAAATCATCAAACCTTCATGAACTGGATAGATTTCTACCAAAATGAGACTAAATAAATTAGTTTGAATTATGAAAAGATTACGAACCAAATAGAATCCAGCTAGAATCAAAATGATTTCGCTTGAACATAATAGAATTCCATTAGAATTATGACGATTCCGTTTGAACAAAGAGGAAACTCCGCTCGAATCAGAAAGAAATTCTACCTGAACATTTTGTTTTGAAAATGGAATTCTGCTGGAATAAAAATGATTCTGCTTGGACAAAGAGGAAATCCCGCTCAAATTAGAAGGAAATTTTGCTCGAACCAAATAGAATTTTGTTGGAATCAAAATGGGTCGGCTTGACCAAAGAGGGAGTGACGATCGAATCAAGTAAGATTTTGCTATAATTAATTAAACTGCATGTGAACTGAAAATTAATTTTAACTAAATCAAATTAAACTGTGCTTGAACTGAATTCTGCCAAAACCACAATGATTCTGTTTAGACCAGATAAAAATTTATTGAAATCAAAATTTTTCTATTATCATTGGGAGAAAATTACGCTTGAACTAAATCTAAGTAAATGATTCTGCTTAAAGTAAATAGAATTCTAGGATCAAAAGGATTGCCGAACATGGCAAGTCTGATGCTCGTGGCTAGAGAGGTCGCAATGTACGAGTCAGAAATTACCTATTTACTTTCGTGTAACATATTTTATTTTGTGGAACGAAGAGCATCAGACGCTACAAGCTTTAATTCGGCAAGTACCAAAAATGCCAAAAATAAAAGCAAATGTTATTTCATTTTCAAATTAAAATGCAGAAATAATCTTTTATGTAGCCAGAAATTATCTGACAAATAAAATGCATAAATCACTCTCTTTTTCTCTCTCTCTCTTTCAGAAATATTTTGCACGAATTGATAAAAAGGTTCAAGAATACCATCCAAGTTCCGAAATTGACTATAATATATATTTTTTTTTTTTTTTTTAATTATATCCACGGGCATTACTGCCCTTTTTAACACATAGAAATTCATTTTTAAAACAGCACAATTTGACGTATTATTTAACGTGGTGTCAGCCCACGGCAGAGACAGCGAAAAAGCGACCAGGCGGGGAATCGATCCCGCGCCAACGGGAATACGAGTCACGCGCCTTAGCCACTACTCCACTGAACTCTACAATATATATATTTAATATTAAAATTTTTTTTTTCAAAATAAATATTTACTTAATACTTAGGTACATATATTCAAAATATTTATGTTCTAATAACTAGCCTTCATATTAATAAAAGTATAGGACAGACTTTTTTTCTCTTATGAAGACAGAATTTAAATCTTTGAAATATAGTCACAGTACCATTTCTTAATAAAAATTACATTTTAATTATTTTATTTCATAACCATTTTCCATTTCATAATAGGAGTTCCTCTTTAAAAATAAAAACTTTTCTCTAGTTATTAATAATTTTAATTAATGAAGATATTTAATTATTTCAAACTTGATATTGTATATGGATATAAAGGAGCAGTGAAAATGTTTAGGATCAACACTAATACAATTTAAAATGCATATAAAAACAATATTTATTTCATTAATAAAGTTTGTAAGATGTTATATACAATGTTGAAATGTTGATTGTAGCAGTTTGATAATCCGTCATATTACTAAAACAAATACTTCGTCCTATAATCTAGTTTATTTTAAATTACATTCTTTAGATCATCTTAGAATGAGGAAGATCTTGTTGTCCATATTAATTTACATTTGAATTTTTTAATTAAATCCAATGGCTGTATCATCTTATTCGTTTTTTTTCATGATGTTTTCGATCCAGTCAATGAATGATGATACTCTGACGAAAACTGATGGAGCACCTGGAGTACCGCAAGGAATCATTCCCCAAGAAACAACACCAACAACTTCATTGTTACCGTTGACACTGTGAACTAGAGGGCCGCCAGAGTCACCCTAGAAAAGAAATGAATCACGTTTTATTTTATAATCCAAGTCATTTATTTGTTTCGTATATTCATGAGAATGAATATAATTAATATGAATGAAATCTATAATAACTTACGCTGCAAGCAGAGATTCCACCGGTAAGTGGTCCAGTGCAGAGATTGGTTTCGTGGAGTGGTGATGGTTTGGTGAAAGCTTCAAGAGAAGAGTTGCAGGTTTTGAGGTCAATGACTTCAAGATCAGCGGTTTGGAGGATTGATGGATATTGTGGGAATGGAGTTAATGAAACTGAACCCCAGCCAGAGATTACTACTTTTCCAACAGCGTCAGCATCAGCTTTTGGTAAACTGGCAGGACGAACGTATTCGTTGAATTTCAGAGGACTTGACAACTTCACAAGGGCAATGTCGTAAGGAGCAACACTTCTGTAAATATCAATTATATTTTAATCCATTAGCATAATCATTGAAATATGTACAGTATTATTTTGTGTAAAAAAACATACATTCAAAGCAAGCTAAATTTGAACTCTAACAATGTTGGTGTTCTGATACTAAGTTATTCTTTATATTCTTTCATTTCAAAATACTCAAATTTCAAATCTTTGTTTCAAATAATTTAAAATAATTCGATCGCTAATTTTTTAATCTTAATTAAAAAAATCTCTTACCCTGGATAATTTTCATGTATGAAGGTCTTTGCGGCAACAACCATTTGTTCGTGTTCTTCATTTGGTGTGTTGATATTGTGCTTGCCAGCCTTAATAGCGAAGACACCATATCCAGGAACAGCATGAATACAGTGTCCAGCTGTCAAGATCCATTTTTCATTTAAAATGGTACCACCGCAGAAGTGGCTCAAACCAATGCTTGGTGGTACACCCCATTGCAAAGATACTTGATGAGGGAATTCACCAACTTTAGCATCGTGTCCACCTGCTACACGGCCACCAATACGAATAAGAGATTCTGGCAATCTCAAGCCGATGTGGGCTAAAAATATTAATACAAAATATTTTAGTTTATATAGTCATATTTACGTATTATATTCTTTACAAAATAAGGTAAAAGCACCAAATGCTGTCGGGTTTTTAATGTAAAACACTGCTAAATGATAGTAAAAAAAACTATGGTATCTGATGCAATTGCAATAACTATTATTTTTACAGATTCACTTTAATAAATTATTCAAGTTTAAAATTCTAAAATTATTCACATGTTGCTTTCGACAATAATATTATTAAAAAAAATATAATTATATTAACTATTTAAAAAAAAAAAAATCAACTTTTGAATAACAGTTTCAATAGTATTTTAAATCACTTACCCGAGTTAACGAAAGCCAAAAGGCAGGCAAGTACAACGATCTTGAAAACCATTTTAAAATGTGAATTAGATTATTCTCAAACGTCTTTTTATACTCTTTTTTTTCTCAAGTACTTGGTTAACAATCACATGAAAATTAAGAATGATAATACACGCGAAATCTATTCGTCAATGAAATTTTTATAAAAAATCAGCATAGACAGCGATTGGTTGGACTAATGTAGATAAAAAGCGATAGAGAATACGCTAAATTGTATATGACTTGTAAATTCTTATCGAGAAATATTCATTCGATATTAAAATTAATTAAGTAACTATTAACTGAATATTATTTGTTGTTAATAATACGTAAATAATTGATAAACATCGATATACATTTTACTAGAAATCGTAAACTGATAAAAATCAAGGAAACGTAAACTATTTAAGCCATCTGATAACTTAAATTTTATTATTAAAAATCCCAGCGCGCAAATCATTTAAAAATTCAATTTTCATTACTATTTAATTTTTTAAAATAATAAATAGATAATCCATTTCTATTTGCTATGAATTTTACTAGGCATTTATAAACATATAAACGATTGAAATATGCGGATTATTTAACCGCTCTGATAATTAAATTTGATTACTAAAAAATTCCGACGCATCAATCATTCAGAAATTCAATTTTGATTACTTTTTGACATTTTAATAATTTAACCAAATATTTTGAGTACATAGATAGATCAATGCTTAATTAAATTAACTCGACGGAATAAATTTATAATTTCAAATTAATTATAAAAAAATTAATAAATCTGTAGTTATTTTCTAATAATCGAAATTCTTGTATAAAATGTGTAGGTGAAAACTTCTTAGAAACTGTGTTTATAACATGTTTATATACATTACTTTATCTTGATGAATAATATTTTTACTAGGTGCAACTTGATAAGTCGTATTTTGAAAGTCGACGAGCGATTAAGTTTCGTTAAAATTTCGTAATCTACGCACTAAAAAAATAAAATGAGGAGACTATTTTTCTTGCAGTGGAATCTATTGTTTCTAACTGTATATTTCCATATTAACATGTCGATGTAAAATATGCAGTTTCTTAACAGTAACTTTGTTACTTTACATAAAAATTGATTTTCATAGTTATTTTTACATCAAAAAGGATAGATTTAACTTTAGTAAGACGTAGCTGAACATTTTAAATTACGAAATTATTATAATCAAGGGATTTTTCATTGCATAAATGATTCATTGAAACGTTAAATGTTAATCAGAAAAATTCACATGTTAACACCAACACATAAAATTAATACGTAAAACCATCGTATGATAAATTAAGAGATAGATTTCCAATTAGCTTATCGGTCGAATGGAATAATAGGATTAATATGATTAAAATCCACACGTCGAAGAGTGAAAAAAAAAGTACAAAAATATTTTCATTGATTTAAAGTCTTTTAATAAATACTACAAAGAGGAACACAGTGGTAAATAAATAAATACACAATTAATAAATAAGTACTCAAAAAAAAAACAGGTTCTCAAAAACAAAATATTGACAATTTTACATGGTATACTTTGATCAGGTAACCTGAGTATGAACGATCGTTTCGCCGATCTGCTCTCCTTTTTTGAGTCTACAATAATAGAAAACTAAGTAATAATAAAAAAAATTGCACACATAAATATATATACACATATGATAAAATTAAACGCATACGCTCGGTGATGTTCGAGGTATAAAAATTATTTCACGCTCTCAAAGTTTCGTAACTGATCACTTCAGAATTGACACAGTGTCCGAGTGCAGTGATTTTTTACTCGATAAGGCAGTTGGAATTATCTTGCACACAAAATTTTTCTGTAAACTTTTGATTTACAGAGTTATATGCTTATTTGTTTTATCGAGCTGACATGGAAATGCTTTGTGTAAACGTTCATGTTAAATCTTTTTTTAATGGAGCTATGTTTATTGTGTTTGGAGTGATTTTGCAATCCAAATACAATATTCTTTATTTTAATAATTAAAATTAATTTTATTTAATTATAAATGCTATAGCTGAAAAATTTTTTATTGATGATAATCTCATATTCCAATAATTTGTAAATCCAATAATTCCAATAATCCGAGTCGAACAATTTATATTTGTTACTATTGATAATATAGTACTTCTATTTTTATCAAATCTTAAATAATAAATGATATAAGGTATTACGCGGTAATCTCTTAAGATATGGTAATGTAATATCGAATGGAAATGTTTGAGAAAACCAAAATAATATAATTTGGATGTTTGATTAATTTTAACATAAAAAATAATAGTTTAAAAACATCATTATTTTCAATTGATGCTTAGTAAAATGTTACAGCAATATACTTTAAGTAGCATTGAAATCTCCTAAATTTTTTAAATATGCTACGTTATTTGGTTGATATTTAGTACAAGTGTTTGTACAAGTATTTTTTTTTTTAAATCTTTAATTCCTATTATTTTACTATTTAACTTACTTATCATGATCTTTGACATAAAATATCATGTTTTTTGCACTACATTATGAGTTTAAATTAAATTAATGGCAAGCAATCGATTTAATTGTAAACTAATTCATGTCAATTGAGTAAACAAATTCGTAAAAATTGCTTTAAATTGAATTCAATATTCAATAATTCCTAATGACATTGAAAAAATTTAGAACGAAAACAAACTCAGTTCAAAACAACAACAACATGACTCCATCATTATTTTCAAAAGACAGCTAATCAAACTACTCTTTACACATACAAGATTCAACATGTACGCGGTATATTTAATTCTCAGGTGTTGTTACTGCTCGCGGCCATGCGTGCCAGTACTCTTACACCAGCCCAAGTTTCCCGTGCTGTCGGTACAATTTGTGACGCTGGCAAAAGAAAGCCGTAAGCACCTCGATCTCGTAATTCTAAGGTATAAGCATGCTTGACACCGGCGACTGCCTTTGCCCAATCGTCTGATGAACCTAGAAAAATATTGATAAGAAAAATGAAAAAATACACTGTAAAAAGTTTTTTATATATTTTACACGCAAGTGTTTCAGGTAAGATACAAAATCTTTTGTGTTGAAATTTTCAAATAATTTTTTTGTGAATTTTAAAATAAAAATTTGTAAATAATACACAATTTTTAACTAAAAATATGTATTTTTAAGTCATAAGATACTATCAATAAAAAAGTATATATTTCGCACATAAATTTGACAAATATTTTCATTGTTTAAAAGTACACAAAAAATTTTTGGTTACCAAAAATTTCCAACGAAAAAAATTTTTGATGAATTTCGTAAAATTTTTGACATTGAAACTTTAATAATCGTATGATTTAAATAAATCAACAACAATGTGATAAAATAATTATTCATAATATGAGTAATACTGAAATTTCTTTGAATAAATAATGCCATTTAAAATGCGACGTAGAAAAAGATAAGTCCAGTCGGACCATTATTTAACGTAAACATTTTTCGAATATTAAACGGTGCATACAATTGAAATACTTTATTGAAATACGTCATTGGTTATATTTAAACATACCGGAGAAAAATCCCAATAAATTTTTCATATCGCGTTAATCATGAAAATCTCACGCAGCGCATTCTTTTGATATCGTTTGTATTGATTGCACGATTTAGTATCGATTAGGAATTAAACCGATCGGTTTATCTTTTAATTTTGTATTATCGGGCGTCGATTTCTTACCAAAAATTTTTGTTAATATTTCAATTGTACATTATACAACTGAGGAGTAAGGTCGTAAATTTCTTCCGTGGATTGATCACCCAAAGCAAAAAACGACTTAGCTTTTTTGTTGTATATGTTTGTTCTCATATTAAGTGTAATTATTTCATTAACTTAAAAAAATCAAATCTTAAATTCAAATTAAATTTTTTTTTAATTATTATTAATGCTATTTTATAATATTTTCAACAGAGAGCAAATTGCTCCTACATTAAAAAATAAAAAGATACATTATCTGCATTACTAAAAATAATATCTTTCAACAATGATGTAAAAAGTATAATAATTGATAACGTTAGTTAAAAATAAAAGAAAAAAAAAACTAGTCTGTCCTAAAGTCAATCAACTTTGATTTAATAATAGCAATTTCCTTGAATGTTCAACGAACCAAAATACCGTTCCCTTTTTTTTTTAACACCCGTCATTAAGTAATTCTATAACATCATGAAACTTCAATACAAACCCGTAGTCGGATATAAAAGTTCAGCAGCAGGACCGACTCTGTACTCGGTACCGTGTACTTTGGCGATAGCTTTCTTGGCTTTATTTGCTATACTCATGAGCACATCGAAATCATCTGGTCGTGAGCGTGTAAAACCCCAAGGCACAAGTAACATTTGTGAATATGAATGCAGAGTTAGATAAGTTCTGTAAAAAAAAGACAAGAAAATAAAAATAAAGAATCAAATAAAAATAAATAAGTAAGAAGGATACAGTTATTGATGGTAGAGTGTGTAAAAGTGGTACGCGAGAACTTGCCAAGAGCGCACCTTTGCAATGCATTGCTAACAATGTGTTTAGTTGGCATGATTTTAAAGTCAGGAATTTACTCTTTCGCGGAGTATTTGTGTTTTTACTTTTAAAATTAAAGTGTGCTCAATGTTGACAGTAACAAAAATAATCATTTAAAAATTTACTTTAATAAATTTTAAAACAATAAAAGCACGTAAAATTCAAGTAATCAATCAATAGAAAAGTAGATTAAAATCATTTCCTGCAAAGAATAAAGTCTATTCAATATGTATTAATTTATAGATATACAAGTGAAGGAACTTTATTTGAATAGTGATAAAAATAATTGTGATGAAATACCAGACGTTAAATTGACAGTTCGAAATCAAAA
This sequence comes from Anastatus disparis, assembly GCA_017163975.1. Lineage (NCBI taxonomy): Eukaryota > Metazoa > Arthropoda > Insecta > Hymenoptera > Eupelmidae > Anastatus > Anastatus disparis. The sequence continues at coordinate 2,585,257 of JAFFSR010000003.1, forward strand.
TCGAAAGCGACTTTAATCTCCTTATCTAATCGGTTGTCAATGATTTTACGTATAATTTAGAAGATAGCACATTATCGCTTCGAATTTGCGCAACTTTCTAAAGCTTTTTAAAAAATTTATTTATATTTTATTTCTTTCCATCGTTTCTTTTTTATCTCAACAACATCAGCACGTGTAAAAAAATTGTATCGAGCTTAGCTCATTATTCCGAGAATATAAAGCAGGTGCTTGAAAATTATAATTTTTCTTTAAATCCTCGTGAAATATTATTATCACAATGTCTATCGTAGCATGACATTTAATCTCCTTCTTTTTCTGTTTAGCCACTTATTATAAATAAAAAAAAAGTGACCTTATTGTTTTCTTATTCTTCAAGATGTAATTGGCGACTGCTCGTGTTTCAGGCTCGGAAAATGGTGTAGGACCTGCGTAAGTATCATGGCAAGGATCGTTACTGGCACCTTTGACTTTATTTTCGCCCCAGTGTATGTCGAAATTACGATTGGGATCAACACCCTCGCAAGTACCAAATAACCATTTCGTTGCGTGGGATAGAATGTGGAAAAAGGAGCCTGGAGCCTGCCTTTAAGAATGGAACAAATTTATATATATTTTATAAAGATTGTATTTTCATGGAATTTATATTTTAGGATTGTTTTTTTATAACCATAATTAAACTGGATTGTACTTTATAATCAAAAGCAAATATTTAAATAAATGCAATCTTTAAAAAAGATAAAAATACACGAAAATTAATACAGTTTTCATTGAAATTTAATTTGCTCACGTATTTAAATTAATGTTTATTAACATAAATTTAATGCTAATTTATATGAAAGTCAATATATTTTACTATAATTCAAACGTACGACTACATGAAATTTAATGCAAAAATACATGAAGTTTTCTTCCAGGAGGCAAATATACTTTCACGTGAATTTCGTTAAAAACTGCATTAAATTTCATATATTTGTATGTCTTTGTTAACAATGTAGAGTTTTTAACGGTGTACATATAAATAGAAGTAATTTCCCAAATATTACCTCGATTCGGCAACGCTATCCGAATCATAAACACTACGTGTTTTCCTCCACAATCTATCGTCCGTATGGGTAAATTCATAACCATCGGGATTGGCTATGGGCATTATAATCCAGTCCGTAAGATCGAGCAGTCTCGTATAATTACTGCTCTTTTCAACTAATTGATTCAATATGTAGGTTGCCACCGCTGTGCTTATCCATTCGCGTGCGTGCATTCCTGTAGAATTCAAATGTCATGTTGTTATATGTGTAGACGAAAATTCGTACAAATTAATAGTTGTACTTAATTTTAGTTTATATGATAATTAATGCTAACGTCTATTTGAATGGTTAATTATAACGGATTTTTAACCAAGTATATAACTTATGTAAGTGTTTAATTATTTTAATTAATATACTGCTGATTAATTTATGCTTAGTTTTTCAAAATTATATAAATTATAAATTGCGCATAGAGATCGTCAGTGGCTCACTCGGTAGGAGCGATGGATTCGTAATCTCGAGGTCCCGAGTTCGAATCCCGCTCTCAGCTGTTTAATACAAGCACTACTGTACATTACATGTGCCTTGTTCACAAACACACTGATCACCTCCGTCGCTAATTAGCATCCTAATAATAGCATAAATACAGCGACGTTAAATAAGATAAAAATAAATAAATAAATAATATTAGTACAAACGGAAATAAGAACTTGATGTCATTTAGAAAAATTTTTTTTAATGTTTTCAAAATAAAAATTTAATTTTAAAATAACTGTGCATTATTGCCGGCTTGAAATTATAAAAAATGATTGGGTTAATATGAAAAAATTATAAAAAATACAATAATTTTGAAATTTTATTAAAATTGATTAAAAAAATAAAAAGTTCAATTCCATTACTATAAAATCTTTTTTTTTCGTATGTGGAAGAAAAAAATAGGCATATTTTCTGCGAATGTTTTAGCAATCGTATTTTATAACATCTAACTCGACGTGACCCAATAATTGCTGATTCACACATTTAACAGTTACAAGATACATCAATACAAAAGCCATTTGATTTTAATTATTAAAATTGCAATATAACAAAACAAAAGACGCGTGCAATGGACATTACTTACTGCGTATAAAAAATTTTTTATTTTCAACTAAAGAGAATAGAAAAAAATATTGTAATATTATCGTTTAAAATGCAAATCGTGTTTTGTTCATTTTTTTTGACCTATTCACTAAATCTGGGTAAACGGTTCTTTTCAAATCTACGTATGCATACGAATATAGCAATTTGTGACACAAAAACGACACGCGACTTAACTTTCTTGGAATTTAAAAAAATAACTTATAAAGAATTGAAATATGAATATAGAGTTGAAATTTTGATTTAGCTCGAACGAGTTTTTTTTAGTACGTGACTGGTTAGTTATGGATTTAACGTATCCTTTGATGTTCAATTCTTTTTAAATGCATGAGTAATGAAAGTCATTTAGTTTAACAAGTGCGTTTAAAATCAGTAAAATAGAGATTTTAACTTAAAAGGTTTAAAGCTTTAAAATAATTGTTAAAAGAATTGCAATCACTTGGATACTTGAATGAAATAATTAAAATTTGTTAAATAATACAATAGACCAATTGTTCTATTACATTTAAAATTTTTACAAAGATCGTTTGATGTATGATTGCTTTTTTAAGTTTTGTGGCATTTGAGATCATTTCTAAAGGCTTGTTAAAAAAACAATAATTAATTAGTAAAGTTCATTATTTTTCCCAAATATCCAAGTAATTTTGATTGATGCTTTTAAAAATATAAAACTTTTTCTCACCAGCATCAATCCAAATTGAAGGTTTTGGCTCGCCATTTTTATCGGCACCCGTTGATATTTTTATAACTTTCAAAGCTCGTCCTTCGAAACTTTTACCAATAGAAAAAACTTCAACGAATTGAGGGTACTTAGATGCCAAATAATCAAGATATTCCATTATATCTAAAATAAAACAAGGATATACTTTGACATGTTAATTAAATTAAAATTTTTTAAGTTTTAACTATTCTCACCTTTATAACGGTGATATCGTTTCCAAGTCATCGAATGACCTTGCAAAGAAAATAAATCTTGTCTACGCTCCTTCGGCATTCTTGGATTTTGAGATTTAATGACTTTCTAAAGAATTTAAATTCTATTAAAATCTTTATATTGTTTCTATCAAAAAATTAAATATTAATGATTATCAAACAATTAAATACCTGGAGATCGGGTATTAAAATCGTGTAATCAATGTTTTTCTCGCGAAGAAAATTTTTAACTTCCATCAACATTGTTGGAGAAACTACAACATCCGTATTTCTGAAAAAAAAAGGAAAATGTTGAATTTTATTTTATTTTTATTATCTATAATATCAAGGTTCATTTAGATAGTTTAAATTGCGATTATCACACGGGTACTTGTGATAAATTCAGATTAAATTTCAATTTCATTCACATTTACGATGCGCAAAGTTTATTTCCATGGTCACTATTATATCAAATAAATAATTTCAATTAGAATCAGATTAAATTTACTATCGTTTAGTGATTTATTACTGGTTGATTATGAAATATATTTTTTATTTAAGATTACTAAATACAGTATTTAATAAGCATCCATAACACTTAGATTGTAATTCATAATGATTAAAAAATTTATTTTATCTATTGAGAAAAGATTTTAATAGGTTTATATAGATATTATTAAACTTTTCAATCATTAGTTGTGAAAAATATTTAAAATTTAATTATTCGCATAATTTCTGTATATCAGCTTAACATACTTGATAAAATCAATATTATATCTTATCACGTATGATATTTGAAGAGCACAATATTATGATTTTGTAGAATCATACTTAAGAATTCTTAATAATGACTTAATTAGCTTGTAATTAATCTTATGTTATTATGCAACGAGTGACCGAATTGACTTGGCACATGTGTCGCATACAGCGCTGTATTCATAACTAAACTGTGGTCACTTTATTGACTTAAAAAAGAAAGCAGAATTTTAAACGTGAATTTGAGTTTTTCAAAAATTGTTATTTCATTACACTCTACTCTAGTATGCTAATTTCGAACAAACTTGCAAAAACACCATAAAATTTTTTACTTTCGTCTTATTTGGGAAGTTAATGAAGTGACCATTACTTAACTACGTTAAAATGAATATACAAATATTTACTCAATGATTTCAAAATATTTACTCTTTTTATTAAAGATTTTAAATTAAGTTTAATGCTTCAATGTAAACGTGTTAATATACATGTCTGTACATGTAATAAATTGTTAATTCCAATTAGAAAAAATATAATTATGTTTTGATAATTTAATTATTTTATAAATTTTATCGATTATAAATTACAAGCATAGTACCGTTATTAAAAGGTTATTAAAAACATTTTTTAAATAAAAATTTAAAATTAATTAATAATTTTATTAAAAATGATTATTCATTAAAAAAATTTGAATGCATAAAATTTCTGAATAAAAATAATCATATACTTGTCTTTGGCTGGAGTAATCCAAAATTTGACATCGTCAGGCTCGTCCTCTTTCAATTGCTCGAGGTGCCGCACCTGTCTCGAACTTTTCGGCGTTATCCTTAACAATGCGTGATCTTTGTAACTAATCGTATTACTCAAATCGTCCTCGTCGTCGTCATCGCCCATCATACCACCAATTAGTTTCGTCATCGCACTGAATGCCGACTCCAACATGCCGAATATTGAAAAACCACGTGCGCGCGATCGTGAACTTAACCATCTGTGCCACCATGGTTTAGAAATTTTTTGCCAACTGATATCATCTTCTTCTTGATGCTCTTTTACATCGCTAACGTTACTATTTTCTGTTATTTTTTCGGTTATGCTTAAAGTTTGTTGAACGATACTATCGTCTTTTTCTGCATCCAATTCGGTCCAGCTTTCTTCCTCGTTTACGGGCGAGTCACTTTCAAGATTATCATGCTGAGCTAGCCTTTCGTTCGTCGTACTATAAAAGAGGTATTTAGGTTTTATTTTTTTTTTCCTTACAAAGCGAGGCATTTAGACTTTTTTGGGGTGAGTTTAGAATAAATTAGTTTTGAAGTATTTGGTTAACGGGATGATGTTATGTTTAGAAGGAGCGTAAAATGACACGCTGTTTGAGCGAGTGATTTACTTGAAATGACACATGACACGTGAATAATGTTTTTTTAAAGGATATACGATGACAGGATATCGGTAAATTATCTGAAATTTATGAATTTTTTTCTTCAAAGAATGTTTTTAAAAATCGTTTATCATTCTAAGGTATTTAAAAAAATTTTACAGTTGTACGCGTTACATTAAGTTAAAAAAAGTATGCTAATTTATTTAAATAGAAATATTTTTTATGTTAATAAACTTTAAAATGAAAGTAGAACCATTTCTATTTATAAAAATAAAATGGAAGGAAGTTAATATTTTTATTAATGAAAATCGGATTTTGTTGTATTAAAAAATCATTACTTTAATCAGGCTCTTATCAGCAAATAAGATCATCAAAGATTTTTTAAACTTCAATCAGAGCAACTTGAAACATGTTTCTTTTTTTAGCAAACTTAACTTTTACATCAGATTCGAGAGATACAAACTCTGCGAAAAGAGATAATATCGACTTTTATGTTTTTCAACTTTTTATTTTTCTAAAAACAGAAACTTTACAAGCGCAAGTTTCTAAAAAGCAGCTATGACATTTTTTTTTTTCTTGAATCTAATTCTAACGGTCACACCTTCGAAGCAATCTTCATTTATAACAATTTTTTAAAAATTTTAAAGAAAGTTTTAAAAAAACAAAAAAAAAAATTTGTAATTTATCTATCGACGATTATGAACACTGGGATAATTAGTATATAGAACGAGAGAAAGTCGTGTGTGATATGATCGAGTTGACGAGCCGGCGCAGCGCGTTACAAGCTCGTATGATATATGCAAATAGAGCTAAAAGTAAATAAGAAATCGCAATTCGGATCTTTGAAGTTTTCGCACGTGGTAAAAAGTGGAACTCCTAATACAATTATCACTTTAAGTTTGCGTTTGATTCTTTTCTTTTTTTTATGAAAAAAAGTTTTTCTTTTCTTTAATAACATCCTTTAACACAGTGTAATTGACATAATTACGAATGTATCTTGTTTTATGAAAGTATATATGGTTTTTAAATCTTTGATTGAAATAATGACATTGAAGGCGGTTGGAAAAAAGATTTTCAGCTATTAATTATACTACTGATGAAATAAAGATTAATTACGATGACAACATTTTATTTTCACTGTGTGAATTTTTTTGAACTAACTGTACTACGAATATAATGGAATAGTATATGTCACAATGATGATGATAGAAAAATGTACGAGAAGAATCATAGAATTATTTAAATAAATTTATCGAAAATGAAATAAAAAATTATTCGTACAATAATATTTAATTATTTATTGTTGAATTTTCAATTAACGAATAACTTAAATTTTTAATAAAATAACGGTTTGAAAAATCTCCCAAATAGTGTCAACCCATATAAAAGTAGAGCGTATTAAAGTTGTAATCGCTTTCATCGAGAGAAGAAAAAGTGATCAGAAAACTTGTTTTCATTCTACAATGTTCAAAGTGAGGACGACTTTTTCAAACTTTTAAACGTTAACTTTTTACTTGAGATTTGATTGAAATTTAATTTTCGAAATCATTATCAATTTGTTGAATTTAATCTTTATCTGTTTGGTAACCAGTTTAAATAATAACAACAAATTGAACCCTGACATTGCGAGAAACTGATTCACCTTTGATTATCTTGTAGAAATATTTTTAAGATTTTTATCGTTAAACAAGCATAATTCGTGGTAATCAATTTATTCATTTAATTTGTTCTTCCTTTACGTTAAATACGTCTCAAAATCAAAATATTAAATAAAGAACAAATTTAATTAAATATTTAAAAAATATAATAAAATTTTTAATTGTACTGTAAAAAAATTTTTGTAATTTTTACACACAAAAGTATTTTAGATAAAACTTTGTGTGAATTTAAAAATAAAAATTTCTAACCAAAAATGTATAATTGATACACAATTTTGATTACTAAAATGACTTGTTATTTCTGATTAATAAAATGATCTTTGATTTGTGATTAATAAAATCTGTTATTCTAAGTTATGAGACAATTTGAGTAACAAAGTTTATATTTTATATGTAAATTTGATGAAAATTTTTATTGCTTAATTACACACACTTAATTACAAAATTTCATGGTAATTTCACATAGTTATATGTGAAATTTCAACAAAAAATTTTCATTATTAATAATAAATTTTTATGAATCGCAGAAAATTCTTTAAAATGCAAATAACCAATAACCAGTAAATAAATGAAAATAATCAAACCTTTGATTCACATCGACCGGCTCCACATAAAATTGTCCATTTTTGCTAACCAAATAGCCACTAATATTCCTTGGTATCGCTTTCATAACATCCATACTTTTTCCATCCACTAACACTATCACCACCCCCAACATCATCCATCCGAATATTTTTCTAATCCTCCTAATCTTCTCCATGATTAAAGCACCTCGCGCACACCATAAATAAGAGTTTTTAATTTAAAATTTTTCTCTTATCCAACTTTACAAAGGATCCTATATCCTAGCTGGCTACGATCGGTACGAATGTTTAAGATCGACTGAATCACGAACGTAAACTCTATAAGCAAGGACAAGGTGAAAGAGTTTCTTTCTCCTTCTTTAAACATTTTAAGCTATAAGCTTCTCGAAATGGTATGTATGCATATAAGTATGTGTGTATAGGGAAAAAGAGAGAGAGAGAGAGAGAGAGAAAGGAGATTCACTGACCCATCTCGTTTAACCTTTATGGTTACTTTCGCGTCGGCGGTGACGCGTGCGGCGTACATGTACGCGCGCGGTTAAACGTGCGACTCTTTTTCTTTATAACATTAAAAAGAAAAAGGATATACCGGTTTTTTTTTTTTTCTCTAATGTATATACTTTAGCTGCGGGAGGAACAGGTACACGGGTACGCTGCGGTTTCCTTTTTATTTTCTAGTGTACCTGAGTAATTTACTTTTCGTGGGTGTTTCAACATTATACAGTTATTAAAAGTAGAGGTTGGAATTCATCATACGAGGAACAATGAGTGTTACACTTTTTTTTTGGATTGTCTTTCGAGCTTTAAATAGCCGTCCTTGAAATACTTTCTTAAGCTGACAATTAAATCTAAAAATATGAATTTTCAATGCTTTATTTTATGGTGAATAAAATATTAAAGTTAATAATTTTAAATAATATGCATGAATTTATTATTTAATGAGTAAATAAACGTTATAAAATTTACATAATTTAGAAAATTTCTTTCGCATAATGAGTATTTACAGTAAGCAATGTTTATAAATTTTATTCATGCAGGATTTAAAGTTGACGATTTTAAATGACAAACATAATCATATACATTATCGTGTCTATTTTACTGACAGAAACGTAAAGATTATTAAATATTTATTTCCGTACAGACATTTACATGTTATTATCGACATGTTTAATTTTAAAATTTCACAGTTTATTTTCAAAGTAATATCCATTGATACAATAATCTTTATTTTATTATTATAATAAAAAGAGACATAAGCTTGTAATACCTATTAAATAATTGAAATTTTACTTGCACTATAAATGATAATATCTCTTTCCTTAATGTAAAACGAAGATTGTTTTAGATGAAGAAATGTAAATAGTATTTAATTAACATAATAAAACATAAGTAGTTGTGTTTACGATGCTGCAGATAGTATCATGTAGTTTTCCAAGAGATTTATTATCTAAAAGCAAAATGATTTTTTTCTTTAACGTCTGATCAATTGTGATGTTACTACTGTAATTTTTAAATTATAATCTAACAATGATAAAATATTTTTACAAAAATTTTTAATAATTATTAAATATTAAAGAAAATTTTAGTACGCAAAGTTATTTTAAATCTAAAATCAAGTATATTTTAAATCTGCTACTTAAAAAACAAATCCAAGAAAATCCCGGAAGGAAAAACTATTAAACCTCGCATGTACGCACGAACAAACGATTCCAACAATTGAAAGAAAAAAAAAAACCTATTTAAAATAAAAAGGAAAAAAAAAATTGAAAAAAAAGAAATATACATGAAATACACACGACTGACACATAATTCACAAGTTGGTCGGTATATACCCAACGGTCAGGTCGAGGTCCGGCGCTACTCAACAGTAGGTCACCAAAGCTAAAAGTTGCCGTTAGGTAGTCAGTTGACTTATTCTCGTTGTTTTCCTCTTAAAAAAGAAAAAAAAAATCGACGTCATCCCACACAACTTCTATACTTCTGTTGTTGCGTGACATTTAGTTGTTACGCTCCGATTGCCCATCTTGAAATAAAAAAAAAAGGAAGAAAAAAAATATAAGGAATTCTTTTACTCGATCCTTACAGTAAAAGACTTTGGATTGTGTTAGGGGATTCACCCAAATCAAGCGGACAGAGACTAACGACAAATGAGTTTAGAGTAGAAGAATAAAAAAAAGACAATTACTTTCTCGCAAGCAAAAGAGAAACTTTCTAATTTATGTGTGGTTAGCGCACTTAGTTAATCGGATGGAGTGGGGAAGGAATTTGCGAGAAAAAAAATTGAAAATTTATTATTTTTTGTGGCGATGATGCAAATTATGGAAAATGTTTATACTTTTTCAATCATAAAGTTATGATGGTGTAATTTTTTTTTAACTAGATACTGTTTTTGCACGTAAACGATATTACATCAGCACATTACTTTAAAATTGCGTTTTATTCATTGCTATAAAAAAGAACAACATCATACAAAAAAAAAAGAACAATATAACATTTTTTTTTTGTTTTTCTAATAAAGATATTTTTGACAAATAGGAATCAGATTTGAAATATTATATAATAAAATCTGTACTTGACTTTATTACTCCCATACTAATAAAATTTCTAAGCATAAAAATGTATAATAAATAAATTTATTCATGTAAAAAATATTAAAACAAAAAAATTTTTATTCGTAATTTTCAACTACAGTCTGTAATAAATAAAATCAAAATGAATGATAATCAAAAAAATATTTTTGTTAACAATATAAACTGCCATAAATTAAACTTGACGAATTGAGGCCATGTAAATAGAAAATACAGCTAGAAAAACAATAATTAATATTACAGCTCTACGCATCATAATTCATTATATTAGGTACGATGCACTTGTTTTCTTAGTAAAGAAAAATTAAAAAGGCATTTTATAAATGACAATATGAATGTCAGCCTACAATTCCTTCATGTATGTATACTGTCAATTGTAATCAGTAGTTACAAAGACCAAGAAAGGCGTTAGCACGTACTAACGGAACAATAAAAAATATTTTTCTATTTCACATAAAAATATATATACATGTAATTTTATTTTTTTTATAATTAAATTTATTTAACCTTAATTTTTTTCTTTAAATTAAATTAATTCGCGCATTTAAAGTTTAAGGCATATTATTATGTATCAAAAATTTAATGTATCCTTAATTTATTTAAAAACCACTTTCAATTTTTTTTTTTTTTTTATTTTATTTAACGTCGCTGTATTTATGCTATAATTGCGATATTAATCATAGCGACGGAGATCATGAGTGTGTTTATGATCAAAGCACGTATAAAGTACAGTGGTGCTTGTATCAATCGGCCGCCGAGAGCGGGATTCGAACTCGGGACCTCGAGATTACGAATCCATCGTTCTACCGACTGAGCCACTGACGACCTCGATATTGGCAACGTTAAAATTAAAGAACTTTACTGTGAAAAAAGAAACCAGCATATTATTTGTTAACCGATATTAGAAAAATGAATAAAAGCTAATGCAAAACAATCTGGACTTAATGATTTACAAAATATTCAAATTCATTACTAAGAATAAAATTTTTTTGACGAAAAGCACTTAATTACAATGCTTCATTTATAATGGGATTACAGGCGAAGGAATTTGGAATGAATATTGGGTTTTAAATAAATGAAGTAAAAATAATAAATTTAATATTGTGCACTGAATATACTTTATTGTTATACATGGAATTATGCAGTACTTATACTTCGTGTACGACAATAAAATCGTGGCACAAACATACATCAGTTAAAGCGTACATAATAATTATATTAATATAATTACAATAATGACTGAATTAAATTACACAAAGAAAAAAATACAATAAAATTATGTTAGTAATACATGGACTGGCGAAAAAAAAAAATAATAATAATATGTAATAAAATGTTACAATATATAAATTCTGATCATGCGAGCGACGGTAATTTTATTATATATAGACGAATTGTCCTTTTATAATTTACGCCGTTTAAAAACTATATATATTATTTATATAAAACAATTATATGTTACAAAGTAAAAATACAAATAAAAACGACCGGACGTTTTATATTATTATTGCTCGAATTTTGACTAGTACGCACATATAGCATCATATCCGCCCAGAAAAAGTACATAGCTAAAATAATGAAAAATTAATTTTATTCGATCTTACGTTAAATAAGATCTAACATAAAAAAAAAACAATGGCAACGATGATTTCTCTCAAAAGCGTTAAAAAAATAAAATTAAGCGCACGTTCCGTTAAAGCAAACGTGTCGAAAGTATTGTCGTACCTATGTCTTTACATATTAATTGACTGCTGACAATCATCTTTTTTAAGACTTTTTGAGATTCTTTTTTTTTTCATTTTTTTTTTCTTTTATAATTCTTCACATATAATAATGAAAACAAATTTCAAAAGTTTCTAAGTCGTTTCTAACAGGAATTGAGCTCTAACAATGGCAAGAGTTCTAGGAGGTATCATCTCGAGAGATGTTTTGTGATGCTTTTTTCATTACTATTTAGACATTAATAGTTTTCTTTGACCTTCAATAACTCTTCGAAAATATTCTCGATAGCATTCACATACGTAAGTTCGCAACTGGCTCTTTTATTGAGACAACGGTATCCTTTTTTTTTTTCTTTTTTATTCATTGACATTACTCGGAAAAAAAGACCGTTAATTAAAAGAAGTTAAGCAAAACGTGTAATTTAAATTCCATCTCTGTTTTTTTATTTAATTATAATTAAAAAAAAAAACAAATCTTAAGTTATGACTAAGAATTTGATTTCAAAATTATAATATTATAAATTACTTAAACTTTATAATCTATAAATGTAAATATATTATTTGTAAGGCACAACTTAAATTGTTTTTTTTATTTTACAGCTTTGTCACATATTAAACGCTATTTGTTTATTAAGTATTTTACAAATTAAGTTAAAAGCAATAATTTTTTTTATTTATTCATTTATTATTCTTTACGAAAAAATCATTTTCATATAAGCCTCCCCCGCAGAAACAAAGACTTTCCTTTTCCATACACTTCCTTAAACTTTATCAATCGCATTGAAATTCGTCCGGTTAACGGATCTTTAGGCGCGCTATACCTTCTTCTTTTTTTCTTATATAAGGCGTGAGTGTTATATACAGTTATAAACATTTCTTTTTTTTTCCTCTTTTATATCATCTTCATATAGGTCCGACAAAACAAAAACGACGACAGATAACTAGATATATTGTTTTTATATTGCGTGTAATGGTATTAATGCATAATGATAGTTCGTAACGATTAACCTAACGTATAATGGTTTGTTAGATGTTTTTTTTTTTTTTAAATTAACGATTAAACACCATAGTACACAAACACACGCATTTCGTTATTTTATTTTATTTTTTTCTGTAAATCATATAATTGTTGTACGTAGTTTTACTACGGACATTCATTAGTTTGCTTTGTATAACAACGACGAATTACTTTTTTTATTTCCTTTTAAATTATTATTACTCTTTACGTTAAAAGTAGAACACGTAGGGTATAATTTTTAAGTCTTGTTTTGAGATATAATTTCTTTTTTTTTTTTTTTTGTTTAGTGTGCAATGTATACTTTGATAAAAGTAATTGACAATCTATTTTAAATCTTTTGTAAAGTTTATAAAATATACTCGACGAAAAAAGACATTTACGAAAGAAACGTGCTCATCACGTTACAACAAAGATATTTTTTTTCAAAAAATTTTTATTTTTAGAATCATTGTTTAGGATTAATTTTTCATTGTTCTACTTATATTATTTTTTTAAATATACATTCAACTAGCACCATTCAAAAAATTTTTTCCATTTTTTTTTGAAATTTTTTGGGTAATCGAAACATTTTTCTAAGGTATACGCTTCAGAGTAATTATAACTTGTGAATTCGTCGTTAATGCCATTCTCAGACAATGTTTGCCTTTATGTGAGCGCTGCCCATCATAACTTTGTTGACGAAATTGACAATTGCAGTTGCTGGTTGTTCGGGCTCAAGCTCAGCGAAGATATGGCATTGGTTGTCAGACTTGTGGGCTGGTTTTCGCGCTACGAATCCAAAGCATCGGCTGAAAAGTTAAAATTAGATTTTTAGAGCCTTGTTCGTCTTTATTTTCAAAATTATTTATCTCACAAAAACTATTTTTTTTATCATTGTAAACAAAGAAGAAATAAAAGAAAACGTACTGTTCGCTAAGCGCTCGTCCAGTTTCGCCATTGACGAAATCCCATGTGCGTTCCTCGGTATCAAGACCGCAGTAGCTGATATTATTTGTTGGATAATGCCTACGGAAGAAGAGTTTGCGTGCATTGTCGGTCAATGTGATACCTTGTGTTGAGACCTTAAAGTGTACTATGGTTGCACTAGGCAGCGGCTTTTGGTCGAATAAGGTTGTTATAGTCTTTTTGATGGCTTGTGGTCCAGTCAGCGACTCCGTATCCATTGTGAACAAGTAGAGTACGTTGCATGCTGAAATGAATACAAATTAAAATTCGGTTGATAACATTTTTGTATTTAAATAAACTTGTAAGGGGATGTAACTACATAGAAGGATCCTATCGTAAGGTAAAAACCCCAACACCCGATCAGCATCGGGTATTGGGGTATTTACCTTACTGGCTAATTAATAATCATATTAATAATTTCAATCAAAGCAATAGTTTAGAAAACAAAATACATTAGCTTTTAACATAAGCAATAAATATTGCTCAGTTCAATTTTCAAGCAAATTCATTCATTAGTCTTCGAGAAATTTTTTTTTTTATTAGGATAAAAATATTTTGAAAACATTGAAGAACGGAAAAATCTTATTTTATTTGAAAAGCCAAAATTCTTCGCGAATCATTAATAGATTTTGTTGAAAATTTAACAGAATAATGTTTATAGATCATATTAAGGCCCAATGCATTTTGTTTGCTTTGATTTTAATTATTAAAATTATTTTAATTACCAAATAGTCGATAAGGAAGGATCCTTTATGCACATCGCCTTAATTTCATATTATAATTCCTTACCAGCGCCTTGAGCGAGTAATTGTTGAGGACTACTATTAGAGGATGAATCTAATACTCTAGCGGCAGCCTCAGGTTCAGGTAATAATAACTGGCAAGGCAATGCCATAGCCATAAGACTGTGTTGATAAACTAATGCCGATAGTGAACTAAACACTGGTTCATTAGCACAACCTTTAAGTCTTACACCTCGTGATGTTGGTTCGATTAAGAAATGCCTAACCAGTTCATTTGATGGATCTTTAGGACTGCTTGGTGCACCTGGCGGTGGTGTGGCAACTTTAAGCGCTAATCCAAAAGCACCTGGAAAACTGTTACTGTCGCGCACGACAAAGGTGCCTGGTGGTGCATCGCGTAGCATAGCGATTGCTAAAAATTAACAAAATTTTTCCATGAGTTTTGATAATCTTGTAAATCTATAATTTTATCTTTTTTATTGTAAAAATACAAACCTTGTTCGCGTGAAATATTTGGTTTGTACCAGATTTTACTGGTGTCGCGAACAAATTTAACGTTGGCATCAGCAACCTCATGTGGTTCTGTATTTGAATGTACGCTTGATCGCCTGGATCCATAATACTGAATATGTGATGCTGAATGATTACCGCTATTTATTGAAGTGTAGGATACCGCACTCTGTGAATTGCAAGATTTATTAATAATCTATTTAAAGATCAGATGTTGATGAATATTTTCATAGTTTTTCAGAAAAATTTAAAACCACTTTTACTAAAAAATACGAAATCCATAATGGTGAACGCAAATTTAAACACAAATCAAAACGGTGAAATAAACAGAGGATAATTTTATTCCTTAATAAAATTTGTTAAGACTCATATGATCTAAATAGAATCAAATAATTGCGCATATCTTATTATGCATTATAAGATTTTTGGGAAAAATCTCTAATATCTATCTTTCACTCGAACTATAATTTCTATGATTTAACATTTATCATATTAGTATTAAATTTATAGTTACAATAATTTTGGGAAATACACAGATTATGACATATAGGAAAAAGCAAACCAAATTTTACCATAACAGTGATAACGCTTACGATTTCTTTGCATTCAAACTATAAAGTAAAAAAATACTATTTTAATGAATTTGGGAAAAAAATTTTTACTAGAATTTGGAATAATTTCTTTTTATTGAATTATTATAGACTTTCTAAGTAAAAATAAAAAAAAAAATGATTTAAGTACCTTTGGACTCTGTCCATATTCAGTGTGAGTAGGAGTTCCAGGACCTCGGCCATACGAGTTGTGAGTTATCAGTTCGTCCAACGGAGAGACAGGCCGGTCCTTGCTATAATATAAAATACGTCAATCAATATCTTAATGTAAATATTTTTTTACACACGTATAAAAATCCAAATTGTGCGACAATAAATTCACAATATTTTGATAGACCAATGGTTTATAAATACACTGAGAAAGATTTACTATTTATCACGTGAGGCAAAGGAAACAGATTCAAGAAATAAATTTTAGAGAATATAATGTTTATTAACTGAAAAATAAAAAAATCTTTTAGAACTAAATTATAGACCAGAAGGTATTTATTTTAAACTGAAATAGATGAGGTTTCGATGGATGGTTAGTAATCACAAGCTCATTCATAAAGTTCGAGCTGTTTTTAGTTTGTTACAGGAAATATGATGCATTCTCATGGCAGTTTTTATGATTTTTCAGAAGCATTTTTAATATCATTAATTTCTTTTTATACAAATCTATGAAAAATTGGTGTAACAACATCAAGTGCGAAACAACAAAAGGGTTAAATATCATTACAACACAAAAGAAAAACACATTCATGATTACAAAGCTATTTGATTTTTGTTGATTTGCTTTTTTTTTTCCCCTTCGATATCATTACCTATAATCAAACGATGCCGATTGCTTAGTGAGTGGCCATCGCTTGTTACGCGATTCATTAAACGAGCCGTTTTCAGGAAAACTCAAGCGTCTAAAATCACCAATGATGAAAAACAAAACAAATGTGTTGGATAATTTGAAAAATTTTGAAAAATAATTTAGTGATTACATTAATGATGATTATTATTTCCTAGATTTTAGCTTTAGCATGTTTAAGTATATGAATTTCATGTAAATATTAGTAACGTTCAGGGCGTGATAAAAAAATAATTCTAAAACAATATTAATTATTCATTGCAATAAAATGAAGATTTATAAATATTCTCAAAGAAATAGGAAATCGATTGAATACACTTAAGATGAAAATTAAATGAAATGATAATACCGCCCTGAAAGTGTTAATTTTACAAAACGCAATCACGCATCATTAAGATCTATTAAAACTTGTAAGTATGATCAGCAATAAAAAACATTTAATGTTGAATTTCAATTTTTTAAATTTATTCAAATTTCAATCTCAATGCTCTGTTATAAGAAGAAAAAAATAATAATTCTTATAAATATAATCAACTTACCGCTGCGTTGTCGGACTCTTAGGAGGTAGTCCCGTCTCTCTAATGTCTCTGCGCTCTTCAATATAAATCGCTCTGTCAGCATTGTAATTGGCGTTGTTGTTATTGGCTTCGCTTATGTTATTGTTGTTAACATAACCAATGTGATTGACATTGTTTGTTGTAACAATTTGTTGCTGTTGCTGCTGAGAGACACGATCCGAGGCAAAGGTAACGGTGGGCGAGGCATTGTTGACGTAGGGTGTACGTGGATGTACTGGAAAAGCTGGTGTTTGTGGTCGAGATGCGACACTGCCACTACTATTTATTACACCCTGCGCACTTCCTGGACTGACACTCCTCTCGGTCCACGATGACGGTGAGTCATTGTGCGACTGTAATATTTAGCCAATGTTAATTTTAATAAATTTTAAATATGCTCAATAGTATAATAGACGGTTTACCGACCGTCTCCTAGCTTATCGACTTGATGATTTTTTAAAAATTTATTTTTAGTTAATAACGTTTAAATCATTTTAATAAAAATATTGTAAATAATATTTTTATTAAAATTATGAATATATTATTTTATTTAATAAAGAAAATTAACTTTTTGTAAAATAATCAACAAGTCTCTACAGAAAAAATATAATACTTGTCTATCCATTGAGCTTTTTATAAAATTAATTTTTGATATTACTTATAGTATTGATTGTCGGGACTTTTTAAAATAAACAAATATTTATAGGATTGAAGCACAATTTTAAATTTATCGCAACTAGATCAATGGAGAGAAAAGTATATACACAGAATCTTATATGTCTGATCACCAGAAATTATACTTTACCATTGATACAAATGAAGCTGCAGAAAAAGTTTCAAGAATATCATTTGTAACATACAAATATTTAACAAGCCAAATGTACAATGATTAAATAGTCATTTCTAGAGTACAATGTAAGTAAACATAGACATATCACACAGACATAAACAAGCAGCGACACAATGCAAACAAAGCAAGTGATTGTGAGTGAATAAATGATCAACGTGCAATATACAATAAGCAAAGATGAATGAGAAAAAAAAAATAAAAAAAAAAAAAAGATCTAAAATGTTGTAAAAGCTCGTTTGTCAAATGATATGGGATGGGACCAACGAACGAACGAACCTGTGTAGTGCTACTCTGCCATGCTTTTGGCGACTGGTTAGGTGTGGAATACGTATTGTTAATTGAACCGCTGCCAGTGGTTATGATACTAGTTGCTGTTTGATGTTGATGATGCGAATTGTGAAGTAGAAGCGTATCTTCAGCCTTATTGCTTGCGCTGCCATTATTAATATTATTGCTGTGGTTAGTAGTACTAGCCGCATTCGAAAGCGGCCTTATCTCGGCTAACGATTGAATTAAGCTCACGAGAGGATCAGCCGGATTAGTTTGTTGCTGTTGCTGTTGTTGTTGTTGTTGCTGCTGATGCTGCTGTTGCTGTTGATCAACGACAGTTAACAATCCAGTTTCATTGATTTCTTTCTTCAAACCATTACTCATGCTATAGTAACTGGTCTGATGCTGTTGGTTACGAGATTCTGGTCTTGATGGATAACGCGAGGACGATGATATTATACTACTGCAATCCTTATCCAAATCAAAAGCCACGTGATTTGTGCCATTGCTATGATTACTCATACTACTACTGAGCAAACGATTGTGCTCCCGTAAAAATGATTCGGTACGAGCAAAACTATCGCTTCGTGATTCTGGTCGTGGTGGTGTTACCATGCTGTTGCTATTGCCATTGAACTTTTGCAGTATCGAACTCGTCCCGGACAATGGTGGGCTCTGCAAATGCAAGCGAAGCGAATCTCGCTCTTTCAGCCAACATGCTCTTCACCAAATTTTTGAAGAAGATTTTTTTTTTTCTTACGGAATTACGCGGATTCTTACGCGGATTACATTTCGCTTCTTTTTGTTTTATTTTTAGGTTTTGATGAATTAAACTTTATTTGTGAGTGCTTTTGTTGTTTGACTTAGGCTAAGTTTTGATTGTTTGTCAAAGTAAATTAGCCATGCAAATGCATTTTTTAAGATGGAACCGTAATTAAAGAAATTTATAAATATATTTTAGATAATTTGATAATTTGAGTAATATTTTCATGCGAATAAAAGTAACGAAATAAATCCAGTCCCATCTTAAATTAATCATTAAATAATGTCTACGATTATATAATCGTGTATTATAAAGAAATTAGTGCAACAATAACTCATCTATTAAAAATTAAATGATAAAATAATGTATTTAAAATTGTGAAGTAAATAAAAATGGATCGAATATTAAAACGCACTTGTCGATTAATGAAAATTAAACACTAATTAATATAAAAAAAAGGAGGTCATAAAAATTGAATTATTTTGCAAACTAGTTTTAATTTTAATTCGAACATTAGTGTGTCGAATATTAATAAAATTAACAACAAAAAATTTTTAATAATCACTATTGTTTAAAGAAAAAGGAATTAAATTCTAAACTCTATTTTAATAATAATAAAATATCGTGTTATATATAAATATGTAAAAAAATTAATGCGTCGTAAGTGTGATGAAAAGCCAAAAAAAAGGAATTAAAAAAGGCATTAGTCAGACAATAACTTACGTGGCTGTCGTTGTATTTACGAAATTCGTAGGCTCGTTTGACGGCAACGAAAGGCCGTTCGTTAACACTTTCAGCGCGTGGACGAATTTGCGTTTGATAACTACCTGCGCCTACAACGCTGCCATTCAATTTCCTACTTGCTGAACGCTGGGGAAGTGATGGACTTGCCGGTGCTGAAGTGTTATTCAAGGTCGATCTTGTCGTTTGCTAGAGAGATTAATGATCGCATTAAAAATGAAATTCAAAGAAAATGTTATTTGTTAGATGATGCTACAAATTTGATAAATCTTTAAGGGGAGGCCGAACTATTGTCTTGGTCTAATAGAGTTTTTTCAGTATTTGTATAAACACCATCGGTTATAACAAAATAAATATTAGCCTGTAACAAAATATATTAATAAATTTATTTATTATACAAACGATGGTATTCGAACAAAATGATAAAAGACACTATTAGACAAAGACAGATAGTCCGGCATCCTCTTAAAAAATTTACAAACTGAGTGCGGTTGTCATATAGAATTAATTTTTATTTTATTCATAATCTCAATGAATATTGAATTATTTATTTATTATAAAAAAATATGTAAATAAATTAGCATTAATGTAGGATATACTAAATCATTATATCGCTATTTATTAATGATTCATTGCGGTTTTCCAAAATTAAGACTTTTAATTTTTTCTGCTACACAAACGTATCTTTTCTAAGAATCACAATAAAAACATTATTAGCATATCTACTTTATCTTCATATCAGACAGGAAATAATTAATAAATTTTAGAGTATCATGATTCAAAGGATCAATAACCATTTTAATGTATTCAAAATGAATAATTATTCATCCTACGATTTTTTGCCAACGTTAAAGTTCGCCTTTTCTAAAAAAAGTCTATATCCTTAATGAAAAAAGTTTCGTTTTTTTTTTCACTATTATACATACTTGTCCGTGCGTAGAATTAACTGTCCAGATATCATCATCGTCATCTAATACAGCTGAATCACTGGCATAACCATCATGACGAAGCCTGGAACGTTGTACATTTCTTAATTCACCGATCATGCGGTTGCCTGTTTCCTGGCGCCAAAGTTTAGCCGGACTACGCTCGTCTCGTCTTTGTTGTAATTTAAGCTGTTGTTGCTTTAACCATGACATTCTGCGTACAAACGAAGAAAATTAAATTGTGAGAAAATTATTTATCGTTGTTGTTGTAGGCGTTGCTGGGCTTGTATAGCTTGATGAATTGTGACCCAGAATTCATAGATGAATAATCGTAATTATAGATTGAGAACGTCTGGTATCTTTGATCGAGTGTATGATTGATCATTGATTTTATGATATTAGTATGTGTACCAATACATTTTATCAAGGATAAAATTTTTAACAATATTCATTCAATATTACATTTTGTTTTTATTTTTCTATCATACGATATTTTATATTGAAAATTATTATATATAGTAATTATTTAATTAGGACAAATTTATAAATAAATGAAATTAATGTCTCAACTTTATAACGTCATTACGTACATATGAAAGTTAGTACTAAAATTTATATAATAACAATATTGTAAGTTCGTATTAAGTTTTACTCTAAAATACACGAATAGCTTTACGATAGTTAACAGTTTTCGAGAAATTACGAACAAAGTTTCGTACATGTCACTTCAATATAATCAATACATTTTTCTTCAAGTTATTATTTTATTTTTTATTATTTTATTCTACTTCAGCTGGTTTTAATTTATTCCATAGAAAAATTGATAATTATATGCTTTAATTGATTGTAAATTCATATTTACTAAGCCAACAACCCATTTAATCATGGAGCAACGTGCAATTATATTATCATCAACTTGAGTCAACTAAAATTTTCTCTCACTATTTTGCAATGGCCATTTAAAACTATCGTCGCCTTATTCTAAAATTTACAAGCTAATTTAAAATCCAATTACATTTTCTTCAAGCGCCATAAACTATTCGTCCAACCCATCGATGTCAAATAAAAATTTTCTTAACGATCATACCAACTTTTTTTTTGTTTTTTAATTTTTGACAGAAATCTTTTGTACCATAGTCATTGTGTAATTTATCCTGAAAACGTCAACGTTAATGTACATAAATCCACGAAATAAGCCTTTAGACGAGTAATCGCGCGTAACAAGGAAGGATTATTAAGCTATATTGCACTTCGTTACCGAAGCATAACGTTAAAGCCATCGGAGTGCATATTATAACAGATAATATACACAGTTGAGATACGTCATTCTCTTGAATTAGCTTCAGCACGTATATATGCTTGATAGTCATCGCTGATATAACGCGCATGTACACCGCTAGGCAAAAAATATTTTTTACAATTATTATGTTAAAGTAACTTGAGGTTTAATGAAATGTATGAGATTTTGATTACCATCGTGATTTTGAAAATTAAAGTTTATAATTTATGAAAATTTTATGGCTTGTTTGAATAAGGAAACGAAATTTTTTTTATCAATAATCTTGATGATGAAGAAATTCGATTAAAAATTTTTACAAAGTTCATAAATGCATACTTTGCAGATTTTTAAACTTTTTTTTTTCACCGATGAACTATTGAACTTTAAAATTAACTTGAAAAAGAGTGAAAATAGCAGTTTTTTCTAAATTTAACTTAAAAGTTATTAAAAAAAGCTTTCAACTTCAATCTTAGAGATTAATTTTAAATAAATTTATGCAGGATTCAAAGAACAATTAAACAATACTTTTGACTTACAATGCATCAGTTATTTAACGAATGTATACCGAGAGACTAACGAGCGTAAATAAATGCAGGCAGAACGCGTTTCCACTCAAGCGTATGATCTTCGCAAAAAGACAAAGCTCAAAACGTGATTTGTCATTGTAAGATTATTATTTTTTTTTTCTTTCAAGGAATATTATAACTGTATAGCAATTCGATTGATTTATCGTTAATAACATATTATAAGTGTAATAAATTTAATAGTTTATTACAACTAGAAATTGGATGTAGGAAAGGCGGTAATCAACAATACATATTCATTGTTGCAAGTTGTAAAGCAACCGCTGGATATAATATGGTGCTCCAGATATTAAAGTTGTATTACAAATTGGTAGATTTGCAATTCAATATTATTGCAGCACCGTTAAATTGTTATTTATGAATAAATATTAACGCGAATTTACATTGCGCACGAGTGATGGAAATATTGCGTACCGTAAAATCCAAACTTGTAATCATTAATTAAGCGTCATTGTGTGCTTGTTAAAAAGCGCTTTAAAGTACCCGCACCCTGAAAATATTCATCTTCAGATGTGGTTATTTTCTAATGCTTAATTTACAGGAGCAATAACGCTGGGTCCTCAATTCTATTGTTATTTAATACTTGAACGTTCGGCGATAAACTGGTTTGATTTTCAAAGAAATCCAGGCGCTCTCGACAATTTCCGCGTGGTTTGTCTTTTGTTTTTTTTTTTTCTCTTTTCATCTTTCTCGAGTTTCCGGTTAAATGTGGGAAGAGGCTTGGTGAAAGTCGGTATATATATACGCATAAGAAGTTGACTCGATTTAACGTAATCTATCTTCTACTCTCTTAAGAGCGCTCTATATTTATATAATTATGTCAGAGGGCGAGAAGGAGAGAGAGAATCGTGCACGTTGCTCAAAATAGTTACGCGCGTCCTCAAGAAGAGAGGCGTTAACTTTATTTTATTTTCTCGGCTTTTTTTTTCCCTGAAGATGAAAATTAGATGATTCGCTTGATTCTTGTGTTTTCTTTAGTTGTTGTATATTTATTTCGTATACACTGGAGTTTCGTAAACAAAAGTAAAGCGAGAGGGAGGGACCACTGTTGCTAAAATAAATCGTGATTAATAAAGTTTCGTTTACTAATTTCTATTTGCAGTCACAATTCTAAAAATTTTTTTAAATGTTAATTTAAACTAAATTTTCTATTTTTGTAGTTTATTAAAATTTGCTAAAATTCTAAAATTAGAGCTTGGTACAAAGACTAAAGTGGCATTAGTAAAATTTAACAGTTATTGCATGTTTGGTTGTTCTCTGACCCACAGAGGTATAAATTATACTTTATACTTCAAAGTACAGGCTTTATTTTTTCGCGAAAATACCGTAAAAACTCGTATTGCTTATTTCAACAAACTCGAGAATTGATGAGCAATAAAGTTCGTATATTTTTCTTTAATTTGCAAAAGTTTAAGCACAACAGATGTGGGTTTCTTCGAAACGATTATTTTCATACCTCTTTGATAATTTCTTCGTGCCGATAATGTATAATTTCTCAGTTATTTCAAAAGTAATTACAAATAACTATGCCTTTGTAATAAAAGTTAACGCAGCATTACTTTTTTTTTGCTATTTTTAAAAAAGTGTATACTGAAACAAAGTAAAAAGGAATTTCTTTAATTAACGGCTAATCAATCATCGAAAATTATACGCCTGTCCTTCGCGGTCAAACACTTCAAAATATAACGGATGTCTTCATCAGCTTGTAACTAAATACTTTTGGGATTATGAAAGTGAAGAGAAAAAGCAAAATTTCATTTTTCCGATATGACCTTATCCATTTGAACGATGGAAGATTCGATTAGCGATTCGTTTTCTCTATCAAGGGAAGCGCAGAGGCGTTTACCTTTTTCTTTTTATTTCTATTCTATTATTTCAAGGTTCGCGGCGGCTAGCACATATACTGCGAGCACGTGAAAAATAAAACGTACTTGAATAATTGCGGGCGCGGCTTTAATAATCATCGACTGATCATTAATTCCGATAAATCATATAGACACCCGCGACTAATCGAGGTAATGCATTCTAGCATTTATTGATGTAGTACAAGCTTTTCTTATTGCGTGAGGTTCTTTTTTTTTTTTTTTAATTTCATTGCTAAAAGTAATTTTCAAGTGCACGGTTATTATCTTTGTGCTACCGACGTACGATCATTACGTTTTTTTATTTTATTTTTTGCACTTGCATTATGAACTTCCGCGTATACACTTAAGTGTAACAGAAGCTACTTGCTTTTATTTTCATTAATTAGAAAAAAAAAGTATTAGCATTATGCAGTTAGCGTTTAAGTTAAAAGGTTGAAGAATTGAAACGATGAAGTTAAAGTATTTTCGGATATTATAAAACGCTTTTTTTGGATTTTCATTTTCTACGGATATATTAAGTTTTGCCTGGCGAAATATTAATAGAACGATTTCTAGGCGCAATAAATATAAACGTTTTATAGCGCTTGGGTGTGCGTGCGCGCGCGTGCATCTAATCTCGAAATTTCCTGTTTGCTGACGGTAATTTTCTGATTATGAGATACTTTTAATGTTTATTAATAGTAATATGGTAATAGTTTTATTCATATTATAAAAAATCTGTTTGGAAATACACGAATTAGCAAATTTTAGTTTACCTTTTATTATTTTAACGTAATTATATTGTTTATTTTAGTAATATCAATTGTACAAAATATGAAATTAAGCCTTCATTTGTAAATCAACTAATTGAAAACGAGAGATAACAATTGATTTTTTAAACTTTATGTATTCTTTTAAAACAAATTGGAAATAAATGAATCATCGATTACAAAGACAATGTTAAAATCTCGAAAAAAAACAAATTAAAATTTTTACTCACGTTCAATCAGTCGTAACGAAACAATAAAAGCAATCTTTTATCTTTTTTTTTTGTCTTTCAAGTCTGTATTCTTGTCATCAAAATGTACTGGTCTCCACTGCGTTCAAAAACGTATATACAATAAGTCAAGCAGTTACTACTCTCACATACGCACACCGACCGCATTTACCATTCTTGGCACAAGCCTATGTTTTCGTATGTTTCTCGAGCAGAATGTGTTGCAATATACACGCAGCGGAGGTATACACACAGACACATAGACACGCTGCGCGGGGATTATATTAATTGTCTCTTTCGGTAAAAGGAGACCAAGACCAAAAACTCTTTTATGGTATTTATTCTTCTTTTTTTTATTTCTCTTTAATTTAGTTTCACGTTGTTACTTTTGCCGTTTGTTGATCTGAATTTTAAATAGATTTTGGAGTGAGGTACCTTAACCACTACCGTCTGGCAATATTTAATTTTCAATCAAGTTGTTGCCGGTGCTTTGCAAAATGTATGGGAATATTTTAGTGACATGTGTTTTCACGATTATATGTGATGTTTATTGGTGCGCCTCAAGCTAAATTCGAGACTTAATTAAGTCAATATTTTGTTGGTTGATTAATTTGTAAAAGTTAATTGCTTTAAAATTACATGATCTATTTGATAGATTATGTGGGTTATTTATGAGTCTCGAAATTAGACGTTAAATGTCTTAATAGACATAATTTGATTGAATCATCATAATCTCTATTTTGTAATGCCAGCATATAAAATTTTCTTTGCTCAAATTTTTTAATATGATTTATAACTTAATGAAGAACTTACCCGTCATTTGTTTCGTTGCTCGGTGATTTAGCAGTTGGTGTATTAGCAAATTCTGGTGGTGGATCTGGGGTATTCGGACTCAGAGGACTAATTGGCCTCCTTGTATTCGTATTTTCCCTTTCGCCCAAAATATCATCAAGATCAACAACTGGCGCAGTGCCTCTAACCGATGCTTTTCTCACCAGCGATGGTGATGATAATTTCTGATGCTTGATCATTTCATTGGTCGCTCCATAAGAAAATGGTTGACTTGTTTGTCTTGCGTGATATGGAATATCTTCATCGATGTAATCAATATTTCCAGGAGGTGAAAATGAAGCATCATTTTGTTTGCGGTCAGGTGAGCTACGTTGATAATCAACAACGTCGTACGCTGGCCTGCTATTGTGTTTTAATGTACTATAATTACTGCTATAGGGCGGACTTGACTCTTTAGCTGTGCTGCTATTATAACTACGATACGAGTCTTTAAGGGTCGAATATGTTGACGAGCCACTTGGCTGGCTGCTATAACTACGGGGTTGCTCTTGAATATACATTTTCGTTGTCGTTGGGCCGTTACGTAATGTTCGTGTATAATCGTCGTTCGGAGGATCTGGCATAGACTGGAAATCAAATGAATAAAATTTATTTTTATAGCAATTTCATCGAATGTTTTATTGAGTTTAATTAAATGTAGCTACGTAGTTCTGGTCGAACTGGTTTATATTATAGGAATTACGATTATTGCGATTACTGAAGTTATTGACTTCGAGTTATTATTGTCGGAAAATTTTCATTTTATCTGATACAAAGATTACTTTAATATAATAGCCACAAATCAGAATATTAATGCTTTTATGTATTTGACCTTGATACGCAGCTATTTGAAAAAAAAAATCACTTACTAATAAATAGATATCGCTGATATATTTATTAGATATCGGAATATAGATGATCATTGAAGCTTATCAAAATTTAATTAACTTATGGATCATGTGTAAATAAAAAGAGTTCCTCATTGATAATTTTACTCACTGCTATCTTTTAAATAGTTTATATCTTTGCCAAATTCATTGAGAAATTTTTTTATCAATGAATTGAACGTTTTACTTAAAGATTATAGAAACATGAAAAGTAACTTTAAATTTAATCAATTATAATGAATTCATTAACAAAAATTAATTTCCAACTATAGTAATTATTTATTGTAAGCTAACAACACTTTAAATAATATATAAAAATTTATCCCAAGCTATAATATCAGGTACTATGGGTTTCTATCCTTTTAGAAAGTCCTAAACAAATAAAAGATTAAAAATAAAGTTCTCACCTCGACAGTAAGCATCATATCATGAAGAAGCTTATCTAAATCGCCGTGTACTTGGCTCTCGGCTTCGTGTAGGTCCGGTGGACTTGTACGCTGCGGTGGTGCGCTACTAATACCACTGTCCATAGAAACAGTCAATGGTGAGCCACGAGCGCCCGCGCCCTGGCCATTACTAGCGGTTCCAGTGCAGCCAGATGGCTGCACAACCGCGTATAAAGAGCCATCGATCGGGCCGCAAGTATAACCTAAACCACGAGGCGATGTCTGTACTGATGAGCTTGATGCTGGCGGCGGTGATAGAGGAGTTTCACGACCTTCTGAAATGTCAAATAATTAACAATTCTTTAATTTCTTTATTCAGTATATTCAGTATACATTTTATTATTTTAGTAAATATACATTTTTTATTGAATTCAGAAAACATAAATTTATAGATGATATCATTCAAGGATAATTTTCCTCTTTTTAAAAATCATGAAAATTTTCTTTCATATTTACATTTATTTGTACTACATAAAATACAATTTTCACTTTATAAATGTTCTATCGTACTTTTATAGCTTTTCTGAAGAAAAAAAATTCAATAAAAGCGCATTCAAAAGCTATTTTACGAATGTAAATATAACAATATCGAGAAAATATAGGAAAATGCAATTTAAATGTGACGCTGCATCGACTTTCGCCGAGAGAGAATTTCCGTTGTGTATATTTTCAAAAGATATTGTTTTACGAAAGATAAAATTTAATTTTCGTTTACATCTAAAAGTTTTTGTTTTGTCGCAAAAATTCTCTTTCGAATTTCCGCATGAACGTTAAATTCTATACTTTTTTTTAAAAATATAAATGTCGACCGTAATAAATACTTGTCGTATTATTTTTCACTGAAAATGATGAATTTGCCAAGCTGCGTTAATCATTCTTAAAACAATAATCATGAGCTTGACGTTATAAGCTTGCGATTTGTAAATATTTATAAAGTAACAAATTGTTATACCCACATTTATTTATGAATTGTTAATAAAATCACTAGAAATTTCGAATTCCGTTTTGAAAAAGGGAATAATGAGAGCCATAAATCCCCGTTTGCAATCTCAGTCTTACAGAAGCGTATATATTACCATCCCTTTTATTACCTTTTACGAGCTTTTCAACTCAATACAATACCCCCAAGCATCTGGGAAACTCCTCGAGCGTATTCCTCAAAACAATCCTGACAACGACAACAATTCCCCATTTTGTTATACACCAAGGCAAAGAAATTAATGACTAGAGCTTATACTACTTAAATTCTGTATAACTTATCTTTTTTAACCTTTTATGAATTCACGTCGAGTACGTTAGATTTACGATTTTTTTTTTTTGTTTCGCGCAATAAAGATGAAACGAGTATTCTTCATTTTCTATACGCACTTTTGACGAGAGACAAATTAATGTATTATTCGTCTGAGAGCGAGAAAGAAAAAAAATCAAATCTTTTGGGGAAAACTTATGTAATTTAGTTGGATTTTCAGAAGAGTAATAATATACGTGTAGGTCGGCGCCAGTTTGAGTTTAATTTTAGAAAAACAGTCTAAGGCAACACCGTGTGTCCAGAGTCTAGGAACAAAAACACCTACGCCATAAAGAGAAACACACAGACACGAGTTTATAAAGCCAGTGTGTATTTTTGTTGTTATACGAACGGCTGGTTTATGCGTGTTAGATAATTCATACTTTTTGCGACCTTCGGGCTTTTGGATTTGGATCTTGTGTTGCAAAACAATTTGATGATGAGTAACAATGAAAAAATAGATTATAATTAGGTTAATGAGTTATTTAGAAAATTTTTAATTACTTTTCAACATTAAATTATTTAAAATAAATCATAAATTATCTCATTGCCGTGACAAAGAATCATCGGTCATATTATCTGTTGGAACGCAATTATAAAAAAAATGTTCTCTAACAACTTTTCAAAAGATAAATATTCTATATATTTCTATTTCATCATACATTTTTATATATTTCTATTCGATAAAAATTTGATTTACAACTCCATCGCATTCTTGAAAAAAAAAATATTCTATCTCCTCTGAAGAAAACAATATACAATTCAATATTCATAAAAAAAAAGAGACAAAACAAATCCAATATAAAATCTAGCGCAACAAAGAGTTACAAGGGCGTACATATTATACATAGTGTATAGAAAAAGGGGGAGGAGCGCATTGGCAATAAAGGATTTAAAAGAACAAAAAAAAAAGAAGAAGAATACGAAGACAAGTGCAGAAGGCAAAAGGTCAAAGTACCTTAAAGCAACCTGTAAAACTGCGTTTCTCCCAACGGCACCTTGGCCATTAGATTGTTGGAAGTGTACATACATATATATGTATATACATGATACATCCTTTAACCGTCGTATATCTATTCGTCTTTAGCCTCTAGCAAATGCCACGGAGGATCCCTTTTATAAATTTACCGAGTCTGAAGTTGTGTGTATGTTTCTTTGCTTTTTTTTTGCGGTGAAGGCAAATGTAATGAAAAATTTATATTTGAGCTTACAACTTTTTTGAAAGGCTTCGTTTGTCGTAAGGTTGGTATTGAATTTTTTAATTCAAAAGAAAGAGAAATACGAAATGCATGAGAGTTTACTCTGATGTTTTTTAAAATAGTAAAAAAATAGTTTAAATTGTTTATTCATTTAGATACAAATGTTAAATCCAAGATTAAGAAAAATGATGAATTGTAAAAAAAATTTCTCTAAATTTTAATTTGAACCTAACCAAACTTCATCTTTAAAATGTGTCTGCGTTAAAAAAGAGATCGTTCCCTTAATGCGAAAGAACTTATCTTCAAATCGATAAATTATACCCAATCAATTCTCGACGAAATTGAAACGCAACCTTTATAAATCAATATCAAAACGACCAAACTATAAAATAAATAACAGACTGTTAAAAAATTCAATCCAGGAAAACAATTCAAACACCATAAATCCTCTACTATTTAAGCATTCTACTCTCCTTTGCAAAACGAGCGTTCTCTAATCATTGGTATTTTGTGTAACATCGCATCTTCATAATGTGCAGCAATGAACTACGCACAAGAAAGAGAGAAAAAAAGGGTATCCGAAGAAAAAAAAAAGAAACGAAGAATATAATTTTATAGCGAAGGTGAATGCCATTATATGACACGCCCCTAAAACTCACGTCTTTCATCCAAATTCAATTCACGCTATACCAACTATCTTGTGCGTTCATCTAATGATTTTCTGGTTCTTCTTTTTTTTTCTGCTTCTTCTCCTTCGTTTTCAGGGCCGATCCTTCGAAAAAGCAACGCGAAGCTTAACGCTGTCGGACTCGTAAATTGGATATAAGAGAAAAAAGGTACTTGAATTTTGGAGAATTAAAGCCTACAGGTAAAGCTCGCAGTTTAACAACAGAAATCTAATTATTTCGATGAATTTTTTCTTTGGATATTTTATTTAATATTTGAAATGTTAAATAATATTGTTAATTATAATCCTTTAGAAATTATTTTTCATTTTTAAAATGTATAAATTCATCTAAGTAAATTAATGAGCCCGCAATACTATTATTACACTGAAAAAAATTTTGCCTTTGGAGATGTCGATGACTTAAGGGATAAAGACTTTTCAATAATTGTGTTAAATTGATTCGCTAGCGTCGGAGTCTCTTATTCAAAGGTATTGCAGAAATCGAGAATCTCGGCTCTCGGGGTCTCAGACGCCGAGAGCCGAGTTAAGTTAGCTCGGCCGTGCGCTTGCGCTATTGCGAGGACTCATCGAATTCCATATTTACGAATTTCGAGTAAGATCAAGTTCAGTTTCGTTTTGCATGTATTCGAGGATTCTTAGAGTTTATTTATACGCTTGTACGAATTGAAATAATACGAAATGTAGAGTTATGAAATGTTGTTTCTTTCATGAAATCAATAGACTCTAAATATCGAGATACCCAAAGACGAAATTTCTTTCAGTGTAAACGTACACAATTAAATTAATTTTTTTTTCTTCATTCGCCTCGAAAGTAAATAAATAAGCAAACGCAACAAAGAGCAATAAATCTTCTTTCAAATCTCATTTGGGCTCAAGTAAAACTGATGGCATTCGAGTAGCAGCAGCAGCAGCAGAAAGATTAAAGTCGATTTTTCGCGCAAGGATCGCATGCCACTTGCACTCACTTAAAGCAAAGACGACTGAATTAAAAATAATGGCCAACTTAACTGCTCGTAATGAAGAGAAAAAGAAAGAGAGAGAGAGAAAGCTGATTGCAGTTCGACACTGTGATTTTCCTTTTCTTATTTTTTCTTTTTTTTTTTTTTTAAATTAACGCTTAGATTTATTGTAAATTAATGTTGTACGAGGAAGAGAAAAAAAGGATAATTTTTATTTTTAAAGAAGCCGCAAACAACGAGAGACAAGACCGTTTGCACGTAATTTAGATGTTACTTTTAAACGTTTTAAGTGCAATGTTAAAGGAGAGTTTTGCTGCGCCGCGAGTACATAAAAACGATATTTCGTAAATTAAAATCTTTTATTGTGGCTTTAAACCGCCATCCGCGTGTAAAATAGCCTGTCGGGTAAATAAATTTCATTTATTATAATCGTTTTATATTTTCTTGGTTAAATAAAACGGAAATATAAATACATTTATTAGAGATTATTTTTTTATTTATCTAAAGATATAATTAAAATTATATTGCTCGTATATTTTGATGAATAAAATTGTTGAATTATAATATAAATTTTATATTTTATTAATTTGCCGCAATTATTATTCAGATTAAACGAATTCATATTAAAACGATATTCGTGAAATATTTTATTTCTCTTTCTGTTTAATTCATCTTTTTTGTACAAACAAACGTGTTTATTAACTCAAATTAATATTCGTTGATATTATTTGCTTCTGCTTTTAACATCAGAAAAATAATCGAAAATAATTACACCAATAAATCTTCCAAACACTGCGCTCATGAAGTAAATATTTCAACTTCAAAAATAAAAAAAAACGAAATTCAAAAGTCGTTTTTTTAACGCGAAGTTTGAATGCTCCAAAAAACTTTTTCGCTCTACAACTATACGCACCGCGTTATATTCCACAAATATTTTTTCGTGAATACGACAATATTTTTTTTCTCTTCTTTCTGTCATTTGGTGTAAGGTCATACATATACAAATCGAGGCCTTGTTGACGTACATGGGAATGTGTGTGGGAGCAAAAGAGAAAGAAAATAAGTCATAAAAAGAGAGTTCGGTGTAGTGCAACATACATATTACATCACTGTTAGGACGGTACTTTTTTACAACCGAAGAAACTTTCAATATTTTAGTTGTACTTTGTTTTAAAAAAATAGCGTGGAAGAATCAAATAAATAGTACCGCAGAACGTGAAATTTAAAAAAAAAAATACATTTTTCATTATACTGGAGTAAGTTGTATAATTTTAAAAAGTACAAAAAATAAATAAAGATTTCAAAATCATTAAAATATTTTGAAATAAATTTCTTTAAAAATAAATAAATAAGGATTTAAAAAATTTTTCAAATCATTATTTCATGAATATATTTTTTTTTTTTAATTTTATTTAACGTCGCTGTATTTATGCTATCATCGATATATCGATGCTAATTAGCGACGGAGGTCGTTAATGTGTTTGCGAACAAAGCACATGTATTGTATACAGTGGTACTTGTGTCAATCGGTCGCCGAGAGCGGGATTCGAACTCAGCACCTCGGGATCATGAATCCATCGCTCTACCAACTGAGCCATTGAAGCCTCGAGTACACAATATTTTAATATATATTTAAGTTCTCGTAAATATAAATATAAAAAATTTGAAGCAAAAATTTGCGTTAATCTAAATATTTACTTCAATATGAATTTCTTCTTTTATTACACATTAATTATTAAAGCACGCGTTCTTCTTTTTCAACATATTCTTCTTAACGTCTTTAGCTTTTCTTTTATTACTCTTTCTTAACTTTGTTTATCAGCCTTTTTTATCATCGCATATTTTCCATTCTACATATTTGTTACCCGCGTAGCTGTAAGAAAGCGAATATCGAGCACGGAGACGAGAAAAAAAAGAAAGAAGTCAACCAAGTGCGTCGCGTCATAACCAATTACGCGTGAAGCGTGTTCCGTGCGTTTGTGCGCCTCGGTTGCGTTCATACGAATAATTATAAAATTGAGGCTCGCGTATATATATAAAGCGTAAAACAGAGAGAATCAAAAGAAATAATAAAACGTACGTGCAATAACAACAATAAAGAAGTTTAGATATTTCTGCGTATAAATTTCCATGCAATTGTTATGCGCTCGCGTATTCGTGCAGAAGGAAAAATGATCTTAATTACAAGCTGGGCGGAATTGTTTCTCGGAAGTGTGGGTCGCGTATGAGGATGCAAGGATTTTTCGTTTGTTTACATATGTATTTTTAGACGTGCACTTGATTTCATGAATAAAATATTGAATTTTAATGAAAAAAACTCATGGTAATGTTTCTATTATTGATTATTTGCCATAATTTAATGAATTTTAATTCACATTTGCAAAATATTCATGAGACTTGAAACCTTCTCTGAAAATAAGACTCAAATTGCACTGGTATTTAAGAACGTAAAATAAAAATACCAAAATCACGTGAATTCATACACAAACTTTAATATATAGAATTTCACAGAGGATATTTTATATGAAAATAATTGTAAGACCAAAACTCTATCGAAAATTCATATCAGTGCTTAAGGTGTAAATTTATGCAAAAATGAAATTTTTTTCACGATTTTTTTTTATTCCGCATAAGCTGTATTAGAAAACTTTAAGTCGAAAAAAGAAAAAAAAAACTTTCCCGATAAATTCCAGCTGTTCAACGATACATTCTTTATGCTTCTTAGCGACTTAAGAATACTTGCATATAATGAATAAGGCGCATGTATGAAAATACTTGATTTTTATTTTTAATAAAAAAAAAAAAATATTAATTTATGCAAAACGCGTTGAGTAAGAGTAACGAAAGCTTAGAAATTTAAGTATATATGGAAATATCTGGCTACTAAATCTGTTTGGTAATTAACGTTGTAATTTCATACCACACTAAAGTTCGAGGGAAAAAGAATATTATTTTTGGTTATTTCATACTCGGTTACTGAATTTCTAAACAACAAGAAATACGAATATAAAATTCAAAGTTTCTCATTTATCAAACTAAAAAATTGAATTTCAAATAAAATCATTTGTAATTAAACTTACAGCAAACAAAAAATCATCGAAAAGAAAATTCTTTTTCTTATACGGCAATCGCAAGAGAAAAATGTAATAAAATATTTTTTTCATCTTGAGAAATCCCTGACAATTTCTCCGTCCGCAAAAACCGCATACTCGACATTTATCAATGAGCAGCCCTACCACAATCCATAAAAGACCACCCAAGACACACGCTTCACGGCGATATAAGCACGCGCTTTTCACTACTCTCTTTCTTTTCTGTTTATATTTTGTTTTATTTCATCTTTTTCTTATTTCTTTCTTTATTCCAAAGTATAAAAGAGAGAGAGAAAAAAGAGAGAAAGAGAGTCACGCGTAATCGAATCGCGTGCTCGAAAGCGCGTTTGAAAATACATCCCGCGGCTATTGCACTGTTGTGTATACACATAGGAGGAAGAAGAAGATACGTTTAAATTAACGGGATTTCTTCTCGACTTCTTGAATGTTTGAAAGTTAGCTATACGTATGTGTAGTTTTAGAATTTAAAAAAAAAAAATCAAAGAAAAAGAAATTGTTTAAAGGGTTATGTAGCTGTGGTTGAAGAGTTTTTTTTTCTCTTTTATTCGAGAGTTTGTTTGGATAATACTGGTTTTGCAAAAGTGAGAGTTAGACAGTGTTGTGTTACGGATGCATAAAAAATTTTTTTTAGATTTTTTTTTTATATATATTTTTTAATGTTGGAAACAGTATATGGATTACGTATATAAATTAAACATGCAAATTTTAAATATTTATTATTTTTTAAATCGCTTGTATTGAAATTTATTAAAATACACGGAAGTTTTTAACGATAAAATAATGATTTTAGTACTTTATTATTCACGCGTCCAACGGTAATAATTTAAAAGGATAATATAAATTAAATACACTTGTAAAATAATTTCTATAAATAAGAAAAAATCAACATAATTTTTCAAATTACCCACGAGAATTCTACATGTAATCTTTATGTGTATTACATGTATAATGTCATATACAAATACACGACACTTATACAGACATCATAAATGTTACGTGCGAGCATTTTTTCTTAATTAATTTATCAATTCAGTGTGTTTATCTGTTAAGGAGTCATTTATTTTGAATATTTATTAGGTGTAGTCTAAACATTAAAATGAATATTATTATATTCCGTTTGCTTTTAAACGATATTAAGCTTGTTTTAGTGTCGTAACACGTACATTTTCAGATTAAATTTTAATTATTGTTATTTACGTCCATTCATATCTAAAAAAATGTATTTAGCGTGTATAATATATTGGATCATTTAGTAAACACCAGTTTGTACTATAGATTATAATAACATTTTTAAAGTGGAAAAAAAATTCATATCAATCAACGAAATTCTTTAGGAAGTGAACACAACGCCTTCTCCTCCACCTCCGAAAAAAATCGAGGTTCAACAAACCTTTTTCCAATCATTTATTTTTCAATAATTCCATTGTTTTGAACAGCATGGAGTTTCTCGCACTCTCTTGGCCCGTATAGCGTGTATTCCATTAAAGAAAAAGATCAATCATCAAATTTACCGAGGAGAACGAGAGAAAAAAAAGGGGGGAGATCCATGATAAATGAGTTATGTATATTCTTGCGTACCGCGATATTCGACAAATCGATGCATAATAAATCGGAGAACGGCCGAACTATAATGGAATAGTTCAGCGTGCATGGATGTGTATACGTATGAAATTTGGGATGACACGAAAACAAAGGAGTCGAAATAAAAAATAATAAATAAAGAAGCGAATTTAGCAACGGTCAATAGCATGGTATGGAAATAAGATTTCATTTTTTGGCAATGAATAACAAATGTCACGTTTGCATTCATCGTGAAGATTGGAAGACGTAAAATATTGTTCTTACGATGGTTAATTTGGGTACTTTTGATTAATGTTGAGCTTATTACTGTCAATCATGTTATAAATTATTCCTTTTTAATTAATTTCAAGTGTGATTTGAAATCTCAAATAAATTTGAGTAGCCGAAAAGTAGAGTCTAAAGTCTATTTTAAAATGAAAATCGTTTTTCACCTCGACTATTATTAATGAAGTATTTAAGAAATTTTAGTTTCTTGGAAACTGGAAAAATAATGAGTTTCCCGTAACACTTACGATAAGGACTTTTGTAAGCTATACATCAATTGTACATCATAAGATGTATCATGCATCTCTTACATAAGTTCTTAACGATTCTCAGTTTATTTTTTTCAACTTTTGTTCAATTAGTTTTCATTAAAAACATCCGATCTATAATCACGTTTCTATAAAAAAAATTCAGCGCGTTGTAAAAAGTTGTAAGAATTAAACACGGAATTAAAATTTTATCTGCAACAATTACAATAGCCACATTAATCAAATCCCATAAAGAATTGCTCTTTCCATCATCGAGCTGATTAATTTTGCCATACACCAACACTCCGTCATCCCTCATAATTTTTTTTCAAAAATCGTTCGACCTAAATAATATTTTCCTTTTCCTTCCCTCTCTTCCATTCAGCGTTTCAATTTCGACAAATACATCATACTTGGCACATATACACGATTAAAATAACGATAAAAACACGAGAGCGATATATATGTGCATACTTTTCGATTTCTTATCGATAGCTTTAAAGCATTGCACACCTCTGAACATTTAATTCTTCATCCTCGCAGTTTGAATCCGATCTTGCCAATCTTATCCATCTCTAGCAAGCTCAAAATTATTATAGTTACATACGTCCTTTTTCCTTTTACCACAGTACATTATAAACACATGCATACGTATATACGAACGCGTACTTACGAATGTTTAAGGATAGAAAATAAACAGTCAGCAATAGTTAAACCTGTCTACAACAGATATGCTAATTAGATTTCCGTGTCGAACTGTCATCGAAAAGGCAGCAGCGAGCAGCAGCAAGCAGCAGCTTCAAGTTGCAAAGTAAGGATAAAGCGGCTTCGATTATCTCTCGCTTATATTACCTTCTTGCAAGCGAGAAGTTATATTTCATTCCTGCGCCGTGCCATAACGTTAAGAAAGGAGAATGATAATAATAAAGAAAAAAAATGGTAAGAAATGAGAAAGAGAGAAAGGGAATTCGATTTTATTATTAATGTGTATAGGAATGTTTGCGAATAAAGCTGACGAGTTAAAGGTATGCGATGTTGGTAGCGAGAGAACTTGTGTTCGGTATGCAAGCCGACAAGGGTTTTTTCGAAAAAAAAATTTTTTTATTGTAGTTTTTGGAATGGATGTTGAGTAGGCGAGTAGTATAATGTTGTGGTGATTTATTTAGTTACAGGAATTCAATGATACGTGTAGGAATTGCAATTTGTGAATTGTTTGAATTTTAAGGAACTGGATTAAAATTTAATTGAAATTATTTTTTTTTTGGAACTTTTTGAAATTAAAGTTAGAATATAATTTAAAAAAAAAAAGTTTTTAATTTATTGATAGATGTTATTTTTATTTAATTTATCATAGATAATTATAAATTTTTATTTTTAAATTTACATTAATATTCATGAGTTAAATAAAGTTTTTAGATTCATCGTGTCATTCACATATTTCATTTTAACCACATTAGATTTAAATACACAAACAATCAAATTAAATTTATAAATATTGTATTCATCATTTTTATCAACAAAACACTAATTTTCCCAACCGAAAACCAAAAATAAGCATACAAGTTTTTTTATAACCAAAACTTGCCACTCATTACCATGGGTCATATCAAGCAATCATAATTTAAATTAAAAAAAAAGCACAGCTGCTTCATTAACAAGCTTCTTGCTCACCCAAGAATGTCAAAAATAAAAGAGAGAAGAAAAATAAAAATATAACGAAGAAGTTGTTTTATAACGAGTAAAGAGAGAGAAAGGTCCGGTGTGGTGTACCTATATACCACCGAAAAAGGCCAGACATGAGTTCGTTTGCAACGATGATGAAAAGAGAGCCAGTATATATAAAAAGACCGAGCAATGTATACATATACACGCGAGTTTTAGGAGTACGCTTGAATTACCAGTTTGACAGCCTTTATAGGTGATGGTCTTTACTTGAAAAAAAAAGAACCAAATGACGAACACTTGTCTGCTACTGATGTCAAAACTTTTTTTTTCTTTTTTTTTTTTATCGTGCTTATAGTTCAGGTGAGGTGTGAAATTTCGAGATTTTGAGATAAGATGTGATGTAGCGTTTTGTTTTGATTTATATTTTAAATAATCAATTGTTTGATTCGTGATATTGACGAGTTTTATTGTAATTATCGAAAGTTAAAAAAAAGATTGTTTGTTTACCTAATCACAATCATAAGTTTTTATCCTAACAAATTTTTTTGGTTGCTTTAAATTTAACAGCAAAAATAGTATTAATTTAGTAGATTTAGTTATTTTTATGATATTAAATGTACCGAACGTCTCTTTTTAGTGATTGTTTTGTATTAACAAAAACAGAATCTTATTATTTTAAACAATCAATTATTTAACTGACAAAAGTCATTTGTATATATAATTCATTAATTTAAACATCAATTAGATAAAAAAATAACCTTTGCACATGAGTAATTTTTATTATTATTAAGATTATCTTAATAAAGATAGATTTTTTCATTTCGATTCAAACAATTTTATTTTAAACCAATAGAATTAATTTCATCCTCGTAACGATAAAAGAAACAAAAAGTAATAACTCACATGTATCGCCGAAGATACAAATCTTCATTGCACTTGCACTCACTCACCAATAAAAAAAATCAAACCCTTTCCCTTTCTTTTTTGAAAATAAAAATAAAATAAAAAGAAAAGAAGAGAGAGAGAGAGAAAAAAAAATAACATTGAAAGCTATACAAGCATGAACCTTCTATTCTACATGTCGGTCGCTGGAGCCAAAGCGGCGCGGCGACACACACAACAGCCATACACCTCTCAACCATTTCCATATATGATCCTATAGACCTCGTGTTGTTCTTATACTCGTATCGCTCGTGTCTCTCGTATATGTACGAGCGCGCGCAAGCGGGGCTCGATTCGCTCTTTTGCGCTCGCGGCAATGACAAATAAAACGCGAGAAAGGCCATAAGCGCCGCGCTTTGGTCCACAAATATACTTTTTCATTCGGACCTTAAGTACGAAATGATTAATATTTTTATTTGGCCTTTCCTCAGATTAATTTATAATTGATGCACTGTTATATAAAAATAATTATTATTGTGATATAACATTATTGTTGTTATTTAATTTTTAAGGGACTGATTAATCTATGATTATAAATAAATTAATCTATGATTATAAAATAAAAATTATTATAAATTGAATATTTGCAAATTTTAATTTGATGTTTGCAATTTTGGTATAATTAATTAATATACAGAAAATTAAAAAAATCAATTATCGAACAAAAATTCACAAACAGCCTAAAATAAATCACAACCAATACTTTCTAATCCACAGAATCACAAAAATAAGCACAACACACGCAAACTTACAATGTATCTCGAATAGATAACAAAAGGACGCAAATAAAAACTCCGCGCGGTAAGAAGACGGAACGGCCACTGGGTCGTATTTAACTTAGCCGTGTATATACGTTCATCTCGTTGCAAACAGAGTGAGATAAACGTATATATACACACAGCCCACGCAACAAGTTGCCATATAGATATATAACATTTACAACACACGCACGCACACAGACACGATCAACAGAGAATTTTCTTTCACTTTTGACGCGAGAATTCTTATATTTTTGCACGTTAACTGTCGCGGAACATAAACGGTCAGTTCACTTTTGAATTCTATAAAATATATGTATAAAAGAAAGAGATTGAAGAAGGTCTCTGTTTCATATATGAATAAGTCCAAATGTTACGTCAACGTTAATTCGCCGAAAAATTACAAAGACATTCGTATGGTTTTGCGGTAAGTTACATGCGGTAATTTCCATGGATGAATCAAAGCTTGCTTTTTCCCCAGGTTAGATTATTCAATAGTAAATCATTTGTAAACACAGGCCTTTTGGAAACGATAAGATTGTTACTGGAACAGTAGATAAAGTGATGATGCGTATTACATAAAAAGAGATTACGAGGAAAAAATAGGCATATTTGTAGCATAAATAATATACGGAAGAAAACGTGAAAAAAATATCAAGTATTTTTATCTTATATAGACTTTGCTTATTAGCTATCAAAGGTAAACTACGATAATGAGCACTTCAAAAATTTCCTCGTAATCAAAGAACATTCAACGTGCCAATTCATTTTGGTAACAAACAAAGCCCAAAATTTTAATAAAGCGGTTAACTGCGAGAAACTAAAATTTCCTTCTTACAAAGGCACTTAAACGAAATAACTTTAACGTAAACACACGCTGCTCTCGGGTAATTCAATCTAGACCATGTATTTTTTTTTCGTTCCTTGCACTGTCACGTATATGTCTTACATTATTTTATGCTAACAAGAAGTAACGTATAACAAAGGCCCTGCACGCGTGTGTGTTACCGCGGACTTGTATAATAAACACTTAGAACCTCATTTTTCAAGTCATTCTTTATTCTTCTCTTTCTATCTGCTTTACTCGGGGCGTATGTACGATGTTACATGAATTTGCAAACGTAAAAGAAATGTAATGAAAAAAAGAGAGGAAAAAGAAACAATGCAAGAAAAAGGAGAGAGTTAATCTTGATACTACGAGCAATTCTCTCTCTTTCTCTTCGTTCTTATATACCCAGGGCTCGCTAAAGATACGAATCTTTTTTTTTTTGTCTTTATCATGTGAATTCTTTGTTGAATGAAAAAAAAGAGAGTAAGACATGCGTATGCTCATTCATACGTCTATTTAGCTGTCCGGAGGTTTTAATTTTTTTTTTTTTGTTTTTTAATAAAATACGTATATGTTTCAAAAGCACCGCGTAAAATTCAATTCATGCGAAAAATTTTATTGGATCGCGGAGAGAAGTTGCTGAAAAATGATTTAATATTATATTATATAGTGGTTTAAATAAAATTAAATAATTTATTCAAACATTATTTTTTTGCAATTACTCTTTTTTTACCATACTTTCATTAAATTTCTGTCACTTAAACTTTTTCTAAACAACAAATAAACAAAAAATTAATAAACAATAAAAAAAAGTATCATGGAAACAATGTTAGCAAAAGGGAAGACATTTAATTTCTATAAACTCATAATCGTATAAAATATATATATATATATATATATATATATATATATATATATATATAAAGCAAAAGCCCCACTCTGTTGGCGTTAG
Source organism: Anastatus disparis (assembly GCA_017163975.1). Taxonomy (NCBI): domain Eukaryota; kingdom Metazoa; phylum Arthropoda; class Insecta; order Hymenoptera; family Eupelmidae; genus Anastatus; species Anastatus disparis. Next base: position 2,627,136 of record JAFFSR010000003.1, read on the forward strand.
CTCGGAGAGAGCCCGGCGGTCAGAGCCTTGTACGGCTGCTCTCCTCTATACACACACCGGTCTTGTTTTCTCTCTCGTTTTCTCAAGCGAAACTTGCCGTAGCCATAAATTCATAGGGACGCCACGCAGAGGTAAAATATATTCTAGAGCTTATAACTTTATGCTTTTTTTCCCTTTTTTTTAAATTTTTATAAGAGAGTATTCGAATTTTTTATTTGAAGTTTTTAAATTTATTTGCTATAAGGATTGAGCAATAATAAGATTAAATAATTAAATTAAATAATATAAAAAATTTTAAGATACTATCTGATATTTCGTTCACTATAAAATTACTTCTTTAATCTTTGAAAATTTTTATGAAGATGTCAATACATATTTAAATGTATATCGGTGTTGTTCGAGTGTCGAGCTGCAGTACAAGCTTATCTAGAATATCTGGAAATAAATGAAAAGTAAACTAGTTTTTGATTGATATGTCAATGTCATAATAACGTTTAATATACATAATCTTGAACGACCATAAACATAATGTTTAGGATGTTTCGAAACACATCATCAAATCTTTCTGGAGCTACTTAAGAAGTAATCTGTACTCCATCCTATTTATAATTTGTAGTTTTATGAATTGATTTTTAATAACTTAATCACGTTGACCTAAATTAAAACCAAACATGTTTTTAATTTTGAAAAAAATCCTTTTTTCAATAAATCTTTAATTATTCCACGTTGAAAACTTCACAAGAATATCTAATACCAAACAATCTTTATCGATTTTCCCAAAAAATCCTTACAATATTTAAGAAAAAAGAAATCCAAAAAACATAACCGATAGCCGCTCGTAGAACATTAAACCTATACATACACACTTATACAGATCGTGGATCTCGCGTGCCGATGATTAATTGTCTCAAACGTTAAAGAGTAAAAGAAAAAAAGATGAAAAAAAAGAGCCCCATGCGCGCCGCGCGCGCGTCTCTTAACGGATATATCGCGGCTTATAAAAAAGGACCATACAGCTCTCTTTTGATCGTGATTCGTGAATCTCGTCTCTTCTCTTTGGCTATACGTACACACGTATACATATACACATGCACGTGTATAGATATATCCTATAACTCGAACGAGCCCATACTTTTACACGACATATTGCGCGACACGATCCGAGCATGGATATTCGATGCTGATCGTGACCCAAGAGCATAGTAACTTCCGCCCTAAAGGCAAATTCCTTTTTTACTTTTTTTTTCTTAGTTAACTTTTTTTTTCTTCCATTCTTTTTTTTTTCTCTCCACATAGTGGAGTGTCTGATTTTCCCATGGTTAAAGATATGGGCTTTATATATAGATTTAATAAATTGAAAAGTTGGTGTTATGAAGGGTGCGTGATTTACTAGATGCGAAATGCTACTCGCTTTTCTGTAAATAACGCTCAAGATTTATGTTTGATAGAGAAAAGAGAAATATAGAAAAAGAGAGATGGAAGAAGGAAGTGTTGGAAAGCTTTGCTGTGATTTATATTTTGTTTAGAGGCTAAGAAGCACGTATAGAGATTTTTTTGATTTTTATTTTCTTTTTTTAAATCTCATGGAAGATTGTCGATTTTTATAAAACTGCGAGCTGGCAGTGATTTGTAAGCGCTTATAACGAACGTTCATTTCGATTTGAATTGAATAATTTTAATAAAACGGTTATAAATTCAAATACTTTTTTTAATAAAATTTTAAAATGATTTTTTTAAAGTTTCTGAAATCAGTTTCATTTTGTTCAGTTTCCATTAAAAAAAATTTTATTTATCTAAGTAATGAGACATAAATTATTTTCAAGTTTTATAAATGTAAAAGTTCATCATGTAAATCAAAACCATACACCTAAACCACGGCCTCAATTAATAGCATCCACTTCCATTCTCTCATCAATTAAGCTACGCTTTAAATTACCAATAAACCAAACTAGCGCATCCAAACTTCATTTCGAGTATATATCGAGGGTAGTATACAGCAGCTTTTAACTTCTCATCAAACTTTAAACCCAAGCGAGCCGAGTAACGTATACACTTACGCACGTGTGTGTATATACACTTTAAAGTAGCGAGTGGCATATGTGTGTCTGTGTTTTCAGAGAAAAGATATATCTGGGACAAGGACGTTGTGCGTCGGTTAAAGCGTAAGCACATTGCATTTTCGAGCCGATTCGACAAACGTACATACGCGCATGCACGCGCACACACATATGCATTGTCCTTGTGCTCGTGTGTGTTGTTGTTTTTTATTAGCGTTGCTTTAGGAAAAAAGAGAAAGACTTTTTCGTATGGCGTGATGTGAGCTTCTGGAAATTGATAGATTAAACGTTTATCTAATTTTTTCATCATTGAAAAAAATGTAATTTTAATAGCTTACGCTATGGAGGAAAATATCATCTAATTTAGTATTAAACTGTGTTGCTGTTTTTTAAGCAAATTTTTTGACTCTAAATAAAATATCTTTTCCTCGAATCCGTAATGTCACGAAAGTTCATTCAACGATAATAAGCCAATTTGGCATGACTAACGTATAACGATAATAAATCAAGATGACATTGGTAGCACGCATTTGTATATATCAAAACAGATTAATAAGTCTTTAATCTTACATAATAAAATGTATACGCGAATAATTATCAATAATATCGTTGACGGAAACTTTAATTTACATATTTCAAAAAAGTTATTCTCGATGCGATTCGCATCTTAATTTAAATTTATCTTCCGACTAAATTTAAAAATTCATTTAGTCGAGCTAATTAAAAAAGATCGGAGAGTAAACATAAAAAAAAAGTTAAACGAAAAATTTTCAGTCCGCCTAAAGAAAAATACATGGCGTGACACAATCGTCAAAAAATTGCATTGGTGCCAGGAATGATTTTTGTATATATTAGTTATATATGTCCTTTGGCCGTATTCAGGTGGAATATGAATCGAGGACAATGTTTGTCGCTTGAGCTGAAATTGCCGAGGGCGCGCGAAGCGCGCCCGAGGTAGATTTCTGCTCAAGCGGCAAACATTGTTCGAGATTCAGATTCCACCTGAATAAACGGCCAAAGGACATAGATGATTTTATGTCCGAAGTAGGCCGTATGAGAAAATATAACTTATTAGTTCAAAATATTAATCTTTTTTTCAATACTTTTAAAATTAAATTTTAGTTCTATTGATTTTTTCTTTTGTTTCTTAGATTGACATTTTGTAATGAGTATAGCTGCTGTCGAAGCGCGAGTCATTTTTTTTTCACTAACCTACGTTCAATATGATTGCTCTTTGACATATTGAACGAAACATAGTAGGATCGGTGATGCCATATTGATTTCTCCTGAGACATATTGAGTCTCAATATGTCTCAGGAAGACATATAATTCTTGCAATAAGTCGTGGAGCGCGTCTGAGACATATGGGATGCCAATACAAATTTAGCATGCTCTTTACATACTGACACGAATACGGCCTACGAGGACATAAACGTATATACGAGCACGTGTGGGCGTGTAACAGGCGTGCGCGACGATAAAAGCTATACGACAGAAAAAGATTTTTCGAGCTTGGGTTATATAGGCATCGACCTCTTTTTCGTACCAGTAAAAATCTCCCAAGTAGAAAGGTATATACATATACAGAGCAAAAAAAAAAAAAAATAAAAGATTTGAACAGTCGATCTAGCACACAAGTCCGATCTGTTTTCGAAATTCCAGAGAGCTTTTGTTGACTTGCAGACTGGCACTTTTTTCCAATTGAAATTTAATGTTTTATTTATCCTTTGAGAAAATGAGAAAAAAATTGTTGAATTTTTAAATATTTAATCATTATTTTAATAAAGAAATTTTTCGATAAAGGAATCGATTGGATCCAATTAAATTTAAGAAATATACATTTTATAAAAAATAATTATTCTTTCCCATCGAAAAATCTCCAATCTTTCAAAAACTTCTTTCATCGCAGACACTTCTTTTCTAACATCGCTATCCATTTTGAAAATTAACGCTCAGCGATCAAGACAAGAACTCTTTTGCTTAATCACACGAAAAAAAAGCTTCTATACAATAGCAACGTCCTTCTTCTTTTTTTTTTATTTTTTCGCAAGTCGGTCCCATTATTCATCGAGACTTGTTCTTCTTTTCTCTTCTTTTTTTTTTTTTAGTTTCTAGCGGCAGCTTTTAATACCCCTCGCACGGAAAGAATATCTTTGCCTAGCCGATATATGTATGAAAGAACAACGAAAAAAAGAAGTATACGTAAAGTAGAGAGAAAAAAAATATCGAAAGAGATATGCGCTCGAGGGAACACGACGTGCAGAAATAAAAAAAAAATAGTTCCAAATGAAAAGAGCAACGACAACGCCATGCCAAAAGAATAACGAAAAAAAAAAAAAATAGAGAAGGTATGTATATATGAGAATAGAAGAGCATAAAGCTTTCTGATCATCTCGCTATGTGGAACGTCTTTGAAGTTTTTTTTCATCCGAACAATATCGGTATTTTCGTATTGATAAATTTTTTGCGGAATTTATTTTCGCGTCGGATAATTACCTTATATCCAGTCATTAAGACTCGCTTATATATACGTACTATGCAATTAAAAATAGCGTATGGTTAATTAATGAATAATTTGCATTTTCGTATATTTTTCATTAATTTTTTTTTTCAAGGATATTTCGAATTTGAATAATTTATTTTTTCATTAAATTAACTTCCTTTAATTAGCATTTCCAGCCGTTATACGCCAATTAAAAGTTTATTTTCATAAACATACATCACTCTTTTTTTCAAACATTTATTTTCCAATGTTAAAAAAAAAAGTATAAAACTAAATTTGCACATTCAGCATATTAAAAACATCGATAAATATAAAAATACAAGCATCAATCAATCCGCCGTTAAAAAAAAAAAAGAAACAGAAATATATCTTTATCGATCCTCGATCAGCCTTGAAAGAATAAAAAAAAAATCACAATGCATTTACCCTTATAGGTTAGACCATGGTACGTAGGTTTATAAAGAAGGTCTTTTTTTTTTAAACTCTTCCTATTGTCTTGTCGTATGTCTTTGTGCAGTTACGTCAGTATTGTTTATATGGACTTCTCTTTCTCTTCTTCCTCGTCAAACGCATGAACCGATATATTCTATTGTACAGGCAAAGACGAAGATGGCCCGCCCTTTTTTTTCTTCTATGTAATTAAAGAGCTTTAAAGACTATTGTACTAAAATGATGAGAACAAAAAATCTAGAGAAACTTAAAAGATCAGAAAAAAAGAAGGAGAATTAATGTGTACTATGCGTGTGACAAGTAGTATAGGATTAAATTTGTTGGGACCAATTAGTTGATGGTTATTATGTAGTTTTTAATAGTAAGTTTAGTAGTATTTTGTATACAATTTAACGAGAATAGAACGAGTATCAAGTTGCTTATAATTTTTATTTCCGAAAAACAAACTCGAACATCTTATAATTTTTCTTAATTAGTGGATCATTATTCGTATCACTGCAATATTCATTATAAAGTCTGCTTTGTAATTGATGTCTGTTTATTTTAACAAAAATGTCAATAAAATTGTTTTTAAATTATAATTTTTAATTGATGAAAACTTATAAATTATAATATATAAATTATATTGATAATTATTTGCTAAAATTTAAATCTGATAAAAAACAGATTTATTTTTATAAAACTAATAAGATTACAGTACTATTTATAATTCATAACACTATTATTTAATGTATTTTTACTATTGCACAACTTCATTCATTGATAAACGCATATAATCAAAACATAGCGACGACTGTAAAAAAGCTTGGCGTTATACTTTAACCTAAAAAATAATGAGGGTCAATAATAATAAAACTTATTATCATCATCGTTATCAAACTGGTAATTCCAATATTACTAAAATATACATTAAGCGTTTATTTTCGCAGTTCAGTTTTATTATTCACGTCTTTTCTTTTGTTCGTGCCATTGAATATTTTATATTCTCATCATCTTCCATATTACCTTTAAGATACAAGTTATTCCAGTTCTTTAAGGAGACTTCCAAGAATATATCAATGATTTAGGGAATACCGAAAAAAGCATAATACAGCTGGAACATTATAAGAAGCCTTAGCTCTCGACGAAACTTGTTTGCCAGTATCAAAATCTCAAAGCTCGGAATAAGACGTAGAAGAAAAAAATTTCAAGGCTAGAGAAATATATACGTAAAAGAGGAAGAAAGAAATGATTATGTTTTTCTTATCTACCAATGCCTGCTGAGTCTTGCGAGAAAAAATTAGTTTTTCGAAAAACAAGAAGCACAGAAAGATTATTCAGTGCGCGTTGGTCAAGCGTTGAGAGTGGACGCAAAAGAGCTCAAGTGATATTTCCGTTTTCTGCAATCGCGTTTCAGATACCGTGAGACTTGTTATCTCTTGGAGTATATTTTTGAGACTTTAAAAGTAAAGTTTTGTGGAGTTTGCCAAGATGAAAGTGTCTTTTATTAATTCTTTTGTTGTTGTTGTTATTTGTGCGCTGTTAATAACGATTGTTACTGCAGGTAAGAAACTTTAATTCAAAAGTTTTGCAACTTTAAAATAATAATATTTTGATAAAATAATTATAGTTACATAAATTGCAAGTGTTGAAAAATTTATGCCAGAAGTGAAATAATAATGTAAAAATTATCAAAATAAATTATATATTTATAAAATTTAAACTTTAAAAAATTTGATCGTAAAAATAACAATTTAAAAAAATATGATAATGAAAACTACAATATTTAAAAACCGTAATTTTATTTCTTAATTTCTTCAATTTAAAAAAAATCAAGTAACATAAAAAACTATTTCATCATTCTAGTACCAGGCAACCGTTGGCGCCCTTCCGACCCACGCTGTTCAGGCGGTGCTAATTCAGGTTTTCGCTTCAAACGATGGGCTGGCAGCAATAAAAATGGTGGCGTTACCAGTGGCACTAGTTATTACAAATTCAACGGGAATTCAGGTGGCTGTGAAAAATTTTTCGGCAATCCTGCGCGCGATTACAACATTTTCGAATCGAGATCGGAATGCGACAGAGAATGTTTAAACGGTTAGTATTATTTGTATATGTTTATATGTGTGTATGTTTAGTACAAGTAATTAATGGTATATGTACAAGTAATCTTGATTATTTGTTGAGAACACGGGCAAATAGTTTGTGAAATTTGTGATTGCATTGTTTGATATCTGCTAATTATCTAGTATGCACAAATGTTTAGCTTTGAGCATTAGTTGGAGTAATGGTAGAATGTTTTATTTTAGTAAAATATTCTTGTTAAATATTGGTAAAGATCAAAATAATTAAAATGACATCAAGAGATAAATTAATGTTTAATTAATGTACAACAAATTTGTTTAAATATTTAAAAGAAAAATAAATTAAAAATTATTGATTTAAAAATCAACAATGCATTTTATAAAGGATTAATAATTATGAGTCAAAAATGTATTTCATTAAGGATTAATAAATTACATCGTTGACTAAGGTCTAAAGTGGCTCACTCGGTAGAGCGATGGATTCGTAATCTCGAGGTACCGAGTTCGAATCCCGCTCGCGGCAACCGATTGATACAAGCATCACTGTATACGATTCATATGCTTTGTTCACAAACACGCAGATGACCTCCGTCGCTTATTAGTATTGCAATCATAGCATATAAACAGCGACGTTAAATAAAATTAAAAAAAAAATTTCTTAGTTAAGGTGTTTAATCTTTTTTCTATTAATTGGATTTTTTAAACAATTTTTATATTTTGTATTATATTTAGTAATTTAAAATAAAAAAATATTTTTTTTCTCGTTTCAGTTTACCATTTCTCATGAAATTCCTGAAAACTACTTAGTCCATCGACTCGTGTTTTTTCTTCATTATGTCAACAATCTCAACTCATTAAATCTCAACAATCTTACAAGACAATCGCAAAAAATGAAAAAAAAAAATCAAGAAAAAAAAAATACCAAGATTAAAAACACTGACTTCAACATTCAAAGAACAGAGAGTGAAAAGGCAAGGATAAAAAAAAAATATGTCTTAAAGTCGACATCAGCAAAAGAAACACTTCCTACAGTTGGTTATCAGTTTTCTTTCTCTATAAAACGGAGATCTTCGAGAGTCTCGCAAAGTTTTAACGAAGCCTGCATACATAGGCGCGATAAGAATCGTATAAAGTGCAACACGTATACGCTAGGCGATCGGGTTTTGTCACATCGTCTATGTGTGTGTACCGGTTCGTTACACTCCTATTCGCTAAACGGAAAACAAATCGTTCGACTTTACGACCTCTAACTTGAGAAAAAATCGAGTCTCATTTTGTTTTGTAGAATTATGTTTTTCTTTTAATTTCTATTGATTTGCATGCGACTGGGAAATGTGAGAGCAAGCGAGATACTTGTAACGTTTTCAATAGTAATTGGAGAACTAAGAGCCTATAAGTTCACCGAAACTTTTTTATGTTTGTCAATATGTAAGTTAAATTAAACAAAAAAAAATAATAACGCATTTTCTTAACAAGAATCCGCGTTATATGCATTCTCGTTAAGAGAACGCGTCGGCGATTATTTTTCATTGCTTTTAGATTTATTTTAATGCAGCTATTTTAAGTTGTTACAATTCCGCGTGGAATTTATAATGGCAATACCGGAGAAGGAGCTTTTTAAAAACAACACCTGTTTTTACACTCCGCTTTAATACAAGGCAATGTTTATGTTTGATAGAATAATTTACTTTGAGATTGCAGTGCTACAGCGCCGGCGAAGATAATTGCACGTTAACTTTGTACTCTCTTTTTTTTATTACGACGAATTCCGCATTGTGACTGCGAGCTTGATAGGTATTCATTTGTATTGCTGAATGCGTGTGTCAATAAAAATTTTTTTTTGTACCAATCAACTTTTATTTCATGCGAATTGAATAAATATTTTACAAGCTTTATTAACACCTGATTATTTCTTAATATTTTATTGAAATGCTAATTTTTGTAATTTCAAGCAATAAATTTTGTTATTTTTATTATCTTAACGTATTAATAATTTGGTCTACTGTTAAAACCTAATCGTATGAATTTCATAATAACAGCTTATAAAATTTCGAATTTAAGGACGTTAAAAATAAATTGTACATAAATTATGTAAAGAAGCTCCATTAAGCTCCATAGTGTCTATAAAATTTATTCATCCATCAATCTTCTTAAGATACAGACCGCCAAAGCCAAACAAAAAAAAAAAAGCCGAAAGAAAAATATAATCAACACGATAAAAAGCTACTCAAATTTCATCCAGACCTAAATATCTGTCTCTTACATAAACCCATTCTCCCCTAAGTAAAAAAAAAAAAAGAAGAAGACCACCTAATATCACCAAAATAATCGTTCCCCTTTTTTCTTCAGACATAATCTCAAATTCACATGGTCATCCATTTACAAACCTTTTCTTTATGATAAAGCTCTCTTTTTTTCCGCTTCCTTTCTTCAAACGTTTGCGTGAAAATAAAAAATAAAGCAAGTTCAAATGATGTATCTAAAATCTAATCTCTCTCTTTCCTCTATCTTCGAGTTACAGGCCACAAGAATGCTTAAACTATATAGAAAACTAGTATATAACAGTCGAGTTAAGACCACCGTTGCGACAAGATCGTGATCAGTCTTTAAGCAGTACCGTTTTTTAACGATACTGTTGCCGTTTTTTTTTTCTAGAGTATCAACGCGCACTAGTTCTACACACAAACCACTTTGCTATTAGGTATGAGAAAAATCGGCATTTGTACTATGAAAATAAAATAGAATAAAAATAAAAATATAAAAAAAATAGACGAGAGTCGCGTTTATATCAAAGTCAAGACGACGACTGAAGAGTAAAACGCGTATAGAATGGCACGTAGGTAGCGTATAGTAGCCCGAATATCTCTTTAACTTTAAGAAAACGTTTCTGTGTTAGTTAGAAAAAGCGAGAGAGAGAGAGAGAGAGAGAAGAAGAAGAAGAAGAAAGATGTGGCTACGGGTATACGACAAGAATAAACTCCGACAAGACGGCACTCCCCTACTCTTCTTCGCATAGAATTGCCTTTACAGTATATATGTATATACATGTGTACACACATATATATGTATGTATAAATATATGTATATAAATGTGTGAGTCTGTATTTTTCTGGATTTCAAACGACGCGCCTTTCCACCTTCCATGTGCAGAGCGTTTCCGCCGTTTTCCCGGAATATACTTGAGCTCTCTATCGCTGGATGAAAGTCTAGAGATGAGCTGGATCTTGTTGGTTTAGGAAAGGTCTTATTTTTTTTTAGCAAGACTTGATTGGGACGAGTTTTTGTTTGTGGATTGTATTTTAAGGGTCAAAATCAAACAGATGGATAATTTTTTATTTAAAAAATTTTTAAAAATTTAGAAAAATATAAATTATCTTATTTTTTTATAAAATAACAATTTTATAAACTAAACTTAACTCAATTTAGATAAACATTGAATTTGAAATTTTGAAAACTTTATTTATTCAATATTTTACCATGAGGTTCGGATTATTTTGTCAAAACGTAAACTAACCTAATGGAAAATTATCTAATTATATCAAGATATGCAGATGATTCATGAGACAAGGAAGAATTTTCAAGCTGGTTATATTCGTAACTCTAGGCGGACTATTGCAGAAATATAGAATAAACGCTAATTTATGAGTAGGTCATTGTATTTTTTTTTTTTCAAAAAGAAAGATAATAAAAACGTCGAACAAAACTGCACGATTTTTCATATCTGACAATCAAAAGATTCTTATCGTTTCTAATAATATTCATTTTTTAAAATTAACTTAAAAATTTTGTATTTTACTTTTGAAAATTTCACGACACTCATGTATAAATTTTAATAATACAAACGTTACATAAAAATTTTTAAATTTTATTTTTGCAAAAATATAAGTAAAACAAACGTGGGTTTATGTGCAGCATTTTATTTTTTAAAATTTCAATGTCGCTTTCCTGGATTTCATGCGTCATAGCAGAAATTGACTTAATCCCAACGGCAAATATTTGATAAATATACCAGCATGTCTCATGTCTAGATATTGCAATACAGCAAATCTATTGTTGCACTTTTTTATTGTCTGATTTAAACGTTTCTATTTTCGACGATTAGCTCTACTCAAATATTTAATTTTTATAAAAGAACACCGAGAGAAATATTTTTTTAAAAAGTCATAATTGTCTAAAGTTATCATATTTGTTGCTAAAAAAATAGAAATTTTTAAAATTTTAGCCATAATGACAGTCTGTGAAAACTTCACCATAAACTATTGTAATTTTTACTATAATATTTCCCTGTGTATGAATAATTATAAAATAATAAATTATTTCTTTGATATTCGTTCTTTGAAAATTTCGTAAGATTAAATCTCATTCCCTGAACGAATTACCCATTGAAAAGTACAAGCGTTTTACAAGAGCGCGAACAATAATATAAGCACGTTTTAAAAAAAGACGAGCCCAAGCGTACAGCCAAAGAGAAATGAGTATAAAAAAAATAAGCAAAAAAAAACAAGGCGAAAGTAGCAAAGAAGAATCGTAAAAGCGCAATTACGAACGTATAAACTCGCGCGAAAAGAAGAAGAAAGAGAAAGGACGAAGAAAGGCAAAGAAGGTATAAATAATAATGAAAAAAAAAAAACAACAGAGTTTTATAATAAGCGTTTAAAAGCGAGCTCTAATGGCTCGGGTTCTTTAATTTTAGATTCTTCGTGTTATATAGCCTCTCTGGTTTGCCGCATTACATTGGCATAAAACGGCATATACGCGACTTTAAAACATGAAGACATAAGTGGTAACATGTGAAAATGTGCATATACGTACGAGTCAAGGTCCATAAGGGTTGATGTTATAATTGTCATTTTTAAAATGTCGCCGATGTACCTTTTATTCTTTTTTTCCGCGTGCAATCGAAATATATTTATTTTAATGAGGACTTTTCTGAAAATAACGTCGTAACTGGAAAACAGTCTGTAAATTTAACTGCTTTAATGATCTAAATTCCAGATTGTGTTTTTGTTTAAATTTCAATTTTATCTTGTACGTAGTAAATTTCTTGTACGTTTCGCTATTCTCGTTTAATGTAAACACTTTATATATATAGATACATAAAAACGTATAGTTCTTTAAATCCTCATTATAAACTAACATACCATTTAAACGAAAAAAAAGGAAAAAAAAACAAATTTAACATTGCAAGGCATCACGTGAGCCAAGAGTAATGAGACACTGCGTTATGTAGTTTTCTAGGTAAGAATAACCGTCAGTTAAAGTGACAATTTGCAGGTAATGACACCTACTTGACGTCTACATAATAAGCGAGTATTAAATTTTCATTATAGCGTATCAATTCCATATTCGCATAAAACTTGTCCACTATGTATTTAATCATAGATTTAAAATGCCAGAGTCATCAAAACATATTTCATTATACAATGAAAAATTTAAATTTTAATTAAAAAAATTTCAACTCAATTTAAATACTAATTTTCATTGATGAAATTGACGTACGTTCAATACTTTTTATTTGAAAAGAAAAAAAACTAAACACCTAGTACACATTATGCAAAGCGTAAAAAAAAGCAAACCTTTCCAAGTGACATACTTTTCCACAACGTGAAAATAACCTGAATAAGAAAACCCCCAAAGAAGCTCTCCCTGTCTACGTGCCATCTTGTAACTCTCTCAACTTACTCTTTCTCTCTCGTTGTCTCATAGTAATTTAAAATTCCCGCCGTGCGGTGCTCTGTGTGTGTCTCTCTCGGTCTCATTTGTATAAAAGCAAACTCGTTAAAAACCAAAAGGTAAAACCTTAGCAAAAGTTAAACTTTCCTAACAAAAAAACTTTTGCCTTTACTCTTGTTTATTCACGTTCGTTCTCTTTTGGCTTATTACAATACAAAAAGCGAATAATAAAGTTCAACATTTTTTTTTTTCAACAAGAAGCATATTGTGTAATTTTCGTATACTACACGCGCGCGTAGACTCTAATTGGATTATCAGCGTGTAATAAGATAAATAAAATTTAATTGGTACCATTGACTGCTAAAGGAATAATTATATATTTAAGTGTTTGTTTCTATTTTAAATTTTATTGCCGTATTATTATTCCAAAGATTTAAAATTGTTTAATTGTTTAATTTCAGCGACACTTAAACGCAGTAAACAGAGCACTTTTATTATATCTATTTGCTTTTTTCTTTCTGCGCCCAGGAGGAAACTGGATAAGCCGAGATTTATTACTAATACGATAGACAAATAAAGCAATAGCTTTTATATAGTTCTTTTTTATTTACGCACGGTTGGCATAAGAATATTTCATTCTAAACTGCTGAAAAAGTTATCGCATCCACGGAGATAAAAATGCCAGCCTCGAATGAAAGATCACGAGGAAGTTAAAAGTCATTAATACAGATAGATTTCCTTAAATTATTTCAATTCTGGATTATTATAGAGAAAATTTTACTCGTGGATACAATAAACGTTGGAAATTATAACTTGAAGATGATGATAGTAAGAATAAAAAAAATGATGAAAAAAAAAGAGAAGCGTAATTGCGTTTCAGCACGCCAGTGAAATCGAAGACGGAAACATTGAAGAGGTTGATAAAGAAACTCTTTTTTTCTCCTTCTTCTTTTTTTTTTTTATTATAAGACGCTCGATTGAGTAATTGAGATGGGAAATTGATTTTACCTCGGTCGCGCCCATTGTCCTAAATAAAGAAATGGTACGAGCTGTACGCATTTTTCAAGAGAACATAATTAACGTCGTCATCATTTTTATTTTTACTTTTAGTTGTTATACTGGTATCAAAATTATCTAGTTCTTATAATAAATACTTGTAGTATAATGTTAACTTTTTTTACATCATAAATAATGAATCATAAATAAACTAGAAAATAGTTATTGAATGAAATTTCGTTTTATTTCACGTGTACAGGATAAGCATCAATATTTATTTTTTTTCATATTATCAGCATTTTATTGATTCCCTATAAAACGCAGTTCCATATAATCGCGATATAGAAATAGATTATAAACAAGTAAAAAGAAGAAAACACTTTTTTTTTTATATATTAAGATAAAACGATAGTATTGCCATAATACTCTTGTTATCGACGAGCTACACACGCACGCACACACACATACGAAATGCGATAACAAATCGCCTTATTTATACCATAGAGCGGCATTAAGCCTTTTAATTGTATACACGAGGCAAATGCAAAGTCTTTACGTTATTATAAGCATTGGTATAACATTTGCTATATAAGCGTATAATGAGATAAGAGTAATTAGCGAACTGATAAACAGATATATAAATTTTATTTTTTTTTTTCTTTCCTTCAACGTTATATATACCGAAGTTTTAATATAATTGGATATTTATGTTTATGTTGTTGTGGCTAAAAGTATATGAAGTTTTAAGTTTTTATTGAGCACGATGAGATTATTTTTATTATGAATATCAAAATATCGATAAGAAAAGTATAAATATATTTTGAGATTACTGTACTTTGGGGTCAATATTTGATGTAATAAAAACGGCATTAACTTTCACGAACGAAAGAAAAATTAAAAATAGGAAGATTAACTATAAGTCGTCAGTGGCTCAGTCGGTAGAGCGATGGATTCGTAATCTCGAGGTTCCGAGTTCGAATCCCGCTCTCGGCCGATTGATACAAGCACCGCTGTATTTCGATACATGTGCTGAAGTTCACAAACACACTAACGATCTCCGTCGCTAATTAACATCGCAATGATAGCATAAATACAGCGACGTTAAATAAAATTAAAATAATAATAAAAGTATTTCCATTGAAATTGCACTGTTTTTCATATTTTTTTTCTGAATTCAATTAACCCTTTCAAAGCCAATGTACATTAATAATTTTTAGTTAATTTCAGGTTGTTATATGCGTAATAAAAATGGAGGAAACTCGAAAAAACAAATAGCATAATTTTTTATCGCAAAAATTGCTTTAAAAATAATCACAAATCACCTTAAAATTATTATAGAAAACAATTGAGTTCTTAAAGGGCTAAAAACATATTTTAATGAAAAAAAAAATCAATTTCCGATTAAAAAAATTAAAAATATAGTACTCACCGTCATCGCTCAATTCAAGATTCGTATAGCTGTCCCAATGTAAAATCGGATCATGATGTGCACTCGCGTGTGGTACAGCTGGTGTTGGCGCTGGTATTGGTCCGTCCAAACGTCTAGGATCGTTAGCAAAGTAAAGTGTAACCACACTGTCGGGTGGACACCTTGGATCGTCACAAGCAGCGTCAAGTTCCGAGCGGGGAAATGAGACAACGTTCTCCGTTATGACGCACGTGTGAAACTAAAAAGAAAAAAAATGATAAATCATGTTGTTAAATATTATTGTGTGAAATTATTATCGTTTATAGATGCTCGTTTGATATGTAGGAGAGTGTTCTTGGGAAGCTCGATTTATATTTTAACAAATGGTCGAATACTTTTTTCCTTTTATTCGTGTTTATGATAAGAAATGAAAAATTAATAATAAAAGTTTTCTTTCACATTGTAAACAATTAGTAATAGTTTGTCTAAAAGAAATATTTGTAGCATAATTTTCTTAATTAAAAAATTGCAAATGAATAAATCAAAATATAGATATCTCAAATTGCATATAATTTCATCATTATTTTTCTTTTGCTTTTCATAAAAAAACAAAGTAATAAAACTTTCATACAAAACTATTTCTTATTAAAAAAATTCAGCTAATATTCGCATTTCGTCATTGTTTTTCATTTTTCAACAAAGTATATTTATTAGCTATTATAATACATGCTTCGATGTTGCAGCTAGTGCGAGAGTTGAAATTAAATCGAATTTTCTAGCTTTAATGCGGGTAATAAAAATATATGAATGGCTAGAGCAATGCAATTATCAGCGTATGACATCATAATGCACTGTAATTATACGTGAGGCGAGTGGTTAACGAGCTATTTTTCGATTTTTCTTATAAATTTTAATGAATTCTGAATATTTAGATAATATAAAAAATTACTAATGATAATAATATGCACAAAGATTGATTATTATTCGAGTATGAAGGAAGTCATTATTACAGTCTTAGAGTGCAAAAAAAAAATTATAGGTATCGATAAATGAGGCAAATAATTTTTATACAATAACTAATATCGACAGTAATGTTCGTTATTCAGACAATGAGAAAAAAATATTTTTTTTTTAACGAAATGTTTTTGAAAAACATATGTTTTGAGATGATCATTTGGTGAAATTGATACCCTCATCTCATTTGCATAAGGATATGAAGCATCGATTGAAATTTAAATTGCACACATTGCATTATTCAATTTCAGTCATCACCCACGCTAAGATACCGTTGGAAATAATTTCTGAGAAACAATCTCATTCAATTTAATTTTAAAAATTAAGAAAAAACCAAAAAAAAAAAATGGAATGGATCATATTTATTTGATAAGTATCTATTTGTATGTAAATGGAAAAATGGAAAATATTTTGACAATAAAATAAGTATAAATCAATAAATTCATTTTCTCAACTAAGATAACATAAATTTTTTGTTAATTAAGTGAATAATAATAGCAATATTCTCGATGTGATCTCAGCTAGTTCAAGTCAAGATCACATCAATTAAACAAAGCAAGAAAAAAAAATGTATAGTTAACACATACCTGTAACGAAAACATGACTTCACGACCTTGATTCGAGTAGATCCTATGGTAACACTTGACAAGTATATCACCGCGTAATCTAAGCCCACCAAGATTAACTGTAAATTCACGAGCATTTGTCACGGAATAAAGATCAGATGTATAAACTGGTGTTAGGCCTTCGTAAACTTTTAAAAATGCACGGCAACCAGTTGGCTCGAATAATGGCACGCCGAGCACCGTCAGATGGGTTAGGTATAATGGCGATGGGCTTATACGTAACGAACCTGCTAGCAAACCACTGAAGTACTCGATGTATCTGTAACAGATGAAGATTATCATTTCAATGGATTTTATGAAGTTTAATAATTTAAGGATTTTATTTTATAATGAAATACAATAATTTAGTATAGCTTGCTTTGTAAAATATCGCCAAACGGAAGCTTGAAAGATATCTGGACATTAATATTAGAGGATTAAGAAATAAAATTTATACTTTAAATTATTCTTCGAGTCTTGACCAGTAAAAAATTCAACTAATTAAAACTTTGTAGAGCAACATATTCTGCATATTAAAAAAAATAAATGCATATTTAAAAAAATAAACAAAAAAAATTTTTCTCTAATTTCATATCAATTAAGCGAAGTAATAACAAAAAAATAGAAAATTCTCGACAGACGCACTCTTAAGTAAACTATTTAACGTGTGAATGTAATGCAGGTGTGTACTATTTTTTTTTTGTTAATTAATTCTGAAACTGGGCATCGTTATGTAGACGCCTAACGATATGCTAATACAGTGTACCGTACTTGCAGAATTAATAAACATATAAAGCCGGGGAGAATATGTAAGCGCGACACTATGTACGTCTAACCCAAAATGCGAAAAAAAAATATTCAAGCGCTATAAGATTCATGCATTATTAATGTTATACACGCGATTTATGTATAAATTTAAAAAAAAAAAAATGAATGAAAAGATTTTTCGCCGTTTTTTTTTCTCGCATGTCTACAACAGTGTCTCGGATTAAATACAAAACTCGACTTCCTGGTGGTGTTTAATGTGAGATTAAGATTAAATTTTATTATCTAAAATTACAAATTTTTTCAATATTGATTTCTGTAGTTTTAGTGATTTTACGTAACGAAATTGCAATTTATTTGAATAGACTGTACCAAACCGCATGTGTAAACAATTACGTAAAAATTATACTGTTTTCCTTTATGCAAGCAAATATAATACCAACTCTTGTGAGACATACGATCTCGATATACTTAATAACATAACCGACCGCTCAGATCGATATATTTATTTCAAACGTTAATATTTTAAAAATCTTTAATTTACAAAAAGTAATATTTATCGATACTATAATATAAAATTGATAAAAAATTTTATTTCTTTCTTTCTCTACACACAATCTTAAAAGGTTACAGTTGCGCATCCAGTAAGATAATGCAAAAAAAAAAAGGAACGTTCAAGGGGTAACTTTAGAACGCTAACTTATATCCATAGCAAGACTTTATATGGTCTCTAATGGTGTATGACCCGTGGGAAGCTGATTATATACTTCCTTCTCTATCTCGCAGACATGTATACATATAGAAAACAAACATACACATTACACACATACTATTTAAAACGCAAATTGGAAGCTATGCCCCTTTTAGCTTGACGCAGCTCGATCGTACAGCGAGTTACCTTGAAATTTTCTATGTACGTACATATCTGTATGTGCTTTAGGGATAAGGATAAGGGATTTTGTTCTGCGTAAAGAGAGAGAGTACATGTTTTTAAAGTTGGTCGCTTGTTTGAAAAGGATAACTATCGATGCGCTGCTTGCGATTTTTTATGCTGATTAACTTCCGTTTGGTATTTTATGGAACAAGGCTCGTTGTTAAAGATGCGAATAAATTTATTTAATTGATTATACGAAAGGTAATTTTCATTAATTTTTAATGTTTATGTTTAATTAGCGATAAGGTCGATCGTTATTTCTTTTTATATAAGTTAATGTTCAAAAGCATTGTTTATTATTTTTATGTTTCTTTTGTACTCGTCAACTTTGAACTTGTTTTAGAAAAATGTTTAATCACAACTGCGTAAATTTAATCCAATTAATACCACAGTTAATTAAGTTTAATTGTTGATAGATCAATCAATCCATTAGAGAAATAACAATTTAAAGTATTAGGAAATAAGCGACATCGACGTAAAAAAAAAGTATCATCACATATACCACTTTGTCGTACGCATAAAAAAGTCGTAAAAAAAGAGTACAATTGACCGAGAGGCTAAAGCATCTCATTCTACTAATAGTTTAATAAACCCCTAAGAAGAGAGAGAAAGAGAAAAAGAGAAGTGGTCTTGACCAAAACTCTTGACGCACTTAAATCAGTCTGTCTCGTCTACAGGGCATTGATATAACAATGAACTCGTTGAATTAATAACTTAAGTGGCAAAAGAGGAAGAAGACATTCACATATACATGTATATATATATAGATAGGTATGTGTATATATATAAATATAAAATAAGAGGGCAGTTACCTTCTGTGGGATGGTACGTTAAGTGGGCCGATTTTGTCGTCGAGAAATCTCCTCATGGCAAACCTGTCGAGCGCCTGATCACGGCCCCCGCATATACTGCTGTAGTTCATGTACGCCGATACAGCAACGCCCAGGCGCTCTTTGCTGCCTCTGCAATCATAGCGTGTATACAAGTGTGTTATAAGCTCAAGTTTTTAGTGATGTCTACATTTTGTAAGATCTTTTTTTTTTCTGTAAGATTAATGTCGGTGTATTTATAGATCTTAAATTGTGGAGGGTAAGATTTTATTATAAAGTAATAGTCATATAAATATTTTTTTTATTATTTAAATTAATAAACAAATCAATAAATATATTAATCTTCACACGAAAAAGTAGAAAGCATAGACAATATATTGGCAATGTATTGGATATTATTATTGATAATATATTGGATTAAAAACTACCAATATTTCGGTGAGTTTACATTATTCCATATGTTTTCCATGTATTGTCAACAGTAAAATAAAATTATTATTGAAAGATCTATAGATCCAACATGTTGTCAATATACTGTCCATACTTCCTATTTTTACGCGAGTTGTAAGTAATTATAAGTTATTATTTATCACGTTTTAAACATTAAATATTAAAAAATGTGTATCTTATCTAAAAAAAAAAAATAAAAATTTACAACTGTCCTATTTTAAAGAACGTAAATAAGTATACGGTTTTAAAAATGAATTTTTCTTTTCTTATCAAAAAACTATAAAGTTAAATTTTAAACTTTTTAAAATTCATACTTTAAAATTCTAATGTCGTACTAAAGATTATCATTTTAACTAACTTCAGTAAAAAAAGACATTTTCGTAAAATCCAAACGTTTTAATACTTTTTTTTTAATAAAAAAGACAAACTTTTGATTGAAAAAGTTTTGCTTTTTCTGAATACACAATTATTAAACATTTTGATCGAGTTCGTTAGTGGCTCAGTCGGTAGAGCGATGGATTCGTAATCTCGAGGACTCGAGTTCGAATCCCGCTCTCATCGACCGATTGATACAAGCACCGCTGTATACGATACATGTGCTTTTTTCACAAACACACTGACGATCTCCGTCACTAATTAGCATCGCAATGATGGCATAAATACAGCGACGTTAAAATAAAAATAAAACATTTTCATTTAACTCTTGTACGCTACGTACTTTGCATGAAGAACAACGACACGATTTGATGCAGCGTTAAGCCAGGAGTCCAGCTCCTTACAAAGTGCACACAGTCGTTCGAGGCTTGGCGCCAATCCTTGAGGCCATCCTACTTCACGTGTATTTGGCTCGCCTGGTCGACCAGCCGACGAGAGGTTGAAAATCTGCAAAATGTCAAAAATTCACATACGTCTGGGTTAGTAAAGCTGGAATTTTTTTTTTTTTTCGTTTCTTGGACTTGGTTCAATTGTATTTTGTTGAATTTGCAAAGAGTAAGTTATGGGTTACGTTTGCAGAAAGGAGGTTTTATAAATTTCAAATATTATCAAGTTAAAAAATTCAGAAATTCTCTTTTCATTTCAAAAAATTCTAAAATTATTATTAATTTAAAAATTTTTGTGTGTGATAATTATAGAATTGAAGTTTAAAAATTTTATCTGAAAATTCAATAAAATTAGTTCATGCTTAATTAACCAATTTGATTAATTTTTTTATTATAAGATAAAACTCTATTGAACAAATAATAATGTCAAAATAATCAAAAGTTTTGTCAATGATACCAAAAGTGTTCTACAATTGAAACCATTTGACGTCACTTTTTTAAATAGAATAACAACGCTCCATCATCTTTACAAACATTGTCCCAAAAAAAAAAAAGAAATAACTTTATTCTTTATCAACATTCTTTTCATACATGACCAGTCACGCCTTTCCTAAAACAAAAAGAAAAGAAGCGCACAAAAGACATAAAGCTTTCATTCAACTCTCACGAAAACAAGAAAAGCAAAATGTACGAAAAAAAAAGAACAAAAAAAAAATGAGTCACTAAGTCAAGCAGTCAAGGCCACTCACGCGATCATTTCAACAATTTTTTTCGTGCAATACAAAACAAAACAAAACAAAAAAATAAAAATTCTTCATATATACGTGTATATACAACTAACCATGTAATTATCAGCATGCTTGCCACATAGTAGCGATGTCGCGTGTTCAAGTACGCCGCGAGCGTCTTCCCTGTACCATAGGGCTATTATCCTTTCAGTGACGTAACATAATTCCATGACTTCGCTTATACGACCACCGGCTGAGCTAATACCACCTGATTTTGATGATGTAATTGAGGATGGTGCATCAGCGCCAACGCCAGGTGTACGCTGCTGCTGTGACCTCGAGCTGAGGGGAGTTGACGCTGTGTGCAACTGAAACAAAAAAAATTATAAATTATCTTTTAACGGATGATCTTTCTCAATTAAGCGTGATTGATGATGATCGAAATTAAAATTAAAGCAAGCTTTTAACGGATTATAATTTTCATTAAAGCTTGCTTGTGTATTATAGATTTTATATAAAGTTAAATATCAATGTGATGTATGTTTTAATGAATGCAAGTAGATTAAAATCCAAATTAGTGAGGTAAATATATTGGTGAAAATATGAATTTTTTTAAGCGTGTTCTTAGTGACGATAAGAATCGCTGGCTGAATTGTAATTTTGTTGATAGTTATATTTTAAAACATTTAAAATATGATTAAAATGTTTGCCCACGCACAATAAATATTTAAATACATTTGCAAAAAAATTCAGTATATTTAAATTTAATAAATAAAACTGCATTTTTTAGAGATTTTTGTAAATAAAGGATTACGCTTTTCTATAATTTATTCCTTCATCTTTAGTAATTAACTTATTAAACTTTACTCGAAATAATCTTTAACGTTTATTATACGTGGGAAAACTAATTATATTTATTTAAGTATAAAAATATACAAAACAAATTTTCCACAGCGCTGTCATCAACAACAAATTGTACAAAAAGCAAAGAGCACATCTAGAAACATCAAAATGATAATTTTCGTGAATTTTTTAACATATCAATTTTATTCAACTTGCCTTGGCAAACGTAGGTTTATAAACTATCCTGACGAAAAATTTAGCCGGTGCCATCTCTGCGAAACTTAAACTTTTTAATTTAACTTTAACTTTTTATTGGAAATGTTGAATAAAAAACCAGAAAACCGATATGCAATCCGATTTCGCTATTTATAACTTTATGGCACTGATTTATATTCACCGATATTTTTTTTCTGTTTCGTTGAATTGAATTTAGAAATTTAAAAGAGTATTAAAGGATCAAAAAAATTTTATTCTCGGAGATAAAAACATAAATTTATCTTTTTGCTGCACGGGATTGTGAGAAATAAATATCAAAATTGAGGTCGTCGGTGGCTCAGTCGGTAGAGCGATGGATTCGCAATCTCGAGGACTCGAGTTCGAATCCCGCTTTCAACGACCGATTGATACAAGCATCACTGTATACGATACATATGCTTTATTCACGAACACACTAAGAAACCTCCGTCGCTGATTAACATCGTAATGATAGCATAAATACAGCGACGTTAAATAAAAAAAAAAAAATTAATTTCGTAAACTTTAGATTTTATACTTTTTTACGAAAGTTTCTTTAGAATATAACTTTAAGGCCACAATTTTATCACAAATATGTCACATAACAATTAATTATTGTAGAGATTAATATTTAGTAATATTTTAATGGAACTAGATTTATCACAGTAATTTAATTAATTAACACAAAAACTTTTTTGATAATTTATAATTTGTAAAATTTTAAAAATCATTAACTATTTATATCACTTTTTATGTAACAAAAAACCCAAGTTTTAATTTAATTTTGAAAAAGAATAAAACTTTACAACAATCTAAACTCTTCGTGACCTTCATCGCCCATTAAATTGCACATAATGCACACGCGTCACCCCCGCATAATAAAATCGCGCACCGCGCGAGGCAATATTCACTCAGGACATCTCATCTTCAACTGAACTCCTTACGACGATATTTTTTTTCTAAAACTTAACTTACGCCGTCTTACACCTTATTTCTTTCATTTCCGCGCTTCCCTACCCTATTAAACTGCCTCTGCGATGGGAGTTGCGTTACGTAAAGGACGTCGGTAAATTTTATTTTTTTTCTGTTTTTCTTTTTTATTCTTCGCTGTTTTGATATTAAAGCCGTTGAATGGTCGGGTGTTGTGTTAGTGTGTGCTGTTGTGTAACTGGATCGTATCGTTCGCGTGTCTGGTATAGTTTATGGAAATAGAAATAAATGCCCGCCGGAGGTTATTTTAAATTTTAGTATGGATGTATTAGAATTCTTTTTGGTAATTTCTTAATGGGAATGCGTTAATGGTTCACGCTGGTAATTCAATTAGTTCTAATCGATTGAACTTTTGACGTTATCGTTAGATCGATGCTGTGAAATTTTAATTAATCGATATATTTTTAGTGATTAAATAGACTTCATATTGAGATCAGTTTTAATTTTAGAGCTACGAAAACATTGGATAGACTTTTTAAATATTATTCTTGGGTATTTATTTAACTTTGTTTGATATTATTCTTTGATTTTTGTTTATATTATCATTTAATTTTAGAGAATTTTCGATTTTTAATAGGTTTGTGAATTCAAATGCATCTCAAAGGAATATTGCATATTAATTATCGAAAATTTTGTCAAATTTTAACATTAAATTTAATTTCAACTCAATTAAATAATACGCAATGTTTATATGAATTCATGTTCTAATTTGGTGTCGTTTGAATCATAAATTTAAAAATATAAACCATAAGCTTGTAGCAGTGTCTTCATTACTTTATAAAAAAGATAGGATCGTTCGCATCAAAGTGACAAATTACCTTTAGTATGTCAACAAGAGACTCACAATCATTGTCTATGCGATTCAATACTAATGATCGCGTATAAGAAAAGCTAGAAATCCTTAATGAAAAAAAAGCTAAAATAAAAAGAATCGTAATAAAAAAAAGAGCCACGGTCATACACAAAACGATAACTCGTGGGAGAATCATTACGATTGTTTAACGCTTTTAAATAATCGTCGCACCGTATCGAAAAAAAAAAAAAATGATTCCAAAGTAATTCCAGCGCGTAACGAAGAATTTTCAACTCAAGGTTAGTCCGACATGAAAAATAAAAGGAAAAAAAAAAAAGGAAAATGAAGAAGAAGAAGAACTATAGCATTGAACGAGACCTTAACTCCCTTATCATGCGGATAATCGGCTTCTCGGTAGCAATGGCCATCATTTATATGCCGGTGTAAGACTCGGCAATGCTCTTAAGTAATTTGACAGAATTTATTAAGCGCGGATGGTTTAGTGGATAAGAGCTACTAATTTCAAGAGTTTTATACGTTAACGATGGACTTTTATTTTACGTATTTTGGCCGCAAGGAAATTTTTTCATAATTTTGACGATGAATTATTGTTAGAATTACGTTTTATTTTTTTCTTCCATAAATTATCTGTAATGATTTGTAAATCTATCTCTGATTTGAGTTATTTTTTAAAATTTGATAAATATTTATTGATTTGTAAATAAATTTGAATTACACATTTATATAATCCATCATGAATTTTATGCATAGTAATATATATAAATATTGTATAAGTTTTTAGGTTGATTTCCATAAATATCCGGTACATAAATTTCAAAGCAATTTTCTTCATCTAAAAATAAATTGGGATAAATCATATTATAAATTAAATTTAAATATTTCGTAGAAAATATATGGGGATATCTCTGGAACTTTTTAATTTTGAGATGTCGACCTGACAACAATTGAAAAGTCTATAATACAAGTTTCTGGAGTGGCACACACTTCAATAAGAGCTTTAATTACTCGTTTCTTGTAGTAGAATATGTAAATAAATTTTGGTATCAATTGGAAAATTGGTACTTACGGTACATAATTTTATACGTCAAAAATGATACTTTTTTTATATTTTTCTACGTGTGTTTCTTGAGCTATAAAAAAAGTACCATTCCTTCAATCATTCTCAAATTTTCTGAGCATAATGAATATGGTAAAAACAACAGTTTAAGCCTACCCTGTTACATGTGCCCCTCTTTAGGTAGCTGTTTGACTATTTTTAATGTAAGTGTAATTTTCACCTAAAAATTACACTTACATTAAAAATAGTCAAATAGCTTCCTAAAGAGGGGCACATGTACCAGGGTAGGCTTAAACTGTTGTTTTTACCATATTCATTATGCTCAGAAAATTTGAGAATGATTGAAGGAATGGTACTTTTTTTATAGCTCAAGAAACACACGTAGAAAAATATAAAAAAAGTATCATTTTTGACGTATAAAATTATGTACCGTAAGTACCAATTTTCCAATCGATACCAAAATTTAATTACATATTCTACTGCAAGAAATGAGTAATTTAAGCCCTTATTGAAGTGTATGCCACTCCAGAAACTTGTATTATAGACTTTTCAATTGTTGTCAGGTCGACATCTCAAAATTAAAAAGTTCCAGAGATATCCCCATATATCCATGATTTTAAATTAAAACTATAAATCAAATTTCCACATATATTTTTTTTCCATCGGCAAACTAAACGAAAACAGTGTCATAAGTACGTGTCGTTAAAATAAAAGAAAAAAAAAAGTAACATTCCGCACCTTTAATTTTCAGCCGCTTCAAATAATCATAATCAAAGCGTTCTTCTTTCGTACTTTAAAACCCAGTCAGCCGTATAACTGCTACCGTATAAATACCTTTAACTTTCAAACGACTTTAACAACAAAGTACATCTTCAATTTACGTTCACCTCGAGCTATCAACTAAGATACTTTTAAATTATCTTCTCTTTTTTATTCTTTGAAAAAAAAAAAGGAAATTTTTTTTGTGCTTGTAAAATTTTATGACATAGGGTATATATAACATGCAAAAATCCATCCTTTTTTCAAACTTGTCATAGACTGATTGCAATTCGCCTGGTAAAGGTTCAAAGTCGTAATTCTTTATATATACCTTTAACAAGTAAAAGCCTATATTCGACAAACGACACGTTTAAGATATTTGCGTATAATGGAGAGAATTTTACAAGTGCCAAACGATTTATGGTATGTGCGTTCATTTTTAGAACGCGCGAGAAAGAGAGAGAAAAGGGCTTTGCGAGCGTGCTTCTATTTTTTATTTTTTTTTTTCGGTGTGTGTAGCTCTTGGTAAAATCGTTAAATTTTCAATTTGCAGCTGCTGTTGTTACTGTTCGCTTTGTAGGGGTTATATGTACAAGTTGAACTAGTAATCGTGACGAATAAAACTGAGAGTATATATATATACATACAGAGCAAGAGCGCGAGTTAAATTGAAATTTCGCGCGGCAAGTGCCTATTGTTCGCTTGTACAGGAGGGCATATACCAACAGAGAGGAAATGATCATGATGTATAAATAGAGATTTTTTTTTTAAGATTGGGAAAAAGATTTCCTTTGTCGGTAAGAGCTTGCGAGAGTCGTGGATGATTTAAATGTGTATTAGGGATTTTTGATTCATTGAATATTACATTTTTTTTTTATTATTTTGCATGCATAAATATTTTTTCTTATTTTATACACGCAAAAATCGCGTATATTTTATGAAATTTACTTCTTGGAAATTCAATTTCTTTTATAATTTAATCAATCAAAGAATCAATATTACTTGCTATTTTAACGATTCAAATGAATTTAAAAAAGCAATTAAATTCAATCAACACTTTCGATGATTCAATTGTTTATTAAATAAATTAATATCGAATTGAATGTTAAAATATATTTTGCTCGCTTTCTACTGCATTAGTTTTATAACTTTTGAATAATTGATTTCGACCACGTAACACTTTCTATTTATGAACAAAGTTCAAATTCACCAAAAAGTTTACAATTGAATGTTTATACTTCAAGAGCTTATCAAAACGAAAATTATTTGACATTTAACAAATGCTTCTATGTTCCTTTCTCTAGAAATTCACGTTCATTAATTTGATTAGTCAAGCCTATATCCAACGATCAATTTTATTAAAAAAAAATAAACTTCCGGTTTTGCAAACCCAACACAACAATCATAAATACACTTATAAATAGAAAGTATACATATCCTCATAACTAAACAATAACCGTATCTGCACCTGCAATGATACCAATTCTGCTTACTTACACGCTCAGAAGAAGAAAACAATCAGCCCACGCGTACAATGAAGCAGTGAGTGTAACTCTTGTTTAACTTTTTAACGCTCGTGTATACCCTCGTTTGAGAATTCGTCGCGCCGATTAAAATTAACGCGGAAGGTATGTAATTGCTTATTTCTCAGCCTCATACGAAAATAATCTTCAATGAAATACAACATACACGAGGACTTAACATCAATTAAAACCTGTTAATAGTAGTTGATTTTTAATTGGAAATGGAACGCGTAACTTCATTGATTTATGAGAAATAAAAAGAGCGTATGTAGTGTTAAAGGGAATATATATGTTGCAAGTAATGTAAAAAGGCACCGACGTATGAAAAAGACATAAAAAAATCATATTTTTACAGTAGGACATGTAGTTACTTTTGTTTTATTTTTTCTTTCTTTTTTTTTATTCTAAATGGTAAAATGTGTATATGAACCAAAGAAACGAGAAACGACGTCATAAATTGCGGTCTACCCCTTCCCCTCACAACTACCGTTTCAATTGTTAATTCGTGTATATTTTCTTATACTCTATGCCGGCGTTTCTTGATGCCTCGAGGCGGTTTTTCTCGCAGGGGGCTTTGTTGTGTAATGGACATTTTCAAGAATTGCAGCGCTTGATGATTTTAAAAGTGGTTTATGACTTGGCGAAAGTTTAAAGTTGCTGGCTCTTTTTTTTTATCCTTTACATTAATTTAGTTTATGAATTTTTTAGGTGACTTTGATGAAAGTTGATCTTTTAAGCTTATTATAACGAAACGAGTGCATTGACATTTCTTATCAAAGTAGCTTACAGTTGTAGAATGTTGTTAATTGTGACAATTACATACATTTTGAAGAAAATTCGTAAAATTTAATAAATAAAAAAACATTTGTTACATTGGAAATGATAAACATTTATTCCTTAAACCTCCAGTATTTTTAAGTTTTCATACAAATTTTTTCAATCTGGCAGAGGAAACATCGTTTATGTCGGAAACTTGGCAACTTTGGAAATCGCATTAAGATTTCTTATGACGTTTATGAAAACTGTTACTTAATTTTAATTTACAAATCAATAAATGATTCCTTAAACTTTTAAATGTAACCAATTAATCGCATAATATTTATACTATTAATTCCAACAATAATAATTTTAATTTATAAAAGTCAAAGTAATTTTTAATTGCTATAATGCCGTTTCTTTCGAGACAAAACTTGGCCGTAAAGGAAGTCGTTGGCTCGCGAAACAGAGTTTGGAGTTTAATGCAGCGTCTACATTTTCGGCGAGTTTGGCAGTCGCCCATTTTCATATGACTTTCTAGAAGTGCATACTTTAATGCCGGTATCAATTTGCTTTTTGGTATATACTGTATGAAATTAATCAAACTCGCATGATGGATCTAACGAAAATGAGACTAAGCTGTTGTGAATTAATTTCGTTAAAAGAGTGAAAAATTGGTGAAATTAGTATCGTGCGTATTAAAAAGTTAGAAACTCACTTGCTGCTGTTTGTTCCTTGCAATGGTATTGACGTTCCTTGGCTGCGGTTCGTAGCTGCCATTGTGCTGTAACAAAAAGATTGAAAAATTTCCTTCAATATTTTTAATAACAAAAAGATTTGCCTTTAATTCTATACACAATGAAAAATCAATAACAATGGAACTATAGCAATGATAATAAATAATTGTAGATACGCTGTATGAACATAAGAAATTCGATAAAAACCTCAAAAAAATATAAAAAGTAAAAAATTGTATTATTAATGTCGAGTAAATGACGCACCTCGCTTTCGATATGTAGCGCCGTATGCCAAACAGTAAAGGCAATTCTATGCAACAATGTCTCGGTGTCATTCTGTATTGATATGGGACTCTCTGCAGTCCCAATTGTATTACCATTTTGAAAATCATTGCTTTGAGCCTCTCTTCTCGCAACATCATTCACGTTGAGATAAGATTTTCTTTGAGGCCAAGAGCGCGGCAATGAACCGCTATTTAAATTTGTCATTATTTTTTTTTATGGTTTCTCTTTTTACGTTTGTATTTTATTTTAATAAATGCGTTCCCGATTCTTTTTCATTGTTTTCATTTTTTTTTCTTTTTCAAGAGTCAGTCTTGCTTTATGAATTTAGGTTGCGTCAAGCCGTACAAGTGGGCGTGTGTTTTTAACCTTTACTTCTTTTTTTACCGAGTTATCCTAAAAAGGCGTTTTATTGATTCTTATATAATAAGAACAAATATATAATGGGAGATATTTATACGTTGATAGATAAAATGTCAACGCTCTCGTTAAAGCGCTTATTTTTTTCGAAAATTTTACGATACCGTGACTGCGGATATCACTTATTTTTGAAAAATCGAATTTTTAAAACCTTTAATATTCATAAGAAGCATAAGAGATGAGTGCTCGCTGAGGTAAAACCAACAAAATCAGCTACTAAAAATTTTAAAGCTTGTCCTTTATACGAATTTCGTTCGCTATCTTTTTATTTTTTTTTACTTTGGTAATAAAAAGACAGGCTGAACTAATTTCAAAAGCTCATTCCATTACGTTTATTTTCAATAAAAGATTGAAATTTCGGTGGAAATGCTATTTTTATGTCTTTTACGAATGTTAAATTTATAAGGATTCGATTTCACGTGCTTTCATTGCCTCAATAAATGTATATCAAGCATTAAAACTATATTTATGAAATCAAAATTAAAAAAAAAATTAATTTTATAATCAATAAAATATTCCATCCAACTCCACATCTCTCTAATTTCACATTGAATCTGTCACTTCATACAAATATCACGAGAATACTATGAAACTCGTCACTCGAACAATTCCATCCACTTGACAAATACCAAACGTTTCAATTGTTTCCCTCAAAAAGTATACATCTATTTATTTCTCGTACACAAGTACCTACTCTAATATCTAACAAAATGAAGAACAAAAAAAGCACAGAATGCAAAGAGAGAGAAAAAACAAACGAGTAGGCGGTAGTTGATTTTCACAAAGTTAAGACACTCGAGTGGCCACTTGTAAAAGCTTCTCATGTGCTCCTTAAAAAAAAAAGAACCACGTTTATGCAGACATCGAGAGGTGTGAGTTGAAGCTGAATTCTCATATCAAACAGAGAGCATTGAATTATGATTTGCTGTAATCGAGTTGAAAATTTTCGCGTGGGTGATATACATATACGTATAGCACGTTTGATATTTGCTTCTATAGATGAAAGTAAGAGTGAACGGTTTGATGTAGTTTTATTTTTAGTTTGTGACTTTATAGTGGAATAGTTTCGCGAAACGATCATTGTGAAAGCTTTTAATCTACTTTCGTTCTATTAAACTAGAGAATTTATAAGCGATTTTTAACATTCCTGGGCAATAATAAACTTTACTTTTATATTTCAAGTGTTCTTTTCAATCATTTTTTTAAAGAGTTTATGCATTACATGAAGATTTATTTATAATAAGAAGAAAAGATTTTTAAAGGAATAAATTAAAGAGTTGATTTTTTCAGATTTCATAGGGTGATTTTAAGTTTTATATTTTAGTAACTAGAAGAGTGATTGTAAATCAGGATATCCTGACTGCC
The DNA here is from genome assembly GCA_017163975.1 of Anastatus disparis. Taxonomy (NCBI): domain Eukaryota; kingdom Metazoa; phylum Arthropoda; class Insecta; order Hymenoptera; family Eupelmidae; genus Anastatus; species Anastatus disparis. The sequence goes on from JAFFSR010000003.1 coordinate 2,658,213, forward strand.
CATCATTATTATCTTATTATTATAGATAGAAATATTATTTCATTTTTTTTAAATATATATTCAAAAAAAATAATTTTAAATTAAAATAAATAAAAATATTAGAAATTTTAAAAAAAATTTCAAATTTACATATCTCAATTAGCATTACAAATAAATCTCGATTCGATTGATTGTTAAACAAGAAAAAAAAAATTAATCGTACAACAAAGAATCAATTTTCTCATTGACATTTAAGTACAACTTATTTATTGTCTTACAAAATCAGCAATCATGTACATTATCAATCTCCGCTATAAACGCGTATACAGATAAATCTTCAATAGCCGCGTAAAACGATTGATCGGATGCGGCACGTGTGTTAATGTCAGCGTATAGTGTACATTTATATGTGTACAACATATACATATACGTTCAATAGCGTTTTAACCTCTGGTACATTCGCCCGTACTCCAACGTACAGTCACGCATTTATTTACAAGAGGGAGCGAGCTACGCAAAAAAATACTACTGCGCATTTATGCCTTCGGCGTTAAGAATAAAAAAGAAAGAACTGCCGGCGCTTTTTTTTGCGCGGTAAATTTTCTTTTTTTTTCATCTGTGTTTGTTTTAAAATTTTAGTGCGATGTTTGCAAATTTTTCAGGTGAACGAATTACGTTGACATTTTGCTCGACCGCATTTTGGTTTAGTTGTGATTCAGGTGGATTGAATAATTGAGGATATTTTATTGGGATTATCGATTTGTCACAGTGACGTTGGAATCTGAAATTATGCTGTTGATATTTCTAACGTTTGATTATTGCGTTAACACAAGTTTTTCGAAATTTAAAAATTACTTAAGCATATAATTTTATTTTTTAAATAAGTCATTTAAAATGAGTAGTATATTAAAGCAATTGTATTTTACTTTAAAATATTTATCATTAAATTATTGCTCATTTATTATAGAACCCAGGTTAAAGAGCGATAAAATTTATTATTTTTAAAAAAATATCCATTATCGTCCAACATAATCCTTTTCTTAAATAATGTTCAGTTTTATATCACGTTCAAGATTGAATTTAAAAAAATTTTTTAATATTTCAGTATCGCTGCATCTTATTCGATTTCTCAATTTTCAAAATAAATTTATGAATCAATTAAAAATTATTTTATGAATTATTAATTAAAGATCGTATCATCAAATTAAGGTTTCCAAATTTATCGGAATATTAAAAATAAAATTTATTTTAACCATATTAAGACAAATTGAAAAATAATTTTATTTAAATATGATAAAAATTAATTTTTCTATTAAGCCCAAGAAATAAAACAACGCGCACTTTTTTTACACTGGTCTCATGCCTGTAGCTTCACCTTTAAACAAAACAAAACTATTTTTTCAGCTTGAAAACCTTTTCTAAATCCGGTACACGTGCGCGTATATCCTAACCCCTCTAAGATTCTAAAAAAATTTCTCATCGCGAATGAAAAAAACTAGAATCGTAATTTAAATTTGCCTTTGAATAATAAATGTTAAACAGTCCATAAAAAAACTTCCAAAAAACACTTAACGTCTAATAACATGTATACATAATACAAACGGGGAAAAATAAAAGCCACCGGCGCCCGGGACAATCGGGGCCAAAGGACTGCGGGAGCCGCCCTGACGCCGTTGCGGATATACACGGTATAAGAGGAGCATAGAGATATATAGAGACTCTGTTACGAAGGTCCAAAGAGCAAAAGAGAAGATAGAACATGAAGATAGAGATGAGAATAAGCTTTCTACAGCGACGGCGCAAAATTTTGCGAGAGTCGCGCAGGCCGTAGTGCACTTGCGGTAGCAAGTTTTACTTTTTTCTTCTTCTTTTTCTTCTTTTTTTTTTTTTTTGTTTATCCAAGCAAACGCGCCAGAAATCGAACGTGAAAGCTTGAAAAATAGAAAAATTAACGGGAAAAAGTAAAGTTTAATTTAATTTGGGAATGAGGAGCAAGAGAAAATAAACTTTTCTTTGACTTATTTTTTTTTGTATCTGCAAAAAATTAGCAAAGAATTGTTGATGACAAAGAATGAATACAGCTTAAATGATTCATTTTTTTCAAGTTTTAAATGACTTTTGACAGAGTGCATTTCTGCTGGCTTAAATTCAATTTCTAAAGAATCCTTCATAAAGCATGCTTTACGATTCTTTTTTTCTCATTTAAGTTGAAATTTTTTTTCAAATAGAATTATTTTGTTGCTTTTAAAAAATAGAAAGTATAATTTAGGTATTTCTCAAGCTTTGAAAAAGCTTCGTCAAAAGTTTTCTTTTGAATTTAAATTTCTTTGAAGCTCACGTATTGTTTACAATAAAGTTTGAAATAAATTAGCAAAATATGTGGGTGAAGAGGCAAAAAATAGAATATCGCGTGTTTCCATAGAAAAGCAATTAGAAAATTTTATAAAATTTCTATTTAACGTTGAAAACTAAAGTTAAACACGTTTATATTCTGGCTAAAATCTAGAGGCAGTAGCGTTGTAATTTTATTATTCAAAAGTTTCAGTTTCCATCGAATTTCTCAACTACAGTTTCCCCCCCATTAATTGAATAAAATTTAGTTTTCGGTTTAACTAGGTTTATAAACTGTAAATAGCCTTTTGAAAATTAATAATATTATGTGCACCTGCTACTCGATGGCCATACAAGGACATTGATTTTTTTTTCAATTTTTAAAGTGGATATGTAAATCGAATTTTGTCAATTAAAAAAAAAACTAATGAAGTGATTTTTTAACATTAAACATCGAAAACTAAAAAGTTAATTGAAAAACATTGATATCAATCATGGAAAAAACAGCATAGGTTCAAAAAAACTAATTGAAAAACATTAATACCAATTAGGAAAAAACGTCACTGATTAAAAAAAGGATAGTAAAACCGTATAATCATTCTGTTAGACTATTTATTAGATAGCAAAGATTTGAATCAATGTCTGCTGATATCATCTCTAAATTAACCTATTTAATTTTTAACTTCAAATTTTAAACTTTTCCATCAAACTACTTAAAATACATATGAAATAATTTCGAATTCAAATTTCGTACAGTTAAATATTAAAATTAGTTCTACAAAATGATAGTGACAAAATAATCCATTTATTATCATCAAGATCCTTCTTCATGCGCATAAAAAACGACATCAATTTCAAAATACATCATTGAACTTTTCATTTTTCAACTCACGACACGAGCCGTATCATCTGCAACTCATTCGCTTTCAAAAAGTCAACGTACATAAAAGCCAAAGAAGAAGAATAAGGATAAGAGCTTCTAAATGCAAACAAGGCAAAATGTTCTTTCAAAACCACATCCTTTCGTTTAAACTCTTTGAAGAATAAAAAAAAATAAGGCCTTAATTTGCAAGGAAATAAATCCTTCAGTATAGCCTAGTCCTTATTTTCGCCGAAAAACACGTTCTCTTTTACCCTTTCTTCTCTTTTATAATACGCGTAGATCTGCGGTATACACTCGTGTATATACGTTAAAACCTTTTGTGTAACGTAATCTTGTATATATGTACAAGTGTGCGACATTTCAAATTTCTGCCATGCCACTGTAAAATAAGAAAGGGGGGGGGGCTAACTTTAATAGCTTACTTCGTATGCACAAGGTGTGTTGGGTAGAGAGAAGAGAGAGAAACGATGGAATTTTGGGAGAAACGTAAGAGAATGGGTAATGCATTTTATCTTTGAAAAGATAAGAGATTTTCATTATACTAATTAAGGTAGAAGAAGGGACGAGAAAATGTTTAAAATTTATTTTGCAAGTATAGTACTTCTATCTAGTTAATTATGGCTACCAAGGAAAAATCTATTAAAATAACTGAAGGAAAAATGAAAGTTATTTAATTATAGGATGAAATGAGAATTAAAAAATTTCTTATAACTGTTCGTCGGATATTACTTATTTACTGTTATATCAATAAAAAATTTAATTTTTTAATAATCTCTTAAAAAATTAAATAATCAAAAAAGATATCAAAAAAGCTAAAAGAGACAGTTGCTTTCAAACAATAAAATAACTTTATAAAACACTTTATTAAGTGTTTTAAGTAAATAAATAATAATTATTTTATCCGCTTTACAGTTATGAAACAATTTCAAAATATATAAACTCATCGGTGCAAGATAAATAAACTGAACCAATTACGTTCTTCAAACACAAACTTTTATATATATATATATATATATATATATATATATATATATATATATATATATATATATATATACGTAGTTATGAAGCTTCGCAACAAGAACATAATAAATTTCTGTCTTCATCATCAGAAATCCGTTTTAATCCGTCCCAACTGGATATTCATTTGAGATCCTTTCGCTGCTCGGCAGCATTTTTTTTTTTATATTTCTTTTTCTTTTTTGAAAAAAAAAGCATTAAGAATTACCTCGAACCGTTCATTATCGCAATATCCGTAACGATTTCCCACTTCATTAAAGTATTTTATGAATGAAATTCCAAAGCTCGATTATACGGCATTTTGATTATTAAGAGTATTTTTCTTTTTTGATTTTTACTTTCAAAGATTGCAAAAAAAATGCGTTTATAAATTTTCTATCGTCCATTCGAAAGCTTGAGTTTTATCGTTGCGCATGGAATTTTCATATTAAAAGAGAGGAGAAAAATAAAACTAGATAAGTTACGTCGTAAATTAAAAGAACGATTGTTCCATAGAGACAACTTAACATTATAACGTCAACAAGAACGTTGAGAAAATTATATTAAACGAGAAAAAGAAAAAGAAAAATTGAAGGAGGCTATACACAGCGCAATATTACTGTCGAGATAATGATTATTAAAAAGGAAATCATGTGATATCGTATACAAGCTAATAACATTTATTACGCTGTGTATGTTTGTTGTTGCGAAAGAAGAAGGAAAAAAATATATATAACTATATTTCTTTGTTTAATGCAGCAAAAAGGGTCGCGTCCTTGACTTGGTCACTCCTTTATGTGCTTAGGAGAGAAAAGCTTCTATCTTTTAAAAAAGCCTGCCTGGCTGGATCTTGTTTTGCTTTAAAATTTACGTGTTATTTGTATATGTGTTTAGAGAGAAGATTCTTTTATGCGTGCACATACAAATAAATGAAGTCATATAGTTATAGAGGAGAGTCGAAATGTTCACACGGATAGTTTTATGTAACGATTGTGTGACGAGAGTTAATTTTAAAAGCTGCCTGATCATATCGGAAGGTTAGATGTGTCGTTAAGGAAATGCATTGAACTAATTATCCTTTGCTTCTGTTTATTTTTAAGATGTAATTAAATGATTTTAGAATGAGATTATACTTTGGTTTAATTAGTAGATACATAGTTTAGTTTCAATTGTTGGATTTTCGTTTAAAGATTATATTCTTTTTAATGATTTTATTTCAATTCATGATTATCGAAGATTAAGTAATAGGTCGTCAGTTGCTCGTTCGGTAGAGTGATGGATTCGTAATCTCGAGGTTTCGAGTTCGAATCCCGCTCTTGGCGACCGATTGATACAAGCACTGTACTTTACATTTTCTTTTTTCACAAAGACACTGACGATTTCCGTCGCTAATTAGCATCGCAATAATAGCATAAATACAGCAACGTTAAATAAATTTAAAAAAAAGAAGATTAAGTAATGATGAAATGTTTAATAACGTTCTTCTTATGCTACACAATTTAAAAACGTAAATTTTTAAAAAAATTCTATTAAAAATCTTAATAACAAAAATCATATTGTTTCGATCGTCTCGGTCTTTCTTGTAAATTAGCCAATCGTAGCCAATCAAATACTGATCGAAGAGAGGATCAAGGACGTTTTCGCTCAACTATAAAAGAGAGAAAAAGAAAAGATTAAAAACGAAAACCGATATGTATCGAGACAAATGATATGAACCAACAATAAATATTTTTATATAATCTATACTATTTTTTGTAACCGGTTAAAAAAAAACGTTAAAAAATTAAACTCAAAAAATGTTAGAAAATCATTCTGAAAATATATATATTTTTTAATTTGATTTAACGTCGCTGTATTTATGCTATCGTTGCAATGCTAAATGGCGACGGAGATCGTCAGTGTGTTTATGAACAAAGCACATGTTAACTTACAGTGGTGCTTGTAAAAATTAGCCGAAAGCGGGATTCGAAATCGAGACCTCGAGGTTACGAATCCATGGCTTTACCGACTGAGCCACTGACGACTTCAAGATTTTTCATTGTGTTTCAGAGTACGTTTCTAATATATGTTTTCCATTATTTATTCTTTCTTTTTTTTTTAAATGGCAGTAATGTTCAATTAAACATGTATGCAGATCCAAAATAAAAAGAATGACAGTAAATTTAGCTATACAATCTGAAATTTTGTTTGATTTATTTGCGAGTAAGATACAACATTTAACGCCTATATATATTCATATTAAGTATATATATTTCCTTTTTTTTTTACTGAATAATGACATTACATAAAATGGACCGATAATAATAAAGGAAATGAAATGAGATTATGCTCAGGATTTTGCCACTGAAACCTCATTATTAAATCTTTAAAAAAATGAGAAAAATGTTCATTACAACGAATGTAACGCATGTCTTAAATTCCACGAGCGCGCGTTAAGAACGCAAGGCACGACAATTCGTGCTTTGATACATACAACCAGAAAACTCGCGCAAACAAGCGCCGATGTCAAGCAATAAAAAAAGAAGTCCGCTTGGTTAACTCATCAGTTAAACCCAAAACGCACGCTTATATACTTGTCTTGTAAATTTCAATCCATAAAATTACGTTCACACCTGCTATCGCATACAAAATAATTCTTTTTTTCCTCTCTCTCTCTCTTTCTCCCTCTTGAAAACAATTTTTAAAATAAGCAAGCATAAGACGCACGAGCTCATTGCTGGCTCTTTTAAAAGCTTTAAAAGTTTAACCGCTATTCTATTCACGTAATGACCCTTTAGCGCATGATTTTTCCCAGCGTATACAAACGCGTCAAAGCATCGATTTGCCTGTTATGTAAGCCTTTAAGGTACCAAGTACTTTCCATCCTATTTTGTCCGTTTAATGATCAGCCTGGCCAACTGACGGGATAATGTATGGATGCTAGAAATGAAGAATTTAAACAAGCTAAAATTCTGAAAAATTCTAAATTTTTCGAAATTGTTTGAGAAATTTTAGAAGTAGCTATTTTTATGATGAAGTACCGTTTTAGCGTTATTGTTAAACATCAAATTATGCATTTGAAATATGTTAATAAAATTTAAATTCTTTTATGGAATATAATAGCTTGCTAACGCTTAATAAAAAATTTGATATGCATAATAATTTTAATGCAACGTAAAACAGTTTATTGCGAGATGTTTCATACAAGTATTAATTTTATATATCAGAGCTATAATTTATAGAATTATAACGCGAGTTAATTATTAAATAAAATTATTGTATCATTCAAAAATCCAAACGTAAAATTTCTCCAGGCTAAAAAAAAGTAGGTTTATTTTTTCTCATGAATTTTGAAAAGCGTATAATTTGCGATTTTTCGATCGTTCTTAATGAATTTAATTAAATACATCAATCAATGATGTCAGAGATTTTTTATAAACTGGCATTCATAATTTCTATAATATTTGAAAACTAAAAAATATTATTTTATGAAAGAAATTTCTATTTTCAAAAAATAAAATAATTTCTACATCAGCACATCAATAAAAAATGTTAATTATCATATTGTAAATCTCAACAATATTAACCGTAATAAAACGATGATTTTCTCTTTTATCATGCAAATCATTAAAAAAGAAAAATATAACATTAACTTACATTGACGTTTGAATGACAGACTTAACAATAGGCGAACGTTCCCAATTAATCATAATTTTCAATTATTGTACATCTCCTTTTAACAAGACTTGTATTATACGTTGTGACCTACACCTGACTACTAAAAAGCCAAAAAAAAGATATCCTGACAATTTAAAAAAAAGACCACCTATCACTCAGCCAGTTTCGAGCAAAAAAAAAAAAATAAAGTAAAGAAAAAAAAGCCGCTACTCACGCGCGAATAATTAGGCGTACACGCGATGTATGTCTCAAGTTTCATTCCCTCTCATCAATTAGCCGCGTTAAAATTTGCGAGTATACGTTAAAGCGAGTTTAAATCTACAAATGTACATATGTATAAGAAAGGATATCATTTGTCCAAGCTCAAGGTCAACGGATGGATAGAAAATGATGACACGAGATCGTTAAATTCCTCTTGTGTGTGCTTTCTTTTCTTTATTTCTTTCTTTCTTATTTTAGTCAGTAGGAGGGCGCGAGTAACGGGAATAGCACGTAGATGATATGCTGACGAAGTGATTTTTAAATGACTGGAAATTTTTTCTTCATTTATTTTGAACTTTGCTTTTACGAATATTTTAGCAGAATGATCGATGTGCTGTTAGAATCAGTTAAATTAAATTAAAAGTAATTATAGTAATTAAATAAGAAAAATTCAAATTTACATTAAGTAGCTGTAAAATTTAAAAAAAATCAAACATTATTTTTTTAAATAATTAACTTATTTGAAACACAAAAATAGTATTGAATAAATCCTTTCTAACTAAATTGAATAGCTTGAAAATTTATTAACAAACCATTGAAACTGCAAGTAAAACGTATGCATAATCAAAATTCGCATCATATTGTTAGATAATACTTTCTTTTATGCGATATTATATTTTTTCATGGCATACGTTAAAAGTATTTTTTTCGAATCCATATTTATTGCTTAGAAATCTTATGGTTTGCATAAAAATTGCAATAACATGACCACAAAGTAGATGCTATTAATTACATAGGAGGTTTCATATACACTTTCTCTCGAAACATTTAAAAAATTTTTAAAGCAGCAGAAAGTTTCACTATATCGATTAACAATATTCTGCAAAGAAAAGAAGTCGATATAAGAAATTTTGAATTTTATTTTAATTTAATTTATCTAAATATTTGTAGAAATATTGTTATATTTATGCATATAATTGCTCAATTGGTTTTAAAAATTTTTTAGGGACATTGATTGAATGATATCTTAAAAATTAGCTTATAATAATTGTTGGATAAAATCAGTTTTACTACTTTATAATGATTTTTATATGATTTAAAAGTAATGAAAAGTAATAAAGAAGTTATATTACTTTAAGGTACTTAAAAAAAGTTTTAATGTCATAAAGAGGCCATCGTATTCCTATAATGCAAAATCGATTGTAATAACTTTATAAAATAAAAAGAAAATTTTTAAGCCATAAAAATTATCCGATATTTAAGGCAATCACTTTGTCCATAAAAAAAATTCTTTTCAACCCGGTATTACATCTTTTGCCAAATAAAAATATCTTAATCTTTCAAAGTGTAATTTGTTCCCATATAAAAAAAAAATAAGTTTCCATCTTTACTCCACTTATAAATCGTCGTGAGAGCACAAATTCTACTTTTCAAGCCAAAGCATACAACGTAACTCAAGGTAGAGATCCTCAGCGTTGTTATATATTGTAGATTTTGCACCTCCTTTTTCACATCGGAAAACTAGTGCAAAGCTTAAAGTACGTACGTATATGTATATATATATATAAAACGTGACACATCCGGGAGAGACTTCTCCAGCTGATTGCAATCGATACATAGAATCCGCTCTTATTTCGGCTTTCAGTTCCGGATATATAGGATATAAAGAAAAGGTGATAAAAAGAGAGAGAGAGAAAGAAAAAAAAGAAGAATATTTGAAGGAAGAGTAAGTGAACTGGAAAAAGGTGTATTGGGGAAAGGATATATGTATTGGGTTTTTGTTGGGAGGGTTAGAGAATAGGTGACAGATTTTGTTGCAAAGGGTTGCGGACAGGTTTACACCTGGAATTGATGTGGTTGCTGCTACAGTTTCGAAAAGCTTTATTGAACTTTCTCGAGAATGTATGGACTGTTAAAAGATTTTCTTTAGGGTTATAAATTAATTTTGTTACGTAAAATTTGTATTAATTATTTTTATAACTTTTGAATTTATTTTAATCAGTTTTAAAGAATTTAATTATGAAATCAATTTTGAAATGTATTCAGAATAACTTTGAAAATCACAGAATAAAAATAATGAATCAATGGCAAGGTGTAAACACAGAATGCTAAAACATCAGCGCAATGTAATGATGTAAAAATGTATTGAATGTAATTAAGCAATATAAGCTGTATAGTCTGAAAGGACTCGAAGCTATAATAAAAAAAAACTCACATCAATTATAAATAAAAATAATAACTTAGAAATATTTTTTTTTTTTATTTAACATCGCTGGATTTATGATATCATTGTGATGCTAAATAAGCGACGGAGGTTTTCAATGTGTTTGTAAACAAAGCATATGTATCGTATACAGTGATGCTTGTATCAATCGGTCGCCGCGAGCGGGATTCGAACTCGAGTCCTCGAGATTATGAATCCATCGCTCTACCGACTGAGCCACTGACGACTTCATTTACAAATATTAAATTAGATATATTTTAAAAAAATATTAGAATTTATCGATGATTTAGTGATTATTAAAACAAAATAAAAAATGTATAAAGCATAAAGTGAAATAAGCTTTAATTTTTTAGCAAAAAATGTATAAAATTCAATTATTAATTTTCATTCATTTATTTCGACATTTCACAAGATTATAGAATTACGGATAAAGCTTTTTGATCCGTTTTTTAATAAACTCGGTACTGACGCAATACTTCATACTATATTTATGAATTTCCTACTTTATTTAATACGTTATTTAAACACATGTATAATAAATTCAATACAAACGATTAAACATCGAAATGTATACAAAAGAAGAAAAAAGAGAATTTAATATAAAAAGGTTAATACAATAAAAGAGTTAAAATAATTTTCTATATATTCCATACAGTGGCGAGTGAAAAATATATTAAAATATTACCATGATGAAAAGCTGAGATTTATATTTCCATTTATATTACTTAAAATCCACTTTCTTAACAATTTCAAAGAATGATACTTTTTCAATTTTAACATTTTAAAACTTTTCTTTATAAAATTAAAAGAAATCTTCAGTATTACAGGAAGAAAAATTTTATCTAAAAAAATTAAATATAATTCAATATAAGATTTAAGAATAATTTTTTTTTCCTCTTAACACTAGAATTTTTTTCAATTTTATATTTAAATTCACAATAATAACGTAATTTTTTTCTCATGCAAATTCTTTCACTATATACACTATCAATATTCTAAAAAGTCATATAAAAAAAAGGAAAAAACGAAACGACATATCGATTTTAGAATGAACGAAAAAATTCGCAGATCGATATCTTGTAAATACGTTTATTCTCTCGCGACAGTTGTTTAAAAGTTATCTATCTGAACTACTGGTCCAACAGTAGGAGAAAGAGCAAGAGCTCTCTGTGTATGTGTGTGTTAATAAACCGCAAACGAGAATGTTAGAGCCCAAGTTTAAAGGACCACCGTGACAAAGTGTCAAGCCAAGCTTGATGTTGATATGTGTCTGTATATGCATATATACGTATATATTTTCTTGTATATGCATTTCCTGTTTCTATATCAATTCTACAATGTCACGTTACGTTAACGTCGTTAAAATCCCAGCTCTGTGTTTATTGTTGCGCAGTGTATGCCTAATGTATATCGACTGAAATATTACTTTTCGCGGTGTATAGTAGAGGTGAGTTTGGTATAACAGAGAAAGTTGCTACGTTGAAATTTGAGATTGTTGGAGGATGTTGGCTTTCGTGAGGATTTTTGTTAAATTTTTTTTTATTTGGAAAAACGAAGGTTTTGTTATCTATAATTTTTTTTCTTTGAAATAGTAAAAGTGTAGTTGTTAAGATTAAGATAATTAAAGTAATTTAGTTTTCTTGTAATTTTGGTTTTTCTTGGCTCAAGGATTATCTGAGTCTATTGAATTTTAAATATAATTATTAATAAAAAAAAGTCATCAGCATTTGAAACTTTTACTTTGTAATTTAACAAATCAACATATAAAGTATAATTAGAAAAATCGTTTTTTTTTTGAAATTTTAATAAGTACTATCCGTTTTTATTAAAAACTTAAATTTTCACTCTAATCACAAAATCCTAAATAAAAGAATCATCGAGTCCTCAGTGGCTAACTCGGTAGAGCAATAAATTCGTAATCTCAAGGTCCCGAGTTTGAATCTCGGTCTCGACCGATTGATACAAGCGCTACTGTATGTTACATGTGCTTTATTCACAAACGCATTGGCAACCTCCGTCGTTAATTAGTATCGGAATGATAGCTGAAATACAGCAATGTTAAATAAAATTAAAAAAAAAAAAAGTTTGTCTTTATTTATACCAATTACAACTATATAATATTCTCTACTTTGACATGACACATTTCGTCAAGTAATATAAACAGCTCTCTCCTACGCACACACTTGCTTGCCGATACCCTTGTGCAAAAAAAAAGAAGAAGAAAATAAAAAAAACAGGGTTGGGTAGTAATAGTATAAGCTTCCGTTCCAGATGGCTGCTTTCGAACTATATTTATATCAAGCACGTATATGTATATCGAATATAAATTTTCTAATCGGTAGATATATGTATTTAAGCAAACGCCTCGTTGTCGCCATTGAAAAAAGAAGAAAGAAAAAAAAAATTGAAATTACAGGCGCTGTCGTATATTAGGGTTTTCGAGTACGTATATGCATGGGGAGGGAGAAGAGCTGTTAATTACTTTGATATGAAATTATGCTTATGTAGACCTTGGTTGTTAAAAAGTTTCGATTTAAAAAGTTGGCTGTATGAAGAAGTTCTAAGAAAACGAGTTGCGAGCAGGGGAACTTGATGAAATAAGTATGATGGTAAGGATTTTGCGAACATCGTGTTTTTCTTTCTTTATTTTTTTTTTTTTTTCAAGTTGATGGACTTGTTTGAGGAATTAATTTTTGCGAGTAGTTTTGAGAAATAATTAGTTGTACAGTATGTTATTATAATAAAAAGTTTAAATTTTCATTCAAGTCGATTTAAAATATTGTGTAATGTTAAAAAAGACATGAAATTTAATGTATGTATTTTAATTCTCAATAAAATTTTCAAAAGAAATTTTATTTGGACCATTAATATTATATGTGCATGAGAATTGATGTTTAAGAATATAACCTATTGATGATTTGCATATTAATTAATACATTTTATTGCAAATTAAGTAATTTTAATGCATAATACACTTTAATTGTTGAAACACATTAAATTTCATTTTAAAATTTCGATGAAAACTTCATTAAATTTCATACATTGGCTTTTTTAACAGAGTGTTTATATAAAAATGATGATAAAAGTTGTGTATTTCACCAGCTAATTTATGAATTGAGGTCGTCAGTGGCTCAGTCGGTAGAGCAATGGATTCATAATCTCGAGGATCCGAGTTCGAATCCCGCTCTCGGCAGCCGATTTATACAAGCACTACTGTATACGATACATGTGCTTTGTTCACAAACACACTAAAAACCTCCGTCGTTAATTAACATCGTAATGATAGTATTAATAAAACGACGTTAAATAAAATTTAAAAAAATAAATAATTTTTGAGTTTTTACTTGTCATCCTCTTTTTTTTCACATAAATAATGTACTATCAACAAAAAAATGAATCATCTAGAAATTTTATTGATTACATGATTATTAAATTTTTAAAAATCTACACCGTTTTCTCCACTTATTATGAATAATTTTTCAAATCAGTCAAAGATAATAGCTGATAAGTTTTCAATTAAAAAAATTTTCACTATCATGAAAATTTAAAAAAAAATTGAAAACCAATCAGCCATTATCTTTAACAGTGACCTTTTTATCTCTAAAACCCCAGCAATTCGCACACACGTTTCACACGTACACACATCTAATTCTCAGCAAACATATAACCACAATGGCTACTGTAAATCTATATATCGAGCATCTTTGTCTTATCCTTTGTCTTTTGTTATATTAGCGAAAGGTAGAAAAAAACCTCTAAGAGAGCAACGTTGTTCGAGAAGACTTGAGGCTTTACTCTTTTCTGCTTCCTGGTTTACCGTGTACTGCGGTACACCGCTAAAGCAAGGATAAAAGGACTTTATCCTTGTTGCTTATACGTGAAAGGGAGCTTTTTAAAGTAGCCGCTCTCTAAGCTTTTGTTAACTTCAGTTAGGAAAGAAATTTTCTTTCCTTTTTTTTTCTTTACTTTGCTTTTCATGTAGTTAAAACGAAGTTGTTGTTCTTAATGGTGTGGTTAAAGCTATATACATTGAGGTCTGAGTGGCTCATGCGGTAGAACGATGGACTCGTAATCTCGAAGTCCCGAGTTCGAATCCCGCTCTCGGCCGATTGACACAAGCACCACTGTGTACGTTACATGTGCTTTGTTCACAAACACACTAAGAATCCTCCGTCGCTAATTAGCATCGCAATGATAGCTGAAATACAGCGACGTTAAATAAAATATAAAAAAAAAAAATTAATATTGTGTACAATAATCGCTGTGTCATTATTGATGGTTCAGTAGAAGACTTTGTTATTTAAAAATTTGTTTTTTATTTATAAGGTATTGTAATATAATTTTTAGTATTTTCTTTTGTAATTTTAATCACAGTTGTTATCGACCAACAGTTGATTACTAGTAAAATATATCATGACACACGGGGTATGAATATTAATAAACTTCGTATTTAAAAGATGAATTTATAGCACTGTAAAACAGTAGTAAATAACTAAACCAATAAATATCGGCTTCTCTTTAAAGTACGAAAATTTCACGGTATAAATATTACGTACTGCTACAAATAACAATTTATAACAACGTTTTTAAGAGTATTTGGTAAATAAAATTTTTTTTTTTTTTTTCATCCAAATTCTCGAACGTCATAAATACTTTAAACCGCTGGAAAAAAAAAGTAACTGTTAAATATTTTATTTAATTCGACGCGTTTTAAAGTTGAAGATTTTTTCTTCCAGAATGCTACGCGAATTATAAATGTAGTAGCTATGTAAATAAAGTATTCCGTAAACGAATAAAAAAGCAATTAATATTAATTACGTCAAGCGCAGCGACTTAACATCATCGATCACCGAAGTGATACTCGAAAAAAAAAAATTTTTTCGAGTAAACAAAATTTTACATCTAAAAAACACTCTTGTTCGTCGAGCTTGTAATTAATCACTTGCATATAAAACATTGTAGCTATAACGTCTAAATCAAGAATCGCATCATCATCTTGCATTCAGAAGAAAGATAAAGATTGAAGAAAAAAAAAGTTGAAGAAAGAGACATTCTTATTCTATCCTTTTACATCACGACTACTAATTTGCGTGCGAAAAGACGTTCGCTTACACAGACATAAAAATTTGTCATCACTTTTGCCGAGCTATTTTGCGCATTAATTTCGCAACACGATGTCCTTTCATCGCGTGCAAATAAAAAGAAAAGTTTAAAAAAGCAAAAAATAAATAAAAAGCAAATAATAAATAAAGAACGAAAAAAGAAGGAACCATAGAGAAAAGATTCTTTTTTTTTATTAAATTCCAGAGGCGGCTGAACGCGCGCGAATCTTTGTCGCGAAAGCAAAGCAAAGAGGCGATAAAAATGCAAACGAGAATAGCCGGTGACGCAAGAGACGCACTCCGTATTCGTAGTAGCGCTTGCTAATATATGTGTGTGTATAATAGGGGGAGTGAAAGAAGCGCAGTAACGTTTTGTATAGCACGTGTTCCTTTTTTTCTAATAAGGAGCCAGTGAGTAATTGGTTTAGTTTAGTCTAATAAAATGTGTCGTTAGGTTACAGATTGGGTTTAATGTCTATTTCGATAAAATTTGGTAACAAATTGTTAAACATCTAAAAATGTTAAATTTTTCTAAAATCACATTAAAATCGTTGAATTTTAAACTCTCTAGCTTTCTTCAAACATTCAAACATCCCATATTTTCTCAAGCTCTGTAAATAAAACCTTCCATTTACCATTCATGAAAAAAAAAAAGCATAATACATATTTCTGAAAATATTGATATATAAGTTCTTTGTGTCTATAAGCGTTTCTTACATCTTTTCCTATACAACGGCGCGCAAGTTCGATGCTTACATACAAGCATAAAAGCGCATATATGAAATCCACGCGAATATAAGCGTTTTCTCTCTCTCTCTCTTTTTCTCTCTTCGACAGAAATAACGTGCTTGTTTGGATTCGCGCACGAGGAAGCATTGCACGTATATGTACACTTGTATACGTATGCGAATATGCGTTTTAGCTTATGTATAGGGGAAAAACGCGGGGCTTTTGTGCTTGCTTTTAAGCTCGTGGGCGCCGTGGTTTAGACTAGAGCTAGAGATTTATATTCTCAACCGTTTTCTCCGTGTTATGCTTTTTTATTAATAAAAGTTCTTCAGTCTTGTTTTTCTTTCTTTATTTATTTTTTTGTTAATGCTTCATTGAAACATCTTGATTGCAGGAGAGCTTTTGTGAATACTGCAATTGAAAATAAAATATTTTTCATTGTTCTTGAGATAATAGTTACTTATTTTTTTGCTTTTTGAATAATGCAAATGAAAATTAATCTCATTTTTCTACGTTACGTAACGTCAAACGATTTTTTCCGTCTTTTGTTTAATTAGAAAAAAGTGTAATGAAGCAAAAAGTAATTACGTTTATTCTAATAATTTTATTTCCACAAAAGCTTGAAAAAAAAAATCAAGAATTTAAATGCCATATATACGCAACGGCTTTAATTTCATGTTATAATGCGTTAAGGAATGCGCAAATAAGGGAAAATTACAAGGCGCCGTTTTTCCAATCATTCAAGCAATGTGTTTATACGCGCATAACGTTGTATGTTATAATGTAACAACGTACAAGTTAGCCAAGTATACAAGACACCCTATTCACGAAGATAACGATAGCAATGCGCGCTAGCCTCAATGCCTTGCGGGCCATCTATATCGCGCATAGTGGCAATTAGTGTCGCGACAATTTTCCGCTATTTTCTGCACTCTAATGCTCTTTTTTTTTCGCAAATGTTACTGTTTGATAATTTATTTTTTACTCGCCGTCTTTTGATGTCGCGTTATTATTACTTTTTTTGTTTTTTTTTTTTGACTTATTTTATTTTAGATGATCGAGTATTTAGGTTGAAAAAATTGTTTTTGTGATAAACATTGAAAAGTTGTTTGTAAAACCTTGATTAAAATAAGTTTGAATCTGTAATTGGATACAGCGCTTAATGTAGATGGATAAACATTTATAACTCCTTGTTTGTTTTTGAAATTCCGTACATTTAACATCTGCCGCTGGCCTTTTTATCGGCGAATGTGCGAAATATCACGAATCCATAAAATGTTAAATACGCGTGCTTTTTTTAAAAAAAATTAATTTATGCTCGAAACCTTGAGGAATAAACAGTCTTTTAAAAAAAAATTTTTTGATTTAACATTATTTTCATGCATTTATACTTAGAAAGCTTGACTTTGATTTTTTCGAAGCTACCAATCGAAAAATAACGTATTTTATAAATAGCCGTGATCTTCAAAAAAACAAATTTTATTTTTCTTGTATTTTTAATATTTTTACAGAATGTTTCGTCATGAAATATTCTTTCTTAAATTAACTTCAAGTTATCCCCAGTATATAATTAATTAAACCGACTCCTCCCTCTATATTCTGATCCTTTTATTATCTCCAGTACTTCGCATTTGCAATCCTTTATATACCTTGTATGAAAAGCAACGAATGTAGGTGACAAGGAAATATGAGGTAATCGATGGTTGTATCTACAATATCTGATAACATCGTTAATCTTTCAAGAACGTCATGTTTTTATATACTTTTTTCCTTTTTTTTATTATTAAGTATCAAGGTGCAAACAATAATAATATTTACTTGTTTTTATTAACTAATCAAGTTCTTCAGCTGATAATTTCATTATTGTTTTAATAAATATTTGATTTCATAATTTATCCTATTATACAATTATTAAATGTTCGGAAAATTAAGCGGTATCAATAGCTATTTAAACTTTAAAATTTGAATAATTTTAAAAAATTCAACTTACCAAGTATCTCTCATAATAATCCCTATTGTATTCATCATCGGCGGCAATGCCGTTGTGATAGGCACCGTTGCACGCGTGCAGCATCGTCGTACCACTTATCGACCTCACCCTTTTGCATTTATTAATTTGCATGTAAATATTGAGTGAAAATAATAAAACTTAAATGATAAAAACCATCAGCACTCGATGATATAAAATCATTTTTATATAATCATCACCCCATGATACACCATCACTTACAACCAAATAACACTGTATAACACATATTCATCACATTATTACTTATACAGGGTGTAAGTGTAATAGCATGATTGTAAATTATTTTAATATTATAGTTTTAGTATACGTAACATTGAATACGACGATGTTTAACGCGCAGGAGTCAACGGAGAACTCGCGCGCAAAGCCGCGTTTTTCGTGTCTTTGCCGCGAGGATGTGTTATGTAGCGTCAAAAAGAGGGAATATAACTACGATCCAGGGTATATCTCGCGCATGCGCAACCCATCTTCTTCGTCTTCTTCTTCTTCTCCTTCTTTCTCCTTCCTTCGCTAACAACATACAACTTCTTTCGTTTTCTTCTCTTTTTTTTTCTGTTTTTTTTTTTCTTTTCTTTCTTTTTTTCTTTTCTTTTTATTCTTATATATCTCTAAAGAGGAGAACGTCTTCACTTTGGCGCTTCGCTGACGCTTGTCGCTAATCTTCCGCTACGATTATATGAAAAGCCTTCTTCTTTCTTACTTCTTTTTTTCTTATTCTTCTTCTGCATCTTCTTTTTCCTGTTTATCTCTTTTCTTTTCTTTTTTTTATACTTTACGTCAAGTGGGTGGAGAAAGAGGTTTGTGTGTTGTATTCAAAGCTTTTAGGTGTGGGAAAAACACAATGCTTTTGTCGTACATGTAATCCTGTAATAGCAACCTTTTTTTTCCTTCGCTATAGCATGTACTTTTTTATGTGGGTTAAACGACGCAATTGATAGATAACGTTTAGTTTATTTTATTGCTGCTTTTTTTTCTATTGCACCGAGAGATAGAGAATTGAATTATTGTGAATTGAGTATTAAAGTGTACAGCCTGTGTGAGAAGAATATAATTATTATTTTTAATTGTGAGAAAAGTTTTTTTTTTTTAAACTTTTAATATTATTTAACGAACGGCGCTTTACTCATTATGTAATGAAATTTAACGATTTATTAATTAACATAATTGAATGGGGATTATATCGATGTCATATAAAATAAATTGTCAAAAGCTATTCGAATTTATTGGAGCGAGTTAAATGAAAAGAGCTTTTTTTAAATTTTACTAATAAATGGAATTTTAATAATTTTAAGCATTAATAATCTTAAATTAAGCTCAATAATATAAAAAGCATGAAAATTTCACTTTTCATTTTATTTTAACTATATTTTCTACAATATTGATTTACTTGCTCTGCAATTAATATTTATTGTACTCTTTTTTATGTGTTATTCTTTTAAAGAACTCCCATTAAGATACAAAGAAACAATAATCTTTCCGAGCCGGTGAATGGCTCAGTCGGTAGAGCGTTGGATTCTTAATCTCGGGGCTCTGAGTTCGAATCCCGCTCTCGGCAGCCGATTGACACAAGCACCACTGTGTACGTTATATGTGCTTTGTTCACAAACACACTGAGAAACCTCCGTCGAAAATTAGCATCATAATGATAGCATAAATACAGCGACGTTAAATAAAATTTTAAAAAATATATATTTTTATAATGAAGTTTTTACCCTTCTTCGGTTTAATTTTTTAACGTTTTTTATGAACCGGTTACGAAAAAAAGTATAGATTATATATAAATAGTTGCTGTCGGTTCATATCATTTGTCTCGATACACATCGGTTTTCGTTTTTAATCTTTTCTTTTCCTCTTTCTCTTATAGTTGAGCAAAAACGTCCTTGATCCTCTCTTCGATTGGTATTTGATTGGCTACGATTGGCTAATTTACAAGAAAGACCGAGACGATCAAAGCGATATATATATATATATATATATATATATATATATATATATATATATATATATATATATATATGTATATATTTTTGCAAAGCCTTAAGGCGGCGACGCTCGTTAAACTAATGCGTTTCGAATTGTAATGCGCGTGCAATAGTATCGAGGAAGTGCTTTTTTTTATTTATTTTTGTTGAATAGAATAGATTTTTAAAAAGTTTGTTAAAAAAAAGAAACAGAAAAGAGAAAGATTTTTTTATAGATGAATTGGCTTAATGAAGGATTTTTTTGCAGCTGTAGCCGATGGATGAGATTTAAAGCGTCTGGTGTAAAACGTCAAAATCAAAAAAATTTTTTCTACAGTAGAGGAAAGGTAGATCAATTAAATTCAACTAAATAAACTAAAATGCAATTAAACATATTAAAGATTATAAAGATCAACCAATAGCATTATTTATCTGATAAGATTGATTATCATTAAACGAAAATCAATAAAATCTATCAAATGTATAGAATCACATTAAAATAAATGTAGAATATAAAAATAAAATGTTATCATATTTATTATTGCGAGTTAGTTAAAGTTTAATAGACAAGCGGAAATGCGACCCTTTTTCAAGTATGAAAAACAATGGTCATTCGTGTATCAAATGATTTCGTGACCAAAGTGACAATCTGTGCTTTAATAGCGATCGATTACTTACATCGATTAGATCTCGTTTTGAATCATTATAATCGATCACGCTTTTTATAAGTGTAACATTTAATGCTTAGCAATTGTGTATATACCTTGCTTATTAGAAGAATGACATGATATCCGGTTGCATTTTTTTTATTGAGCTTTGGATTTTAGTTTATTACATTACTTCAAAACATTGTTTTTTTTATGTAACAACAAAAGTAATCAAATTTTTGTTTTTTGTTTGAAAAAATAAAGTATTATATTAAATTTGTTACTTTTGTCGAAATTTAGGTCCCAGTGCAAATAATTAAAGTGAAAATAAGCAACAATTTTCGGTATTATATTACTACGTTATTTTGTTCCATAATATACTTTTTTCATTTTTTGCACGTACAGATTGAATAATAAAAGAAACTTTTTTTTATTAGGTACGTGATCAGATTGAGGACTGTTTTTTTCTTAATCTTAACAATAAAATCTATTTTCTTAATCTTAACAATAAGTTCTCAATCCACTTAAGCATACGACAAAAAACTTTCTTCAGTCGTCATTATTTATCTTTTTTGTGATTTATATTGTATTTTTACATTTATATTCATGAATGGTATTTTAATATTTTATACGAAATACATTAAACATTAAGTAAAAAAAAACATTTCGTTTGATTATATATTATTAACTATTAAGATTATCTCTGTGCTTTTCTAAAAAAAATTACTTTTATTGCTTTGTTTTCAAGAAAAACACGAAAATTCAAATTTTTTGCCCTAACCTCTATTTTTAAAGTTTTTAAAATTATTCTTTGAAAACGAAGCAATAACATTTATTTTTCCTCATCAAAGAAAATACTGATATGAGACATGGCTTTCTCTTGATTTTTTGCTACAATCATAAGTTTTTATAAAAAAAAAAATTCTTCGATTAGAAAATAACAGAGATATGCGACTTCCTCTTAAAAAGAAGTTTGAAATTTCATTAAGATCATGATATGTTCATAATTTCAAAATTGGAGTCTCACTTATATGGAAAGTGAAACTATTTAAAAAACGAGCAGCCAGTAAGTAAAATAAATATACAACTTCCGAACAAGATATCAATCGACGCAAGAGGTATGCAACTCTTCGAAGGTCTCCTTTTCCAAAATATCTTAGCATCAACACATATCTCATACTAACATTATATCCTCTCAAGTGCATATTCTCAATCCTCAAGTCATACATTTGCCTCCCTCTCAAAAACCAAAAGAAAAAAAAATTATATACATACGCATTCCGTATACTTTGAAACATGAAAAAGCAAGAGAGATAAACATATGTCCAAGAAGAAGAAGATTCTAATCTATACGATAAGGTAAGAGTACCAGAATGAGAAAGATTTAAATTTAGACGGAAATGCAGACGCCGCACTTTAATTTTTACCCCCTTCTTCTTCCGGCGCAGCCGACAAAACCTTATGCTTTTCTTTCTTGTTTTTTATTCTTCTTCATTCACTCCCTGCGCAGTATGCCGTGCTCCAGAAATAAACGCAAAGCGTGTATATAAGCGTGTCTGGCGCGTGCCCTCCACCGATAAAATTCCATGTGTTAACTTTTCAGTTGGGCCGCCCTTTTTGGTAAACCCGACGACTCTCTTTTTTTTTTTAATTTTCTTTCTTTTTTTTACTCGCTTTTTTTTATGGTGTTTGGTTAAGCCGGCAGGAAAAGATGGACGTTTTTTGAGATTTGTTGGAGCTAATTGTTTTGAGAATAGTCATGTGTAAATTATTTGATTTTAAACGAAGTAGTTTTCGAGTTTATATGTTGACTTTTGGCTGGGGTTTGTTAGGCTAACAAGAAAAATTTGATTTTTTTTCCCAGACTTGTTGAAGTTAATTGTTTTAAAAATCATCGTGTAAATCATTAAGTTTGAAATGAAGTAACTTCTGATCTTGTAAGAAAGTATATTTTTCATGAAAGTTCTTTTTTGAGTTCATGAAATCTTTTCACTTGAAAGTCATATGTTCAAAATTTTCAAGTATCAAGATAAAAATTAATGTCTAAAGGAATTAGTTTAAAAAATTTAAAGAAATTATAATCCTTTTTTTATATGAAAATTAAATTACAAAATTATTCAAAAAGTTTATGATCGTGATTTAGTGAAATTTCATACGTCAAGACTTAAATAAAATTGTATACAGAATACACACATAAATGTTAATAAAAATTTAGAATTTTAGTTCGTGTAAACAATGACAGCTGTGAAATATTCAAAAAAACGTACTCGTCAAACAGTTAATTTTACATGCACATAAGAATTTTTACGAGATATTCTTTTTAGAACATTTAAAAAAAAAAAAAAAAAGATAACGACTTTTTTCTATCGCTTTGATTATCGCCGACTGTGTGTATATACTGAAAAGCAATTTTTTTTCTATGTTGATAGAAATGTGTCAAAAATGTTCTTTTAGAAAATTCTTAACTGTTGACATTGAAGCTGTTAATCAAATCAACATGAGAATTTTAAGATCTCCTTGTGCATTGACTATAAAAAAATAAAAGGAGAAAAAGTTTACGCTGTTTCGTTTAATCGCGTTGAATACTTTATTGCTCCGAATTATAAATAGCTTAAAAAGTATAAAAAGATTTTTGGATATATTTGACCTCAGGTTCTATTTTTAATGATAAACGTTCAAATATATAACAAGATTACTCATCTTTTAAAAGAAAATATAATGTTAAACGACAAAAACAAAATTACACAGCTGAATACTAAATTTCAATTATAGTTTACATCGTAGTTTTTATTCTTAACAATGACAAGATATACTGCTCTTGTATTTAATAATATTATAATTTACGTTTATTGCAACCTACTAGAACGTTCATATTCAATACCATTTTTTATTCAGCTATAGAATATATAGAATTATTAAATAGGTTGCAAGATAAATTTCAATTATTGTTTTCATTCAAAACAATGATGAGACAGTATTTTCTTCTCATCCGAACGTCTCATATCTTTCGATTACAATTTATTAGAATGTGATTAAACAACAATACTTGTGCAAACGTAACAAGAGATTGTTCAAATCCATCTACTTATAAATTCTTTAGCCTCTGCTCCAGTCGAGATCTTACAGTATATTTTCTCACATTTTTTTCATCTTCAAATCATCTGTTATACTTATCTTTAAAAAAAAAAAATTAATTTCCAATCGATACATATCATAACAAAACAAAAATGTGGGAATAAGCAGACGCGTGGCTGCTGTCAAATAATCGAAAACTGACAAATGAGTTAACGTCAAAAGCAAGGTATATTATTGTGACTAGTATACACGTATACACGCATTCCTTTTTTCTTTCTTCGCTTCTATTTCTATAATAAAAACGCTGAAGTAGGCGTTCCGTTTCACTCCGTATCAACGTCAAAGAGATGTATCAAATAAAAGAGCATATGTTTCTTGTTAACTTTAAGGTAAAAGGCACCGAAACTTGCTTTCCTTTTGCTTTTTTTTTTTCATTTCTTTTTCTAAAGGATGAAAAGAGAAGAGATAAGTGTCGATAAAACGTTTATTATGGTATATAGAGATTTTAATATTTTTATTCTTTTGTCGTGTCAATGACGGTATACAAACTATTGAAATTCTCGTATAGAAAATAAAGTATGAGCGTCAAGTGTGATGAAAAGTGATTCGGCCTTTTTGATCTTTTTCTTTGATTAGAAAAAAATAGTTTGAAAACACTTGTTTAACTTGCATTTGCTTGTTTTTTAAAAAAAAAAGGCTTTTACGCTTTTATTAAATATCGAAGATAAGGTGCAAATATTCATTTATTATCAGGTATAAATAGAGGATTTTAAAGCGTCTTGAACTAATAAAAAATGGAATAATAATGATATTGAACGCGAACCCATTATTACACATTCAAAGGCGTCATTGACGAAAGGTTATTACAAAATGACTTGTAGATCCTTTAATCGGAACAATATATCAGCGCGCTATAGGTATAGCTCGAATATTCATGAAACTATGATTGATATTCTATAGAATTTCCATTGAATCTTTGGAAGAAAGAAGAACGACGAAGTCAAACAAACATCTTAAGCAAATAACTCGGATTGTAGTTATAAGTAAACACCATTATTATACCGCTGTTGACTGTCGTTGTTGCGAAATTATTCCGAAAATTAAACTTGATTATTTGACTTCCTATAAATATGGAAGCGAAACGCTTCAAACTTATTCATGGATGAATTTACTTTTGACATTTGAGATAAGTGGGAATTTCACAATAAACTGGAAGGATCGATTTTGATGGAATTTATAGTATTCTTAAAAATAGTCCTTCAAAGAATGTGAAACATTTCAAAAATATAAATTTTTGACGTTTATATTTTAAAGAAATATTGAAAAATTGTTTTGGCATATAATGCACAATACTGAAAAATATATTTGTATCTAAAATAATAACGGATATTTTTATTCATTGTTTCCCAAGTAATCAATTAATTAATTGACTCATCAATCTCTTACAACATATTTCGATCATTAACTTTACTCATAAAAAGAAACTAAACGTTAAATTCATGCATCATCAATCGATCTAGCGAATAAAAATTTAATTTCCAAAAACTCAGTCCATGCAAATATAAAAATTCTCCAACAATTCTGCATATCATTTTCAAGATCCAATTACATATATTTTCCTCCATATCGCTCGTGCAGGGGCAATCGACCGAGCAAACGAACGACACACAAAGAGAGAGAGAGAGAGAAAAAAAAAATTCTATGTATGTTTGAGCTAACCCAAGCGAAATCAAATGCTGGCTCTGGCCATACCGCGCGTACATGTCGATTCATCGAAAAAGTGCGATGATGAAAAAATTCTTTTTATACAAGCTCATCCAATTCGAATAATGTACGAAAATCATTTTTTTTTTGCTGACGCTCATATACGTTTGTTATTGCCAGAAGCCTATGAAACGTATTTTTTTAAAGTCACTTTCACAAGCAGATATGCCAATGATAATAGTAAGGATTTACAATAGTTATCGCAAAGGCATGGGTCAGCAGTTCAAGTAAAAAGGTATAAAGTAGTAAAAATGTACGATATTATTAAAAATATGGATGACAAATGTCTTGATAATAATAAAGCCACTATTTTACAAATATTAATAAAATAGCTGAAAAACAAATTTTTATATTAGTCATTATTCAGTGAATTCTGAAAAACATTTAAAGAGCGATAAAAAGTACTTTAAAATATTAAAGTGAGTAATACCAGTCTAAATGTTACATTTGTATTTAATAACATGAAAAACTTTGAAAATCTAATATCTCCCACTTGCAGACAATCAAATACTTAACAATAAAGCTCTTATTAACGCATAATTAAAATTTCAAGAGAAATCTCGAGAAAGTTCAGCTAGTATATCAGCACCTTAAAGGAGAAGCTACGAGATACCCGTTGACCTAGTTGAAGAGAGAACCTTGAAGGGGTAGTTATGTTACCCCCTCGTACACACACACACACATACATATATATCCTCTTACGTAAAGAGACTCTATGGCTGATGCTCCAATCGTCTTCCGTTTCAATTTCTCTTTCTCTCTTTTCTTTATCGCTCCTCTTTTATTTTTATTTTCAAAGCTGGGGAGTTTTTGTTTTTCTTAGCCTTTTTTTCTATCCCTTGGAATTGGTAAATGAAAACAGAGCTTTGGTTACACATTGACGCGCGAGGAAACTTTAAACTCTCGTTAAATTGAAAATATCACGCTTTTGGGGGGTACGTTTCGCGTATGGGCTTTTGTAAAGAGAGAAGGTAAAGGTTCGCCCGATCGATTCCCAGCGATTTTACGTTAAATTTTTGGGATTTACTCGCTTTGTGGCTGGATATGGGAGAGTTTGCGCAATGTTTAACCAGACGTAAGCGAATTAAGCGAGTTAAGTGTTGCACCATCCCTTTATATTCAAACAATAAATTAGGATATAATAAACACATTGTGATAAATAAATATTTGAAAAAAATATAAAATTGTTTAAAAATTTCATACGGCTCTTAAAATTTTAACGGAACGTAAAGATTCTCTCTTTTTTTTTTAGTTTACCTAAACATCATCTGTTTAAACGCAAGTACGTGTGCAATAGAATTAGGACGCACTTTCTATGCGCAATACAGCTATACGATTACAGCAGTCTTTGCACGTATGGAATCATAATATGCGCGCCGAGGTATTTCATGCAGATTTTCAAATATTTGCTTTTTAAATTTTTAAATAAATTTTTTTTTTTCATTTCTCACGGGCTTGCTTTTAGTTGTGTACTAGAAATTTTCAGTATTTCTACTTTTTAGGTAATGAAGCTGTAATCGAATAAACTTTATATTGTGAATAATCGACTAGATAGTGATTATTTATAACTCTAAAAAATAATTTTATATCAATATTTAAATTTCAATTTTTACTCAATCAACGTAAATACATTAAAAACAACACTAAGGTTTTTATTTCCCGTATAAAATTAAATTTGCGTTTAATCTACTTCAATCCCAGACAGAAATATAAATTCTCGTTTACCATATTTATTGTTGAATATGAACGGTATGTTGTAATATTATGCATTTGAATTAAATTCGTTTTGATGAACTGCATTCAGCAAATGTATAATGCTCTGCGCGCAAATATATGTATACGCGTTTACGAAACATTTATGTTAAAAGCGCGCGTGGCGTTGAAAATACATTAAAATTTATTTAAACTGATTTAAATTCTGCGTTTTGTAATTCATACGCGTCGGAGAGAAAATAACGATAATTGATATAATGTAGAAAATATTTACTCTTTTTATTTCTTGATTGCTATTCAAATAAAGATAAGAACAAATCAAGATTTGCAAAATAAGAGAAATGAAATTTTTCTATGTAGTGTATGTATCTTACGTAATGCCTTATATTCATAAGCATTGAAAAAATTCTCTAAAATAACAAACAATATACAAAGACACTTACCGTGACAGTCTGACTATTAGTGGGACTTGGTGATGGGCTTGGCGTTGAATTTGGCGAGCATGATGCAGCGTCACCTGTCATCATAGACGAAACAGGCGGTTGTTGTTGTTGCTGTAGCTGTTGCTGCTGCTGCTGATGCTGCTGATGCTGCTGTTGCTGCACAGTACCGGCCACATTGTTGACAGTTGGAAAAGCTCTTGCCGGATCCGCCTGCCATTGTTTGTGAATTTGTTGCGAAGTATCTCGGAACCTTGCTCCCTGTAATAATAATCATCATCGGTTTTGTTTGATTATTTTTTTATTTATGTTAATATGAAAATTTAAGAGCTTTTTATTTTATTATAAGTTATAAGTGATAAATAAATATTTTTTAGTTTATTTAAAATTATTTTGGATTTTTGCTAGTATGTTTACACTAGAAAATATAATAATGTTACATAATATAATATATTCTAACAAATAGGTACATAACACACGATCTGCATTAATTAACCCATTTATATGATGTTACTTGGAATTTAGAACGAAAAATTAAAAGACTCGTACAATAATACCACACTCCGTAATCCGTAGTTTTTCATCTTTAAAACTTTTAATCACGCTATTTTCAAATTCGAATAATAATACCATAAGCTCAAGAAATTGTTTACGGTTTCTAAATTCAATAAGTAATACCCTCGCAATCGTTAATCTAATTTTGATTATTTAAAATAAACATTCATAAAGTTTTCAAAGAAAGTAGGTCAAAATTTTATACTTCCGATGCTTGTATACGCCTTTCTTCATTATTTTAAAGCAACAAAACTTTTTACACCGTTTAATATTCCAAGAAATTATTCAGCAAGTCATTCAATCGAGCGAGCTAAATTATTAACGATTCTCTGAATAATATATTCGTTTTCAATAATAAAATGAAAAATGCATAATTCAAACTTACAAATATACACATATTCCAAAACCTTCAATTCACATAATTCCTAAAACGTTCCACCAATAAATTTTCATGAAGAATATCTTCACTATTCAAGCAGATATGAAATAAAAAGAAAAAAAAATGAAAAAAATAAACTCAAACTATAGAAAAGATATATTTTCCCATAACAGCAGTTTAGATGAATTTGCATTGCTTATTACACAGGTTGCGCAGTCTAAGCGCTAAAGGGTAAATATTAGAAGACGTCATTACCTCAGCATCAGCGTTTCATTAATAGGTACACACACACATATACATACGTGCATATAAAGAAGAGAAAGAGAAAAAGGTTCGTGGACCTCGCGTGTGACTCTGTAATCTTTAGCTCCAGCTCAAGAAGTTTGAAAATTGCAGTTACGCAACTTGTCCATAATAACAATTAACGTTTTCACATATATACACAGACCGTGTATACACTGTCAAGCGACCAATCACGTATATGCTCGTTTTACAGTGTAATTTTGAAGCTAAAGATTTTTTTTTAAGCTTGCAATTGCTGTATACCAGAAAACCTTCTTTTTTTTTTGACGTCGGCAAAAGATGAAAAGGTACTATACACGATTTAGCCTTTTAATATTTAACTTTTTTTTTTCATGAATTTCACACGTGCGAACGGAGAGATGATGATGTCGGGCGAAAATATATACGTACGCTGGAAAAACGACACTTTAAGCTTGAATTTATGCAAGGGATTCAAAGTGTTCGATCGGATCATAAAAGTGTTGTTGGTACAGCCGCGGGTGATAAATGGCGCACGGGTACGGAAACTGATGGTGATCGTAAAAAATATTAAAATTTTTTAAAGCGCGATTAATTGAATTTTATTTGATAATCATGGGCTTTAAAAACGCATTATAATGAATTATAGATCTAATTATATAAATTCTTGCAATTATTTTATTTCTTCTTTATGCTTTTGTACTTTAAAAAATTAATATTTAAAATTTAAAAGACACACGCTGAGAGAAATATTATGGTAAAAATTATCGTTTACTTTGGTCACATGGAAACATAATACACATTGTTTTAGAAAACAGAAAAAATTACTCTTAGACAAGTAATTTTTAATGCATTTTATTGAAGTTTTAAAACAATAATTTTTCTTATTTTTCATTAAACAATAATGTGTACAATGCCACTGTTTTCACATAATAAAAGTAAAATAGTAATTTTCACTATAATATTTCTATCAGTGTATTATAAAACATGAGAACGGAACAACAAAACTAATTTTTCAAATTCAAGCAAGAACCAATACGTTTAAAAACCATTAAACAAACAATTTTTTCAAACAAAATGCAGAGACACACCCATTCGTAAATGGCAATGTTTTTACATAACTTGGAAAAAAAAAATTAATGTATAAAGTAACTTGTAAACTAATGGATTAGTTCCGATCATGAGCGCGATATTGAAGAAGAAAAGAAAAAGTAAGAAACGCGTAACTTTAAAGCTCCTTCGCGCGTTAATGCAATTTTTAACCACAGCTATAAACGATGTATATTCCATATACGCATGTATACACACATACGTACACGCCACACATAGTTCATTTGCTAGCTGTAATAAAACTTATCTTTACGAGCGGAAAAAAACGTCCTTACCTTAACGTTACTATTACTACTGAAAAATAAAAATTAGCAGCGTAAAATGGTACGTAGTAATAATGGACGATAACCGATTTGTTATTTCACGAAAATTACAATGATCTTATGGATTTTTTGCTCAAAGTTTTGCAAATAAAGAAAATCTTTTTTTTTTTCAATCGCTCGAATTCAAGCACGTAGCTTTTTAATAATTCAATAAGCGCTCTAGTTCCTTTTTTTCTATTTTCTTCCGAGTGTGTAAGAAAAAATTCTTTTATTTTTTCAGGTCACAACTAAACTCCGCAACTGGCTATCGGCCAATATTCTTTTATCGCAAAATTAAATAATACAATTTTCAAAATAATTAAAACCAATAAAAATTGAATAAAAAGAAACGAGGTCAAGCACGCGTATTAATAAATACTTTTTTTTATACAATTTTATAACTTTATTATTTCCATTTGAAATTATTGTGACGATGCATGATTGACTTTATAAATCGATTGTAAAATCATAACAGCCGAGCGCAGATACAAACCGCGCACTGTCAAGCAAATGCTATCGTCTGTATATGGGATGCGACGTGCAACCACAAATTCATGACTAGCTAAGCCGCCCGCGCACGAGAAATCATCAATTTCCTTTCACACGGATGTTTAACATGTAGTATATACGTCGATATATTATATTCATGCGCTGCTCTATGTATATGGATGTACAATTGTGCAGGGTTAAGGAATTCGATGCTATGGGAAATGTCGTATTATAGAGAATGGATTAAATAGTTCTGCGGTCGTTGTTTCAAATAGTTTAATAGATGTTGTTACTTTGATGTAGATGGAAATGCGATGTTGAATATTGTAAATAAAATTTTTGAGAACTTCAATTTTTATTATTCTTTTGATATTTTTAAATTCCAAATTTGAAATAATAAAATGATTAACGTTGAAACATGATCGTGGCCTCTTGATTTTTATAATGGATGATTTATTGATTTTGTAGATGACCAACCCAAAATAAACATAAATGGAGTAGCTTAATTTTATAAAAATAAAATTCAGCGCAGTTTTTTTTAAATAACCACATCACGCGAGCCTCTAATACATGATTTCCAAATTTATTAATGATATGTAATTTTAAAAATAAAAAAAAAGTTTCATTTCGCAATACTAACAATTAGTTAAAAAGACCGCCACGTTACATGCCGTACACTTGTTAATTATCTTAATCTTTTGAATACCAGCAGTAACTTAATGTTATACAATTTCTATGGGAATAAATTTTAATTGCAAGTTACTGCTTATGGTGTATACACACAAAGCATTAGTCAAAGATTCTATGCTACGAAAGTACAATTGAAACTTGAATGGAAACTGACTTAATAATAGTTCGGTTAAATTTGATAAAAAATTTTTTATAAGATACAATTAAGATATATTCAAGGTTGTTATGAATAACATAATTGTATGAATAGTACAATGCATTATTTAATCAACTGTTGCTCATTTAAATTTCTGAGATATGATCGATATTTTTATGATAAAAGTTGCTGTATATGGTTAAGTTCGTTTTCAAGCTTTTTACATTTTAATTTTAATTTTTTGTTGGAAAAAATGTAACAGAAGGCGAAGTACATCAAGATTGTAAAATGTACATAATAAGCTTACTTACTAATAGTCTGCTAATAGCTATTAATAAACATTTTATAATTTCGATCAAAGCATCGAGTTTACTTTCGAGTCAACATTAATTTAAAGTGCATAATTTAAAAGTCATTAAAAACTGAATTTATCGAGGTACTTTAAAAGTCGTATCAAAGATAGTCGTTCAATTAAACATTAATATACATGTGTAAATAAAAAATTTTCTGATATGATGTCTCAATCATTCGTAGCTTCGTCGCAAATACGTTCAAAGTATATATACAATAGCTTATGCAACGCATCTCAACGAGACTTTGATTAATAGTTTATATCTGCCTCTTTGTGATGATCTTGATAACTTTTTGAAAAATTGAACTTGCATAAAAGAATCTGATTTTTAAATAAAATTTCATTATGATAAAAATATTTATTTATCAAAACCATAAACAGTTAATTAATCGAGTAACATAAACAATAAAAAAATGAAATGATATTTGTATTATCGATTCTCAGAATAATCGTTAAATATTAACCATTCAGTAAAAGCAAGCATTCACATCATCTGCAACAAAACGCAAACAATCGAGCAAACCTTTATACATACTCTCTCGAGCAAAATATAAGAACTTAAAGAAACAGCATTCGTACCTCGTCAAAAAGGTCATCCAGTTCTCTCTTAGGGATCTTCGTCCTCATCCCGCCGACATGCCGACTCGCTCTCTCTCTTTTATTTTATTTTATTTTTTTCAAGAAAGGGCACGCGCTTTGCTTAAGCAAATGCACCAGTACAGGAGAAACTTTTTAGATTTCTTTTTTTTTATTATTATTATTATTCTTCTTTTATTTAAAAAGAAGAAGAAAAATTCTCCGTGACTCGCAAATGTCACGCGGCTCTGTAACTTTATTTTTCTTTTTCCTTATTCTTCTTCTCCTCTTAGCTCTCTTTTGTCTCTTCTGAAACTCGTTTTGCGCCTATGTTTCTTCTTTATTATTCCTTTATTATATTCTTTTTTTGTTCTTCTTGTTTCAGCAGGCGTGCAGCACATACACACAGTATAAATAGTCGATGACGCGACACATAGAGAAAAAGAGAGGAGGAGAGAGAGAGAGAGACCGAAGGTCGTCGTAGACTTTTAAAACTGCTAATGCCTTTGGAGTGTCACTCGCGGAAGATTAACGCTTACGGTTTCTCACGCATTTTTATGCAAGCAAGCGTGTGCACTTGTTTCGTTCGGATGTTTATACTCGATTATAAAGTGTATCGATGGATATTTGATGCTTCGTATTATTTCAATTCCTACAAAATTGCAAATATAAAAAATTTTCAAAACCTGCTTGACATACTTTGTTTTTTTTTCTACTTGAAATATCCTATGTATCGCATAATAAAGGCGTTTCATAGAGTTTGATGGAGCACGCGTATCATATACAATTGTATAAAAAAAAAAATTCGTGGGAATGAAAAATATTCGAGAGTCATTCTAATGAAAGCAAGAAGAAGTGCCAATAGCATTGAAACGATATTATTTTAAAACTGGATATACAGTAAAATTATGAATCTTTAAAAATATACACAATGACCTACATAAATTTCTGCGTATCAACGATAAAACGATAATGTATTTATTAACCGACTTTGAGAATGTGTTAATATAAAGTTTAAAAAAACGCGCAGTATTAATGGCTATGTACTTTACTTATTGATTTTTTTGCATATCGTTATGAAAAAATGAGTCCATTACGCAAGCGAAATTGTTATTAATATTCAATTTAACAGTAATAAAATTTACAGTTAATTTATTTTAGACTTTAATGGTTTAAAAATTATATTTTTATGTGTTTTTTATCGGTTTGATCAAACGGCTTTTTATTAATATTACAAAAATATATTATAAAATTACGAATTTTATTAAAGTCGCAAGTTTTCAAAACATTAGTTCGTAATATTAATGTAAAGCTTGACATTACGAAGAAAACGATTCGGCGAAGGAAAAAAAAACTGTGAAATTCAAAAGACCCGCTTTCTATAAATCATCCATACATAAAATTTCCGCCACTTGTTGTCGGAAGAAACTCTTTTTTTCTTATTCCTAAACAAAATCCGAAAACGATTTCCGCTTGCGTATACAATGTAAGCTCGTCTTCGTGTGCGGATATAAAATATAAAAATAAAAAAAAAAGATATGTCTTGTTTGAAAGTGTTCTCGCTTATCTTTAGCTACCTTTATTTCGTTTTTGGGTCATATTGCAAATCTGTTTTATTAACGCCGCCTAAGAAGATTAACTCAATTAGCTTTTTTATCTCTCGTATACCTAAAGCGCCAAAGGGAAATATTTCAACCAAGATCGAATACGTACACACAATTTATTTCTCAGCTTCGAATACGCAAAGGTTCATATGATAAAATAAAATATAAAAAAAAATGTAAAGAAGAGAGGGGAAAAAGAGAAGGAATATCTGATCGAGAATGGAATTTACGAGATTTTTCGGGAGAAATTATTAATTGGATTTCGTGTCTGTATATAGCTTTGGGAATTTCACAGAGTAGCGTGGAACACGTGCGCGAAGAGTATTCGCTTGGATATATATACGTCCTTGAGGCGCTTAATATTAATGTCTCGGAATTGAAAATAAAAAATAAATTTTTTTAAATGAGGGAATGACGAGAGCTCATGCATTTTAACCTTTTAACCCAACTTGACGATGTTTTTTTTTTATATTTGACGAAATACATGTGTTGCTTAGATGGAAATTTTAGATTTTTTTTAGATTTTTAGATCTTTTTAAATAATTCTTTTTATTTAGAGATTTTATTATACAGATTTTAAAAGCAAGTAGAATAACGGAATAGAATTTACATTCATAAGCCAATTTAAGTTTGCAAATCGTAACTTTTATTATTTGAAAATAAAAAAAAAATTATTGTAGTGCATATGTATATTTTATAAAATCCATTAAAATTAAAATTTTAATGATTTTAGTTACAGGTTTTAAATAGTATAGATAGTTTTACGGGTCTTTATTATTCCAAGATTTTATCATTGACGTAAGATCGACTTTTAGTTGCGCATAAAATTAGCATTAATGAGTTCATTCCAGCATAGCCAAACAAAACATCAAACCGCCTATTGTACTTTTTTAGTAAAACCTAAATTTTAAAATCTACAACAGTCCAAAACAAAATTTTGTAATTACTTTTAGCATCGATTGCAAACAAGAAAAAAAAATCAAACATTAACACGCAGAATCCCGTAGTGAAGTAACGCGTAGATTCTAATCCCGCGTTGAATCTTTTAGATTCTTATTAATCATTACCAACAAATTAAATCGATTTGTTAAGTTTTCAAAGCATCACGAACCAGCACCAATATATATTCCAACGATTACTATGTACCAGAGACTGTTACTTCAACTGATTTATGCATACTGATAAATCAATGCTATTTCCTGATCTTTGTCAAGCTATTTTTCCAGCCACTTCACGCCCTCGAGTGTAACGGTGTCATTATTTTCAAGCACTCGTTTTTCCCTTTTTTTTCCACCTATAGATTTATAATTCAATAGATCTTTTTTTTTTCTCTTTCCCTCCTTTTTTTTTTTCTTTACTTACTTTACTATTAGCCATTAACCTACTTCGTTATCGTTTTTATACTAGTTTCAATATTTAAAATTGTTTATTTCCAAGTGTCCGATGGAAAGAAAAAAAAGATCGGATATCTTTATACACATGTACTTTTTCAGTGAAAATATACAGCTAGAGAACTGATATACATTGTGATTAAAACGTTTAATTTGTATAGCCGTGTGATATTTAACTTTATTTTAATTAATCGAAAACGGTATTGTGAAATTAAAATTTATTTATGTTATACTAGAATTTTCAAATTTATTTTTTAAACATACATATTGAATAAAACGCGTGTATTTTTAAAAAAATCAAAATTAATATAGTATAGAATAGCCGTATTTTAACAAGAATTAAAGGCTAGAACAAGCGTTAAAACACGTTTATCAAAAAACATTAAACGAGCTAAGAAACATAATCGTATTTTTAAAATTTTTACATAACCCAGCGTGTTGTCATGCGACAACATTAATATTATGCCGGTTCCTCATTCTCTCCTTCTTTTTTTCATTTTGGCCTTTAAATTAAAAAAGAAGAAAAAAATAAATAACAAACCGCTTCTCGTGTGCGCGCAACTGGTTCTCATCATCCTCAACATCATCATCAACCAAAACCTCAATATTTTATCCGAAATTCTTGTTCTTTAAAAAAAGAAGATGAAAAATGAATTCGCGTATATATATAAAATTTCTGGCGCCTATACAAAGAAAGTTTAACCGATGTTTTAATATATACGTACTGAGAAAGAGCATATATCATCAACTATCAATTCTATGAATAACTATACGTACGCATAGCTTTGTAGAAAAAGAGCTTACGTAATCATTAAGGCTACACAGCTTCTCTTTCTTTCTCTATCTCTATGAGCGCCGATCGTCATAAGCAAAGAAGACGAGCCGTATATTAGCTTGTATCGCTTTACGTTTTCTGCACGCGCGTGACTTTTTTTTTTCACGTATATGTATATCTATATATGCATGTGTATGTTGTAATGCCAAAGCTTATGCGTACGTATATACATTTATAAAATACACGTGTTTTTCAATGCTCGTACGGTTTTAAAAGGCGGAGCTTTTGCCACGGTTTATTAAGATAAACGCACCAACGTCTCTGATGTGCGTGTATATAGAACATGTTTGTACAGCGGTGCGCAACATTTCCTAACGTTAGCTTCAACATTTTAATACATAATGAGCGGAAAATGTGCGGTTTTTGTATAGATATTTTTCAGTTTATTTGAACAATTTTTAATGTTCAAGATCGCTTGGATTGATTAAATTTTAATGCCACTTTTTTAAAAGTCAAACGGTTCATAAATGATAGTCTGGCATTGTTATTTAACGTGGAAAAATGACTGAAATGTTAATTTTTAGATAGCATACGCGATTATTTTCTATTCTTTGGAAACTTTTGTATTTTACTGAAATATTTTTATTTCAAAAATACAACTTGTTCTATTTAAGTTTGTGCAAAAATTCAAGAAAATAATATCATACCAAGTGTATTTCAAAATAATTATTGTTTCGTTAACGCGTTAATTCTAAACAAGATTCATTGAAAAAGAAAAGATTATTATTCACGTCTTCGTTTATCTACAATTCGATTAAATATTAAGCTTTATCAGACGATTTTATTTGGTGCTCGCATTTATTATCTTTCATGTAATATCCAATTTGCTTTTAAATATATCGGGGCTTTAATTTATTTCTCACATATTCCACGCGTGTCGTACAATCGTACAGATGTAATAATTTCGGTTTATTTCAACACATTTATTTTATTGATAAAAATTTTTCAATCAAACTCCGAACTATCGTGAAATTTTCGCCCAACTTGACTTGTGAATTACGCATTAAATTTTAGATTTTAAAATTAAAAAAAAAAGTGTACAAGTTATAATTTAACTGATCTCGTTGATTTCGATGAAAAAATAATTGAAGGAAAGTTATAAGTGAAACGAGAAAAGGAAATTCACGCGTATATATACACGGCAACGATTGGGATCGATATCCTCGTCAATGACGATCGGTTACTTTATTTCTTACTTTTTTTTTTACGTTCACCGCATTCACTCTTAAAATTATCCGGAGGTGCTGTTATGAAAGATTGCAAGCCGGAATTTTTTTCCTTTAACTTTATAGCATTTTATCGAATCGTTGTTTTCAGTTTTTCAGGCCTTTTGAGTTATTAAATGATCGCTCGATAATGAATGTATTATTAGTGAGTATAATAACCATTGTATTTATTATCAAGGATATGAATTTTTTTTTTTGTTTTAAATGGCGTACATTTTTTTGTTCATTTTTTCGTTATTCAAACGATATGCAAAACGTAGATAAAACTTATTTAGTTTTTTTTTTTTCATTGAGATAATTATCGGTCTTCAAGTTTCGCGACTTCTTTTGCTTTGGTATCTTTAACGAGCTATCTTTATTGATAAATTCGTATCGAGCTCATAAAGACAAACGGCCCTTTTTTTTCTAATTTTAAGAAACGTTACGCTCGTTCATTGAAGTATACACTAAGCACCGATGAATAGAAACGATTCAAAAGATTTTATTGCAAAAAACAAACTGATAAACGTCTTTTTTTCCGCTTCGAGCGTAAATATTTTCTTTCAAAACATAATATGTCAAGCAGCTTTTTTTATTTCTTTACAATTTATGCACATGCTTATACAAAACTTTTTTTTTGCGTTTTTACGGAGATGCAAAGAAAAAACAATTGTTCAAAAAACAGAAGTTACACAATGATTCTGTGCTCCTCTATTGAACACACAATACACAAAATATATTTTCAATATTTCAATTGCATATCACAGTCCGATAACATTCGCAGCGAACGATTTATCTTTTGTGAAAAACATATTATTTAAAAAAAAAGAACACTGGCAACACCTTCTTATACACAATTAGTTATTATTTAAAAAAACACAAGCTTTCGTAATTTTAGAATTGCAGAACGACTTTTTCATATTTTTAGAAGGCAAACTATCTATGAAACTGAACGGAGACATTCAATAAAAAAATATAATTAAAAAGACCTTCGTTTAAACAAGTTATTATACCAATGATAACCAGCCCAGCGTATCATGTATATCTGCATAAACAAAAAAAAATAAATAAAAATCTAAAAAAGAAGAAACACTGACCGATCCTCTTATTCCCGTTCGCGCGTCGTTTTTCTCACGGGGAGCACGCACACGCAACGACAAGAACAACAACAACAACAACAGCGACGACGACGACGACAATAATAACAACAACAACAACAAGAGCGCAGCAAGAGCGTTATAGTCGTTGCTTGCGTTTAAAGGTAAACCGAAAGAGTAAAGAGTACTATATGCGCTCGGTTACACGTACGTATCGTAACTGCCTGTATTGCTCTCTGTTGGCCGGCGGCTCAAATGTATATAACATCCACCGGCTTTGTATAAGCCTTTTGCTTATACTTTTTCTCTCTCTCTCTCTCTCTCTCTCTTCTCTACCTCCCTCTTTTCTTTCCTCTCTGCGCGCTGATTTTTTTTATTACGTTATACATACTCCTTCCGGACGAGTCGTAGTTGTAGTAGTTGTAGTAGTAGTAGTAGTAGTAATAGTAGTGTGGGTGAAGTATGCAGGTTCCGATCCTCTTGAGATCGAGGAGAAGAAGGAGGCTGCGCTTAGATGCAGTTTCCTTCGTACGAGTGGGGGAGTACATAGATGTAGTATATGTATATGTGTGTTGTTATATAGTAGAGTGGATTCTATGTGCAACGTCCGCTTGTTTATCCCATACGCTTCCTTTTTGTCGTACCTTCAGAGCTCGAAGATAGAGAGAGTAAGAGAGCGTAAGAGAGAGAGAAAAAAATAGTGGGAGAGAGAAAAGATTATCGTGAACGCTCGAGATTAAGGATGTATCTTTCGCAAAGAGGAGAAAAGAGGGTTGATGTTTAAGAGCGTGTTCTGTTACTCTCGATGAGCTTGAGATTGAGAGAGAGAGTCTGGTATTTAATGTTTGACTTTTTAGGATGATTTTTTTCTTTCTTTCTTTTTTTTTATATAGGATGTAGTTTTTTGAAGCAATGGAAATTCTATATATAATCTAGGATATATCTTTGGATTGTACTTAAAAATTATTCGTGACTTTCTGCCATATTGTCGTGGAAAAAAAAGCTTTTTCAAATCGAGATTTCAAAACTATTCTTTTGTAATTCTATAAGTTCTCCATGCTTGATATAATGGATGGCTTTCTGTCGTGACAGAATTTCAATGCAAAATCAATGGGTATATATTTTTCTCTTGCTTCTCTCTTTTTTTTTTTCAAGCTCGAGTTTAATGTGTAATCTATACATTTTTTCATTCCGATATGTATTTATCGTGAATTCTAAAGCGTAATCTCTTTCATCTGCAGATGAAAGTTGAAATGTGAATTATTTGCAGAGGGTAAAAAGATCAATTTCTT
This sequence comes from Anastatus disparis, assembly GCA_017163975.1. NCBI lineage: Eukaryota > Metazoa > Arthropoda > Insecta > Hymenoptera > Eupelmidae > Anastatus > Anastatus disparis. The sequence continues at coordinate 2,698,221 of JAFFSR010000003.1, forward strand.
TGAACATATTAAAAATAAATTTTTATATGCCTTTATGATTTATGGTATTAAAAAAACATTTATTAAATTGTTGTTATTAGAATATGTTTTTCTTTCGATCGTCACAATAGATAAAGACATGCAATAAGTAGAATCATCCCAGTATGGCAAGACAAAAATATAAAAGCCTCACGAGTTACCATCTGAAATTTTTTAAAAGAATATTTTGAATTCTGATTTTTTTTATATTGCAAAACGTTAAACAATATTAATTATGTAACATTTTATTTAAGATTAAAAGTCCCGTTGTACTTATAATTTCATATGAATTTTTTTTTTTAATTTGTCATGATGAACGTGCCTTAATCTCAAAGCTTGTTTAAAAATTAAAATTTATCTTTAAACATATCGAGAACTTCTTTTTTTAATAAATAATGAAGTTTTCGATTAGATAAACAACGAGTGTTTTTCAATAATTTAAATCACTTTTAAAATTTTTCATCACCTTTAAAAATAAAGAAAAAATACATGCATTACATCTTATTTTCAATCATCGGTACTTGAAATAAAAAAAAGTAGTAATAATGTAATGCCTTGGATTACGGTAATTTAGATTGGCCAAAATAACTCAGCACCGCAAAAAGATTTTTCGGTCGCGCTCCCTTTTTTTTTTTTTTTTGCACGATGCAATCAAAACGCCAATCACATATTGCAATCGTTATATGCTCAATTTTTGTACATATTCTCTTTCATTTTGGTCGAACGTGCGAAAAACAGTATGTGTAAAAATTTCATTCAAATGGACTCTGACCGGTCTTGTACGTATATACACGACGAGCTCGATTTCCGTAATCTTGATAATCGAGGTTACGTTACTTTTTATTGGAAAATACCGATAATCTTTTAATAAAGATACAATGCTTGATAACAAATACGAGATATATCTTAAATATAACAATAATAATTTAGTATTAAATATATTTTACTTTAATTATAAAAATAGAATAATAAATTGATAGAACAATTTTGATCTTACAGTGTTAGCATGCGGAAGAATTGATGCAAGCTTTATTAATAGACGTACAGCTATAATAGAAAAATTGAAAATCAGCCAAAAATACAGACGAGCTGTATATTGCGAATAAACACAAGCTTATTACAATGAAAACAAAGAGAAGCGAGCTTGAAAAAGCAAAAACGAAAATAACATTGAAATTTATCTAGCGTTAAAAATTACCAAAGTAAATAATTGTGAAAATTTAAATTTTTCTCCATTTCAAATAAAATCAACAAAAACTCTATGTGCATCGAATAAAAATAAACGTCAAGCATTCCAGAACTAAGAGGCTTGCAATACACTAAAATTACAATACATCCTCGTGTTGCATATACTCTTTTCGCGAGCGTAAGTTCAAACAGTATATAACAACGTCAAAATCCAAACACACTTGAATTTTCCTTCTCTTTATATACTCTCTCTTTCTCTTTAATTCTATATAAACAATGATCCACTATTCTCGTTTCAATATAAACAATTCGTGTTGGCCTCGAAAAATCAACACATTCATGTGTATACACACATCTTCAACAAGTATATACGCACACATGCACAGCTGGACATACACGAATGTTGATAATAGTCAATTGACAGAGAAGAGTGAGTCAAAATGAGAGAGAGAGAGGAAGAAAAAAAGAAACGTTGTATAGTCTAGTTGTCGTATATGTGCCGCCCGCGATGCGACTGGACTTTAAAGAGAGAGAGTACCCAGCGGCTTGCGTAACAAATCGAACGCGCGCGCGGGCAGGGAACGGCTTGCGAGCTAAAAAGCGTGGGTGGGAATGTTATACGGAGCGTGCGCTCAAAAGCTCAAACCAAGTAACAGGATATGTATATATGTTATAACATTTATTTGAGATAATAACATAGACAATTTCGAGTTTTTCATTTCTTTTTATTTTTTTGTTGATTAAACTATTGTTTTGGAAAAAAAGTGGTTTATTGGAGATTGTAAGTTAAGGTTCGAATGAATATTGTATGCTTTTTATTGGTTTTGTGAAATAGAGCTATTAAAATATTGGAAACTTTATGGATCAAAGAATTGCAATGGAAGAGGAATTTATTTACTTTGAATTATTTGTGATACCTGTGGTGTTTGAACAATGTGCGCATTTTTTTCAAAGATATTAATCAAGAAATAAATACATGTATTTCATTTATATGGATCCATCGATGTAATGTGATACATTATTTATAACGATTGGATGCGCGTAAAGTACACTATTCATATAAATGAATACGAATTTAATTTTCTAAAATAAATAACAATAACGTTTATTATTTGAAATGAAAAACACTTTTTTTAAACTCTTCAATTGAATCACCACGATAAATGCACCAAATAAAAAAAAGTGAAAGAATAATCATCTTTTATTTTTCATCGAAGCACAAGACATTTTGCATTCGCTCAGCCTAACGTGTCAACTCTTCACTCTCGACGAGTGAAAAGCCATGCTTGCTCTTTATTTAAAACTCCTGGGTCGACAGTTTGTACGTATACTGTCTAAAAGTGTATACATACAGAATCTTTAGCTGTACAGCATCGATCACCAAGAGAAAGAGTTGTTAGGAGCTAAACGTTAAAGGAGAAAACTGATGATTGATCTTCCCGTGGGAGATTCGATTCTAACGTTAGCCAGCATTGCGCTGATTGATGAGATACGATTGGAGATTCTTGTTTTATTTTTTTCTCTTTCTTTTTTTTTCATCATACGCGTCTTGCCATAAAGAGAAATATAGTGCGAATTTTACATTGTGCGGTAATACGGAGCGTGTATCGGTGTAAGAAAAAAAAATTAATGATTCATGAATATGCAAGTAGCCAGAAGGGTTGCCGGGATGAGTGTGATGATATCAATGCTCAGATTTATGATAGGAGAAATAATAGCGAGGTTTTAGTTATGTAGCAGAAAATTATCATATGAATAAAGTAACTATTTATGAATATGAACTTCATGTTATCAAAGGCAAATTATTTGATTTTCGAAAAGAGTTTAATTAGGTGATTCTGCTATACAAAATATATAAGAGCCTTATATTATGAGAATCTTTGTTAAGACATTCTAAGTAATGTACTGAACATTTTTGTGACGTTTTACATTATTAATATCCTTGATCAAAACTTGGTCAAACTTTGTCATAAATTTTCTCTTAACCATAAGTAAAAACATTTTCATTGTTGAAAATAGCTCGTATTTTAAACAAAGCTACTCACTTGGTGAAGTTGAAGAGAAAGCATCTAATATTTATGCTCGGAAATCAACTGCAGCTGCCGGTTCAAAATGACAATTTCAGTATGAAAATTAAATTGCACTTGAAGAAATGTAGGTTATCGAGGAGAAATTTTCATTTATACTACTTAAAATTGCTTTTTGATACTATTTTCAACGTTCCAAAGAATACACACACACACAAGGCCTTCTAATCATTTCTATTTGAAAATCTTACCTCGATAAAAGTCGTAAAAAACCTTCTCTGATAAAAACTTTTATCTTTTATGACCGTGAAAAATAGAAAGATATGTGTAAGGTATTAGAAGAAATAGATAAAATAAATTCTCGGATATTCTACGGTTAAAGTCTAGTTTAATTTCAGATATTATACGTTTTTCCAGATATAATTCAATAATCAATGGCGATATCATTTTGCGTTTTATTTTATAAATTTTATATTGATCTGTTCAAGAGGATCAATAGTGATAAATAAATATTTATTATCTACATGGTTAAATTTTTTATTTTCCAAATCTCTTACTAAAAAACATAAAGGCAATTTCTTTTTCTTGTCGAAATTTACATATTCATCCCCTTAAGAATAATAGGCCCTTCGAATATAATCTTTCCTTTTACATAAGAGAATAAATCAGTTAATTCTCAAGGGTGTACCTTGCACAGCAAATGGTTTTAATTCCCAATGCCTATAGTAGAAAATTGAACTCTCTCTCTCTCTCTTCTGTTCTCCTTTAATATCAATATAAAGTAGGCTCTTTATCACTTTAGCGAAAAATACTTCAGCCAGAATAAATTTAAAAGTTGCTACAAAATTGTTAGAATTTTTATTCCTTTTTTTTCAATATTATTTATTAATTTTTTACAAAAACTTATGCACCAAGAAAAAAATATATTCTAATGAAAATTACAGTAGTTTATAGTAACGTTTTCACAGATTGCCATTATGGCCAAAAATTACCATAGTAAAATTTACTAGAAACATAAGAGTTTTTATGAGAGTTCTAGCAAATTTCACCATTTATTTAATAATTTTTGGTTATAATGGCAGTCTATGACAACGTCACCACAAACCATCGTTATTTTTACTAAAATATTTCTCTCGAAATAATTAAAAAATTGTCAGTCACCATAACTCAAATCACAAAGGCTAAAGACCTCATAGCTTATGAATCGTCTACACACTAATAATTTCAATACAACAAACTGTCTGGCAATAACAATAACAACAAACACACAACACGTCGCAGAAATACATTTATAAGATATGCAAGTTAGCGTCCAGCGGAAACGTTTTGACACGCGCCTCCTATACACAATATCTACTTTTCCCCCCTTTTTTTAAAGACACATACAAAGTTATATGGACTCTTATATTCGCGAGAAAGTCGCGTCGTCGCGCTACATATACATGCGTGTATGTATGTGTATATTCACATCTAAACTCGCGCAGTCGCCCACACACGTAAAACGCGAAAGAGAGACTGTAGGTAAAGAAAAAGGTAAGAGACGTCCCACGCCCCGTGTATATATATATATGTACCCATTCTATATAAACTTGTGTATACGACATGCAAAACGCAACGGAGATCGTCTCTCCTTCTCTCTTTCTCTTTAAAAGGCTTTGTCTTCAGCGTACTGTAAACACACGCGAGAGTATATAGAAGATGTAGTTTTTTTTTTTTTTGCGTTTTTATTTCTCTTCCCTCCATGTCGTTTTGCGGAAGCAAGAAAACACGAGACTTTGCTCGGCCGAGAGAGATTAGCGGGCAGGGTCGGCAGACAGAGAATGCGATTGTTTTAGAGTAGCAGGCAAGGACGGGCTTTTTAGATAGTTTTCAATGTAAAAAAAACGGAGATACTGTTAAGAATGTGTGAGAGAATTTTATTTAGGCGTATTAAAAATTTTAATTTTTTTTTAAATTCAAGTAGTAACAGTTTAGAGTAATATATTTAGTTCAGCCGCTGAATACTAAAAGTGAATTTTCGTCTCTGAAGAAAATTAATTGCCAAGTGAATCATTTAATTTCTTATTTGAATCTCATAAATCGTAGATGGTTTAAAATGAATTCTATAGACATCGAACTATATAAAAGAAGTTTTCAGGATATTACTGATTTCCCGAAAGAATTACAATATTCATTTTATGTAGAAAATAATATGCAGATTCGAAGCATCGATTAAATAGTATTTTATATGATAATGAATCAATACTGTTACTTTAATATAACTAGATTATTATTGTTCTTGAAATGAAACTATCAATTTAGAGATGATAATGCTATGATATTAGAATAACATTGTATCGAGTTGATATTGTTCTAATATTATATTGATATTAATAAGTTAAATATAATTTTGATAATACAGAAGTTGCTGAAGGTATTGTTATTTCTACAAAAAAATAATAATCAATAAAAAAATCGTTATAATTCTCAACTTTTATTACGACTTTGACAAAATTTTTATTTGTACCAGAAAAAGTGATTCTTATGAAAATCTGCTAACTCAAATAATTCAAGGTGCTTCGTCACGCCTATAAAATCTAAAACATCCTTATCCATTTAACGCCTGACTTTTGCGCCTCTGAAGATATTAAACTTTAACAAGAAAGTTATCCTGTCCACTAAAAATCTCTCAGCCATCCAATATTTTTACCTATATACCCAAAACTTTAACAAATAATTCTTTAAAAAGTTCGCGAAAAGTACCGCGAAATAAAAATAAAATCTTAAAGCTCTCTAAAGTTTTACGAAACTCGGTCATCTTTTTATGAAACCCATCGACACAAAATACAATCTCCTTCCCTTTTCTTTAAAATAAAAAAAAAGCTCGTAAAATCGCAGCGTGCATTCTGTTTTTTTTTTTTTTTTGTTGCAGGGTTAAGAGAGAAACGTTATCGTTAAATTCAAACCAAAACCTTTTGAATTCCCATGTATATAAAAGCGAACGATATACCATATAGTGTGGGCGAGCACATATATACGCGCGTTATTGCGTCTAGAAATTTAACGCGCTCACGTTCTGTTTTAAGCAAAAGGTTAAAAAAAAAAAAAAATACACACGATGGAATGAATAAAGGCGAGCATTGCATGTTTCGTAGGGTGAAAATTGAGGTTTATTGTATGTATAAAGGTACTTCAACGGGTTGTAAAACAGAGTTTTTTTGGACTTTTTTTACTTTTAATTTTTTTAAACGATATGGAAAAGTTATTTTCGAATTAAAGGTAATGTAGGAAGTAAACATTGTGTACAGCATGAAAATGGCGTACAATAAAAGATAAGAATTGCAGCGATTTTTTATTTTTTATTGTTTTGGGTCATTATTTTTATGATCATTGATACGTAAAAGCATAGAATACTTACGTATGAATAAAGTTAATGAAATACCCTTTGCAGTTTGCGTGTTATCAAAATTATATTCAACTTGCTAATATCAATATGATATTAGTACAATATTACCTAGAAACAATGCAGCTCCAATATTGTTCCAGTATCATAGTAATATCATCTCTAAATTGATATTGTCATTTCAAGAACAATAATAATCCAGTTACATAAAGGTAGCACTATTGATTCATTATCATAAAAAAATAGCATTTAATCGATACCTCAAATCTGCATATTATTTTCTTTATAAAATAATTACTGTAATTCTTTCCGAAAATTAGCGATTTCCTGAAAATTTCTTTTATATAGTCCCGTATCTATAGATTCTGGTTTAAAATACCCACGAAATCGATAAACTTGTATTAATGCTAAACGAGCAATCTAGATGTAATTGTATATAAAAACAACAGTCCCCGCATCTGATCCGATAAGAAGAAATATCAGTCAAAAAAAACATCATAGCCGATAAAGCATTTTTATCGATTTTATCAACATACTCAACTAATACCGAGCGATCCTTACAAATGTAAACAAAGATTCTTCTTCAAAGCAGACTTTAAAGTCTAATGTACAAAAAAAAAGGGAAGGAAGGTAACTTTAAAGGCGCATGGCGCTTTTAACAGAGAAAAATAAAGAAAGAAAGTAAGAAAAAAAAGAGAGAGAGAAAGAGCACTCGGGTGAGTAAATATTAATGGGCACGATTCACGAGTTTTATCGAGTACCGATCGGCTTCAACCGTTTGACCAAGTATGCGGTAGGTAAAAGAAGCCTAAGCTTAAAAAGATTACCATCCAACGTAGTACTATTTTCTTTTTCTCTCTTACTCTCTCTCTCTCTCTGTTTTGTATACTTATGAAAGTTTATACGCTCATAAATTCACGAAAGTTCTATTTCCAAATGCTCTGTGACAACGAAAATAGTCTATTGTGTAATGTGTATACATATACCCATATAATCATTTGAATACTTAAAAAAACAAATCGCTTTTGAGGTATATCTATTGTTTTGCTTTGCTTTTTCAATTGTTATTTATACTTTTTTTTTAAATATATTTTAATGAGCACTGAAGAGAGGTAAAAGTTTATGTACACGAGATACCAAAATACTTTCTCGTTGGCTCGAACCATTGTTGATAGATTTCTATAAATTATTCATTTTTTTTCCAGCTTCAGTATCTTGTGTTTGGTTTACAGAAATTTTACTATAATGTATAAACGAAAAAAAAGTCAACTTACACGGTACAGCAGATTTAGCGCATGGTAATAACTTCTGAAACTCACCTGTAACAAAAAAAAAAATAATAATTTCAATCAGATAAAAATGCAAGTTTAAATAATTTAACATTAAAATTATAGTTGAAAAGATTGTTATTTCCCATACGCAGAAATTCCAGCAACTAAAAATTTTCGAATTACTTGTTTGAAAATAGAAGAGGAAGAAAAATCACTTAGCGTTCGTTGGCTACTCGTTCTCCGTACCTTACGTATATACTTTTTATATTTGTTCAGGAGATTTCAATATAGATGCGTGTATATATGTATAAGCACGTGTGAGAGGCCAAGTATACAATTAGGAAAAACATCTCTGTGAAAATTATTCAAATTTATGCGAGCTTCATATCGTTCTTTTTATTTCCTTTTCTTACTTTAAACATATACACACACTGCGTGTGTTCCAATCCGATAATCAAACGTATATACATACCGAAGGTCAAAGAACCCCTACTTACTAAATATAGTAATTAAGTATCAATGCTTTAACATTGAACGAAAATAAAATCGAAATTTATTTTTTCCTCTCCATATACATGTATATAATTTGTATATTTGTATATGTATGGTTATATATAGAATACATAGTTTATTTTGTAGTATTACGAAATTCTACATCGCAATGAATTGATAGCAAGTAAATCGATAAGCAAGACTGAGCATATATATAGGTGTGTGTGTGTGTGTGTGTGTGTCCGAGTGGTTTAAGTCTTTGATAGCAGTACAAGTACCCACTGACCCAAATTGAGTATTACGAGCAAAGATTACCTGCTATATACATTATAATGCGTATACCTATTTCACGTCTATACATATGTGTGTATTTATATGTATACGTAGTTTCAAGAGGTAATATTGCTCAAGACTACGGGTAGTCTTTTATGGTCTTGTACTCGTAAATTGCAAATAGTTTGGTACAGTTATTATGGCGCAGGTGAGAGAGGATAGTTGTACTTTGACTGAGAAATTTTCGAGGTTCGTTGATGTCTGATTTGTGCGATGATGTTTAGGCTCGAAATTACACAGGAAAGATTTTAATAAGTATTCCTTTTTACGTCAGTGTTTAACAATAATTTACGTGAAAACATTTATCACAAGTTAAATTATTTAGATTACTGTTGACCGTAAAAAGAACAAATTTTCTCATGCATTAAAATATTCAAAATAATTCATTAATTTTAATAAGGATATAATAATTAATTGCAGGTTATTTCGATATTACTATAATTTATTTCTTTGTAATGTTATTCTTCGATTATATACTAACTTTGATAAAAAATAATCAAGTTAATAAACGCAAATTTAATAATACGCTTTCAAAATAATAAAATATTATTTTAAAACTTGCTCGATTGTAATTCTACAAAACGAAGAAACAAGAAAACCTGAAAAATAATTTAATACAAAGTTCTTATGCAGGACTACATTAACAACAAAAAAAAATAAAACATCTTATTATTATTTATAGAATTGCATTGAATTGCAGGTTCATTGCTTGCCGAGATAAGACGAGAAAAAAAAATCCTTAATACAAAAATTAATTCAACGAAGCTTTAATAACAGCTGGAAAACGAGTCGGTCGCTTCGAATTATTACTCGTAAACACAGTAATATCTCTCGCGAGTCTAGAAAATTTTCTCTTAAAAATTTTTTAGTAAAAATAATAAAAACGCTTTACTGTTTCGTTCATGTAGGCATGCTTGAAGCTTGTCGTAACCATAGTTAGCTGAAATTCAAAGTGCTGAGTTTATGGTATGTTATTATAATGGGATTTTACGAATTTTGCTCATTATTATTAATTCACGTAACATTGTTTTTTATTCCAATGGTATATTCGGAAAGTGTATTAATTTATTCTCTTTATAGAGTATGATTTAACGATATTTTTGATAATATGGTAGGTTATTACGTAAGAGATACTTTTAAATATTGCACGTTACTTTTTCTGTTTATAATTACTAAATTTTTTGAGAATGCAAAATTACACCAATGTACTTTTATTTTGAACAAATTTAGAACTATTTATTTTTCTAATCATAAACATCTCTATTTTACATTAAAATTATTTATTACACAAAAATCTGCGCAATAATATATGCCATCATACATAGTACCTGCATCCAAAGACGCACTACGCAAAAGTTTCAAGAACGCTGAGAAAACCAAACAAACAGAGAGAGAGAGAGCAAGATCTCAACATCCTACCATTCTCTTCTTCCCCGTGTATGAAACTGAGAAAGAAAGAAAGAAAGAAAGAGATGACCAAGAGAGTTAAAGCAAAACCCTAAAGGAGAAAGAACTTGAAGATTATTCTACAAGAGAAAGAGAAAGAAAGAAAGAGAGTAACCCGTATGTTGTGGTAGCTCTGTGCTTTACAGAACACCTCGGCTCCTTTCAAGGTCGTCAGGCTTGCTCCACGAGGACGCATTTGTGTATGTATATATACATAAGCAGTGCTCACTGGACCGATGCCTTTTGCTCTACGTAAATACACACACAAACGTTCATGTGTGTATGTGCGTGCATGCGTGTGCGTGCGTGTGTGTGTGTGTGTGTGTGTGTGTGTGAGCGCGCGCATGATTATACATACATGTGCATATGTATATTAGTAGCATCCACATATATATGTACATACATATAAATACATGCATGTATAGATATATGTAAGTATACATGTATGATGCAAGTTGCAAAAGCAGTGCCGCAAAAATGTGCTTGGTGGATTGCATTGATTTATGATGTCGGAGCAATTTTTTTTTCATATGCACGGTTCATGTTAGGAGCCCCGACGATAGTGTGCAAAGTTCTAAGCAGAGCAAGTTTTTAAACGACACTGAACTTTTGCTGCGAAGAAAGAAGACATATTTTTATAGGTTTTGCGATGATGCTGTTATTTTCGATCGGTCGGAAGATTATGTTTTTTTTTCTATTGAATTTTAGGAAGCGTTAGCAATTAGGTAGATGATAAATATTTTTTGTTGTGAATGGAATGTGAATTAGAGTCCTTAGCAATTATAACGCTTGAAACTTCAAAAATTTACAATCATATCTGTTGATAATTTAAGACTTCAATATTGAATAAAAAAGTTCACGAGTAATTTCATAAAATATGTTATGTATAATATGTTTATAACTTTGCTATAAAAGGACAATTTTACTTCTGTAAAATGGTACAATGAAAGCGGCCATCATTTTGACATTTATGATGCATTAATTAAAGGAAAACACTTTAACGATCTTGTATAGTTGCTGATAATATAAGTTTAACAATTCACCAAATAGTTACTAAATATTATCTTCTAAAAGTGTAAGATTAGAAAAATAGTTAAACTTTGTAATTCATTTTATTTTTTTACGAATGTTGTAGCAGATTTTATTCAAACGCAAAAAATAGTATATCAACTTAATTAACAAGCAAAAGTGAAAAAGAAAATTTCATTTGAGGTATTTATGACACGAATCAAGTAAAAATTAAAAAAAAAAAGAAAATGTACAAATTGAAAGAACAGCCCACACAGCAAATCAAAAGAAGAAAAAAAAAATCACTCATCATCTTCATTTCCGCTCACGCTTTACCATACACCGACCTCCCGTAGCTTTCTCGCCTTAATATCCGCATAATTCTCAATACTCTTTTTTTTTCTTTCTCTTTTGCATGGAAAACCCATTGATCATTCATCGACGAATATATCGAATCGGCAATATACCAAAGTACAACGTGACAATCATGACTTACAATTAGTGCCAAAGCCTATACCTATAATTAGCAATTACCAAAGGGAAGACGTTGGCTGGGTGAGCTTGGCTTTAAAAGGTCCCTTATTCATAACGGGAATGCAACACACGCAATAAAAGTAAGTCGTTCTTGCGCATATATGCGTGCCGTTCTTTCTTTTTTTTTTTTTTCTTCTTCTTATTTTGCATTCTTTTTTTTTTCTCTCTTTAAAGGTATAACAAAAGGTTTGGGTTGTACATGCGGTATACGTAAGATTTATATTCATTTGTATTTTACGTAAGGCTAATTGCTCTTTGGCCTTCTTTTGTTGTACGGGCCGAATAATGAATTTATATATATATGTAGTACCACCGGACCGCTTCGTGGTAAGAGGTACAAATATACAATATGAATCGGACAGGAAATCGAATGATAAATTACATATAATCATTTTTTTTTTCTCTTTTTCTAGAACAGATAAAGTATAAACGTGACTCTATAAAGTTTATAATTTTAACCAAGTCGATTTCTGATAATTAATGGTTTTATGCAAAATTTCTTTTTAATTTTTTTTTTGACTCTTAAATAGTCGCTTTGAATTGCAAATTAATTCATTTGTCGTATTCATTTCAATCATATTTAGATCTGATAATAATATCATTATTGACTGTTTTGTCACGCATTTAATTTGAATAATAAACAATTTGTGCACTTAATTGATAAATACCAGTTTAATCATTGATTAAATCACTTGTGCTTAAAAATAAACTTTAGAATTAAATATCATTTTATACTCCAATAGGCAGCAGTTTAACTCATTAAAAATTTCAAAAATTTATAATTTACAATTTTATACATTTGATGCACTGAAACAAAGGTTTGGGTAAAAATTGCTGTAGTTTATAATGATGTTGTCACAGATTTCCAAATTGGCCAAAAATTACTGTAGTAGATGATAAAATTTACTAAAAACATAGGAGTTTTTATATTATTTCTGATAAATTTTACCATAATTATGATAATTTTTTACCATAATGACAAACAGTAACAACGTTATTATAAATTATTATAATTTTTATTAGAAAACATTTTTCTTGTGATATATTTCAACGTTCACGTATTTAATTTAATAGTCTTACACTTAATATCAATTTACAAAAATAACTACTAAAGTCACTTCAGCAACATTGTAACATTCTCAAGCGAAGAAAAATTCTATCATCGTAAAATAAAATACTCTCTTCAAAAAGCAACTTTCACACCCGTTCAAAGTGAAATGTCATCCGTTAATTGTGCCTATTAAACGTCTAACTCCGTAATAAAAAAAAAGGTCGTATTACAAGCTTGCAGCAGCGAATGTAGGCCGCCAGCATTTACAAGACTGAGAATTAATTAATCTATATATACATTCATTGACTCTCAAATGCATGCACGTGTATACATATGCAATCGAAATATAAGATGAGATATACACTGCCAAAAGGAAAAATCACTATGGCAATGAAAACTCGATTTCTTATAAAGCAACTTTCTTTTCTTCATTTTTATTGCTTTAGGTTTTTATTATTATTTTTTTTATTTAACGTAGGAGTTAGCCGCAAGAAAAATTTAACAAAGATTTACGTCGTCAGAGTCATTGCGGATGCTGTGCTTATGCCAGGGGGCATTATTCCTCGCACGCCCAATACTTCTTTTACTTATAAACACATGCGAAGCGCATTTGACGTTCGATATTTATGAAATTAAGGTATAATTATTTAAATTTTCACGATCATATTAGAAAAAATTTACAATTTAATAATTATTATTTTACTTGTTTTAAAAGAATAATCGAAAAACGGTAAGCCAAAACCGTTATATAAAAAAAATCCAATTATTTAACATCAATATAATGTAGAATGATTTGTATGTAAGCATCTTATTTCTGTTAATATTTTTTGTCTCCTCTCGTTTCGCTTAACTCGAAGCTCATTACGCAAGAGCTAAATAAAAGGCGGCGTGTATATATATATGTTAAGACACATAGAACTTACTGACCATTTCATTTCTTATATACGTGTGCTTTAAAGCCTCTCGCGGTTCGCTTTTTTCTTTTATTATTTTTACTCAGTCATAAATCGAGTCGGAGAAGCCAGAGGGTCTAATATATACCTATATATATTAAAGTGAACTGAAATTTAACGCAGTACCATCTACTACTACTTCTTCTTTTGATAATGCAATGCAATTTCGAAGATGCGCATAAGCTATTAGCACAGAGAGAATAAGAGAGAAGGAAGGCTTGGCCTAAATGCTTCTAAGTGCTAGATTATAGAATCATGAGATATTCTGGTTTATTATTGGTTATTTGTGGAATAGTTAAAAGCTACTACAGAGAAAATATGGCTTCTTGATGCAATATTTTGTGCTAAATATCATTGCTGATCAATGTTTAGTTTTAGTTTCTAAATTACTAATGTAACTCTTAATTAGGAATCTTTTTAAGTGGAATCCTGACAGTTTAAATATTTTTAAACATCTTCACAATAAAATATTCGCTGGCAAACAACGATTTACATATAGCGTAATAAAGCAATTATATCATTTGATTTATTATTTAGTTCAACAACAGTAATTGTTAAAATTCTGTTTTTGCAAATTGCTCGTACCATTAAATTTTATTGCCAATAAAAATAACAATTTGAAGAAATATACATATTTTTTAATACGTGCTGTTAAAGTATTAAAAAAATGTGCGTTATACACTTATGAATTACACATTGTAAGACGTGAAATAACGCCATTATAATGGCACGCTAAATATAAAACACAAGTGCGTTACCATTAAGCTCTCTGCTGTATACACTGACCTTTAGCAGCGCATTATAACGTTGATAGAAAAATAGCCGCAATTAATGGCGGCTGGTATTGAAGTTTCACTATAACAATTTGTTTATCTCATGCGAAACTTTTTTTCTTTTCTTTCTTTTTTTTTTTTTAATCACAGTACATTGTCTAAATTATTCATGATTATCTACGTCTAGATAAAATAAAAATTTTCTCATCAAATAATTTAATGCTTGCGTAATCTTTCTTTTTTTAATTTAACTATGTGCCGTTAGCATTGCAAAGAAGTGATTCGAAATAAATTACATAATGGGATTAAGGCGATGTGACTATATTGTAGGATACTGCATTAACGATATTATTGGCATTCAAGAAGAATAAATTACTTTAAATATTTAAAATTTTCAAAATTAAAAAATAACATATAAATGAACTTATAAAAAACATTATCTAGATATTTTTTTTATTTAGCGTCACTGTATTTATGCTATCACTGCGATGCTAATTAGTGACGGAGGTTATCAGTGTATTTACGAACAAAGCACATATAACGTACAGTGGTGCTTGTATGAATTGGCCGAGAGCGGGATTCGAACTCGGGACCTCGAGATTACGAATCCATCACTCTACCGACTGAGCCACTGACGACCTCAATATATTATCAAGATTATTTTGAATATTTTTAAAAAGCTGCATAAATTATCTATAATTAGATTTTAGACTTGTATAAATTTGTTGACGTAGCAAATTTTTAAGCGTATTAAAAATCATTCAAATTTTTTTAATATAATATACAAGCTAATAATTTTTATTTTAGATATTTTGGAAATGGAGTAATTTATTGATCAAAGTCATGATTGTCATTAACGTTGGTAAGGCAGAGTTTTATGTAATTACATCGTCTCAAAATATAAAAATAAATCGTTCATTAAATATTATAATTTATAATAATAACGTAATAACAGCTCAAACGTATAAAATTAAAAATCCATACTTAATCATTGTGACATAAATGTTTGAGAAGACAGAACAAAGTTTAAATCACATCAAAAGTTATACACCGCCGACTTTCTAACTATTCAACGATTCGAACGTTTTAATTTAAATACATGCAACTTTAGGCGTGGGTATACGTATATATAAAACGCGTGAGAAGCATCGCGTGCTGAGCGTAAAATAGACATGTAGCGTATACATACAGAACAACAAAACAATTTAATACGATTAGGAAGCCCCTCCAGAAAAAAAAATTACAAGAGGAGCGGCATATCTGTCTGTCCACTGTCAAATTTTCTTCTTGGCCTATATATGTATATGAACGTTAAATGAAGCTGCGCTTACAAATCAAGCTCGTTTTAATTTTGACACATGTTTTAGTTTGCATTATTGAGAGACAAAATTTTTTGCATGTTAGATATTAAATAATTTTTATTGTAGGAATAATATTTTTTATTGACCATTAAAAAATTAAAAATCATTAAAATGAACAAAAAATTTTTTCGAAATAATAATTAATCCATAATTGAACATATAAATAAATAAATTATTTTTTTAAAAAATTTTAATTGAACTTGTTTGTAGATCGAAATTTTTAGTTAAAAAGGATTATTACGAGAAAAAAGTAATTTTAATATCAATTTCGTACAAACTTATCTTTAATCATACAATTATATGATAGTTTTTCAATCAGAAATAAACTTTCTTACTTAAAAACAAAAAATCAAATAAATTGTAAAAGATCCTCAATGTCAGACATCAAAGTGTTAAAAAGTTATTTCTATATACACTCGATCCAATAGAAAAGTTCCTTTATAAAAAGCCGTAAAAAGAAGGCATCTTAGAAAGCAAACAAAAAAAAAAAGGAAGAAGCGAAGTATCCATTTCAAAGCACCGAAAATCCCGCACCTCGGTACTATAACTCGCTTGCATTCACAATGCAAGGAACCCTTTTGCTACTTAAACTCGATGATATTACACTGAAGAAGAAGGAAAAAAAAAGAACACCCTTCTCCTTTTTCTTTTGTAACATTCAAACATCCAGACGCGGCTCGCTTTTAAATTGCTTAGTACAGAAAAAGATAGGGATATTCCATTGTAAAAATAAAAGGAAAAAAAAAGAGGACGAAAGAGAGGAGAATAGAAGAAATTTCGCGAAAGTAAACGAGAATGGACGAAAGAGTGCGGCACTGAATTTTTATAACGTCTGTTAAAAGAAAGTATATGCATTATTAGATTCTTTTTCTCATGGAGGAAGAAATTGTAGAATTTGCGAATTGGATCAATTGTTAATTGAAATACAGTAAATATACAAATTTAACGAAAAATTATGTTTGATTGAATAATTGTATTATTTATTTATAATTTGAATTTCTGTACTCAAAATTATAGATAAATTTGTACAAAATTCAATTGAAATATTAACAAACTAATTTAATTTATGCAAACAACATTCAAATGAATTATGAAAAATAATTAAAATTAATATCTGCAAACTATTTCGCAAAAGTAAAGTCACATAATTTATTCAAAATTCAACAAAACAATGTTAAAAACAAAAGCTCACAAATCAACATTAACGCTAACAATGTAAAACAAGTAATTTTTCAAAAAAAACTAGCTCGCCAGAGCAAAAAGAATAATGAAAAGAAAAAAACACACATACTGAATTCTTGTCGTTTTAACGTCGAGTTACTGCATGAATTTCAATTTAAAACTTTGCAATGTATTATCAGCGTAAAGTTAAAAGGTGAGCTATATATATACTAAATTTCAACTCTTCGTCTTTTTCTCAAAACCAACAAGAAACTTTTGTCTCCTTGTCTGTATATATAACGTTGAGCTTAAAGTGCACAGAAAAATGTAACGTTTTATATGAATGAGGTCACTAAGTACACGAGCCAACACCTCTTGAGAATTGATCTATCGTCCTTTCATGCCTTTGTAGAAATTAAATGTAATTCACTTTGCTGAGCTTTTCTTTTCTTTATCATTTCTTCAAATTTATATAATATGAAGATGTTTCTTTATAATCGCATTGTTTTATTATGATTAATCATATGAAATTTTGAAAAATTTTCTAATTTTATAAAACTTATGATTATTTGAAATTCAAGGCTTCTCATCGTTGATGTTTTAAAATCCTTTTTTCACACGTAAAAACATCAATACACATATACCCAGGCAACACTTCAACATAATCCTGAAGATTTGTACGAAGCTTTGTAATTTGATCGTATACGAAAAAAGAGCCGACTCTATCCCTTATATTTTCATTGAGACCGTAATTTTAAAATTCCTCACTATCGTGATATATCCTCTTTGAGGCAAAAATTATTAAGGAAGTGCGCGCGGCAGAGCGCTATATCTCGTATAAAGACGAACGACCAAGACGTGCCACAAGAGCGTGATAATCCCCCAAGAATATTGCGGTATATGTTCTTTCAAATATATAGATGTAAGTTTATTCTTTTATTTCATTAGGTTAAAGGTTTTGACGATTGAGAGTGGAAGAATGGATTTTCATATGGATTTATATTAATATTAAAAAATATGCTTTTTTTTAAATACATTTAGTAATTTAGAGTTATTAATGTATTTTAAATGCAAAGTAGTTTTATTACAGTCAGTAAAAAAAATATGAAAATACTAACAATGATAATAATGGCAAATATTTTTTAATTTTATTTAACGTCGCTGTATTTATGCTATCATTACGATGCTAATTAGCGACGGAGATCGTCAGTGTGTTCGTGAACAAAGTACATATATTGAATATAGTGGTACTTGTATCAATAAGCCGCCGAGAGCGGGATTCGAACTTTGATCCTCGACATTATGAATCCATCGCTCTACCGACTGAGCCACTGACGACCTCACAATATTCAAAATATATAAGATAGTGTTTTAATTAAAAATACAATGTTTTCTCTATGAGAAAGTAAAATAGTTAATTAACTTTAAAAATAATCTAATTAAAATTCAAAAGTGACTTATACGTTAAAACAACAATAAGCAATACGTTCGAGCAAAATCTCCGAAATCTGCATAATTATTTGCCTTGAAAGACGAAGAGGAACGATTCAAAGGAGGCTAAATCATTTCTTGAAAATAGTCCAAGAAGTTGTAACCACAATCTCTTAGAAATGAGACCAAGTCGCATTCCCTAAAGCAAAAGCAAGCGCGCAATCCGTTTGCAATCTCCAATCCCACAAAGGGTTAAAAGATAGACCCGTTGCTTTAAACCAAAACTAGTTGCTGAAACTTGCCTCTCTCTCTCTCTCTCTTTCTCTTTCTATCTTTCCTCTTAAGATTCGTCTCTCTTAAGATGGATAGATATAGCGAAGGAGTTAATATATCTATGTATAGAAGAACGTTTTAATAATTCTAATGATTAAACTTACACCACAGGGTGCGCGGCATCTAATATTCATTAAAAGCATAATATATTAATTTTTCTATCTAATGTTTAGATAATCAAGTGCCGTCGCATCTTTAGTAAATAGAGCCGTAAATGCTTTTGTAACTCTTCCGGCTTTTGGTATGGTAACGGACCAATCAACGTTTTCTTTTCTCTCTAGAATAAAAAACAAAAGAAAGAGAAAAGAAAAGAAAGACCGATGATTTATATCGAGATGACGCATATACTATAGTGTATTTTGCGATATTACTTGTCGCTTGTAACGTATATGCTTTATACCCCGTTAATTTATGCTGCATGAAACTGTTTAAGATTTTTACGAGTTGTCGAGTGTCGCGAGGCTTTATTTATCTTTTTTTTTTTTCTTAATTTATGCTTATATTTCAGAGGTGTGGTTTAATAGGAAAGTGCTTTCGATTGAGTTTTTAAGTTAATTTTAACGATTAGGGAAGCTTTTAGTGGTAAAATAATGTAAGATTTTATGGAATGTTTTTTTTCGGATGACTTTGATAATATCGAGCAGAGGATTTCAATTATATGGACTCTCCGAATTTTACAACTTTACAAGATTATAAAAATTTTTAATGCCTCGATTAAATTCTTTCTTGTTTTACATCGAAGACTTCTTGTATACAGTATATTAAAGCGTAAAATGAAGCTATCATCCCTTCGGATATATAAACTCATCATAAGCCTTAAAACTACCGTTTTATTTAAAGATTAAAAAGCAGTCGATAAAAGCAAAAGGAACTAAATGCGACAGCATTATCACAACATCATAATAAATCCATACATCCATCCAAGATGCAAAGAGCTTATTATGCCACAACTTATTTCTTTTTCATTCTTCGACAAGCCATCGAACATAATTTTCGTTCATTTAAATATGGTCAAACGGTTATAACATGCTAATCGACAGAGAGAATACCTCACATTGACATTACACATATCGCATTATAAAACAGGCATCCTACTCTGACATGTACATAGTAAACAACTTAATTCAGCATATATTGCCCATAGAGAGAGAGAGAAGCAAATAAAAATCTCTCTCTCTCTCTAGTATAAACATAAGTGTCGATTTTAATCGACAAGTATATACGTATACCGTGAACCCATACGAGCCAGGAGAGAAAGAAAAGACATCTGCATTAACGAACGAGTTTATCCGAAAGCAAAAGAGAGAAAGAAAGGAATAGTAATATAAAAGGACGTCTCCTCACGTGGCTTGTGCTGGAACAATCGTGACTACATACATATACATATACGTAGGGAATCGATTCGACTATGCAGTTTGCCTCGTTTAACGATGAGTCTTTTCTTTCTAAGTATCCTCTCACTTCAGCCATTACTCGCTTTTTTCTCTCTCCCTCTCTCTTTTTCACTAGTTTTTTTTTTTTATTCTTTTGGTATATCCTTTTTCTACAAGTACTAAAAGCTAAGTAATTCGGGAGTCGAGTGAAAAAGGGGTCGGAAATGCGCTCTAGTTCTCCTCCTACTTCTTCTTATTCTTCATTTCGTTTTCTTTTTTTTTTTTTAATGTCGAGAAGTTTTGTACGTTGACGGCAAAAGAAATGGTTTATATAGCCGAGAAAAAGGATGCACACTTCTGCACTTGACTTGCAAAGGGCTTTACGACCATAGGAACTGCAAAAATTTTCGTGTGCCCTGAATAAGTGATAGCTGATGTTATTTGGAAAGGGTTTATGTTTAGGAGGAAAGGACTGCTTGATTTTTTCGAGAATCTTTAAAATATTCGTTGAATAACGTATGAGTCTTTTTGAAGTTCTGGAAATGTAGTAGCTTCAGATTTTGGATTTATTGGAAAACATATTTTTTTCTTTAGTCACTTTCATTATTGATGCATGAGGTTGAGATGGATCCAAAAAATTTATCATCGTATATTGCTTTATACTATACAGATTGACATCAAAAGTAAAAATATTTATTTAAATTTATTGAGAACTAATCTTTATTTATTATTTTCAGACTCAAGCGACAGCTGTGTATGAAGTTCTGGATTATTAACACATACTTTCATTTATAGACTTTAAGATGAAAGTTATATAGAAATAGGATAATTTAGAAAAAAGTAATTTTGACATAAAAAACTCATAAAGTTATTATTTCAACAAATATTAAATCTATTCATAGCAACGATTACATGTGTAATCTTGAAAAGAAATATTAAAAAAAAGTCGAAACGTCGCGTTGAAGTTTTAATAAAAATTTTTAAGACAGTAATGCTGTTAGAGTTTTATTTCAATAATCCTTATTTATTTTATGGTTATTAAGTATTCACTTTCCTCCATTTTTCTTATTTCAGTGCTTAATTCATTCATTATATCAATAATCACACAGCCAGTTTTATAACTTTATCCTTTTAAACTTGCATAAATACAAGCATTATTTATTACCGTTGAATATGTCCAGATAAAAAATAGCATCTTAAAGCGTACTTTACAAAAGCAGTTAAATTAAGCGATTACGAATTCATCTTTCACAATCCATTAAACGAGCATTTAACACCACTGTCATTACATTACCCACCGAAGGACGTTTTAGTTTACATATATGAAAAACCTATTAATATTCAAAACGAAATATACGTAAAAATGAAAAATATAATTAAATAAATCAAACTTAACGAAAAAAAATCTGTCTTGAATTACATCTTGTTTTCAACATCCACGCGAGTATGAAACTTTGAAAAATAAAAATGGGAAATACGGGGAGAATTATCGCGTTAATAAATTGAAACTGGACGGACTGCTGCATAAATTTTTAAGTCGAAATTGATACGGGCTGTAAACGCGTGTGCAATGTTGTGAAAAACCGCTTCACTTACGTGACAATTTTCCAATACTTATCTATGCTATTCTTACTGTGCATGACGAGTCGTACGGCAAAGGATAATCAATTGCTCGAGTTGTAAGTGTCAAGTTTCATGTTTAACTATTGATTTATTAATTTAATCTAGGTTTAATTTTCAAAATAAAAATAAGGTACAAGCTAAAAATTGTATATTTTTCAGAAAAATTTTGATAAAATCATTATTGTTGTAACAACAAAACGATCATTTAAATTTATTATTTATTATATTTAAACGTCTTAGCTTTCGTTACCTTTTATAATGGAGAATTATTAAATTAATTACCTTGCGGAAGAAAAATAAACAATAGCTAAAACACGTCTCACGTGAAACTCATTGATTAGAAAGTGAAAATCGTTAAATTTTCATTTTTACTCTATTAATATTGACACTAATGACTTTCACGGGAATCAAAACACCAATCTCATCAGATTTACTTACTAACTAATGTAAAGCAGAGACATTAATTAATTCATATATTCACACTTTCATAACTATTATAAAAATAGTATACACATAAATTTAAAAAGGCTAAGTACTATTTATTTTTTAAAAATATTTCCAATGATTAATTTTTAAAAGCATTTCATATCTTTATAAAATTTTTCTTAAATAAGAAAAAAAAGCTCAGCATTCGCTAAGCTGCCCACCCAAATTCAACCTTTCAAACGAACGCACAAGATATCTTAAGCAAACCGCACGCATATTCGCCATTACAAATAAATCGATACGCCTTCTCGTATTCTTTTTTTTATCTCTTTTTTTTTTAAAATAAAAGACATATTCCTCCCTACCTATGTTTATACGCAAGTCGTCTCGAATAGACACGCGCCTTATCTTATTGCACTTCCGGCCTTGCGGTCTCTCTGGCTTATATATACGTACACGAGTGCTCGAACTCAACTATTAATGTCACAACACGCGGCGCGTGTTTTTTAAGCTTTCTTTTTTAACGATTCTATGCTAATGCATATGCTATGCGCCAAAAAAAGAAACAGAGAGAGAGAGAAGATTGGGATTACTTTCTACGATCAATTCTAGACTAGTATTGATTACTCGGAGTGAGTTAGATAATGCGTAATCCGGTGAAGGCTCGTGAAGAAAGTGCTTTTGATTGAAGAAGATAAAATTATTAAGTATCAATTAATATTTTAATTTTAGAAAACGTTTTAATAAGAGTAGTTTTCCGTATCTAATTTAATTTTATTGTTTGGTGATTGTATATCAAAATTTTTATATAATTCAAAATTTCTAAAAATAAATTTAAGATTAAATTTCATTATTAGAAAATATGTATAAACTGTATTAAAGAATCGATAAATAACCAGAGAAAAAGGGGCCGTTAGTCATTAGATGAGATTAGATTGATATCCGTGGCTAATATTAAATACTATAAAATACAAATTTATGATTTTCATAATAATTATTTGCACCTTTTATTAAATGTCCAACGTACGAGCACAGTTAATTATAAAGTCACGAGTTATGCTTAATTATTTTAATCGCTGCGTACAATTTTTTTTTTTCTCATTACGTCTTACTGATAATTTCAATTTTTTTTCTTCGCGATTATTTTAATGATATGTAAAATTCTAATCGATAAAGAATGCAGATAATCATTTCCTGTAATTGAAATCATAGAAACAGATGGCATAAACTTTCCCTATGAATTTTTTCCTCAATATTTTGTCTGTTTTTTTTTTCAAGTGTTCATAATCATAATTCAATTTGCTTCCATACGTACACATACATTTCAATTATACTTTTCCATAAATAACTTTATATCGGTAACTAATCATAAAAAAAAATGGATAAATCTTATCAATAAACTAAATAAAGACTGTAAATCTAGCATTAAATTAGAGAGGACAGAAATAAAAATTTTGATATCTCACAAAGCGCTATGAAATTATAAGGTCTAATTTAGCCCAGAGCAACTAATACACCCTCTTTTCATTCCTAATGGTCAATTGATTATCGATATGTGCACTTGAATCTACATACAACTGTGCTCAAAGAGAAAGAGAGAAATAAAGAGAAAACAAAGTGGCGAGAGTCTGAAAGAGTTGGAGATACAATCGCAAAACCTTATAGCAGATAAATCGCTATAGGAAGAGAACGAAGAAAAAAAAGATTAAAAGAGATATATAGAGAGAGAGAGAAAAAGAAACGCAGTGTAAAAGGCCTGGAGAAATAAAACGAATCAATACCTATAAATTAGCTGATAATTACTGCTTAATTAATTGACATTCACGGCTTTGAATATACGTACACACGTTACATATGCAGGGCAATTGGAGAGTACAAGGTGAAAACTTGACTGTGCTATATACACTGGCTAAAATAATCTCGTGACCAAAGCGACGCAACAATACCATTCGTGCTTTCATACGTCTTCAAAGCTTTCATTTTCTCCGACTGTTGTAGTTGTTGAGCCTTTTTCAAGTTCGTTTTTCTTTTTTTTTTTTTCTTTTTTTTGTACTACTATTTCAAATCCTATTTGTGGTCGTTTGATAATACGTACTAAGAAGTTTATGTTTGGAAAAAATAAATAAATTAACAAATGGCGAGCTTTTTGCTTCTTTGAAGTTTTAACTTTTCTTGTTTTTTTAAACTAGAAAACATTTATCTTGTAATATGTAATATATTATATTTTGAAAATTGAAATTTTAAACGAAAAACAATAATTGTATAGCTGTAAGAATTGAAAAAAATAGTTCATGTTTACAAGCAATAAATAAAAAGTTTAATTAAAAGTATACAACTTTTATATTTCCAGTATGAAAAATAGAATGTATGCTGAATAAATTTTAGAACGATTTAATTGTTTAATAATTATTTATTTATATTTAACGTCGCTGTATTTATGCTATCATTGCGATGCTAATTAGCGACGGAGATCGTCAGTGTGTTTGTGAACAAAGCACATGTAACGTACAGTGGTGCTTGTATCGATTGGCCGCCGAGAGTGGGATTCGAACTCGGAACCTCGAGATTACGAATCCATCGCTCTACCGAATGAGCCACTGACGATCTCATAAAATTATTTATTAATAAGCCAATCTTTTATCTTCTAATTCTTTTATAAATTTTTGTTACGTTAAAACATATATTATTACACAAAAACTTATCTTATTTTTTCGTGTAAATTGAATTATTAATAAAATCATCCGTAAGCGATACGTTTTTTTTATATTTATACTTTACTAAATTATAAAATAAAAACAAAAAAAATAGAAATTCTTTCAATTCCTCGCTAATAATCAAAGCATACAACAAACTACCTGAAAAAGCCCTTAAAGCTATATAAAGTTTAAAAATTAGTCGGCTTTTAGTATGTGCGAAATATGTGAACATCGTGCATCAAGATAAAACCAATGAAACAAGCAACTATACGCTTTAACTTAAAGCTTCATCTTCTGTATATATATATATGCAGTCGAACGGATCCGGAAGCCTACAATATAACATACACAATACATAGATTCTCTCTCAAGAAGTTCCTTCAAAACTCCTACATTCCATTCACGTTTATAATGCATGAATTCATAAGAGACAACCTTTTCTTCTCCATATACCTTCGAATATACGTATACATCTTTGATTTTTTTATTTTCTTACATTAGCTTCTGTTGCAAAATTTCTAACAATACGTAGTATGCGCGCTTATATACATGCGGGGGCAGTTTTAAAAGCCGCAAAATTCTGATGCTCGAGAAGCATGAGCTATTATGTCTTTTCCCTCTCATGAAAGTTTTGCCTTATCTAATCGCTCGTCTTATCGCTCTTGTGCACGTGTATGGATAGTTTGTTTTTCCTTTTTTTTTTTTTTTAAAGAAATGAAAAAAACTCGTTTTCAAATTGCTACGATCCCACGCGTTTCGTGTCTAGTGTTGTATATATGAATACTTGTAAGACTATAGTTGAGGAAAAATTCGTCACACTTTATGTTGTGGTATTGAAGTGACTTACGTATTTTGTTCGGGGGGAAAAGAATCGACTTATTGTTGCGTCGTCGTGCGAGCTTGAATCTTTTTTTTTTTTGCATTATGACGCTAGCTCAGCGGAATTTCAAAAATTCGCCTTTGGAGTACGAAGAGTGCGCATATTTTAATATTGTAAATTTTGCATTTTGAGAATTTTACAAAACACATTGTATTTTAGAATTTGAAGAAAGTATAATTATGGATGTTTGGTGTAGATTACGAAAGTCATAAGAGTGGAATCAAAATATGGGACTTAGGAAACTGATAGAATTATTAAAATAAATAAACTTTTCAAGTATAAAATCATAAAAATAATTGGCTTAAAAGTACTTTTACAACCATTACCAAAAATACACCCTGAAAAAAGCTTAAGACATAACTTCACGCTCATTTTCAAATACAGTAAACCTTTTGCTTTCTTTTTCAACATCTTCAATGCGGTTTCTTAAGTACTCTGCACAGTAAGTATGGTCTTGGTCAATTTTACCGTCGAAAAGTTTTTTTTTTTTCGTTGTTCTCAGCATGAAAGAACGAAAGCTAATGGGAAGAGAGAAGAGAGCGAGAGAAAGAGGTGGACAGCAGTGCTAGTAAATTTACAACTTAAGTTACGAGAAAAATGACTTGAAAAGAAAGGGATTGCTCCGGCAAACGAAAATGCAAAAGTACAAATTCAAATTACTTGGTAATTAGTATATTGCAAATTCCGATAATTCATAAAATTATTTTGGTTTAGTATCATGTTTATTAATTAATGAAATGTATTTTTGATACCAAAACATAAAATTACCTTTTAACCCTTTCAGGGCCAGAGGACAAGGATTTCTATATGGTAATTCCAGACTCTCAATGGGTTAAATTTCATAAAGCTTAGTAGCAAGTACCAAAATATTTATGGTTTAACGTAGCAAATATCTTGCACGTAAATCCTAAAATTTAGTAAATCTTTGTATAACTTTAACCTGTAACGGTATAAATAAAGAAAATATAAACATCGAATCATCCATTCATTTTTCCATTATTCAAAACTTAAAAACCACCGATTTTCCACAAAATAACCTTTCTCAATCCATAAAAAGTACATTCTATCATTAAATCCTAAGAATAAAAAATCGCAGCCATCCTTCAACGTCCACCTTAGCTCTTCCTCAATCGTAAAAGAAAGTGCACGAGCTAAGCTTGCTTGCGTGTGTGCGAGCGCAAAAGAGAAAAGAGTTTAAAAAGGTAAAGAGACTTTTAAAGTAAATGATTGGTATATATAAAATGCATATACGTATATACATTACCTCAGTAGAGGAGCGGTGACCGTTCATCTTGCCGTCACCTCCGGTATCCCATTACCGGTACGTAGCAACGTTCTTCCGCATGAAAACTTGCACTAACGGGGACAAGGTCGTCGGCCCTCTTTTATTGCTATAATTTATTTTTTTTTTTTTTTTTTTTTTTACTACACATTTACCGATCACACATCAATGGATTATCAACACTCACGATTATTCTAATATCAAAACAATGCTTTTGTTTTTTTCTATGTTTGATGTTTTTGTACTTGATTATACGAAGAGTATTAAAAAAAAAAAAAAATAATTATGTGGTTAAATTGGTTGTTTATTTTCTTTCGAGATGAGAGAGATTTCATCCGTTTTGGCTGAATGAGCTTTTGTCATTGTACGCTCGCTGATGATACACTGCAGTTATTCAAGCCGTTATCGTTTTCGGTGTACTGTTGCAGTATATGGAGGATTATCTATTTTCTTGTAATCTTGTGTTGTACAGAGAATGAATTTAATACTTTTTATTCTTTTCTAACTAACAATTTACATCAAGTTTAAATATATTAAATTCTAGTTCCTTTTGTATGCGCTTAATCTACTTGAATGATTCATCCTTTGTATTAAAGTACCACTATTGTTTAAGATGAAAAATATACAATATCATAGCGCGGACTTTTCCTACCATCAATTTATTCAGCTAATAATACTAGGTTTCAACGAAACTTTAGTGACTTGGTGAAGTAACTTTTTTCTTCAAAAGATTAATCCGCAATCTTTCAACTTATTAAACCGATTCAATCCATCTTTTTCTCTTGCACACTTCTGTTACACTACATACCGAACGGAAGTACAGTCGGTTTCGCGTTTTGGTAGTTGCACATGGCTTAGCGAGTTATACATTGAGCTTATTCAACGATCAAAGTTATCGACCGACTTCGATCGACACATATACAACTGCAATGAAATTTATAACGTCTATACACACACACACGCAGCTTCTCTTCTCTTTTCGCTCGTTCGTTCGCCTCTTTCTCTCGCGCCTTTTACGCACGAAAGAGAGAACAAGAAGACGACGATGATGATGAAGAAGAGCAAGAAGCGGCGCTTTGCGTATATATCGCAAAAGCACGAGTCGCGCTTCTTCTCTTGTCTTATTTTTTTTTTTTTTAGTTTTTTTTCGTCGTTCAGTCTCGAGAATTATCTGAGCTTCTCCCCTCGTTGCTTACTTACTGCTGCTGTTTGGCTTGAGGAGACTCTTTCTTTCTGTTTTTAACGTATAGAGAAAAACCTTCGACAATGAGAAAGCATGCAAAGATGATACTTCAAGCGTATGCTTTGCTAGTAGAGTCATCAATGTTGAATAAAGATGAAATTTTATAGATTTTTTTTTACTGGTTCGTATTGAAGATATAATTATATTAGTTCTATAATGAATGGTAGGAAGAAACCAATACTTTTAATTAATAAACAAGAGAAATTGAGTTACAACTTTGGAACATTTATAAAGTTACATTAATAAATTTGCGATTGATGAACTCAAAGCACTGAAATATTCCAAAATTAAAATTTTGAATTCTAAAATATTATAACGGCATAATTTGATAAAACACTTGTTGACTTCAATTCACCCTCAGTCAATTTTGCGAAAATCATTATTTACTCCAGATAATTAAGAAATCATCAACTCTAAAATATTTAAAATTCCAAAACTGTTCTTTCCAATCTTTGTAATACCAATCACTTAATTGTCTCAATTTAACCCTTTTTGATTATCCACCCCTTTAAATTCTTAACCACACAACCAGCTCCAAAAATACCAGCTCTATAGAATCAACCATCCTTTCTCCTTTTTTGTTCTACAGTTACATATCCACAAAATCACAACAATAAGCAACCCTTACTAAAAAAAATATTTTTTTTTTTAATATATTAATACGTCCTCCGGCATTGAGCGCTACTCGCGGACTGAATATCTCGCTATATAACCGGCAGTTTGTCCGCACGCGCGCACACGTTGTCATGCTTGTTGTGTACGTGCATATTGTCTACGTGTGTGTACGTCTGTATTATCCGCGCGCGCGAGAAAGACCGCAGGTATATAGAAAGAGAGAGAGAGCCCCCTTCTTTAGGCTTTTGCTTGGGCTTGTGTCTTTTTCTTATGTGCGCCCCATTTACGCTACACCGAAGGATTAGAAAACACCGGTAGTTTATACTTGTAGGATGCATGTATTGTCTGTAGTATAGGCCGTATTGACTTTTGACAAGATACTTTTAAAGGTGTAGAACCAAGCGTAAGAAGGGCAAAGTGTTGAAGGATTTTTTTGTTTTTGTTTTCATTTTGGCTACTGGATGTGCAGACGGTATCTTCTCTTGGTTTATTTTAGATGGAGAGGGTTTTTCGTCGATGCTAATGGTACTTTTTGTTTTTGGAAGAAGTGAGCTCAAGTAGAAATAGATGGGCATCTCGTGCAGTTTGCTTCTTTTTTGCTTGGAGAAGTTTTTAGTCTAGTTGAGACTACTGTGAAGAAGATTAATTTAAAACAGTTTTAAAAGTTTTGATGATTTCTAGTAATGATGTAAAATATTAAAATCGATAAAAAGATAACGTTGTTATCTACATAGTTTGACTTTAAACGGAAAACTTTATTTTTTTTTAAATTCACTTTTTAATCAACGGTCAATGTACCTGTTAAATACGTAGATTGTTTTAGCAAATAGACTTTTAATTAAATGAAATCGATATTATGCCCTTGCTACCTTGAACTAAAAAATCAGAATAATATAACTCTTGAATAAAAAGCTAATTAATTTAAAAGCTTTTCAATGTAATGTAACGTAGGGTATGAAAACAATATTTTCATCGATTATATATCTAATACTCAAATCTATCGATACTCATAGATAATATCGTTTATAGTACTTAAAATATAATGTGACCAACTAAACTCTGACATTATTTACTTTTTATTTATCTTTTGTTCCAATTTTCAACCTGACAATTATTTTGAATTTTCATAATAAGCGAATGTATAAATTATTACAAATATTTGATCTTTAAAATAATGTAAAAGAGGATATTATTAAAATATACTGTCACATTATCTTCATCCAAAAACAATTTAGCAGCGTTGATTCATTAAAAAGTAATGTAGCGAAAACACAGGGTCAAAAAAAGAATCAAAAATCTTAGCAACACCTTAGCGTATAAGGGTCAAATGATCCGTGTCGTCGTATCTCACTCAGTCTACAATTCTTACTCTTCTTCACTCGTCTTATTCTTCTTCTTCTTCTTCTTTTCCCTACCGCACACACTTCTTCTCTCCAACCCTCTCTTTTACCGTTTCCTCTCCTTCCTTGCAAACTGCACCTTCTTTTTTTTTCTTCTTTTCTTTTATTTTCTCTCTCTCTCTCTTTTTCCATTCCCTCACCTTAAAGCCCGTCGATTCTTCGGATTACCGAGAAGGAAGTCATCGTTGGATGGTTAGGGCAAGTTCGTATATAGTATTGAATGTTCAGAGCCTACTTTTTTATCTTCAAGTAGTAGAAAAGAAGAAGAAGAAGAACTTCTTGCTATGGGGTCGTTGCTTAAACAAGAAGAAGAAGAAGCTTTCATGTCGTCGTCCTCCTCTCTTTTGAGTATCTATGGAAGTAAGGACAGAGAGAACTCGCAAACATTATAACTATCAAAGAAACCCGTTATAGACCCCCTTTTAGTAAATACACGCGATGAGACCACGACGACGCACATCGATTTTTGTTTCCGCGAGTTTTACAAAGTATGATGGGCTTTTTCTTTTCTTTTTTTTAACATTAATGTCTTGGCACGCGAGCTTTGATTTGCGTGTAGAGAGAAAAAGAGCTGCAGGTGAAATGTTCCTTTGCTTGCTCGCTGTCACTGAGCAATGAGCATTCACTTTACCAAGTTTCTTTTTTTCTTTTTTTTTTTTCATTTTTAAATTTTTTATTTTTCATCTTTTGCTTTTAAGCCAAGGAACTCTAATGAAAAAAATGCTTTCTTTTTCTTCTTCTTCATAATCTTTTTACGGTCAAACTTAATTTTGATGAAAAATTAAATGTAGTCACAGTTTTATGCACATACGCTGAATACATTAAGTTCAAATTTTTTAATTCCCAATATATACTTTAATCTCTCGCGTAAATTGATCAAACTTGTCAAGTAACAATTTAATAATATTGAAGTACCTTATCTGACAGTTTAAAAATTCCGCCAATCACAAGAGTAGTGCATTAAAGTACACGCAGACACAAAAATTTTTTTACGAACTACTTTCATTTGCAAAGAATTTAAAGTGCAAAGGCGTGATATGACAGACATTTATTGGTCTCAATACAAATCATATTGAAATAAATGCTACTGTACAAATATATATCTGATTTTGCATGTGAATATACAATAAACCAAAAAATAAACATTTTTTTTTATTACTCAATGCATAATTCGTAGTTCACAAAAAGAATTATGCATGTAAACTTTCGAATGCAGCTTCCAAAAACTTATTATTCAAAATTGTTGCAAAACAAATTCTCATTAAAATTTCGTTTGAAAAAACCATAATTCATATGAAAATATACACGAAATCCTGTTTAATATTTTTATTAAAATTCAGATCTCGTATGAAAAACTAAAGTTTATAAGTAGATAGTAAACAAAATTCTTGATACCAAAAGTGCACCATTAAACTTTCACACGATCATATACCTTTTTCCTCCTCGTAATCTACAATTCCACGTCAGAAAATTACCCAGTAATATTCTCCTTCTAGTCACATTAAATCCTCTCCTCTCCTCTCATCATTCAAGATTAATAGCCCGAGCCAACTGGAGGAATCTTGTGTATGCCATCTCACTTTGGATAGGAGAATTTTTCATCGTGGCGCATGGTACCTGGCTTTCGATATAGTCATCAATCGCTCGATCACGGAGAAAATCAACGTCGCGCTGTATGTTTATCATTACGAGCCTCGGCAAAATGACCGGGTAACGCTGTTATTATCGAAAAATTATAGTGTCTCATTAGCGAAAGTTTTTCGTGTGTATATTACCGTGGAGGAGTTTTTTTCCTTTAATTTGCAATATCGTGCAGCAGAGAGAAACCGAAAGGATGTAAATGTCTAAAAAAGAAGAAGGGATAGCACTGGTAAGATTATTCTTTATTCTTATTCTTTGCAAAAGCTGAGGTAGAAACGCGCGCGCAGCTGATTATACGAGACCGCAAGGCGCTCCTTTATTTGAACGAAAAAGAAGTACACAGTGGAGGCGAGGTCGTTCAGTTGACTTGGATGATATTTTTTCTTTCCTGAATTTTCGGCCTTGAGGCTTTTGGTTAACGTTACGCGTGATTAGATGAAAGTTTGTTTTGAATTATTAACGTATTAAGATTTTCGAAAAAATTTGATATATTACCGAAGATTATCGTTTTTTTTTTTAAAAGTTTGTAAAATTTAAATTTCATAAAATAGAATATTTGTCACTTACAAATACGCAGCGGTGAATTATGCAATCTCGACTACATCACTTTTACTCCAAGTTCTATTACTCAAAGTGACAAAAAACTACTTATTTTATCATTTACTTGAACGTAACGGTTGCGCCAAAACGAAAAAGTAACTTATTTATGTGGTCGGAATGATGAATCACTTAAAATATTAGTTTCTAGAATTTTGAATCTCGACTGTAAGAATTCAACAAAGAACAATTGTAGCAAAAATGAAACGTGCAACAATGTGTATAATTTAGCAATGTCTATACGTCGAAAATTCTTAAATATATATATTTAGTAATTTTGCGTTACATAAATAATATCGATGGTTACGTAAGGTCCACTGAAAGCTAGCATTAAATATTAAAATTTCTTATCTGATGTTTCACACCGTTAATATCATAAATTCATGCATGTGCCCAGCGTATTTGCATAAACAACATGCTTTTTCTCAAAACAATTGATCAGCCAACAATTGAACCTCGGCCCCTTGCTCACCTACAAGTTTTCACCTAATACTATATAAACCAACCGCTATCCTCGAAACAATACAGCTACCTCTTTTTAAAAACGAAAAAAAAAAAACAAACGATCCTAGACTGAACATCCAGGAAAACAATGTCACCTCATCCTCAGTTAAGCATCTTCTCCCTTATGCACAGTAGCTGTTATACGTGTGTGCATGTAAGTTTTACAAAGCTTTGGTGTCGCTGGCGAGAGACACACGGTGCATCGACCGTTCAGCTTACATATAAACCTCGTCCTCACCAAGTACGAAAGTCGTTGCTTACCATAGCAGGGAGTTTCTTTCTCTCTCGCTTATGTTCTCTTCCATATATCTCTTTTTCCTCGATCTTTTCCTCTCTTTCTTTAATACACTGGGCAAGTTAACTTCAAGTTTAGTAAACAGGCCTACACACAAGAAAAGCTGGGGAAACCAGAAACTGTTAATAGTTGTTGTAGTAGTAGTAGTAATAGTAGTCCAGGTGCGTTCGCATATTCGCATTAACCCACGCGTATATATACATCCACACATCAATGTATATATATATATATATATATATATATATATATATATATATATATATATACACGATTATATGGTTTTACCTTAAGTTTAGAGAAACGAAACGACTTGAGAGAAAATAGAAGGAAATGGACATATAGATAGATAGATCAAGAACACATACTAGTGTGTATAATGGTCTTTCTCTCTATCTATCTTTCTCTCTGGGAACACTTTGAAAGATAGAAAGAGAAAGAGAGAGAGAAAAAAAATGTATGAAGAACAAGGTAGAGGGATAGGATGGGTTGAGGTCACGAAGAGGAACGTTATCTCCTTGCTCTTGGAAATCGTCGTAAGAATTTGCCCTCCACTCTCTTTCTCTCTCTCTCACTCTCTTGCTTGAAGAAAGAAAGAAAGAAAAAAAAAGAGAAAGAAAAGATAGGAGTTAGATGACGACAAGACGTTAGTAGTATATATCGCCATCGCTTTTAAAGGAAGAAGAAGAAGAGGAATAAGGTACAGACGATCTGTGTTATACGAGCGAAGGTCACACGTGCGCAAGATAATAAGACTGAACTCTCGAAGGAAAAAGAAAGAGACTTAGTTTTAGATGAAGAATTAGAGAAGGACTGATTATTTTTTTTTTTTCTTATATGATCTAATTAGCAGAAGACGATATTAGTTAACTAATATCTGAGAATTCTCATATGTTTCTTTTGCTAATTTTTATCTTTATGGAAAATCTTTAGTGAGACTAATTTTGACAAAAAGATTGTATATGGTTCTTGAGTAAAGTAAATTCCAATTATTTTAATCTAGAAAAATTGATTTCACCATTTTCATCAGAAATTAATGATGACTTTTTAAAAGATTTAATTTGTAATTATTGTATGAAGTTAAAGATATAAAAATAATAGAAACATTTTTAATTAATTCATTATTGAATTAATTAAATAAACTTATCAATTATTTATTCATTTTTAGTAATCACCTTTTTTAATATAGAAATTATGTACATATTTATTAATGATTTACTAAACTTCTAATACTACTGAAAAAACGAATTTTTCCTCTTATTGTTAACAAAATAAAATAAAAACTAATAAAACATAAATTTAAGCATTGATTTATCTAGTGTTAATGAAGCATAAATTTTCTCTACATGCGAAGCACATGGAGAAAATTATACGTACGGTAAAAGCACAAGATACTATCGGTTCAAGAAAATTATTTGATTTATTTGACAATAAAAAAGTTATAATTACGCAGAGTTCAATTGTTGTTTTATCTTGTTCTTGCTATGGTTTTTTATAATATAAAAAGTTATTAGCTTGAAAAATGTTAAAAATTTTATTTCATTCAAAAAATTTGAAACAGAAAAAAATGAGCGCATTAGTGCCAGTTAAAAAAATTGCTTGCATGCTACTGTCCACCGGTCACTAGCTGGTAATGAGATACTGTTACTTGATTACTGGCTGATAGATGACCATTGTTAATGCTTAAATGTCAAATGTGTAAAAGTAAAGAAAATTGTCTTGCAAATTTAGAATGATTTTGATACCAATCGCAAAAGTTTGCCACTTGTCATACAATCATGAATATCAAATTTTAAATAAATTGATATTTTTCGCGTATAATAAACACTAAATTGTATTTAATATTTCTTATGTGTATACTATACTTTAAATTTACTGAGATAATTTGTCTTAATTTAATATTCGATACAATGTTTTTTGCGCAATAAAAAAAAATAAAACTAACTGACAATATCTGGCACAATTTACCCTACATCGTTCAATAAAATATAGCCATAAACTTTATCCTCTATGTACGTAAGCAATAATATTTAATGAATTTGTAACCCAAGATATCCGGTCAAGAAAATCCATATAAAACAAAACAAACGAGTCTATCCCCGGCAAATATCTATAAACTTGTTCAAAGCCTACCTCTCGCACCTATAAATGCTTAACCATCCCAGCACCATTTCCTTATCATGATCTAAATATCAGTAATATATATATAAAGCCTTGAGTACGTAACAAAAAGCTTGTGAAAATCTAACAGGATTCCTCTTCTTCTTTCCTTACACTGAACAAAAAAAAAAAATAAACCTAAAATGAAAAAAAAAAAAATATAAATAAGTATACGAATACATAAAACGTCGCGGCAAAGGTTTATTGAACCTCGATCGAACGGGCTTCGAAGTATATAGTGACGTTTAAAATTAGCCGTTGTTTTAAAACAACAACAGCAGCAGCAGGCAGCTTAAAGAAAATGGCACTCTGCCCAAAGGCTATATAGCTTCTGCTTGGATATATAATATTTTTTTTTTAAAGATCCGCGCAACTAGATTTGTATTCTATACTACTAAAACTCCTCCCTTATAGTTTGTAACAAAACCAAGAGAAATATATATATGAGCTCTCTTTCTCGTATAGGAAAACAAGGACGTATACCGGATTTTTCAAAGTGTCGCCTTTTATACTACCTGGAAGAACTTGGTTTCCTCTTGTATCTTGATGCTTAAGGCACGCCGATTCAGAGCCTACTATACGTTGTATATATACATACGTGTATACCTATACTTGATTCAAAAGAACGCGACATTATATATATATATAAAAGTTTCCTTCATCTTTTTTCTTTCTTTTTTCAAGTCTTTTGTAAACACAATCATTGGCACGACTTTTAAAAAGAAAAGAAGGCGGAGGTGATCGGTTTTAAAGAGAGGGTGGGTGTAGAGAGAGAGAGAGAGAGGGGGCACGAACAATTTATGCGCATAATGACACAAGGAAGCGCCGGAATAAAGTAACATAGAGACGTCAAACGTATACAGTATATATATGAGGATAAGGATGTTAAGAAGGATATGCCGGGGAGCTTGTATAAAAGCTACGGTTCTTTTCAGATTTATTGTTATTGTTTAGGTGTAGGTATTTTTTTTTTTTGGATTTTTAATTACGTTATTTAGAGAAGCTAAGCAGCTGACTTTTGTGTCATAAAGTTTTATGAAACTTTAGAAAACATTGTCTTGGGTTTGAATTTAAAATTTTTTATCGATTGAGCAATTCCACTGATTATTTATTTTACGTTTATACATAACATACTTCTATTTTTTTTATTGTTAAAATATCAAAATACAAAATTTTATTCAAACAATTTTTTTATGTAAAATCAATGAAATTTTATAATTGTTGCAGAAAAAATTTCTTTAATCATTTATTGATCAATTCAGAATTCGACTCAAATATTTTAGTTAAACTAAAAACTTATAATATCGAGAAAAAAAAACAGCCTAACCACCTATCAAATCCTTCCATCAGTTCATAACCATATGTCAAATCGACACCTTCGCTCTTACATTATATATCGAGCTCTGAAAAAAAAGGCAAAGAAACAGAAAAAGACTTCAACATCTTTCACTCCGATGCATTGCAATAAAAATATCAGAGCAATATAGTTTGGTTGCCGCGTGACAGCATCGATATTACATACACACATACATACATATATAACTTGTCGCCTTAGCTCTCATTTCTTTTTTTCTCTCTCTCTTTCTCTATCTCTCACGTTCCATACGAGACAGCGCCCTTTATAACGGGCGCATTCGTTCGTTCGTTCGTTCATTCGTTTTATATATACTTGAGAGAAAACAAGTCTTATATACGCTCTCCTTTTTTTTTCTTCTTCTTTTTGTTAGTTCTTTCTTTCTTTTTTTTTTTTGTTATCCATGCGCTGGCTGCTGACTATATGGGGTCTTTTATCGAGAATCGGTAGAGCTACCGTTTGGCGACGACGTTCCACGTATCGTACACGTGTAGAATGCAATGAGATATTTGAAAAAGGTTGAATGTGTAGAAAGCAATGTTATATACCTTTAAAGAGGAGATTGATTATGTGCGATTGATCAAGGCTAGCTCAAAGAATTTACAACATTATGTTTTGAGTTTTGTTATTTCGATGATCATTGGGCTCGATGTGGAGATGCTTTTGAGGCTCCGTTATGAATATCTTTTATGAATTTATGCTCGAGAAATATGTGTATATGTAGATTTGCAGACGAAGAAGGAAGAATAGATAGAATGCGAAAACTAGTCCTAAACTGTAGAAATCGATGTTTGTATTGCTGTACAAATTACTACACTCTTAAGATTTATTTATTTAATCTGGAGTAACAAAACGCTACATTACGAATGCAGTAATCCAGCGGAGCAAAATAAATTTCCTGCTCGATGGTCTAGAATGTAAAAACAAACTTGTACTATATGAGATGAAATCTGTCACTTTATCTTTCATTGTTGGGCATCAATATTAATATTTTAATTTAAAAATAAATTTTTATGATAATTATATGAATTTGAAATATTACATTCTTTACAAAGATTTAATATTAATAAAAATATATGATTATACAAAGCGCAAAATAAACATCTCTGAAATATCAGAGGTCAAAAAGTACAGCATCGCATGAAAAAACGTAGAAAATGATACATTTATAAACACCCAAGATAAAAGAATAACGCGAGTCAGCTAAAATTTATCATCATTTCCTAAAAATAAGTTCAACTTTTTGCTACAAGCCATCCACTTCATACGTTATCCCTCGATAATCCTCAGAGATATAATTGTTAAATAATTTAGTGCGCTTATAAATTCTGTATCATTTATACGCGTGTCTCTTCGTATAGTTTTCCTACCGTTCTTAGCAAATAAAGTATTACATATTATATTCACGCTCATAAATTAACCTAAATATATATTATTTTTCTAGACACTAGGCAATTTTTTCTTGATGTTATTACGAATATTATATCATTAAAAAATGTGTATCGTTCATTTCATACGGAGAGCATAGTAAAATATGAGAATAAAATGAGGAGAAAAAATAAATAAGTAATATGTCGGTTAAACGGTTGACTTTCGCGGCGTAGACTTCAAGGTGGAGAACTTAATACTTCGAGAGAATTTTTATTGCAATTTTAAGTTTTATTTTAGCTGCAGATGAGTCGAGTGTATTTGTCTTTAGGGATTTCTTGTTATTCCAGTTTTATTAACTTTTTTCTTATATATACACTTGATTGCTTATTTTTAATTAACTTTTATTGCTATCCTTTTTTTTATTAATTATTTATTTAAATGCTATTAAAATGAATTTATTGACGTTGCGTAAACGCTTAATGCTTATACATACAAGTTAACTTTTATTTAATTGATCAATCAAAAAAAAAAGTGAAATGATTAAAATGTTAAAATATTCACGTACGAGTTGTTACAAAAACTGATATTTCTCGCGGGATAATAAAAAAGCGTAGGTGAAGTTTTTGGTTACGTCAAAATCGTTCGATATAAAGTCCATCATACTTTTAACGACAGACTTCAAGATTTCATCTTGAAAAATGAAAGAAGAAAAAAACTCCTAAAAAGTCAAGTGTGATCTAAAAGTAAAGGCGACGCTGTAGATTAAAGTTTTCGGAAGCTGGAAACTGGAATGTCCGGAGGTGTCAAAAACTTTTTCTAGGTCGCACACTTTTTTTTTCATTTCTCAATTCTTCGCGAATAAATTTTTCAAGTGTGTGATAAAAAAAAAAACTAATATATTAATGCAATCCCTAGCCAAGAAGTTAAATTAGTACCTTTCCGTATTGAATATGACGTGCATCATAAATTTTCAGTTTAATAAAATGTAAATTGTAAGCTATAAAACTACTTTGGAGAGGACGTACGTATATATAAAATGATACGGCAAAAAAGGCTTACATACATAAGCTGAAACTAGCTCTAATATTACTTGCAATCCAAGTGCATTAAGAGCGCCAATGATATTATTATAACTTCAACTATTTTGCATCGCAGCGTAACTTTATTACGTAAAATTATTATCAACAGATTTATAAGCAGTCATTTATTTTATTGATTTAAAATTATTGTTTCACGCGCTTTTTCTCAGGATCGAAAATGTGTATTAGCATATTTATTGTGCAAATTTGTGGTTAAAGGATATACGAATTATGTAAATTTGCACACTTCATCAAAATCAATTCTCTTTGTTTAGAAATAGTAATTTAATGCCTCAACGCATTATTTTTTCTTATTCTGATGAAAAATAAATTTTTATATAAATGTTTACCTTTTATTGCAACTATTTTCGTTTTCAATTTCTAAGTAATCACAATATCTCAACAAAAAAAACTAACTTAAAAAAAAGCTTTAAAAATAACTTGATAGTACATTCTTAAGCATCGAATAATTCTCTTGCGCTCGATTAATCTCAGCTTACCCACCCCCTATATTCCCGGCTATATACAACGCTGTACATTTAAGCTTCGTGTAACCAATGTGTACCCTCTCACCCCCCCTCCCATAAACCAAGCTTGCCACTAATTATAGTCGAAAATCGCATGAATAATTATTCAAATTAGCACAGAAGCAGCAATAGCATCCCTCCGATACGAAAAAAAACGTGAGATAGAATAAGAAAAAAAAAGTCTAGAAATGAGGTATGTACGAGAGAGGTATTACTTTGGATAAGGTAAATAATTCAAGGATATTCTTAATACTTGGTATTAGAGTGGAGAATTGATTTTTTTTTTATTTTTATTTTTTCAGTTCAAAATTATATTTTTCAAATAAAATTTTTAGTAAACAAACTAATTTATTTAAGTATTATTCCGCACAATTTATTTACAGCAAAAGTAAAAAAAATTTTGAATCCCATCTAGAAATGGTTCTAAAATTTATATAAACTCATTTGAACTTGAATTTTATTTTCAATTTAGTAGTAAAAAAATAAGCTACTAAGATTTTCATAATAATTTTTCCCACTTTACAATTTCCTTACTCATCCACATATACTCGTTTTCTCATTTCGAGTGTCGCGCATAAGATTCATCTTCTGCGTCGGGGTACTGTATATACGAGCCTCGTTGGCATACCCAAGCACATCCAACAAGTTTCTATCTCTCGTTTTCCGTGCGAAAAAGGAAAAGAAGAACGAGACATAAGAAAAGAAGGGAAAGAAGAAGAAAAAAAAAAGAATCAGCCTTTACGCGTAGAGCTTTAAAGGCCGCGAGGCTTGCATAGGCACGTTTTACACTCTTGAGTCTATCCACTTGATGTTATGTGTTCTCTTCAGCAAGAGGATGACTACGATCGACGTAATGGTATAGGCCTCTTTTTTATTTATTTTTTTTTTTTATTTTAATTTAACAAGAAAATGAAGAGTTTACTTTTCTCTTAAAAAATAAAAATAACTTTTTACATGGACAGATTTTTCTGAGGTTCAACTTCGTTTGTATTTAATATGTTCCTATGTAAACAGTCCAGAGGTAACTAATGTTGATCTGTGCTAGGATCATCGGAGCTGAATTATTTTTAGATTATTTTGAAATTGGAATTGTCAATAATTTATATTGAAATTACAAATTAGGCGATGAATTTATCAAACTGTACTCTTGATACTAATAAATTGCAATTAGAATTTGTGATTATAATTTTGTCGAAACTATATATATATTACTGAAATTTATTCTACGTGATTGTAAATTTCTCGCAATGCATTAATAGTTTCTATTTATTCAACTATTTATGAATTTATAAAATATAACTACAATTGTACTATAGGAAATATCATTTTTTTTTCTATAAAATAATATACAAATTTTTGTATTATTGTCACCCTAAGAAAAATATTAAAGTAAAAAATACTTTGATCATTGAAAACATAGTGGCACAATACACATTATTGCTTAAGAAAACAAGAAAAATTATTGTTTAAAAATGAAAAAAAACCAATCAAATACTTTAAAACTTCAATTGAATAACTTATTTAATCGAAGATTAATAATAATTTTTATTGTAATTATGCCACTATGTTTCTGCGTGATCAAAAATAAAAGATACAATATTTATATTAATCTATTTTTTACCAAATTGAAATGTCAAATATCTATAACTTTTAATACTAATATAAAAATTTCTGAAATTCAACTTTGAAATATTATAAAAATTACAACTAAATTACGATAAAATTGAAACATTATTGTTATAAAAGAACGTATACAATACTGTACACAGGAAGAATGCGCATAACAATATAAATGCATCACAAAATCCCTTGCACTCTAGGCAAAAATCTTAGAAAGTCAATCTTCCATCTCTTCTATTTCTTAACAGTTCATTGAACACGTCGGGATACGTGCACGATGGTGCTACGGTAATCAAATCTTTAAAACGCGTTCGAATTACGTGTGTGTATACACGTATACATATACAAATCAAACTGTCGCGATTCAACGTTTTATATTGTAACGAAAGATCACGCACGAGCGATTTAGTTTGTATTATACCACATAAAATCGAGTGCAATAAATATAGCCTGGATAGCATTTTGCCTATCAATCAAAATTTTTTCTTCTGGTTTTAAACATTTTGTTATCGGTATGAATAGGTCTCTTGTTACACTGTGTTTAAAGATTGAGATTTTTTGTTTATGAGATACGAAGGATTCATTTTTATTATTATTTTATGCTGGTTATATTAACTTCATTCTATATTGTTTATATAGTAGAGGAAAAAAATGAAAGCTATTCAAACAAGTTCAATTAATACATTGTTTATCAATTGCATTTTGTCTAAATATGCATTTTGAATTAATATAAAATGAAAACATGAGTATTTTTATAAACTCACCTTATCTTCACAAGCCTTGTGGCATATGTATTTGCAAACTGAAAACAAAATAATCGTATTAATCATAAAGTCATTGAACCTAATATCAAAAATATTTTCATTTTACAATTGACTATCGAATTTCTTTATAGACTTTTATTTTATCTAACAACTTAACAGGCACAGTACCGTTTCAAGAAAAATGAACATGATATATTGCGTTTACTGTATAATCGACTTTTGGCTATGAGTTACTGGTACATTGCAAGTTATCTGCTTTACCGACATTTGGAATGTAAATCATATATCATACGATTTGACTTACCTCGACAGCAAGAGGCCTGTTTTATCACCGCCTGGTGACAGAGCTGACATGGTCGTGGTTTTCTTAATCGTTTCGTGCGAAATATGTGACATTGTGGCTCGAACTCGCTCTGGAAAATCAAATGTTAATAATATATTAATTTCAAATAAAAAAACTAAATAATTTTTTAATTTATTTCATGAAATTTGTAAAAATTTGTAATATTTATAAATAAATTTTATAAATTTATATGAATATCAGTATACTACTTATAATAGTTAAAAGATTTAGAAAATAAGTATAAATAATTCAGAGTTTGTGTTATTGTAATATTCAATTGAGGTCGTCAGTGGCTCATTCGGTAGAGCGATGGATTCATAATCTCGAAGTTCGGAGTTCGAATCCCGCTCTCGGCCAATTTATACAAGCACCACTGTAAGTTACATGTGCTTTGTGCACAAACTCACTGATGACCTCCGTCGCTAATTAGTATCGTAATGATAGCATCAATACAGCGATGTTAAATAAAATTTAAAACAAAAATATTGACTATCTTATCATTAAATGCATATTAACATATAACTTTTTATTAAAAAATTATTTTTTTGAAATTATTAATTTTAACGGAAAATGCCATTAAATAAAAAATTATTGCAATATTAAATACTAAAGTAGCATTCAATGGCATTACTCTCATCATTCACATATACCCACACCCAGTGATAATCTTATGTCTTTTTAACCCAGCACTGAATAGAATCAAACCATTCCAACCACAAACATATAACAAACAAGATCTCACATTTTGTAAATGGATACATATTTTAAATAAATTTTACATTCGTAAACAAATAAATAAATGCAAGACATGGCTAAAACAATTACTTCAATTCATATCATTTTATATTGTAGAATTTCAAATTTTATATTAAATTTAAAAAAAGAACTTTATTATCTCAAAATTACATTATCAAAATATTCGCACAAGTACAAAACATATTTATTAAAAAAAAAAAAAAATAATTCCCATTCGTGTTGTTCAAGAAGCAAATTAATCTCGACATCTTACACGTCACGATTAAAATCTCTCTCGAAACCCAACAAATAAGACAAGTCTCTCGTGTTTTTCACACTAAGAAAAGTTTTCTTATGCAAACAAGCCCCAACGCGCATTGCCTTACAAAAAAAAAAAAAAAGGAAACAGCTTACACGGATTAAAATTGAATGAAATTGGCAACTACTTTTAAAATACCCTAGAGCAACCACGTATCAAA
Organism: Anastatus disparis; assembly: GCA_017163975.1. Classification (NCBI taxonomy): domain Eukaryota; kingdom Metazoa; phylum Arthropoda; class Insecta; order Hymenoptera; family Eupelmidae; genus Anastatus; species Anastatus disparis. The sequence goes on from JAFFSR010000003.1 coordinate 2,741,987, forward strand.
GCCAAGAAAAACGAAACTCCTTACAGTTATTTTTCATAATTATGTGCACGCGATCATCATATCCTCGTTACAATTTTTCCAATGCTCAGCATCTTTAGACAGGTATATACATCGACCTTATAATTCGCAAGCGCGAACATACATTTCGAATATACAATGCCTTAGAAATGCAAAGAAGAAATAATAACGCGTTTTCTTGACCTTTTAATCCTTGTCGCAATCGATGCTTCGAATAAAAATCAAGTCATTTGTTATCTTACGATCAATTAATTCCTTACCCACAGCGCTAATATAAATTAGATCGACGATTAAAAAATTTTCAGGCTAAACTTACTTAATTTTATAGACTTATTTTTTTTTTCCAGTTTTGATAAATGTGGACAAGCGTGTTAATTGATATTACTACATTTTCAGATATCTGGTTATTCGATCTAATTTGCATATTACACGTATGGTCTTTTATGATGCAAAATATAAGGTGAACCTGATTATTATGTGCTTATAAGGGATAAAAAATTTCGTTGTAATTTATTAATGAACAAGTTTCATGCGTTAAATGTGTCATATTCAATTATTTATGATAACATATTTGAATAATGACAATATTATAGAAATTCGTATATGTTATTAGTTTTACACGTTAACGATTACGACAATTTTGCTATTTTATTATTTTAATCGTTAACTTTAATTGAAATTTGTTGTTCGATTAGTTTTAATTTGTTGTTCGATTAGTTTTAATTTATTCGTTAAATAAGAAAATTAACAAATAGTATGGCTGATTTTTAAAATTGTCGCGTTAAAACAAATTTTTCAATTGATTCATCCAAACCGAATCAAAATAAATCTAAATAATCTTATTCTTTTTGATTAATTTTGATTAACTTTTCATTAATTTTTAATAAATCCCTAGGCGATGCATTTCAATAAAAGAAGGTTCGATAATCACTTTTTCCAGCTCTCAACAATCAGTTACCCCAGCAATTTCACACTAGGAAATTGTAAAGTACAAAATACGCTTGAACTTCATAAAATTCAGCGTATCGACACGCCAGCTTCCTTTTTTTACCATCAAACATACAAGAAAAGTTCATCTCGAGAGAAAGATATTGGCCTCTTGACTCGACATTACATCGCGATATATATATATATATTTTATTTATTTTTTTTTTCATTTCTTTTTTTTGCGTAGAAACGACGTCTTGGTAAGCAATTGAACCGCGATTCTCATCGTCGACAGTAGCGCAGACGGGGAGATAAAGTAAGACGAGTTCAAGACACTCTTCAAATATTTCGAGTGGAATCAAGTGCATTTCATATAAAGCATTTGCAGACTGTGTATATCAAAAAAGAGTTGGAAAGAGGCTGAAAAGAGATATATAGTTAAAGACTTGGCATGGATAAATTTTACGTATGATGGGTTTCTTCTGGTTTGGTACATGTTTTCTCGTAAGCAATGCGTAGTTGCGAATATTCAAATAAAAGCAATAAAGTTTATTTACAGCTGTAGTTTTTAGGAAAATATTGATATTTTAAATGTTTTATTGCGCCCACGGTAGTCTTAGTAGTCACAAAGTAAAGAATAATAATTTTATACAAGTATTTAATGAAAATACTTGTACGTATGTACGTCCTACTCTGTAAAAATTTTTGAGTAATTCGTCAAAATTTTTTTGCATTGAATATTTTTGTGTTAGAATTATACACGCGAGAATCTAAAATTAACATAATATTTTTTACAACCTAAAGTTTCTGTGTCATCTTAAAATTGACACAAAAATTCATATGCAAAATATGTACTTTGTTATTCAAATTGTCTCATAACTTAAAATTATATAGTATTAGATAATACCCATTCCAGCATCCATCAATCTATCAATCTTATTATGCATTTATTTCTTTATTCGTCTGTTTTTATTAAAATGTTACAGAAAGAAATTTGAGAGAATTTGCTTTGGTATTAAAAAATTCAAAATCTTTTTTCTACATGAATTTCTTCAAATTATTATTCAAAATTGTATATAAAAATTATTTAACACGAAACAGTAAATTTTAAAATAAAAAATCTGTTTTTTTATTTAAAACACTTTTGTTCGTTAAAATAACAAAAAAATTTTTACAATGTAGTTATCTTTAGTAAAAAATTCAATTACTCTACATCGATTTTCTTTTCAACAATACTAACCTCAATTCTATTTAATAAGTGATTTCTAGAAGATGAGAAAATATTACATTTTGATTGGTATTCCTTCTAATATATATCTAAGATTATTTAACCAATCTAATAAATCGGTCAATCTAACAACCTTTTTTTTTCTCTTCAATGACATATACCATAGTAATTTTGCAATTTCAAAGATCAATCAATTTAAAGCATTTTTATTAATTAAAAGAAATTTTCAATTGATCGCACTATGAATTAAGAACAATTCTATTTGCAGGCCAGATGATTGCGAAATGTAGTTTGAGCGTAAGTTAAAAATATATTCTTTCGTTTTTTTTTTTATAGCACTTATAAATGAATGGGAGATTCGATCCATTAATGCATTAAAGCTTGTGATTTAATCAGCAGCTGTGACGAATCTTGTTATACACTATGGTTTCTTAGCCTTGAAAAATAGAAAAAAATTTGCCATTTTATATAATTGATCATTTGTGGCAGTATCGTTATTTTGAAAAATTTTTATAATTTTCAATTATGTATAATGACTTCCGGGTGCTAATTTATATAACAGGCATTAAAATTATTAAATTCAAAAACTTATCAATCTTGCATTTAAATAAATAAAACGAGTTTGCATCAACGTCTATATTCGTCTAACGGAGTATCCTTTTCTTCGTTATCAATGCAAATGTTCTCTGATTGTGGATAACATTTTTATCAGATTCCATGAAAAATTAACAACATCGCAAATTTAAATAAGCTTACGAAAAAAAAACATAACTAGCTTCTTGTTTTAGTAGCAAGCCTCTTATTCTGGGAAGCAAGTACATATCACCAGAAATAACTATTGCAAAACAAAGTAAAATTCGTATTCCATAGAAGTCGCGTATTAACAATGACCATAGCGCTAAAAAAAATTGAACAGTTAAAATAAAGTATGAACGCGGCGTAGAAACAAACAAGAAATGATTTTCACAAACATCCCGTACGTATGTACCGTATAGATATATATATATATATATTCCACCCACTCGTTCTACAATCATCATCGCTCCTCTCTCAAAGGCGCGAAAGCCTCTTTAGAATAGAAAAGATGAAAGCAGCACATACCCGGTAGTAGTAGTACCACACAAAAAGGGTATACACACTGACTTTGTGTACGTCTCTCAACAACACCAGCCTTTTAATGCCTACTACTGCTTTTGCTGCTGTACATTGCGCTGTCGATTACGCGTACGTATTTTTTTTTTCTTTTATTTTTTTTTTCTTTCTTTTTGCTATACACTGAATATGAAAGTGTGGAAGGAAGGAGATTGCATGCTTTGCAGAGTTTGCAATCGCTCGATGTTAGAGTTGGTTTTAACAGAGTTCCATGTTTATTCTTTGAGCGTTAGATCTGTGTGTGTGTGTTTTCAGCAATGGAAATAGATGATACATGATGATTTGAAGCTAAATATAGAGATAGGAAGTATATAAGACTTGTAGTTTTCAAACGATATTTATAGTTTTGTTTATTATCAGAAAGTGATACATTTTCGAGTCTGCTAATAGATCAAACGAGCTGATATTGTAAATACCAAGTTTTAAATTCAATTTTTTTTTTCCAATCAACTTAAAGTTGATTTTTATGTATTTGCCTGGCATTAATTTGATATAATCTAACATTACTTTATATAGACTTTCAATTAGATAGTTTTGTGCGTGGATAATGTAATTCCTATCACATGATAATATGACGTCAACAGGTCCAATATGAATTTTAAGTATACTTCCGGTATACATAGCAGTTTAACTTAAAACAACAAAGAGTATCCATTAAAGTCACTCACGACCCACTAAAAGCCTTTGAGGAAAGAAAAAAAAAAGGATTAAAAAAATAATCTGAAGCAAAATTATCTGATTTTGCAAAGAACACACGTCTGTTCACACATCTGACCATACTTAAAGAATTAGGCCAAACTCCGTTTCAATAAGATCTTTGAGAAATGAAGACTCTCTTGGCTCGGATTTATAAACATATTAGAGACCGAGAGACAAGTTAGCTCCTTGTTAAAAACCACGTAATGCGCTATATATGCATCTGCGGGAAAGATCTACCAAAACATCTTGAAATAAGTTAGTTTTTACCGAGAATTAGAGCTTAAAATTTATTAATGCGATTAATTACACTTTGCGAGATTTAAAGCTACACGATGAGAAAGTTACTGTTTCAATTATAGGTCTGCGGACAATGTGTATGATTCCTGGATTGTTAAGTAGCTCGTGTATAGTATAGACTTATGTTATAATTAGATTATTGAATTTCTGGAAAGGAATGATCTGATTTACTATAGTGTTATATATTTTTTTTATTTAATTCTCTATTAGAGAAAAAAAAATTAATTTTTGCCAAATTATATAACTTTTTTGTACACATCGGTTCATTGGACAATTAAGTAATGAATCTAATTTTTTAAATTTTATTTAACGTCGCTATATTTATGCTATAATTGCGATACTAATTTGCGACGGAGGTCGTTTCAGTGTGTTTGTGAACAAAGCACATGCAAAGTACAGTGGTGCTTGTATAAATTAGCCGAGAGCAGGATTCGAACTCGGGACTTCGAGCTTACGAATCCATCGCTCTACCGACTGAGCCACTGACGACCACACGAATTGAGCCTATACTTTTCAATAAAATACTTCAATTGTAAGTCATATGCAAATATGTGACATAAAAGAACTCCTAATTTCATACTACTTTCACAAAATAAATCAAAATAAGATTCATTAACATTCCAGCAGTACTTGATAAGATCAAGTTTATCATAATTTTTTAATCATTAATTATAAAATTATCAATAATCGGACTTGAATCATTCGTTTAATAATAAATTGAACATAAATTTTTCAGGAATAATCTATAATATAATAAATAATATAATAAACATCAAGATAGAAGTAAAATATAAGTTAAAGAAAAGCATAAATAACTCAAAGTCCTTTTGTTAAGTGACATCGGTCAACAAGTACTTATACATACAACATATATAAAACTCGATCAAGCGACACTTTCCTCTCTCCCTCTCTCTCTCTCTTTTTCTCAACAACAAACCACGTCTTGTCTCATTCGCAAAACAACAGACAGTCGCGCACTGCTACAAAATCTTTTCTCTTCAGCGTACACATAGAACACACATAAGAAACATTTAACAATTGTTGCGCTCTCTCGTTCTCGGGTCATCGTTTGCAATCGTTCAAAGTCAGTCGAACGTGTTAAGAGAGAATATAGCGGCAACTAATATACGTATATCTATACATGCAGTCCAGTCAAAGGAGATAAGTATTCGATTTTTAACGTCACGCTTCAACTACTCGTTTATTTTACTATACACATATACATACACAGTGACAGAAGTATAATAGGTGCAGCTTGTACACAAGAACAACAACAAAAATATAAGCCTCTCTAGCAAAGACATTTGTTCGTTAAAGAATCTCTTTTTCTCAGCGTTAAATATATACACACGTTAATAGACTAAAATCCCCTAAACGGTACGTACCAGCACGTCCTCTTAACGAGCGCACTGATAAACGAGCATGCAAATTTTATATATAGATCGTATAGGTGTGTGTGTATATATACCTAAGAAGAATTCGCTTTAAAACTTTTCTATGCACGAATACTTCCAAAGATGTTATATATAAACTTCAGCCGTGTGTGTATACGTACGATAGGGTATATAATGTTGAACGCTTTATTTTAAATAGTGAAGTTGTTGCAAGGCTGATAGTGGAGTAACAAAAAGTTCAAATGAATTGCATTCTGTTACGTTTTTGTTGCACGCTAAAGAAGAAGAGATATTTAAAGGAATACTAGTTATTTAAGGGAATTATTAAATTTTATCAGTGTAAATTTATTTATAATCTTTTTTAATTACGGGATAAGAGGATTATTTCGTATTCAATGTTTTAGGGAAAAAATACATAAGTAAAACAAATGACTGAGAGATACAATGTTTCTTCAAAGTATCATTTATATTTCAGGAAAAATAAAACGACAGAATGACGCTTTTTTTCTGCAAGCGCAGCTTGAAACGTTATCACTTTGATATTTGATATGATCGATTAATCATACTCAACGTCAGGCGAGTTAAAGAAAATAACTTTTGCTCTCAGAGACTTATGCAAATTTTAGTAAGACTCAAAGCCATAATACCACTTTGGTATTAAGTTTAAATTTATTAAACTTTCATGGAAAATCTCGTTTGTACATCTCTTTTTAATTGTAATTTCGCTAAGATTTTAAAATAACCGTTGCTTGCGATTCTCCAAAAGAAAAGTATACATTCTATAGAAATTCTTCTAACATCTCAATCTACGTGTTCATTAAGTTAAGAAAATCTTCAAAGTGTCAAATTAAACAACCCCTTTTTTTCCAATAAAAATACAATTATTTACGACGGACAGCCCTGAGAAAATTCTCGTAAGCATAAATATAAGTGAGTCATCCTTTTCGTTCGTGAAACGCCTCCAACTTTTGCGTCGTCTTAGTCGCATAGTCGCTCTAAGCAACGTTTAAAGGAATGCATCATTGAAAACTTTTCACTCGATGCCGCGCCTAAGTTATAGCTCATGGAAAACGCAAAGATGAAAAAAAAAGAGAAAAAAAAAGGAATAAGGAAAAAAAAAGGAACAACAAAAGTTTGCAAGTTGGAATTTTGTTCGTCTAGCGGTTTGCTGATCGGCTAATAGTCGAGCTTTAATGACAGATTGGCAAAGAGAGGATGACTAGGTAAAATGAGTAAAGTAAAAAAAGAAAGAATAAAAAAAAGGGAAGAGAGAGAGAGAGAGAGTCGCAGGTTTCACTTTGAGAAATGCCGGCTTTTCTTTTGCTACGTTTCAATAGCTTCTTTTTTTTTTTTTGCTCGCAAGTAGTGAGCTTTAGAAATGTCGACGTACACGTCAAATGATACGTAAGATGAAGTAAGTCGTTTCTTTGTTTGAAATGCTGATTTATAATCAGAAAAGGGAAGGTTGGTAATTATTAAAATTACTTAATGAGACTTATTCTTCGAAATTTTCTCTCTTTCAAACTTTTAGAATTTATTTAAACGATAAAATTTAAATTTTAATAAAAATCATATTAGAAAAAGAAAATCTTTGAATATTCATCATTTTTTTCTAAAAATTACATTTTTCCAAGGAAAAATTGTTTCCGCGCAGTAAGTCATCGCAGCCATAAATCTTCATATTCACAGTGCTATTTTCAAAAAAAGAAAAAATAACGCCGAAAATTTTAAACTTTATTCCCAGCCAAAATTTTGCTCTGTATAAATTTTGTTCTTACTTTTTTCAAAATTTATGCTCGCTCGTTTAAATTTATGTAAATACATTCACGAACTTCATTAAATTACGTTGCACCAACAAGGTAAACAGAAAACATAACACATTACGCGTAAAATTAGACGTGACACTAAAAAAATATGAAATTCAAACAATCACGTCTACACAACTACCACTACATCGTTTAGAAAAGCTGCGAAATCAAGAAGCCGTCAGTAGTGCGTAAATGATCTACGTAAAACGAACGAGCGTGTACCTTTTTACTTTAAAACTTTTGGAATAAATTAGCGTTTAATTTATTCCTTACCGCCCCTTCGAAAAATGTATGGAATATTAAAACGTTTGCTTATCCTGGATTTGAATTTATAAAAATGGACCAAACGGGATCGCGATCGCTTTAATTGTTTTTTATTCAAACTAGAATGAATGACGATGATCGCGATTCGACAAAGCTTATTTCGTCCGTTTAACATGCAAACTCAATGATTCGAATCGACTTTTTGATGGGCTAAGAATACAAAAGACGTTGAGAGTGTACGAAAAAAGGAGAACAAAAGAATTGCTCAAGATCTTGATGAATTTTTCAATAGGAATGCCTGGTCTTCTAAAATTCATTAAAATGATTAAATAAATAATTTATATTGATATTTAGGTTGTTTATCTTGAGGTTTTTTTTGCTCAACTCTTTATTACCGCATTTATAATGAGCTTTCTCTTTTAGAATTTTGAATATCATTTAAGTGCAGAATTCGTTTTGTTTAATTTACTTTATATCTTGCAATCTTAATTGGATTTAACGATAATTTAAAATAGTAAATATTCAAAGATTTATGAGTTCATTTATAATAAAATATTTATTACTATCTTGAAAAAGTAGTTTGTATTAGCAAAATATTTGCATCAATGTAATAATCGTATAGAAAAAGCAATACGAAGAGGTCACATATCTGTCTATTTTTAATCAAAGAATTTATTTTTTCGCCAAAACTAATAATTGTAAAATAAAGTGACTGACTCATCTCGTATCGTAAAAATTAATATTTTCTTTGACGAAGAGAAATCAATTTTATCGCTTCGTTATCAAGAAAAACTTGGAAAACTAATTTTTTCTCATAACCTTTACGTTTAAAGATTTTCAGTTATTTTTTAATATGTAGCGATAAAATTAATATTTTCTCGTCAAGGAAAATATTTCTTTTTATTATACGACACGCGGACTCCTCTCTACTTTTTGCTACAGTTATTAGTTTTTGCAAAAAAAGCAAATCCTTTGATTAGAAAAGGACAAAGATATGCGACCTACTCTTAAATCATATTTATACAAGTGTTTACATAATTTTGAAGAGTGACCAACGATCGACACAATTATCGTTCTGCATGCGCTCATTCTAAAAACAAAAGAATTTTCAAGCCCATAGTAAATCTACTTTATAGTAATAGACAACGATCGTGCGTTAGTCACAAAACTGTACCTCGCCGACAACTAATTTATGACTACACAATATCTAAATTTATGCGCGTAAGCCTATACTTTACTCGTCAATATTCAAAACTATTGAAGATATATGTTAATGGACTCAAAAGAGTCGGTATTATTTGAAGTTAAGCGATAAATTATATAGCAAAAAAAAATATATATCAATTGAGATCAATTATTTTGCGTTTGAAAAGTTCATGCGGGAGTACATAATTTTTTAGTGACATTGTTTAAATGGCAATGATGATCGCTGTAACGTATATGACAACGAGTCGATGTTGCTGCACAGTCGTTAAATCGCCGATCAATGAGACTCTTGTATAACTTTTATGTGTGTTTATTATAGCACTTTGATATTCTGGTTATAAGTATAATATTCTTTCTGATCTTGAAAATAAAGTCTATTCTAAGCTACAGATTTTTTATAGGGTCGTTTTTAGTATAAAACTAGGAAAATTTACAAATGATTCATTAACACATTTTTAAATAACGATACCGTCATCATGAATTTTTAAAATCAATAATAAAAATTAAAGATTTTGTATAGAAATAAATATCAACGTAAATTCATAAAATTTTAACAATAGTTTAAACTTTCTTTCATTTCCTTCCTTAGCTTTTTACAGTTGAACAAAAATTTTCTTGGTACAAAAAACACAAGTTCTCTTTACAAGACGTTCCTATTCTGTAACGCATTCTTATTCTCGTGGTACCAATATTTACAGTTCCCCCAGCAGCGCACGTGCGCTGTTCAATTACTTTAGTATGGAATTATTTTTTTCGCCTTTAATTCTCTCCGACCAATACGATTCTTTTTTTCTTCCTTCGTTTACTCTTTTCATTTTATTTCGTTCAAAGAAACTCACCGATAAGATCTAAGCTCTCGATCTATACGTTAAACTCGTTGTCGTCGAAGGATCCACGAGCGCGTGACGAACGACCAAGCGAGCTTGTATTCATTACTCTTCTCGAGAATGCGATTCTTTGACACACAAAAGAAATAAAGAGAAAAAAAACGAAAGAAAAAAAAAACAACCATAGAAATAACGTAAGAAAAGAATAACATACGCAAAATTAATGTAGCCGAGGGGATATATCCTCGTTGACAGACGTTATTTTAGCGATCTGGTATATATGCACCTTATTCAAAAGTCATTTATTTGTTAGTCATATTGAAAAATAATAAAATAAATATCCATGGGATATGCGTTGATAACGATATAAATAGTTGTGACTTTTCCTTGTGCTACTTTATGCATTGGTCATAGTTAGTTCGATTTTTTTTTTAATAGCAATTAATTTAATGCATTATGTGCTTGCTTCAAATTGACGTGTATTAATATTCGTAACAATCTAATTCTCACACACTGTTAATACAAAACTAATGTGGGAATTGTTTTATCGTTATGTTTTTTTTGTCACGTGCCAATCAACGTTTTTTTCATTCGTTAAAGAAAAGGTCAAGTTATTGAACATTTCATAAACAAAAATTTACGTTTAGTATTTACAATTCTCCATAGAATTCACGCTGTTTTACTTTGGCTAATAAATTGGCAGACATTATTTTATAACACTTTTAAATGACTGGGGTAATTTTTGAACGTTAACGAACGCCTCGTTAGTCGTAACTTACATCCCTCTATAAGTTTGAAAAAAAATTAAAAGATAACCAATATATAGAAGCTGCGCAGCGGTAATATTCAATAAGCTAAGCTTTTACGAGCCACTTGAAAAACATGCGAAAGCGCGAAGATGAGTAAAGAAAAGGAAAAAAAAAAAGAGCGAAGCTTTACTGGCATATGAATTCCATTAGCGCGACGATTAAATTTCGCGCGCGCCCCCGCTTCTTTCGGATTTTTTTTTTAACGAATGGCCCAATATTTGCCACACATCTGTATGCAGCCTGCGCAGAGATTGAGCAGAAAAACAAAACGAAGAAAAGAAACGAAAAAAAAAAAGCATTGCGAGAAACACGTGTACCATGGGCGTGCATTACTTAGAAATGTCATAATCCTTCTTTGGATATGAGCGCCGTGCGATGGGCTTTATGTGTATGTGTGTGTGTATACATATATAGAGAAAAATGCAACGCGGAATATACAGCATTGGGATATAAATCTTATAAAGTATTCGACTCCGCCTTGAATATATACGTTCTTCTCTTGACACAAACGCTTCTTTTCTTTTTCTCTTTTTTTTTTTTGTTAATGCAACCTTCGCCCTGCGCCTCTTTCCTTTTTTTTTTTTATTATTTTCTCTTTCTTTGTAAAGTGGTTACAGACTCCCCATGGATTCGTCGTCGGTCGTCGTCTGCGCGTACTTGAGAATTATAATTAAAAATCTATATATACGTATGCGAGTATGACTGAGTTTTGACGTTGATGAAATGAAATTGTTAATGCCTTGGATATTTTATGTATGGGTGTGTAATGAACAATTGATATGATCGTATAAACTTGTGCTTATTTTGAGAACGTGAAAGGGAGAGTATTTCTATATATACTTTTTATTTTTTTATTTTATTTATTTTTAATTAAATAAAATATATACATGTAGGTCAAATTCGTGAGCGATGTTGGCGATTTTGGTTTCATTATTTTTCTTTTTTTCGTTTTACTTTTGTCGAAAGAAAAATCGTGCTTACAAAATGGGTGTGTTTTTATTTACTAGTAACATTAGTAGTATAAAAATTATTCTCATTATAAGCTTTGATGTTTTTTTATGATACGTAATGTTTAAATTCAATTTAAGAGTATTATAATCGATGATAAAGTTGAAGCAAAATTTTACTAACAAAGCACATAGTCAATACATACACATTTTACTAATTACGCAATGCAGCATAAAATAAACCAGATTTTCAAAAATAACAAAATGATATAACATTTCGGATCTTATTAATGTCACTGTGTCAGCTTACAAGCGAATGAAAAAAAAAAGATCTTGGCGCCGTAATTTTCATCCTGAAATTCAATTGCCCGTTAACAATGGTAGTAACAACAGAAACAACAACAATAACGAAAAGCCCCACACGAACAGTGATATATACAAACAACTCGCAGAAACGTTAATATATAAAAGTATCATATGTATACACAGATACGACGCCTACTTTTGCCATATTTGCTTTTGTCTTATTTCTTTTTTTCTTCGGTTTTTCTTTTATTTTCCAACCCCCCCTTTTTATATCCATTGTCCGACGTTCTCTTATAGTCTCATTCGTTCTTCCTATACTTGTGAAAATGAGATCGCGACTCTTTGCTCGGCCAATTTATGTAATCCTTACAGAGAAGCTAAGTGGCTCATTGTTCCGGCTTGGCCATTTTGCGCGCAAGCCGACTTATAGACTCTTGTTTAATGCATGTCGTATCCAAGTTTTTCCTTTGACTCTTTTCTCTTTTCACGGTTCTCTCTCTTTCTCTCTCTCAGCTGTTTAAACGGTCTGTGTATATGCGTATGTACATAATAACAACGTGTCGTCTGTATGTATATATCCTTATATATACCAAGTGATACTTGCTTTGATAATAAAAACAAAAAAAAATTAAAGCGTGTAACGGGTAAAATGGTACGAAACGAAAATGGTCACTTTTAATTGGGAAATCGGTAGCTGTAAGGTCGAAAAAAAAATTTCGTTAACTTTTTCTAAAAAGGATTGGAAAAAAGTTTTGTTTATGTGGTACGAGCTTTCGGCTAGCGATGAAAATTGGGTTATGTGGTATAAGGCAGAAAAAATATAGAGTAAAGGGGGTTAGCCGAGAGATTTTTGTTCGATAAAATGATATGCAAATTTGCTTTGTTGAAAATTTTGAGCCTGTATGAAACTCAAGATTTTATCGTTAAACGCGATCTAATTTATTCAAATTTAACATAATTTAATAATCTACCGTGCATCCTTTTTTCGAAAATTATCAACCGTTATAATATTATAATTTCCTTTTTCTCTAAACATGGAAAAAATTTTGAAGGAAAAATGGCTAAATAACGTATCTTTGCTTTCAACAAACGCTTAAAACCATTTCGTCTTTTCTTTTTCTAATCTAATGTAACCTAATACATACTAATAATCAGTTGTTAAATTTAATAACACATTGTTCAATTGTATAAACACATAGCCACTTTCCGATTCATTATCATAAAATCATTATTCAATGGTTTATTATTTACAAAAATTAATCTAATACAATAAATCAAATGCGTCTATGTAATCAATACTTTCATTCTCATTATCGGTATCAAATCAAAAACTCTGTATTATGCATAACCAGGCGTTCATTACATCAACTATTTCACTTGATTAATTTTCGATATTAAATATACAAACGTACACGCAAACACGCGGAAGCATTGAAAGCAAACAATCACTTTTACTTTGAGCTAAAAAATTTCACAATACTAAATACATTAATAACTCATACATAACCTCAAAACTTGCGTTCTTATTATTTCTTGAATCCGATATTTTTCCTTTGCCATTTTCTTTTTCAATTCATCTCAATCATAAATCACCGGTCTTATAAACAAAATATCCGTCCCGATAAATACGAGTCTCTTTCGTCGCCATAGTCTTTCAGCGATTAATTTACGAGCTTCCGCGTCGTTGAACTCACATGAGAAAGTCATACTTTTATAGAAACATAATCCCTTTAATATACTTAAATAAAAAAAGAAGGAAAAAAAAAAATTGAAAAAAACCTAGTCGATCGAGTTGGTATATCTGTATATACGTAGAGCAAATTATCGAATGCATAAATGATTTATCGTTGATTAAATCAGCTTTGATGCGTGCGCAAATGAATGAACAGCTAACTTGGTGGTCGGCTCTATCTTTTTCAATGTAAAAAATCCCTATAATCTTTCTTTCGTCTTTTCCTTACTTACATTTTTTTTTTGTACTTTTTAATGTATGAAATTCGAGCACATTTATACAAGATTACACGTTAGACAGGCAAATACTTTGCAAAAGTATGTCGCTAATGGATTTTGCAAATATAAACTGGAGTGAATGGTAGCCGATAAGAAAATATGAGGTATTGATTTAATTTTTTCATGAAAAAAATGTAAAGATTGACCTTAATATTTTACCAGATTATTATTTATTGCTTTTAATTATGACTCATATTTTTTTTAATCTTAATTTTGAGTACTCGTTTTATGCGATTATCGTATGCTTAAATCATTAAATTGCTATTAATATTATCGCTAATTATCTAGGCTAATTACTCGATGAAAATTTTTAATTAGTGTTTTGCAAACTTTTATCTTATTTCTTTTATTTATAAAAGCTCGAGCGAGTTTGCATAATGCTTTGCTTTATCTAAGGTAGAAGTGGAAAACTTTTATTCAATGATTTTTATTGATGACAAGTTAATAATTTAAAACATGTTTTCGAAAATTTTTCTTCATCATTTATCAATTTTTTTTTTAACAGAAAAGATATATCAAGGGTCTCCAATAACTTCTTTTTTAATTTTAAAATTTTTCAGTTTTAAAAATTATTTACATAAACTTATCATTATTTAATAAAGCATGAGATATATGAAGTTATTCAAAAAGCTTTTTATTCGATTTTCAGTTAAAGTTTCCTTAAAAATTTTATTGGCAAAAAATTACTCGATACATTAAAATGATTATAATAAAAAAATCTAAATGACAGTGATTTCTTATTCAAAACTGTCTATTTTACGAGATTAGCCATACCATGAACTTTTTTCCACAAAACCATGTGTTAAAGTATCAACTTTTTAAACAATCAATTTCGTCCACTTTTCATTTAGCAAGCTATTTTTTGTATCATAGATTTCCAAAAATTATTTTCCTTCAATTTCAGTAATAACATGTCTGCGATTTCAAATACCGTATGAGATAACTTAAAGCAAGTATTATTTTGGATTTATAAATGTGTTAAAACATGACGACCAAACGCTAATTATATGATAAAGTAAAAACGTGAAACAAAATAACCTCGATGAGCTTTGGATGAAAAAAAAATCGTGCCAGTGAAGGTGAAACATTTGACCAGAAAATATATATATTTGACGTTAGTAATTTCTGAAACTTTACGCTTTTTCACGCAAATTCTTAAATTTCCCTTTGTTCCAGTTCTCTCGAACGTTATCCGTGTATATATACACGTAATAGTGATCGTTGCGCTTTTGAGAGCAAAAAGAAACGAAAACATCGAAAAGTCAAAGTTCTGTATTACCGAGCCCCTGCAAAAGAAGAATGCGAAGAAGTGGCGTATATACTTGGGTAATAACCAGTCATTTATATCGCTATTTCAAAAAGAGAAAGAGAGAAGAAAACGCCGAAGTTCGAGGAACGCTTAAAACTTACCTCTGTTTTTCCGAGACTTCTTTCATCTATATATATATATATCTATATATACACATATAAAATGTGAATAATGTATATACATTAATTGCGGACCAAGAGAGAAGATTCGCGTGCATCAATTGTAAAAACAAAAAATAAGAAGTAAGACAAGATGCCCTAGGGGCCAAAAATTTTGTTATTTTTTTTTTTTAACTTTTATTTTTTTTACAAATTTCTCGTGCAATATCCGCGAGAGAAAGAGAGTTTGATATTTTCGGAGAAGACGTGATATTAACTGCACGCTTTTGCGAACGATCTCGTGAGATGTATTGTATCGTATTTTTTTAAAACTTGTCGATGGGTAATGAAGAGAAGAAAAAGAAATTTTGGGTTAATTTATGGTAAATTGATGAATTCATATGTGTGCTTTGACAGGTACAAATATGTCAATTAATTAAATTGATTTAATATTTCATTTTGATTCGTATGAAAATAATAATATATCATCTTGACATTCATTTTATTCATAATTTTTGTATAAATAAACATAAATAAAGTTAATAAAAAGTATATTCATTACATTACATTCAGAATATTTCCTAAATCATTTCGTATTTCTTCGTAGTCGTATCCATCGACCTTTCGTGTAAGAACATCACAAAAAAAAATTTTTTTTCGACAATGTTTTTTTTTTATAAAATTATACTTCCATTATAATTATACTTATTTAGTTTAAAAAAGTTTTGAGCTATTTTTATCAACTTTTTTAAACTACGAAATTATTTTGCGAAAGAGTAATTTTAATTTTTGAAAACATTTTTAACTTATATTCCGAGTACCAATTAAGTAGTTTTAGTTGGGCCAAACATATGATTAAAAAAAAAATTTTTTTTCACAATATAATTCATAATATTTAAATAGTAATTATTGCGAAATTATTTTGCAGATCCTTGTAGAAGCTGTTTTAGTATAATGTATTTATTGGTTAGAGGTCGTCAGTGGCTCAGTCGGTAGAGCGATGGATTCATAATCTCGAGGTCCCGAGTTCGAATCCCGCTCTCGGCGGTCGATTGATACAAGCACCACTGTATGTTACACGTGCTATGTTTCACAAACACGCTAAAAACCTCCGTCGATAATATTTAGCATCTCAATGATAGCATAATTACAGCGACGTTAAATAAATAAAAAATAATATTAGTTTTATAAATTATAAACTATTGTTTGATGGTTCTTTCGTTAAACTTATTCATTATTTTGCTCATTAATTTAATATTTTTTTTAAAATTGTAAAATTTAAATCATAGAATCCTACAAAAAATTATTTATTTTTTAAATTACAATTCGACATATACTTTTATACCTTTGTTTAATTTTTGTCTACGTTATTATAGCTCAGATTCAAATACAACAATAACCTACGTCGAAAGATATTTTAAATAAAATTTAACATTTGTTTCTCAGCGTGCATAAAAAAATTTGTGACGGTAGATTATTGAGAAAAATAATATTTACATAGCAATTGACTGCATTAAAAATCCAATTGAACCTATTTATCAAAATGATCGTGCATATAAGGTTGATTTAATACGCCTTTGCTCAGTCAAGTGGGTAATATGATAATATTTAGGCCATTATTAAGCGCAGAGGGAATCACAGTCTTTAATCGACTTTTATAACTCTGCGTACAACATTGTCAATTGAATAAATACTAAAAGTAAAGTGTAGAATTTATTGCAAATCACAAAATTGTTAGTAAAAATTTTATTTAAAAATGTTTCTTGTAATTAAAATCAAATAAATAAATGTTTCTTGGAAATCCATTCGAAATTTTGTCGTATTTCTTAAAGGAGCAGTTAAAAATGCGTAAAAAGCCACTGGTATATACGTTCTTACTAAGGTAATAAAATATACCGAACGTATCTCTTTCGCAGAATGAAAATTTTTCAAAAAAATTATGTGATATTTATTCATGGAAAATGTTTCATTCATATTTTAGAAACGGCTTTATCAGTTTCTGAAAAAAAAAACGAAAAATCGTGTGTAGCAGTAGGTACATTATTATACGCTTCACTTATCTTTTATTTCACGTTCAAGCAACTTTATGGAAGAAATACACAAAGAAGCTATTTGAAAGTCATAGTTTAATAATTACATAGAATTGCTAATAGGTAAAAATATATTTTTACAAAGCAGTTCTATAAAAAATGTACTTTAAACCCCAAGATTTGAAATAAAAATATTTAAATCCGCAGATAAAAAAAAATATTGAGCTTTGATATATTTTAATGAGCTCTATGCGAAATGACCCATTTTGTTTTTAGACTCGCTGCTTGTAAAAAGCTTTGATGCAAAAAAAATTTAGTGGTCAAAGTTTTAAAAACACCAACTTTTTACCGGAGTTACATTAAATGTACTTTTAAAATAATTAATACTCCCAAAAGTTTGTTAATATAAAAAACCACGCAAACTGCAAACTCATTTATTCAAATATAAAAGCACCACGATTCCCCGTATCCCCTAATAAACTCAACAAATAAAATAAATCAAAACTCACATTATTATCTTCAACAACACATAACTAAACAAAAAAAAAATCTTAAAAAAAAAAGTGATCTCTAATCACTCGTCATTACAGCACCGCTATAGCAATCGATAACCACTTAAAGAAGCTCTAAATCAAGTGCTCGTTAATTCCCTCGCGCTACAGAGCACACATGAATATGTATACGGAATACGTACGTAGACATTACGTAGTATCGATAAACCAAGTTACCCATATCTTTGAAACTTAAAGGAAAAGCTAAGCTCGATTGATTGCGGTATAAGATAAACCAATATAATACATGTCTTAAAGCGTTAACGCGTGGGCGCCAGGTGAGAAAAGCGCGCTCTTTTTCTTTTTTCTTACTTCAATGCACAGCTGGGAATCGTGCGTAGGTGTTGCCCAAGAGTATATACGTACATATACAAACGTATATACACTAAAGGATAAAAAATAAGGACTGCCGTAGAATAACGTTGTGCGTAATGTTTTAAAGTATATGATTATACGAGAGAAAAGGAGTTTGCTGGAAGCTAAGATAATAAAGTCGAAAAAAAAAAACATATTTAATTTGATTCGTAATGTTAGGTTGTATTGTAAACTTATATATGGATGCTGTACAATTAGCTTGAAAATGAGAACATAAGTTTTCATGTTATAGACTTTAAAAGGACTATACATTTGAAAAATTACGTATAAACCTATAGTCTGCAAATATTTTTCATCGCGATTTTTAATAATTAGAAAAAAAAAGTTTTTTTCCACTGTAAAGGAAGGATTTCGTTGTAAATATTGTAATGTTTCGAATTGATGTAAAGTTCCGCAAATAACAAAAGACTTGTAATTGTAATTCAAGTGAGCTTGTTTCAGTACAAGTGTAAGTACATTTTAATTCGAATCACGAAAATTTTTTTTAATTCTTTGAGCCTCGACTTAATCATGAAATGAATAATAAATTTGAACAATATATAAGAACAATTTCTAAAAAAATTAATAAATAATGTTTTGTAACCTATTTTTATTTCTCTTTTTGAAATAAAGTAAATTTTTTCTATTTGATCTAGTATATACATATTGGCTTATAGCAGAATGATATTAAATATATTTTGATAAGAATTTACATTTTTAATAAAAATAAAACAACAGTCATTAGAACTTCTAAAAAAATGAAATATTACAACGTCAATGACGTTTCACAATTACAATAAAAAGCCAATAAAGCACATTCTTCAATTACAATCTAATTAGCGATCGTTTATCAGATACAAACCAACCAAAATAAAAGTTCCTTATAATAAAACAAGACAATCCAGCTTGTTCCTTCATTTTTTTACTTAATTTCTCTGTTAAGACAGTTGTAGTTTAGTACGTGGCAAAAGGATATACATGTTTTGTGTATCGCCTAAGTCTTACAGCGCGAACTTGACTGCATTATATATCGGTGGCTAAGAGAAAACAAGGTTCGATGAACAAGTCGAATGAACTAACCTGTTTGGCAAAATGTTTTATAGATCAGGACTTGAAAATGTTAAGAATTTATTGATTGCTCGGTACATATTCAATGCTGATATTGATCATATATATATATATATATGTATATTAAAAAAAATATGAATTGTATATGAATTGTCGTTCGAATGATATATCTAAATGATAATCATTGAAAATTGATGATTCGTATAATTTCAAATAAAAATGGTAAATTATTCAAAAGTATAATTGACTTTCTAAAGCTTGAAAATTCATAATAAAAGTGCTAAAAATATTCGAGTAATCCGAGACTCTTAAATATTAATCAATGAAATAGATAAAATTGCACGTGTCATACAAAAACTGTATCTAACAATTTGTTATGATCACTTTTATTACAGTAATCAAAATTTAACAATAGCTTAAAATCAAATCTTTAAAACTTATATCATGCACTCATATATAATACCGAAAAAAAAGAATTTTTTTCATACTTAACAATAATGCTACATGATTAGACTAAAATATAACTTTCACAATTTATAGTTTATTGCATATATATATGTAACCATTGAACTTTAAAACTGCTTTTGACTAGCATTATATATACTCGTTAAATGCGTCTCTGATCTCTGAACCATGATATTCGTCATTGTTAAAACCGATTTCAATAGTCTCTCTTGGCTAATGTATCTAACTTCATTTACATTACAATGAATTTCAGTAAAGTTATTATCAATTTAATTGTAACGGATTGAAAAAAAGAAAAATAAAATAGGTACACTCCTTGTATTGTTACTATTTATTAACTAATTGAAATACGATATGTTTACTATAATTTAAAAAACAAACAAAAGAATATATGCATATTATATATATCTTATCTTTATTGCAAAAGACGAACAGTATATAGTTTCATCTATAGTTTGACTTTAGAAAATTAACGTTGTTTGGAGAATCTTTGCACGTAGAGCAACGCCAATCACAATCTTACCTTTAAGCACGAGCTATACGAAACATACCAATTACTATTAGACCCGATGAAATCACCTTCGAGAGACGACGAAGACAAGGAAAACATTAGTAACGTTCTGCTATGTTATTCGCTTTTCATTTATTTTATTTTATTGTTGATTTTATAACGATTGTTAAATCGCGTGCAAAGGAATTGATTAAGCATTAATTTTAAAAATCATGTCATTAAAATTATTCAATAAATACACAGTTTGGTAGTGATTTATATAATTACTATGAAATCAATGCGAAGAAATTCTTTGAAGATTATTATTTGAGAATTGAATCGCAATGAAAGGATTGATTCACTAAAAAATCTTGCAACATATGATTACGGACGAGAAAAAAGATGCTGCCTGCAACTTTTTATTAATATGTATGTAAAGGATTAATTAACGCAGCGAATTCAATGTCGGTGTGTATGACATGGTTATAATCTTACGTTAATTACAAGCAAAGATTACAAACATTAAAAGCGCATAAAGTTTATGCATACAGAGACATAAAGCAGCCAGAGAGAAACTAATATCAGAAACTAATAGTGAGCATAATATGATTAATGGTCCAATGAAATTTATTTGCTTATGTATTCATAATACAAAAAGGTGCAAGAGTACGAAATAATATATAGATATATTTACCTATTGAAAGATGCGTGTATGTGTACACACAGAAACAAATGCGTCAATCAAGCGCGACCGATAGAAAATCTCAGTGTCATCGTTTCGCTCATCGCCCTCATCAATGTTTTCTTCGCGTCTGTTTTATACTTTTTTTTCTTTTAGCCATAGTGTCTCAAGAAGATAGTTTATAATGAGCGCAATTTATGCCAATTCAATAATTTCCTTATTAACGCAATTGCCCAGCGCGCAACTTAATATTAATAAAAGTTAATGTCTTCATGTGTGTGTATATTTACGTTGAGGCTATTTTATTTTGTTTATGAATCATATGACTGGATTGATTAATTTGATCAATAGTTCGTTGCGTCGACGAAAATTTAATTGCTACTCTAATAAGATGAGAATAGGATTAAATAAGAATTAATTTTTTTAATTTTATTATCATGATAAATCCTTCTAGCAACTTATATTTATAAAACATAAAAATTGTATTATTTTTATAGAATAATACAATTTATATAGAAGATCAAAACAAAATTGAATTTTTTCAATAAATTTCATTCTTATAATGTTTAACGTAACACTAAATATATTGTTACATACTTTAAACACGACAGCAATAAAAAATCATTTAAAAAATAAAACTTTACAAAAATAAACTTATACAATAATTCAAACGTGCCAAATAATTACCCAACTAATATCCTCCATTTGTACGAAATAAACGTGCCGACATTAATTTGATGCACCCGCATTTGAGTTTAACAATAGTTTATAACACGCGTCACTTTTCGAGAATATAAGTGTGTAAGGGAATTGGGTGACATGCGTATACACATATTTAAACAAAAGCAGCCAGCCAACTAAGTTTAATGCAACGTTCGCGTGTTTCCACACTTATTATCCAATTATAGCGGCCCTTTACACCATTATTTACGGGAATAATTAATACATTCTTTTGGTGCGACGTAAAAATACGTTTTATACTTGACAAACATATGTTATTTTAAATAAGTTTAAAGATTAGTTAGTAGTTCGAGATATCAGAATAATTTAAAATTTCAAACTTTGTATAATGATGAAATGTTATTGCTTTTTTTTTAACATTAGAAATTCACTATTAAAAAGATGATAAAATATAATGTTTGTAATTTAATATATATCATAAAGTACTTGATAAAACAAGCAATAATTTAAACTATATATTCATACACGAAAATAGTGGATAGACATACATAAACGTAAAAGCAGTAAATTTTCTGGTATCATCAAGGAAGGAAACATCAAGCTATCATAAGCCCATGTAGGTTAATATTCACTGTTCTAAATTAAGATTTATAACGATTAACGAAGCATACCATACCGACACATCCTCCTTTAAGATCACTTCCACGATTTGCGCAAGCTCAATATACATTAAAATTTTATTCTTTTGACACACACACACACACACACGCGCGCGCACAAATACATGCACATGTATATCATCAAGTAAAGGCGTCCAGTGCTCGTAAGCTTTGAGATAGAAATGTATAACGTTGTGCAGATGCATGTTTGCGCAATTAGAGAAAGCTGCTGCTACTACTACTACTGCTGCTATTTGCATGGCTTAGCAAAAGCCACTCGTGCAAGTCCATTCTCACTTTATATATCTCCGCACGTGCTGGTTATAGCTAAACTTTTTTTTTAATGCTTTGATCATCTTGCTTTTAATACTTTTTTTTATCTTTCTTTTAGTTTATAACAAAAGAAATGCATTAGACGCATTTTTAGATTTTTGTTGAAAAATTAGTGCAAAGTATGTTTTTTATATTAAGCAAATGTAGCGATTAGAAAAATGGTTCATTTTTAATGAATTACGTAAAACATTTTTAGAAACTTTTTTAGTAAAATTAAAATATTTTTGTGCTTTTAAACAACAAAATTTTTTGTTAATTCGTTAAATTTATATAAAAGTTATGTACTTTATTATTCATATCATTTATTATTTTATTAGATATGTATTTTATTATTAAAAATTTTGTATAAAGTGTAAAAATTTTCATTTTTACAATCACAAAAGTATGATTTGTAAATTTAAACACGAAAAAATTTGTGTTTCATTTAAAAAACTTTCATATATTAAAATCTAAAAAAATTTCTGAAACCGATTTGTTCACAATGAAATGTATCTTCATTGTTGCAAGTGTGATTCTATCACTTTTAATTCAATAAAGCACGAGTTATTATATGCTTTAATTGTATCCATAACACGATTACGAAACGAGAATAAAAAAAAAATTAACATATAATTATAATTATTCAAATGTCAAACATTAAATTTAAAATAGCATATAATGGATCAACATTCAATAAAGGCTCACGCTCATATCAATTGACATTCTTCAATCTATTCAATTCCTTTTTCAAACTCCTTTAACAAACAAGTAACGCTGTCACTTTGCCTCTCTCTCTCTATAGCCATCATAATGCACAAGCTTCATTATTAATAAATGCATATAAAAATCCTTCAACAGAACACACGCGAACAATGCAATAAAACTCTTCTTCTTCGCGTCTCTAAACAAGTTTCTTTTTTTTTTCATCTCTCTCTTTTTTTTCATTGCGTTAAATGTCACTTATTCTAAAGCTTATTGTACGTACGCCCGCGTGATTTACACGGACCATCGAGCATTAAAATGAAGAGGATAGAAGGAGACAAACGCGTTCTGAATATTATTTATTTATTATTATTTTATCGGTATGTAGGGTATTACATATTAAATTTAATGATTATTTCCATGACGTAAGTTATGGAAAATGTTTTTGATGTTTAATTACATCATGGTCTAATTCATAATTGATATTCCGTTTTGTCTATGACTCAAGAATTTTATCAGCTTTTTTTTCAAGGTGGAGAAATTCTATTTAACGATTCTCTATTCATTATGTTCAAAAGTTCAAATTATTTGAACAAAGAATTTTCTTTTAGGACAATATATAGAAATATTTACTTTATCTTTGAATTCTTACGAATTTAAATTACTAGCTTTGCTAACTTAAGCTTTTTCATTTCAAAATATTTTCATTTTCCTAACAAATTCTCTAGTTTCAATGTTTTTCTTGAATTTCAAAATTGAATTATCCGAGCCTTCATGAAAATATTTTCATTGATACAATCAAGTATTTCAAAGTGCCAGAAAATACAAAAATTTCGTGATATTTCATCGTAAAAGAGAAAATACGAGATATCAAAACTAAAAACTTTGTAAATCAATAGTCCAACTTATTCGGATCTCTCACACTTTTGCCTCAAAGTCTCGGTGAAACTTCAGTAAAATCCATTTAAAAGTTAGTCTGAAAAAGTAACTTCTTAGCTCCATATGTATAAGTGTAACCTCATTGTATCATCCACTTTGAAACATCAATGAACTTTCGAAAAAAAAAACATTACGTTACTTTAATTTATCTATTTCCTTCAATTATTCCTTAACTATCAAAGGAAACAAAAAATCAACTTATACGTATTATCTATCTTATATGCGAATCGCGTATACGGAGTACAGTTCTTTAACTAAGATTCATTACTAATCGCTGGCCTCGATATTATAAAAGTATAAGAAAGCTTCGGGTTAAGAGAATAAAAAAAAAATTAAAGGGAACGCGCGGCAACGGAACTATTATACGATATACACTTGGTCACTATCATTGAATGACATTTTATATATATACATACACATATACGCGCGCACAAGCGACAAAGAAGCAAGGTCTTCTAAGCATGGATTATTAATTCATGCGCGAGTCTATATGCTGTATTTAATAAGGAATGCAAGAGACGGCGCTAAAGGCACAGCGCATATAGCAAGTAAAGCGGATTAGTTTAAGGAGTGTATGTTATGTGCTTGCGGGATCTTTTTTTTTTTGCGGAATTTATGCTGCTGAGGTGACGGGGCTTGTTTGTAATTTTTTTTTTTAAGAAAAAATTTTACTGTGGTTTTTTTCTATTTTATTTATTTTTTTAAGATCTTTTTCCTTTTTTTAACGAAGCTTAGGTTGCGTAAATTATATGCATGTGTTAGGCCTTTGGGTTTGTATCCTTGGAGGAAAAAATGTAAGAACAATGTTAATTTATACGTTGGAACAGGTGTTTTTATTTACCAATCGCTTTAAATAAAATTTATTTCTAACGTGTTAAAAAATATTTTAATTATAAAAAATTTGAATGTTTTTCTAATTTTAGAAAAATTTGAATATTTGTACAAGTACTTGAAATAATAAATAACTTTCACGTTTGATTGACTTTTTCTAATTAAGAAAAAAATATTTATTTTGTGTACGAGGAGATGGAATTGGAAAGATTTTTCTCTGTCAGTACATAAGGTGAACTTTATTTTTACTCTTTTTTTTTTTCTGACAACACATGTGCGCACAGCCCGAGAATTCATCTTTTACAAATGCTCTTAGTGAAATCGATATTTTTCTTTTAAATTTCAGAAAACGGCGAGCGAGTCTCTCTGATCTCAGCTGGAGCACATGTGAGGATTCTTTAAACGTTAAATTAAAGAAAAGAATTTTATTATTTTCGGTAAAGCATCTTTGTGAAACGTTAAATAAATTACAGTTCATACGTTATTGCAACAGTTAAAGAATTTAATTTTCTGTAATGAATTATCTGTATAATTAAAATTGACATAAATAACATTACTTTCCTTGTAAACAAACTAGTAAAACCGTGATAATCCAACGCCTACTTTAATAATTCACTGAAATGAAAAAAAAAAATAGTATCGAAAATAGCATCATTTCTTCATTACCATATATACTCTTGAATAGCAAACTCGTCCCTGGGCAAAAGCTCGTTCTCAATCGGCATTCGATAATTCCTACATAGCAGCAAGTTGAATCTCCTTTCGTTCTTTTTTTTTTTTTCAAACCATTGATATTCCTTTGCGCGTAGGCTAAGTTTATTCCAAATGAGCGAGAGAGTCGGTATATGCATTAATGTCCAAGAAAACATACGAGTCATCCCTAACACATCACGGGAGCGAGAACCTCATAATTTAAAGCGTAAAGGAAAACTTATGTATGGGAGAGTATAGAAGATGTTAGACAAACAACTGGATTCTCGTTAGATGGGATGAAAGTTGGATTTGAAGAAAAAAAGTATCAATATTTGGTTGATATTAGTAGTAAAATATTATTGTATTTTCAAGTCGTAGATTTTTCTAATAATTATTTGATTTGAGTATTTCTGAAATAACCGATTTGTTTATTACAAATCGGTAGTAATAAAAATAAAAGAAATACTGTAAACCATTACAATCTTCAAGAAATAAATATTAATCACAATGCAATCTTTAAAGTAATATGTGCATATATAATACATAAATATGTAATAATTACATAAGATAAAAATAAATATTTGAGAATATAATATAGATTTTTTATAAATGTCAAAATAAGAACCTTTCGTAATATAAGTACTCGATACCGGATTAATATCATAACGTCAATAATCCGCATAATAATAGCTCGTTAAAACATTTTAAAGCAGATAAGTTAAGTTATTTTCACATATGCATAAACATTCGCAAAATAGAATATTTATAAGATTTTGCTTAGGTGAAAGTTAAACAAACATCTATCTAGTACACTCTTTTGCGAAAATGTCAAACGGTCAAATTTTGCTTGTAGGTCTTTCGTGGGTTCTAATATCTTCAATTAACGCGTTTAAGTCAAAAGCTTTTTATTTTCTTTGGTATCCAACTGAAAGAATATATAGTCATACGTGTATGTATGTTCTTTAGTGTTGTAACCAGAACAATTCTTTTGAACATAATTTTAGTGGTAGGATGTTTTATTTTGTTTATTTTTTATATGTTTATTTGTAATTCACGTATGTCTGTAAATTGAGCATATAGCAACTTCGGGCTTAATAATTTTATTTGTACAAAATAACGTTTAATTAACAAATAATATCAATAAAATGGAAAGTACAAATAATGGTTATTTATTGATGCATTGTAAGATGATAAAAATTTTTTATTTTGATATGCTCGTAAAACTTTCTCAATATTAATGTTTATTTAAGCAATGTTTCTGCTTGGATTTTTATTTACGTTCTGTACTTTGTGCACGAAAGATGAATAGGTAGAAAAGGAAATCTTTGGAATACATCGTGAAAAGCTTTACATTTTCAACCAACATTCTTTATCTTTTGATTTATTTTTCTTATATAAATAAAAAAAGTTCTTTCATTTAATTTTTCCATTTCTTATATAAAAAAAAAGAAAAACAAGATCTAAGAAACATTCTGAAATTTTATTTTACCATAACTTGTTTTATGACTTAACGAATACATGACTCGACATTTTTTCAAAAAATAAAACTAATGTAATCCTCAGTGAATCGATAATTTCATATTTCTATAAAAAGTTCATAAACCAACTCTAATTTCGGTATAATGATATCTAATCAGTAAGAACCTAAATCGATCCCTTTCGTTTATTTTTCATCAGCGAGCAAACATTGATTATATTCGAGAGAAATTGTAAAATATAATAAAGGTGAATTTTAAGTAAACTAAAACAAGAATGAGAATAAGGGGGATCAATGATTACAAGCGCGCATATAAGCGATCTCAGCAGCTTCAACAGCAGCAGCAGCAGAAGCAGCAGCAGTCCAAGTTTATAATGGTTCCAAAGCCCAAGACTCTTTGATACGTTATGTATATACGTAGCCCAATGTGTACAAGAGCACTTACGCGCATGTTGTATCTAACGACTTAATGACGGGAATTCACCACTTACCGACTGCTGTTGTACCATACCTTTACCATTTTTTATAATATCTCATCCTTATACATCTTCTAATTTTTTTTTTTTTACTCATTTTTTTCTTTTTTTTAATCTTGGTTTTGTCTTAACTATTTCAACTTTATTTCTTTTTCTTGCGATTTGAGGCTTCTTTTATTGAAGTAATATGGGATTAAAAGTGCAAAATGAAAAGAAAAAATATGAATTGATCATCTCGTTATTTTTTGCTGTGTCATGGTGAATGGAAAATAATTAATGCTTTAATATGATAACAATAGAACGAATCACAATAACATTATTATTTTTTTTAAGAAGTGACAATTATGCAATTAATTTCATATTTTTTTAAAGATATCTTTACTGTTCTCGTAATAATTTTGTCAATATCATCAGGTGCCGGTGTTTGCTTTCGGTTTACTGGCGGTAGACAAAAAACAGCTCAGATATACGGAAATAATAGATTTTTATTCATAAAATGAGGAATATGCAATTGGTTTATTTTTTTCAATACCAATATTTAATTTTTAACTGACAATATAAAGTAATAATCCAATCTATATTAAAAGAGCTACAGAGCAAGATTCACATGAATCAAATTCATATTCGTTTATTTTAGCGCAGAGATCATAATCCATTGGAAAAAAACTGCAACTTTAATGCGTCTTCATTAATCACGATTTTACATCTTGTATTATTAGATATAGAAAAATGATAATTTCAATTTTAGCTGAAGATTTTTGTAAATGATGAATAAAATCAGTTGCTCAACATTAAGAAAAATTTTAAATTCTAAAAATTTTGAGATCATCAGTGGCTCAGTCGGTAGAGCGATGGATTCATAATCTCGGGGTTCCGAGTTCGAATCTCACTCTCGGCAGCCGATTGATATAAGCATCACTGTATGCCATACAAATGCTTTGTTCACAAACACACAGACGACCTCCGTCGCTAATTAGCATTGTAATAATAGTATAAATACAGCGACGTTAAATTAAAAAAAATTCAAAAAATAAATTATTGTTAACTCTTGCTGGTTATTGTAAAAAAAACATAATTTTTGTATTCACGAGAAATTTTATTTATAGTTAGTAGTAAATAAAATTGAAAGACAATTTGCGAGTAAAGTATTCTGCATGCTTTCTAGATTATATTTTATATACGAGTACCTTCAAGCTCTTAATTAGCGATCATAAAACGTTATTAAAGAGTTAATTAAGGCATTTTATTACTGATTAAAGACTTACTTTCATGTATAATCTTGCATCTAGAGCACGCATATATTCAGCCATTTTGTATAAAATATTTATACATGCGTTTAATGTTTAATATTATGCACCATCGTATCCTCAAATCTGCATAATTCTTAAGGTGCAAGTCAATAATTATATAACTTACATAGAAAAATAAACGATTATTTGTTCAAACTACAATTGAGACGTCGAGAGCCTTCTCAAGCGATATCTAATAAATTTTCTAATTGCTTGTATCACAGGAATATTTTGTAGCTAATAGAACGGTTAACGTTATTCCACTAGCCTTGATGGTTTCGTTCGTCTCAGCAATCACAGTACTTGGTATCAGCGGTGAAGTTTACGCTCATGGTTGCATATATCTTGTACATTTCATTGGAGCTGGTATTGCAATGATCGTTGTATGTCTTTATTTTATTTACCAGTTATGTTTGAGCTCGATGGCATCAGCGTTTATGAGGTAAAATAAATAACGGATTGAAATTTATTATTTAAAATAGGCGTTCTAATAATAATTACATAATCTTGCAAGTCGGAACACCACATGACAGTTTTTACATTGCACTGTGCTATGGAATAACTTATTTTTTAAGATTTTAATGGACTAGAAAATTTTTAGTCA
The DNA here is from genome assembly GCA_017163975.1 of Anastatus disparis. Lineage (NCBI taxonomy): Eukaryota > Metazoa > Arthropoda > Insecta > Hymenoptera > Eupelmidae > Anastatus > Anastatus disparis. The sequence goes on from JAFFSR010000003.1 coordinate 2,771,589, forward strand.
ATTGTTTCAATTTATTTATGAAAACTATTTAAAATATAGCAAAAAGACAAAATTATTTAAATTTTATCATTGAGAATATATACTTATACTTATACATTTTTTAGTGACAATATCTTGTAAAAAACAAAAAAAAAATTTTATCACGCAAAAGTGAAAATAAAAGTAACAAAAGTTTTTTCAATAGCCAACTGGATTCAGTACTGTTGTAATGTTTTGTTATCACATTTTTTAGATCTACTCGTTAATTAAGTTTACACACAACATGTATAAATTTCATATTTCCAATATTCTAGTATCTTGAGATAAGACTCGGTGGAGCTGCTCTTTACTGCAATGTACAGTGTAATCAAATGAAAGTTCAGAGGTCCATGACTGTAAGGTGAGTTAGTGAAAAAAAAGTAATGATTGCATAGATACGATGTTAAATAAAATAGAAAAAAAATTAGCATACGATTAATAATAAAATATAAATTTAAAAAAATTTTTCCATTTAGATGAATTGGGATTTCCTTAATATTATAACATTGTTCATAAAACGTATAGCATTTGTCGTTGCATGTTATCGTAAATACGAAGTGCTGAGCCATGTATTATGTAAAAGCCTCCGCGTAAAAAGGAAGAATCCCTGCGGTTTAGACTTCGCGTACAACCAAACTCAAAGAATAGATGTTTACGAGACGTCAAGTTGTGCGCATTCATTACATTAAAAAAAAATGTTTCCTTTTCTTTATTGCTGGTCAAGGATTAGACTTTTTTCACATGATACAATAAAATCCATGTAAATATTTTATTTTTAAAAATATAAAAAAGTAGAGTAGATATTATTCCAGTTGTGTATTCCACTGCCAAGATTTTTGAAATCCAATATAAATTATAAACATGGGGGTAAGTACATATTCAATATTACATAGTTTTATCAAAATATTTATTAAATATAAAAATTGTATAATATGCTTTTGATAATTTTCCAATGACGTATGAAAAATTGAGCGTTTTAATATTATGTTTTTGAAAATACGTAAGGAAAATTTATGTAATATCTTGTAAACATTTCAAGTAAATTTTTGCATGCTTGAAATATGATTTATTTTTTAGATTTTACATTTATAAATTTAATTTAACGTATATTACGGCTGCTATTTTATTACGCTCATTTAAAATTTTGATCGCATTAAAGTTTATCCAAAATAAAACTGAGAAATAATTACATTTTGACGTACGTAAAGCAACAATGTAGTATTATTTGTGATACTATTGATAAATTACAGTAGTATTCTTATACCTATAATTTCCGTAATAAGTGCATGAACTAACAACAAATTCTACAATTGAAAACTCATTGTTACGTACGACAAAAATACTATCTCAGTCTATGTCTTAATGAACAATATAATATCAGAATTTTTCATAAAAATAATTTTTTTTAATCATGATTTTTTATCTTACTTTTTTATTAATTTTCAATTTATTTTTCTCAATAAAATTTTTAAATATTAATTAATAAATAATTCAATTAGTTTATTTATCATGAATTGAGATTTAAATATATATTCAAAAAAAATCTTTTAATCATACTAAAAAATGATGATCAACATTTAATTTGTTTAGAATCAGAAAAAATCGGTGTTGGGTTGGCCAGACTACCTTGTTCTAGGGATAGTCTTACTAATCTCGGCGGGTATCGGCGTTTATTATCGTTTCACTGGTGGCAAACAAAAAACAGCTGAGGTATGGATGTTACGTTGAAAAAGCAGGTTTATATGCACAAAGAAAGAGAAAATAATCTTTTCTCTCTTTTTTTTTCTCTATTTGATCATATCGCGACTATAGCAACAAGAATGTAACGAGTTAATCGGCATTAAAGAAGCTGCAATCTGCAGTAAGCAATTCGCATAATTCAAATATACGCTCATTCATATATAAGATCTTGATCTACTGGAAAAACGACTATGACTTCTTACTTAATCAAAATAGACATTTTCTTTTAAATCTTCTATTATATGGGATAGCAATAGATAGCTTTAACTTTTACTAACAAATTTTATTACAAATGAGTAGTATTAGTCAAAGCTAAAAGATAACAATTTTTTTTATATGAAAAATTTATAGTAATGCCTTCTTTCACATTTTTATAATATTATTAAAATTATATATTAAAAGCTAAAGAATCATTAAAACAAATTGATTAAATATTTTATTTGTATTTAGGTTCAATTATTTACATAATAAAGGATAAAATGTATATGCAATCGTTAAATACTTTAATCATATTAAACTAATCTTTAAAAATATAATTCTTCTAACCAACAATAAAAATCCTTTGTTGTAAATGCAATTGAGACATCAAACCTGCTCAAGCGACATTAAATCCATGTAACACGTGTAATTGCTTACGTTACAGGAATACTTTTCAGCCAATAGATCGATGAGTGTAGTCCCGCTTGGTATAGCCTTGATGGTCTCGTTCGTCTCAGCAATCGCGGTGCTTGGTATAAGCGCTGAGATTTACGCCAATGGTGGTCTATTCGTCGTGCATTATTTTGGAATTGCTGCAGCAACTCTCGTTGTCGCTTACTTTTATTTGCCTGTTTTTTTCGAGCTCAATATTATGAGCGTGTATGAGGTAAAGTTAAATAATTGATTGCTATACGCACATAAAAATTTATTTTCATACGATGAGCTGTAAAAGCTTAACGTTACTCTGGATGATTGGATATGGAGTTCGAATATAATGTCACTCATCAAGTAAAAATTAACGAGCACGTAAATCATGGGTTAAACAATGTTCAGAAAAACAGTACAGAAATATACTGCTGGTATTTTGGATAAATTGGTGTTTCGAGTTTACGGTTTTAATATTGAGGTGTTAGAAATTACTAGCTTTTGATTTCTTAGAATAGCCACATTATGGGCAATTTATACTGAAGAAGATTTGTAGAACAAATTTATTAGATGAAATAAAATTGAACATATTAAAAAATAGAATTATTCAAATAGTTTGATTTGTTTGTGTTCGAAAAAAAAAAATATTTTAGTATCACGTTAGAATAATCCAAAATTTCTAAAATACATTATATTGTTCCAGGCAAAATAAAAATTCGTAAATAAAATATGAAATTCAAATTTTCTAGTATCTCGAAAGACGATTTGGTCCAATTGCTCGATTAGCAACAAGCATAGCAAATTTCATTCAATTAACCCTTTATACGGGTGTGGTTCTTTATGCACCGTCTCTGGCTATTGAAGCAACAACAGGTTTATCAAGCAAGACAAGTATAGCGGTGATAGCTGTGATATGTGTGTTCTATTCAACAATTGGTGGTATTAAAGCTGTATTAGTAACCGACATATTTCAAGCTGTACTGATGTTCGGATCTTTGATTTGCATAATGGTCGTTGCTTCGGGTGAAATTGAAGGCGGTCTTGGTAACGTTTGGGAAATTGCCCGCGAAGGTAATCATCTCAATTTTTCCGAGTAAGTATGATAAAATTTAAAAATATTATAAAAATTACTTATGTTATAAAAAGGCATAATTAAATTAATTTAACCTTTTGACTAGTAATAAAAATGCTTGGGATACAATTTTAATAAAATTTTTTATTTTTATAACAACTTTGATTAACTGTAAGAAGAATATCCTACATTGTAAATGCAAAAACATTATGTGAATGACCTATTGCAGCTACCGGTTTGATCTAACAATACGTCACTCATGGTGGTGTCTGATATCAGGTGGCTTCTGTCTATTTTGCTCGCTCTACGGCGTTAACCAAGTAGAAGTTCAGCGACTCATGACCGTGAAGTAAGTTTGTTATCCATTGTATAATAGTGGTCATAATGAACGTCTACATAGTTACAATTTTATGACTGCTTTGTTCAATTCTTATGTTACTTTAATTTCCTCTCGTAATCAATTGTGTGAAAATTGTTACTTAACCCTTTAAAACCGAGATGATGAAAAAGATGAAAAATATTAATCAAACAGAACATATGTTTTGATTTGTAAATGGTTGATTTCTGCAATTTAAGCTTATTTTTTTAAATTAAATTTCTATTATTGATGTTAAGAGTCGTAAATAATTAGAAAGTTTCGGATTAAAGTGTTCTGCAAAAGCAAATATATACTTTTATAGAATTTTATTTTCAGATCTTTAAGAGCAGCACGTATGGCATTGTTTCTAAATCTTCCATTATTGACGGGATTTGGATTGATCACTGCATACTGTGGTCTGATTTTTTATGCCGTCTACAAAGACTGTGATCCAGTGAAATCGAAGCAAATTGCTTCGTATGACAGTATTATGCCTCACTTTGCCGCGACAAAAATGTCAGTCTATCCTGGTCTTACTGGCCTTTTTATTTCGGGCATCTTTAGCGCTAGTCTTAGTACTATTTCGGCTATGCTTAATTCATTAGCCGCTGTGTTCATTGAGGATTACGCCAAACGAATCTATGCCAAATTAGGAAAAACATTTCCTGCCCATAGATTAACGCTTTATGGAAAAATTTTGGCTGCGGTAAACGGCTGCGTGAGTGTTGCAATAGCTTTTCTGGCAGGAAGTTTAGGCAGCTTAGTCACAGCGACTCTCTCGATAATGGGATCGTTTTGTGGTCCAATTTTAGGAATTTTCACACTGGGTATATTTTTTGAGGAACCCAATGAAAAAGGAGCGCTAGTCGGAGTTGTTACGGCTTTGGTTATATGTATGTGGGCAAGCTTTGGAAGACCCCGGCCTATCTCTCCACCACTTCCGTCTCGCACAGATGGATGCAATTTCACAGTTCCAGTTACAAATGCCACTGTTGGGTAAGTGTTGTTTTTAGAAATTTTCTATTAATTTTTAAAATACCCATTTGATTTTAATGTTTCTAAAGACAATAATATTTTTAATTGGTCACGAGAAACTATATTCAAAAAAAAATAATGAATGTTAGTAATTTGTTTACTGTATTTTCCTTACGTTATTCTAATATACATACTTATTAGTCTTTTTTTATATAACAAATTTATCATTTTTTAATAGATGAGTGCTTAATTACATGATAGGTTATTACAAAAAAAGATATAATAATTATTAATTGATCATCCCAATATATAGAAATCATAATTTTTTTCTTAAATTTATAACGTAAACGTAAATTTTTGAATAGAAAGCATTTAGCAAAACATAAGAGTTCATTTAACTTTACGACTAAGTCATTAAATTGTCAAATACAAGTCCGATAAAATCGGGCGTGTAGCGCCTATCTCGCCTAGCTCGCAATTTTTCAAATAACTTAATTGTAAACTTCCGAGATGCAAATAAAAGAAGTTCCAGAAAAAAAAAGAGTTATACGCCAGATCCAATTGTGCGCTGTAACGTCATTATTCACCGCTAATTCGTCTGCTTTTAAATCCACACAATAAAAATGACCACAAACGATTGTTGAAAAAAAAAGAAAGAAACAGAACAGCATCCCGGAAATCCGTAATTCTTTGTTAATGTATTTTTGTAAAAAAAGAGGTACACGTGTTTCAATAAATATTATCATCTCTCTATAAATTTAAAATTAAAATCACAATAAATTGTTTATTTTCCAAGTTAGTACTATTATTAAACTCAACTTCCTGTTTCTTATTTATATATACCATCAGGTTGTTCATTACTCTTAATATTAGAACGAAATCATTGAATTAGAAAAAAATATAAAATAAATAATTTTAACGATTTCACTGAGATGTAAAATTCAATCAAAAAATTTTTAATAAATTATTATATTGTAATAACATATGAAAATTGCATATTTTAATCAATATTTTCAAATTAAAAAAAAAAACAAACTTTTTTTACAGGCCTCCGATGGATCCATCGTCCTATTTCTATTTGTATCGCATATCTTACATGTGGTACAGCCTTATGGGTTTACTAATCACTTTGATCGTCGGATATATTGTAAGCTTTATACTCAACAGATTATCAAGTGAGTCACGTATCGAACACGATCCGCGACTATTCACTCCATTAGTAGCGCGTAGAATTAGGCGCCGAAGAGCTAACGCCACGAGGACGACATCGAGCCAGGTGTTCACGCTCGAGGAAACCGAAGTGGGCGGTAAAAAGCAATGACTAACGCGTGACGAAGGTGCGCCTGGCGAAATTGAAGTAGGCAAATTACCGCACGGTAAAGCGCCGGTTGACTTTTGGCAGACGGACACTTCGTTTAACGCGTTTCATGATTTTGGAGGAGATGGCGAATAAACGAGACTTTGATATTTATTTTAATTATGTGACGATTTGATGACCGAGTGACAATGTGAAATATTATAGATATGACTATTTATAAACTTATATAGTACGATAATTTTATTCAAATTTAAAAAAAAAACAGTCATTTGACCGTTAAAGTAAGTGTAAGCTTAGAATGAACAATTCATAATTTTAGATTTCTTGTGTATTAGGATTTTGATCTAATATCTTTCTATGCAATATTACATTAATTTTTATTTTAGAGAATTAAGATTATTATTATTACTATAAACCTGAATAGTTAATTGACTATATTTTTTCTATAGAAGGGATTTTAAAAATAAGATAAAAACAAAATATATTTATTAGCTGATTACGAACTGCGAGATTAACGATGAAAGTAAAGATAATATAAAAAAATAAATATCTCTCTTTTAACTTAATGAAATTGATTACTTACGGGCAAGAGCAGCGCTAATAATAATTACAAGGCCGTTAAGATAACTCACCTGAAACAGAAACAGTAAAAGAAAAATATAATTATTTTAAATGCTTTGTTATTTATGTTTACTTTTTATTACTGTAAATCATGACATTCATAAATAAAAATAACACTTTAATTTTTCTTAAAATTATAAACTTTTACACGTTAAGTGCGTTTCGCGTGTATTATAAAATTCAATTAGTTATTATAAATGTCCTGTGAGTAACATTCGCATGTATAATTATTCCCGTGTGTATGGTTACTACTCAGAGGCGATCATTAAAAAAAAATATAAAAATTAAAATCTCAAAGCTGTTCTTGTATTCTTTCAATGTCGTGAAAAAAAATTTTCCATCAACTTTTTTCTTTCCTATTTGCTTCCGACTAAATAAAAAGTACCTTCTGAAATCCAAAGCCCTCATAGCTTTTTGAGGAACAAACATAGATTGTACGTCCTCGTAAAATGAAAAATCCATTAAAAAGTTATGATGTTAAAAAAAAAAGCGTAAAGGGGCGCGATGTGAATTAGTTCAAACCCCATGCATATTAAATCCAATTACGAGCTAATTTTCTCCCATAGAAAGAAACGCTAACGCGATGAATCACACATAAATACACGTCTAACGTTCAGAACAGTTTTACGTCGATCTATAAACGATGTTATTTTTTATTTCACGATTAAAAGTATAAAGCATGTAATATCATTAAAATTTGTTATTTCTCCTCTGAATCATAACCCTATTCCATAATTCCAACTTTACCTTCAAAGTTGTATTATGCCAATCATTAAGTCAGTCCAGTTAAAAATATCTAAGGTCGATTAAACGTTCAGTAAGGAATGCGATCGTTAACTTACGACGTAAAATTGTAATAGTTAATTTTAGCTGAACGCACATATATTTTGACATGGTGAACATTCCCTCGATCCCTTTGATAAACAAAGACATCTCAATCACTTAAGCTACCAAATACCGTATAAACAATCCGAGGAAAACTATCCGCTTGTTTATGGGTGCGGCGTGTAAAAGAAAACCATCTTATTACATCAGTCCATCATGGAAACTAGGAAAAAAAAAAAAAAATCAAGTGTATACGAGTATTGAGTCACTTGCTCGTCTCATATTATCCTCGATGCATTAAACACGTATGTACATAAACGCACGTGTGTATATACACACTCTTTTTCTAAAGGTAAGAAAAGACACGTGAAGGTACACATAAGCAAAGGCGTTGGCCCACCCTCCGAGAGAAACCGGACCTTAGACGCGTGAGAAATTGCTTATGTGTATATACATGTGTACGTGTGTGTGTGTGTATTTGTGTACAATATTCGATACATAGAAAGTCGAAGCGTAGGGTGATATAAGCTATTAAAATGATTAAGTTTAAATTTAATGTTTTTTGTTTCTTTTTTAGGGAGGTAAAAATTGTTAAGTTGTTCGTTTAATTAATAGTAGCTCCGAGATAACACGATCGCGATAGTTCGCTGTTATTATAAGCCATTGGAAAATTGAGATGCTCCGTTAAGATCTTGTTTTGCTTTTTTGTTAATTAAGTGTCGAGTTAAAGATTTTCCAACCAATGTTTATGCGAATATCTTTTATGTTATTAATGTATGTTTGAATACGAGGCTTGTAATATTAACATTTTTTTATTTTCAATAATATTACGCATTAATAAACTAATCAATATAATAAATAATCCTATCTATACATCGCAATTTGATATAAATATAAAAAAAAACATTTATAACAGACGTTATCATTAATTGCGCGTTTATAATTTATCAAATTTAAAAAGAAAATTTTTCAGAAAAAAAATTATCATTACACGGTTATAACTAACAAGGCCAAATCTGCCAAGGTTAATTTATCTTCTATAAATCGCGCCCTCGCTGTTGGAGACGAAATTTCACGCACGCACGCACCCTCAAAATAAATTGAAGAGAGAGAGAGAGAGAAAAAAAACGAAAGAATAATAAAACTTCCGTAATATGAGTAAAACTCCCTTGCAAGTTAAACCGAAAATCGATTCCGAAGCTTCGCTTAAACTTATTAAGAAAGCCTGCTGTGCAGAGCCTATCTACGCATTGCTGTAATAACAATTCTCGGCGCTTTGTTTTTCATAAGGAAAAAGGTAAGATTGGTCAAATTTAGGAAATTCGACCATAGTATACTGGCCATATGCTTCTGGATATACGACAATTGTTTTGCGAATTCATCCTGGATTACCCAGTGGAGCATATGGACTTCGGAGGAAAAGAAGATTATCTGGCCATTCATGAGAGATTGGACTTTTACTTGTGATTTGCCGTAACGATTATTTTTATGGTACAATAGTACTTTTCACAATTCAACCTTACTTTGTAAAATTGTAATTCTAATTAATCATTTTATTGTAAAAGTTGATGATTATTTTTTATTTGAGTTATTAAAAATTTCTAATCTCACTGTATCAAAGTGCAAATATTGTAATTTAAAAATTTTCCTTAAATTTTTTTAACGCTCATAATGATGAGTTTCAAAATCCGCTTTAAAAAAAAAATTTAATCCTTTAACCTCCAGCTGCTCAAAAGAACCAAAACTTAATGTCAGGCATTATATCGCAATCAATCAAAATAGCTCGTGCATTGTACAAAGCAGCTGTATTTCTCAATTTAAAAAAATTCAATTAACTCGTTTTATAATAGAATTATAATTATGATAAATAAATTTAATTACATTTGACACATAGTACATGTGTTACATTAATATCGGCAGTTGAATCAGCCAAATATATTATAATCGATCCTTTCGATCATTACTACGAAACTTTAGTATAAAAACAATATCGACAATGTGTTACATGCACAATATCTTCCGACAATAGTTTTGCATAATCGACTAATGAACTATTCCATTAGAGCCATTCATCAAATGGTATCTTCATCTCGATAGTTTACCATTGTTTTTGTTTAATTTATGCAAACATTCATTCTCATCATAATTGTTATACTTCGTTGTGTAGAATATAAACAAAAAAACAAGAGAAGAAAAATCTCATATAGAAATCGATTACATTCTTCCTTGCTCACGTTACAATCAATGCGCATTTTACTTTTACTAAAGGGACGAAGAATGGGAAATGTATGGGAGGGAAAGAGTAGGAGGAGGAGGATACCTCATGAATGGTACGTTGACCAGTAAAAAAAAAAAAAAGGAAAGGGACCCTTCTCTTCGATCTCTTCTTCTCTTTCTCTTCCTCTTTCGTATGGCTCACGGCATTCCGTCGGGTTTCGTATATATACATACACATACACGAGGATACTGCTTGCATTGCACGCAGCAAATCTTTCGAGATGTGTAAATTTTCAACGCTATGTGCTTTCGTAGCATAATTACTCGCTGGATGTTAAAATTACTAACTTGTCTGATTTTACAAATGTTTTTTTTTTTTTCACTTCAAAAAATAATAGAAAAAAGTTTAAATTTACGAGAAATTTAAGCAAGCTAGATAATATAATAATAGATATGTAAAATTCTAGTTTCAGTGAAATTTAAATCAGAAATTTTTTAGCTGATATAACAAGACATTAAGCTACAATTTTGGTAAAAAAGATGAAATATTTAAAATTTAAAAAAATTTTTAAAATACATGAAGGCTAGAAAATGAATTAATGAAAGTTTTCATGCTTCAAAATGCATTCAATAACTTTGCAATATTACCATTATTGACCGCAAAAATTAATTTCACTAAAAGCTTCCTGAACATAAAACTACAAATATTCTTATCTATCTCTTTTATCAAGGGACAACCACAAGAAACAAAAAAATAAGCCAATACATGCGACTGTCCGCTGAATAATTCTAACGTTCCATTAATTCAAATTAAATTTCCATACTCTCTCATCAACTTTAAAAAATGCATAGAAACAAATTCTCAATTTCCGATCCTCTCGAACGCATACTCGATGAATCAACATTTTGCATTTATTCAAAAATCGCTGACTCCACATTAAAATCCAAAACTTTCACGACCAGTCCACGAATTCATCAAACAATAATGTTAAAAGGAAGAAAAAAAGAGTAGTAAAGAGAATTGGTTAGAATTTGTGGGGCAGATGCTTACCAAAGAGAGAGAGAGAGAGAGAGAGAGAGAGAGAGAGAGCATCAGCTGCTATGTCGGTCATCACTTTTAGTTTTAGTCCAGAAACTCTGCTTTATAGTTATAGATGTCAGATGGTTTACCGCTTCGCGTGTACTATTGACCAAATAGCACTGAGCATAAGATATAATGCTCATTATTTTTGAACGAGGGAGATATTTTAGGGTTCTCCAAGATGGTAGATTTGATTGTATGGGGGATTAATCAGTTGTTGATCGAAAAGATAAATGATCATAAACCTGTGGATTTTATCAATGTGACTTATTATTATTAGTATAGAATTAGATTTTGTACTTCGTAATACTGATTTATTTTAATTTTATCAATAGCTTTTAGAACTTTATTATTATTGTTTTTTTTTGTTACTCTTCAAGTTCAAGAATATCTTCATTGGATTTATGCATTCATCAATAAAAAAGAGTCAATATTGAATAACGCAAAGATAATACCAGACAAATAAAAAAAAGTATTCTATTGAATCGCGGAACAATATTTTTTTAAATAGTACATTAGCCTTGAAAGAAAAAAAAATATCAAAAAGTAAATGTAACAGAAAATAAAGCATAAGTTTATGAATGAACGCACTATCTCATCCCTTTTACATTTTGTTTACAAAACCCGCAGCATTGACATAAATTATGAAACCTTTTTAAAAAGAAAAGTGAACCAATGCATATAAAAATCAGGTTAACACATCAAACACAATGTAAATATATAAACATTTCATAATCCATACCAATTAACCATGCGACTATTTTCTGCAACAACAAACATTAAACGCTTATATATTCAATCAAGTACATTTCCAGATCAAACATTAAACGTACGTGTATTCTTAGCCTTCCAGACTGAATGAACATTTCTCTCTTCGAAAAAGCAGCAGCCACTCTCTCCCTCTCTCTCTCTTTCTCTTGAGATTAAAGCAAAGCAGATGCTGTACCTATCTTTTCTTTAAAGTGCAGTACTCGGTAGCCCAACGCGAAAATAACTCTACGGAATTTTGCATGGATGCTTTTCTCTTGCGAATAAAAAAAAAAGAAAGATAAAAGAAATTTTATAAAAGTGCACGTGTGTATATATAGTCAGACGCAATGTACGTGTATCTTGACCGATGTATAAAGAAAAATCGTGGTTAACTAGTCGTTTCTTGCGGCTCGTATAAATCGATGCCTTTTCGTTTCAGCTTACACAGTTTGACGGCTCGGTGAGCCACCGCATGACCGTTAAAAGATGTACAACAGGCCATGTGACAGCGGACGTCAATTGAAGATCTCAAACGTGGAAGCTGAATAAATAAATTTTTATTGGAATAAATGCTTTGGTGCTTCGATAAAAAGAAAACCTTTCACGAAGATTCTTTATTTAATTTTAAAATAAATATAATTAGATAATGCATCGGGACCAAGAGGAAAAATTTCGAAATTAAATTATGACATTAAGCAGGTTTTTTTCTTTCATAAACTAATATTTTTAAAGATTGTGTAATGAAAGGATTGAAATTATTTATCATAATTAGTCAATCATATTTTATCAATAAAAGAAAAATAAATGACGAAATGAACTTTGAAAGTTATTCACAAAAGCAAAAAATTCAATAAAAATAATCATTAACTCTCGCGTTCAATAAAATTACAAAACAAACGCCAATCACAAATACATTATACAAAATTAATTAACCCGAATCCCATTCACGCTAAACTTCTACAATCTCCAACATATTGTCCAACAAATTTTTCACAGCACGACCTTTCATACTGTCACTATATACGCATCGTAGCTATACGAGGTACACACACGGCTATAGAAATAAGCTCATACGTTAACTCTCTAAAAGTGAATTCTATGATTTTATAGTCAGCCTTTTGCACGAGAAGTTTTATGAGACTCTCTGGCTTTAATTTTTTTTTCCTCCTCTTTCTCTCTTTGTATACATACACATCGTGACCAGAAATGTATACTACTGCTCTATGGTACATTAGAAACGCTTTAAAGACATATACTACATTCGGATGGTATCTCGAACGTATCGAAAAACCACCAGCGCACACACGCGCGGGGTTAAGAGCATTATTATACGACTATTTTTCTGGCGTTATTTACAAAGAGAAATAAAGAGAATTTCTCCTTCTTCTTCTTCTTCTACTTCTTTTAAGTCTTCAGATGAATATCATATGTAAGACCAGAAGCGCATATAGCAGTGTGAAGAAGAAGCATTGCTCTCGAGATCGTAAAACCGCATATACGACGTTACTACGCTACACCTTGTTCGTGGTGGAGGATCAAAAGAGAATAAAAAAAAAATGAATAAATTAAAACCGCAAGTATAACGCGACGCGGATGTTTGCCGTGCAAAAAGAGAGTTCAAATTTTTTAAGGTAGTCCAGATGATTATTGGATTGAAATGTTTGCAATGTGAGATTATTTTATTTATTCTGGAAATTAAGTGTGAAATAAATTGTAACGAGATTTTAGAATATCAGCCTTAATTATGTACAGTAATTTGTCTACAATATTAAAACAATCAAATTTATCATGTCATAAAAATGACATATCAACTGTTTATAAAATAAAATAAAATTTATTTATCTTTAAAATAATAATCTGAAAAGATGTAAAAATCTATAGCTTATTAGTCATAACAATTACCCAATATACTTCATATTGAATGTACAAAAATTATTATAGCTACAATTTCACGCTTCGCTCTATCTTTAGTATACAAGCAAACAATCGCGCCATTCGTCTACCCTGTGCACGGAAGTCAAATTTTTCGATCTTAAACTTGATATATATATCCATTGGCGATATATCGGTTTAGCCATCCAATTTAGCTCTCGTTAGCCTCTCGTGATTGTAGCTTTAAATGCTGCTAACTTCTTTCGTCTAATGTCGTCCTATATAGATTGTAAAAATGCATTTGATAGATCAAAAACACCTATGGTCATTACGAACATAAAAGAATCTTTAATCAATCGCTCGGTTCTTAGATCAACTGATTTATATGAGAGATGATTTCTAGCCTGGTGCAAGCTCTCTCGACGTTTCTTTCGTCTGCTGACCTATAGATTAGATTGAGGATTGTAGGTAGTGGCTCTGTAAAATGTTTGAGATTGTTAAAAAAAAGAACGTACAATTTTTAGATGAAGGAATTGGATGAGAGATTGGAGTATTAGGCTTTTGGTGTAACGATAGCAATGTATATATGAGTATTTATCATTTTTATTATTATTTATGAAGGATCTATTATTTGATTAATATCGAGTATTTGAAGCTTTGGATGTTGTTAAATTTATAAACCAATTACTACTGATATTGAGTAAATACCAAGATTTGAAATCTAAAAGTATCTTTAAAATAAGTTTATAGATTTAGATAAGTTCTAACAAACTTGTATAATAACAAGAAAAAGTTGATGATAAAAATCGATGATAATTTGAGAGAAAAAATCAAACATACTTCAAAGTAGAATTTTGGCATCAAAAAGAAAAATACTTTAAAATGTAACGATATAAAAATTATGTCATCACTAAACAATTTTTTTTTAACGTCGCTATATTTATGCTATGCTATTTTTGCTATGCTAATCAGCGACGGAACTCATAAGTATGCTTGTGAATAAAGCACGTGTAACGTACAGTGGTGCTTGTATCAATCGGCTGCCGAGAGCGGGAATCAAACTCAAGACCCCGAGATTACGAATCCAACGCTCTACCGAATGAGCCACAGACTGCCTCTATAACAAACAATATTATGTTGAATAAAAAGACTTTAATAAAATATAATTTTAATGGAATAGTATTGTACGGGTAAGTTCCGTCGTAAATTTTTTTTTTAACAAATTGAAGATATTTTATCTTCTTCCAATTACAATTTTTTTACGAACTAACGAATATCTTCCTTTTTACAATGTTTTATTTCTTTTAGATCTTTTCAGCGAATATTTTTAATGATGTCATCCACCTTCTTTGTTGGATTCCTTTTTAAATATTTATTATTAAAATATCAAATATCTTCTTTTTTTATTTAAAGAATCAGAATAAGTTATGACTAATTCGAGCGATAGAAAATACAAATTGTTTCAATTAACATATAAAAACAAATAAAAACTCTGCATGATCCATCATTCGATAAATTGATAGATCATCCTTGCCACGAGAAAAAGTATACACGATCAAAGAATTTCTCGTACGCGCGTTTTTTCTCTCTCTCTTTTCCCTTCGTTCGTAAACACGATTCATGTCATCTAAAATACTTAGCAGCGAAACAATGCTTCTCCTTTTTCCGGGTGCATGACCCATAATCACAATAATCATCCTTTATACGCCCACCAGTCTATCCAAGATCTGTCAAAGGCGCCGTAATGTTATTTCTCTCCATTTTTTCTCTAACTTTTTTTTTCTAAAATAGACACGAGATTGAGAGAGTAAGAAAGACATGCCATTGGAATTCTCTCTTGTTTGATCATTATTGCAACGTATCATTGTTTCTCTACGTATATAAGCTTTAGAGATTCATGGAATTCTTCTTGGTACGGTAATGCGCTTCTCGTGTTGCACGCAAAGTGTATATACGCATGATTTAAAAAAAAAAAGGACTTTTTTTTTAGTACCAAGCTTTTGTGCACATATACGCCACTTGTTGTTGAGCCATTGGTGTTCGTTGACTACCTTTAGATTGTACAACGCCACTTTTTTTTTACTTGATTGAATTAAACTATTAGCTCGAAATGCTTGTCTGGAATTGAAAGTAAATGTGTATAGAATGTTTTTACTACTGGGTTTCGAAATAATTAAGGATTTTGCGTAATTTTTTAATTTTCATGTTAACCTACAATTATTATAACAATTAACTTTTTTTAAAAGTAGAGAAAAAAATTGCTCATTTTTTAACCGGATCTGCTTTACTTAACAAAAAAATTATTTTCTAAGTAAGTTGTGAAAGCTGAATCTTACAAGACAATTAATTCACAACTTTTAAAAACTAAAATTCTCTTATAAAGTTTCTTCTTAAAATAGTTTTTTTCTGATTTACAAGTTTTCACGAAAACTGTCCCAATTTTATCAAAAAAACAATCATAACTTTTAAGATATATGACGTTAAAGTACAAACTTTCGAAACATCAATGAAATTTAAAAATTCAATTTTTTTTCTATTTTAAACAAGTTTTTTATATGAAATTTTAAACAATTATTACTTGTTTGAAAGTAAGCATATGTTTGTTTTGACAATATAAAGATGAAATAGCTTCCAAGTACTTGAAGATGCACATAAGTGTATATATGTTTGCAGAATCCATATAAACCACAGAGAGCTTTTTGGCATATATTCTATGTGTGCATATACGCGATGCTGTATGGGAGGTTATAAAATGTTCTTTCATACACTTGAGCGATGAAAGCAGATATGCAACAACAAAGAGAAATGCTTGTTATTTTTGTACCTATCCATATACGATGCGTTAAAAAACGATTTATTATCTTTTGAAAAAGTATACACTTTGTGTATAGTTTTTAGCAAATATAACTGTTCGACTTTGTTGGTAAAAAATATTTTATTAGTAGGGATTTTTTTTTTTATTTTGCGTTATTAAATGGATGAAACCTCTTTGAAAGATTGATGAACGAAAGAAGTGATACTGAAATTTTAATTGGTCGACTATAATTAAAAACGAATCTTTATTTTTGACTTTTTTTGGAAAACTGTAAAATATTGTAAAACAAACTCAATTTAATTAATTTTAAAAGCTTCACTTTATATTTTTATTCTACATTTTCATTTATGTTTCATTATATCTATATTATTGAAAACACATCTGCACGCGTTTATCAAACATAAATTAACTCA
The DNA here is from genome assembly GCA_017163975.1 of Anastatus disparis. Taxonomy (NCBI): domain Eukaryota; kingdom Metazoa; phylum Arthropoda; class Insecta; order Hymenoptera; family Eupelmidae; genus Anastatus; species Anastatus disparis. Next base: position 2,788,288 of record JAFFSR010000003.1, read on the forward strand.
AGTCGCGAGCGAAGCGCGTTGAACACTTTTTTAGTATTTTAAAAAAGAGGTGTGTTACTGTATATGTTAATAAAAATTCAGCAATAAAAAGCAACGATTTGCATATGAAAATTTTGTTTCGAATTAAATACCGAATGATTTCACCTAAAAAATCAAACTAATAAATTTCAATCAATTCGATTCAATCCACGCTTATCCGCATATTTTCTCTTGAACATATTCAATTCAAAACAAACAAAAGATCGAATAAATAATTTAAAAGCAATCACCTCGCGCAATAAAGCTAACCCCTCCCCCATAAACGTTGCTTTCATATTGCATTCATAAACGCCAAAAAAAAAAAAAAATAAATAAATGAAAAGAATTGAAAAATCAAATCAAAAAGCATAAGCCATAAAATACGGATTAGCAAAAGGATTTTCGCTCGCCAATTGAAATGTCGCGAGTTCGTTCAACAGGAAATATGATTCCGCGTGTATACGTTTTCGTGTATACACGCATGCGTCTGTAAAAAACAAATAAAATTGAAAAAAAAAAAAACAAAAAAATTCAGCGGAAGGATAAGCGGTATTCTGAAGGTAATCGGATACGATTAATACTTTAACGTTAAGGCCTGCCGAAGGTACTTGTATGTATATTACGACAAGTCTTGAAATGAGCTCTCACTTATATAGCGTAGCAAAAAATTTACTTTTCTTTCGTTTCTTTCAGTTTTTTTGTTTGACTTTGCTTTTTCTCTTCAGGTCTTGTGTGTATATAAAAGTGCGAAAAAATTAAATCCTCAAAAGGGTATTGGTATTATGCAGGATTAAGCGAGCATATAAAGAGCCATTTGCATATTTTACGGCCGGATATTTCAGAATTGAGATCGCCATGCAGAGAGAGAGAGAGAAAAAAAATAATTATTTTATTTAAACTGGTTGACGATACGATTAAACGCAATGATTTGGGTTAATGTTAACAAGAATATTTTTTAGTAGCCTCATGTCTAGAGATTTGTTTGATTATCTTGTAAAGGTATATATTTTATTAGTATTTCTAGATTTTTTTCACAGATAAACTAATTATAAAATGATTATAAATTAATTAATGAAACTGATGATAAAACGAGATCAAGATATCGTACGAATACGTTTATTTTAATTGTATTAAAAAGCAATATTTTCTTTTAATAGCTTATTTAGTAATAAAATATGTTTTTCCGACTCTGACGTGAATGCTTTCTATAAATATCTATAACATAAATAATCTGAATATAATATCATAATTAATGTTACTTGATTCTAATTAAAAAATTTTATGTTAATATATTCACAATTAAGTCGTTTCTCTATGTTTATGAAATAATATAAAAATCAATTTTAATTATATATATACACATATGCAGTATATAAAGATGTGCACGAAAAGCTGAAACCGTAACAATTTGTCATTTATGAAAAATATCCTAAAAGTAAAAAAGAAGTGACCTGAAATTTTTTGTTAGTTAATGGGATAAACGTTGGACTTTAGGATTTCCTTCTATTTTGAGACGCTAGCTAAGGGACCACCTCTGAAAAGAAATACATTATAATGTATCTTCATCCTGAGAATCATTATAGCTACCGAATACCGTCTAGACGATTTTCCTATCTACGGAAAATCAAGTCTATCCTTCAAGATAATGGTTTTTGGATGAAAAATGAACTAATTTTTATACATATAAAATAATTCTATAAAATTTATAAAAATTTAAATATGATTTTAATGTTTAAATGAAGATTATTTCATAATAAGTTTACATAACACGATAAGATGTTGACCATATGACAGATTTTCGGTATATACTCGTGGGAGGTTTAAAGGAACCTGTCGAGAAAACGAAAATACTCAAGTGTCATCGACAAATTTAAAGAGGAAACCTTTTGTTTCAATATACCAAGGCCGAGCTTGCGTTTCAAATTGCCCCTGCTTAAGTGAAGGTCCATCTTTCTGGGAACTAGCAACTTAACACCTACCGAAAAAACTTTTTACACTTCATTAGAGCCAAAGCTGCTTAGAGGTAAAAACATCGATAATTATCGAATGGTAAACAACTTTTAGTTATAATTCACTACGGAAATGTAATGAAATACATATGTTACAGTTTTCCAAACTTTTTATTCTTAATTCAAGATTTTTTAAAATGTCTCTGTATTACATCCTTCTAATTTAACTAATAAATAGCACATGAGAAATTCTTAAAAAAATTTTTTAATGAAAATGAAAAATTTGGAAAACTGCAATGTCGGTAATTATATGCATAAATCATACATATAATTATTTATATTTTTAATTATTTTTTATTATTATTTTGCACTCTATTGCGTCACCTTAATTATCACTATTTGCTTGTCGTTAATAGCAAAAAATCTACGTGTATTATAATAACAATACAATTTTAAAATTTTTCTATTTAATAAATCATTTATATTATTTGAAATAATACAGCTCGAGCAAGGTGTACAGAAATAGCGAATGGATTTTTAAAATCAAGATTAATTAACGCAATCGGTGTGTAAAATATTTCCTTTGTAATACACCACACCTTTAATTTATTCATATTACATTCTACACCTGCTAATGATTGTACGTGCTGTCATTTTATTTAGCTTGATATAATAAAATATTTCACCAAAGTGCAAGAAACAATGGTCTACTTATTAGTGCATTGCTCTCTCAGAATCCAGTTAAAAAAAAAAATAAGCGACAAGTCTACGTGTCCGATGAGATTAACCTTTTAAGTTCTCTGCGCGGTCTCGTTACTTTTTTTCTTCCTCCCTTTTTTCCCATTCTTTAAGAAAAAAAAAAGAGTATAAGCATTAATATATAATACCTCTTGCACAAGAGAAAGTATTTGCATACGCGAACCTTCCATGATCCGTACAGAACTTGAGAATAACTCTAATGATCATTTATAACGTATATGCGTATTTCTTTAAAGGAGATTAATTAATCTTTTTTCTTGTTTTTTAAACGCTTAGATTTTTGCAACTGCATTATGCAAGCCTCGCGATTATGAATTATTACACAAAGTTAACTAACATCGCGGGTGTTTGCTTGATGTTTGTACAGAGGATTAGGTTATGATTTTTTTTCTGTGTGTGTGTGTACATAAGGTATATAGAAAACGATGAGATGCGGCCACCCGTGAAAATGCTTTACATAATCGCGCGAGGTTAAGTGGGATTTATATTTATAAGCCGGATGCTCGGTTACCGCTGTGGATGCATTATTATTATTATTTTTTTTCAACAGGTACACATAATTCGGATATTTTTATGCATGCTTAATGATGGATAATTTACTGTATCGGTTGATATTCTCACACGTATCAATTTAACCGTTTTATATCATGAATAACGTTATATATATCACGTTAACGTTTCATGATTGTTGAAAAGTGAATTATTTGAGTTTAGGAGGAATTGATAAAAAAAGCATACCCACGCATAGGTACTCATACGCAATACGACTATATTCAGCTTATATGAATGATTTTCTATACAAAAAGCATATTGTCTTCAAAAAAATAATAATCGCGATATTTTTCTATAAAAATGGATTCCAGTATAACTAAAAATAACAATAAATAACTCCGCGACTTTTACAAAAGAGTGTCAAGAAAAGAACGATCCAAAGGACATGAAAAAAAAAGTGAATATATACAACAAAACGACGTGGTACGGAACTCCCGTGAACTGGGTCGAATCGTTTTGATCGCAATCTTAACCAAGAGACTAGCGAGCATATATACACATATAAAGCAATAGCATTGTCGCACAAGAGAAAACAAGGCGGCGCCCGCATCAACACGGAAGCGGCCTCATGTGTCATAAATAATCAGAGAACATTTGTCGCGTTTGTAAAGTTTAAATTCGTGACTTTTTCTCTCTCCTTCTCTCAAGAATAATACGTTTACAATGCCAAGGAATAAACAGAAGATGATTTTTCCATTTTTCCTCTGGAAATCCTTTTCTCTAGTCGACACGAAGGATCCTGGCAATCTCAATGCAACGCGTGATCCAGGACTGAGCGAATATACATCTCCTGTATGTATATGTATACTCAGCCTGCATTGTGCATATATAGCGTACATATGATGTTTTTTATTACTCCCTTTTTCCTCTCGGCTTCTTATTCTTGTGTGGCTTCTTAGCTCGTGGGTAAGAAATTTTGTGAGATTTTTTAGTTCTCTCACGCACAAGCAACACAAAATGTCAACAGTTGACAAAAAAATAAATAGGGTTGTGGTATAGGACTTCTTTTTCCTTTATGTTTGAGTTTCGAGGATTTATGAGGTTTTCTTTTTTCTTAAAGGTTAAGTTTTAATTTGTATAATAAAGAAAGCTTTTTTTTTATTAATTTGTTATTCTTTCAATTTAGGGTGGCTGAAGTTTTTATAAGAAGGCTAAACAAATATGTTATTTTAGGGATTAAAAGTGACTTGGTGAAAGTGACTCTGAGATATATCAAAAAGAATTTCAATCGATATCTTTCCAAAGTCCTTAATCTTTCAACAATGGCAAATCGATGGAATATTTTGAATTGAATGATGCTTAGACAAACAAAATGCTCAATGAATTATAAATATAGAATTTTTAAAATCAAAGCTCCATTCGCTATTTGTAACATTGTAAAATCGAATGAAAGAATACTAAATCAAAATGCTTAGCATAGCACAAATATGTTTACAATGAGAGACAATGGATACCCATTTGTCAACTTATAATGTACATTTAAGAATTAAAAAAAAACGAAAAATATTTGCTCGCAGTAAACATGAATTACATTTTTAACGCGCTTCGCTCAAAATATCACCTAACATAATAGCCACTGCTACGCAGTTTTAAAATTTTGTTTTATGTAAAGAAACTACGTGCATTACGCTGCATGATTTGTAAAACCAATTTTCAATCTCGCATAGCATAATGCGAGCTATATAAACTTCTTATCAAAACTTCGTCCTTTTATTAGATACGTACACCCGGCGATGTAAGCGAACGTTTTAACAACACAATGGGACAGTTAATCATTAACAAAGTGCGAAAGAGATCGTGCTTTGAGATTAAAACATAAATGTATGGGTAGTATAAATACGCGTATACGTACAACAACGACAGGAAAAAAAATACGATGTTACACACAATGTTTGTATATATACGTTAACTTCGCGCCTTCTCGACTTTCCGTTTGGCGACAAGCTTTACATGTGGTTGCTGTAAAAGCCATGTAATCGTGACGCTCTTGGGTTTCTTTGATACCCCTCCTGTTTTTATTTTTTTTTCTTTTTCGTTTTTTTTTGTGGTTTTATTTAACGGTTAGATCACGAAGAACTTGCGTCTGTGTGTGACATAAAGTAGAGAATATGACGTGAAGAGAGAAAAGATATAAGAAAGTCTAGATTGCTTGCTGAATTTCAAGGTGTTGAATTTATAAGATATATATATATACACATATTGAGATGTTATTTATATATTTGTTTGCGAAGAAAATAAATAATATTGGTGATAAATATACCAGTAAATTTAAAGATATTTTACGTTTGACTCTTTTCTTTGATCATTAGCAGCGATTATTTTCGAGTTCCAGTTTACGACTTTAAACTAGATCTATAATTCAAAATTTTTTTAATTTACGTTCGCGTAATTGATTATTTTTAAAATTTTATATTTAGTATTAATCAGATAAAGTAAAAGTATAAAGTTGATTGATCAAATGGAAATTTGAATTCCATTTGGTGTAATTTATCTTGCAAAATTAATTTCTGATAATTTAATTAAACTTTTATCTGTTATTAATGTATATCAAATATTATTTTAAAATATAAAAAAAAAAATTTTAATTTACATATACGGAAAACCTTTCTCCTCGATCTATCACTCGACTGCTTCAATTCTAACGAAAAAAAGCCCAAAGCTTTGTCAACAATGAAAAAAAAAAATCATCGATTCTCGGAGTTTCGTTTTTTTTAACATCTTTTTATAATCGCATTAAAATTCTCCCATATACGCATACACATATGGAATAATCCCGGAAGCTAAAGAAGAGTAAGTCTGGGCTAATGATCGTTAAAACGTGCCGGTGCGAGATGCTGCCATATTATCGGTAGCTATATATGCCGTGCGTTGGCTCGAAAAAAAAAAATATTCGCTCGCGGCGACGGGTATTGTGCGTGAACATGTTTTTTCACGGTATGATGGTATAGTTGGAATTTTATACATATATATATATATATATATATATATATATATATATATATATATATATATACATGTATATGTATATGCAGATATATTTAAAAGATTTTGCTGTCGATTATTCTGAATTTTTTAAAGTTTAAAATAGAATTTCAATGATTTATAAGAGTTTCATTAAACTTTTATTTTTCACCAAATAATTAACAAAATTAATAAATATTTGAAATTATATCTTATAAAAAATTAAAAAAAAACTTTTTCTTGAGTAATTTTTAATTTATTTTAAAATAACTTCATTTGAAAACTAAAATTTTTGCATATAGTTATTTAATAAATACTATCTAAAAAAAAATAGCAAGTACAAACTCTATTGTTCGGCGTGCAGGCGACACAAGCCGACCATATATAAAAAAAATCTACGAGAACCAAAATTCTCCTAGAGAAAAGAGAAGCTCACAGCTAGAAGAATAGCTTCCCGTGCACTGAGCTTGCTCTAATCTTACTTGGGCTAGCCTATCCCCTACGGCTTGTTCCTTCTCCTTTCATTCATTTCTTTTGCTTGAAATAAAAAAAATCTTCTTTACTTCGTGCACATAAACTTCAAAATCCTACAAACTTTTCAACTCATCCCAGAGTTTATTTATCTTTTTTTCTTCCAAAATTTATGTCGAGTATTATTATTTGTTGCGATAAATGTATACGTATTTTAAAGTTTTTTGGTGAAGCACCGGAAAAAAAAATCAGTTGTTTGAATACTCAGATTTTATAAGATTGTTATGGTAAGAACATGTAAATACTGTGAAGTCATTATGGTAATAAAATTGCAATTCAATGCTAAGTAAAAATAAATTGTTGAATCATACAACAATAATGAGCTGCAATAATAATCATTATTTCCGCAAACATTGTTCTCCAAAAGAATAATAAGTATTGTTTATTTATTCGAAACTAATTGGTCATTAATTAAAATCGACAGGCAAATTATAAATCGCAAAATGTTTACATATAAAATCATATTAAGTATAATCCATAAGAAACGTTTGTTTATAACAAAAAATTATTTTTTCAAAATCCCAATTAAGTTTTGCCAAATCAAAATAAGAAGACTTCAATAAAAGATATTTCTGCAAACACGAGAATTTATTATTTACTTTATCAAAAATATGTAACTCGAAATATCCAAACAAAGGGAGCGTGCAAAAGTAATGAAAGATGCATCGAATACTCAAAAATTCAATTTCGTCACCTGCAATATTCATGCCGAGATCTTACCTTTTAATAGAATAACTTACTACTGCTTTCAATGTAGATTCGATAAAACTTAACCCATCCACCGTTTGTTTGACCAAAGATCTCTTAAGAATTGTTCGGTAATAAGCTGTAATTTTCAAAGAACAAATATTTGGATTTTAAACAATGCGAGACGCATTCTTTTAGTCACGTTATATATAACGTAGCCTTTTGAATTTTTTTCGGAAGAGAGAGAGAATCTTTTGTGCTTATAAGCCGCTTGGCTCTTCGAAAAAAGTTATATGCGCCTGTCATTATTATTCCAGTGCGTGGTATAATGCTTATCGGTATGGAATATCGAATGTAGAGTGGGTATTTTTCGAAGGATATTTTTTAGTTAGTTTTTTTTTTTTTGAGGAGAGAATTTCACGTGCTATGGAGAATGCAGTCGCGGAGGAGAGATGAAAATCTGTTTCAACGATTTCAGATTTTACGGGTAGATTGAGGGGTTAAGGGTTTGTTTGAACGATGACAAACTAACAATTGAAACTTTTGATTATCTTGAATAATCTGAATATTTTGCAAATTTTTTTTATAAAATTGCAATCTTTTGGAAAAATAAATTTTGGATTTAATTTTGAATTTACAAAAATTTTTTATTTTGTTTTTTAAAACTGACGTTGTAGCAAACAAGAAAACAATGTTATGAAACCTTAATTGTAAAACTATAATTTTCACACTTCATGACATTTTACACCAATTATTATTCACACATAGCTTCGAATAAAAATACGTTTTGTATTAAGAGACGTATATACATTTAATGAGAAAATTTACGGGCGCGGTGAATATTTTTTTATTTCAATGCGTCCCTTTCACTAGATAGTATAAAGGAACACTCATCGAAAGAGAAAAGACAAGGAATAAGCAATATAAGATGAGCATCGACTAGCAAAGCTTACGTCCGCAATTTACGATCGGAATCGGCTCGTAAATCACTTTGCGCTTCTCATAAAGTACATACGCAGCATAGTCTAAAAAAAAAGACTAAAAAAGAATCACTCGTTCCTTTTTTTTTCTGGGTGCTGCGAGCACATGATTTTCACTTGTCTCTCTCCTCTCTCTCCGCAATAGAGGCGACCCTTTTTTTTTCAAGTGCGGTTTTTCTTGGGTTACTATTGCTTTTTGCTGTTTTGACAAAAGAACGTAAAGTACTAATGTGAGTATGGTAGGTTGAAAGTCACAGTGCTTTCAGAAAGCTGTTGCATTTTGGATGAAAATATTCATGTTTTGATTTTTTTTAAATAGTTGCATGTAAAATATTTAAATACAGAGATAATTTTTCTGTAAAATTTACAATGAAATTCTGCATAAAAATTACAGCGATGCATTGTAATCAATGAACGTGACGTCTTTTTCTTAATTATTGTGAAAATGCCTCATAAATTTTACTGTATTATGAAATTTATTATCATATTGTTTCATCAAGAAAAGAATTTGCGCATGTATGAAATAAGACATTTAGACGTTTTGTATTAAATGTGACGAATCCATAGAAAAATTACAATTCTGCACCTTAAAAAATATAGTCATTTTCATTAAAAGTTACGGTGACGTAAAAGTCAGTGAACACATTTTTAATGTTGTTTATGTGTTCAATAATATTTGAAGGCATGTAACTATATAGTAACCTAGAAATATACGATGTCCCACGGTTACAGTGACGGTTACAGTAATTCTTATGAAAAAATTCTCTCCGTGAAATATAAATCTAAAATTTATGTAAGCAAGTAAATTTCTTTTTTAAATGTTTTTTTAGGATTATTTCCAAAATTTTACATTATTTTTTCCGCATTCATACTTGTGTTTTCTAAAAATAAATTTTTTTTAACAAAAAGAAAATCATTTTTACATAATATATATTTTTTCCAACTTTGCTTTTACAATAAAAAAAAATAGTGTACAAAAAATATACATTATTGTAAAAAAAATATCCGTACTATGCAAAAGAAAACTTTTATTATACAACAATAACACGTTGACCAAACAACAACCATATGTAATTTCAAAATACATATTTCTTTGAACATATTTGAAAAAAAAAAATTTCGAATTTAGGAATTTCCCAAGACCCGCAATGCGTCTAACCTTTTATTACCAGTAATTTACCGTAAGCAATTTTATGAGGTCAGGTATATGAATAAAAACATCGATCTTAACGATTAAACTCCTCGCACACATGTAGAGAAACATATGTGGCGAGAAGAAGCATTTTCGATTTGCTAGGGTTTGGAAAATTTTATATTACCCATACTTTTGAAGTCTATAAGGGGTCCAAGTACTTGGTTACCGAGTGCTTTTACCTTTAAGTTCGAAAGTGCGAGTATATATCACTAAGGAAACCAGAAAACTTTCCACATCTGTTGATTTTGGGCTATAAATAAATGAGAAAAGGAACTTCTTTTTTTTGTTTCTCATATAAATCTTTTAGGATTATATGAAAAAAAGTGAGAAAAAAAAAAATAATATTTGAAAAAGAAAAATCAATTTCAGGCTCGACGTACAAAAATATTTGTTCATCAAAACAATCCAACTTCCGCATACCAGAGTTCCATAAAAATCCCAAATCATAATTTCTACTCCCATCAAAACACACTTGAGAACACCAAACATTTCGCAGACGTTTAAAGATCGTCGACTCGGCGCCGCTTTTCGCCTCTCGTCATTTTTGCTCGGGCTTAAAACTCCCGAGAATTTTATAACAGGGTTAACACTCTCTCTTGTGTCTAAATTTACATTGTACTACGATCTATTTTCAATTATTACGAAACTACGAGAGCGAAATCATATTTTTGTTTATATTCGATTATAACGCCGACTGAAGCTATGGTAAAGTTTTTAAGGCTTTTAATTAGTTTACTTGACAGCGTGACTTGTTTTATGTTGTATGGGTTTACTGATCGATGATGATGGATATGTTTTGAGTGCAAAAATATAACAAATTAAACATCGTGACAGGCACTGCTTTATAATCAATTTTAAAATATATACGCGTATTTTACAAAACTGAATAAAAAAGATAATGCTTTTTTAAATAAAAAGAAATTATTTATTTTTTGTTAAATTAATAAATGAATGATTTTTGTTCTATATGAAATGATAGTAAAAAATATTTTTTCTGATTTTAACTAACAAATATTATACAATTTTTGTCGTATTAAATTTTACAAATTTTTGTTATTCAAAATTATCGTTCGAAATTTTAATAATTTTGTTATGCCGAACCATTATGAAAACCAATACTATTTTATTCCCTAGGGCGTTCTGGAAACAATTCCAATAGTAAAATACAAATTTTCCAATGAAAATCAATATACCTATTAATAACGTTTAAATTTATTACTTCTCAACTAATCTCATGAATTCGAATGGAACCATTTCGAAAAATACGTGACTAAAAACTTTTTTGCTTTAGACGAAAAATTCAAAGCCATTCTTTCCTCTCTTCTTATTGTCACCGAAAAAAAGAATTTTTCCAACCAAAATTTTCAACAAAAGAAGCTTAAAAATAAAAAGAATCCGTGCCGCGATACAAAAGATCATCCTAATGACATTTTGATTCGCAGAGGTGGTGTTGGTGCACCCGCAGCGAAGCTCATACATACACCCCCGGAAGTCAGTGCAGCATGACAAAAGATGAAAAAAAAGGGGAAGAGAGAGAGAGAGACAGAGAAAATAAGAATTACGTATAAAGGTAAAACTGAAAAAGTAATATAATGATCCTATGGATTTATTATACAAATGAATGATTGCTAAAATGTAATAAACGGGTTTGAGAGAAGCGCGTTTGTAATAGTGATGATAATAGTAATAATAATGAGACTTTGGAAAAAGAGGATATTAGCTGTCTCGCCGACTTTTATACTCTCGCCCTCTTTTCTTTTTACTTTCTCTAACTTCCATTTGTGCATTAACTCGCACGTGAGACTTTTTTCTTTTTTTCTCTCTCTCTCTCTCTCCTTTGTTATAAATAGATGGAAAGTTGCGCTTTTCTTCATGTCTATTTCGCCATATCATTGCAAAAGCTTAACGAGCTTTCTATGCGCAACTTTATTTATATGCGTAGAGAAAGAGTAATACAATTTAAATGGAATTTTTCATTTAAAAATTGTAATTTGTGAAATAAACTAATAAATAAAAATATTTGAATTTATGGAAATAAATCCCAATTATTTTTTCAGCTTGTTAAAATAAATATACAAATAAAAATACGAGAAAAAAATATCACTAAAATTTTCTGTGATTTTTTAATCTTAATACAAACAAAATAAAATCTAAAACAATGAAATCGTATTTTCTTTGAAATACCAAAAGTCCTTTTTTTGTTAAGCGTACATCTTCAAAATGCACATATATAAATAAACCCTTTTAGAGGAGAGACGTAACTTCACGTAACAATAACAAAACCAGCAAGTACTTCCCTTTTAAACTAAAAACATCAGAAAACATTAATATCAACTCCTGCCGCACCGACCTTCCTCTCCTTCTTACATAACAAAATAAAACGTCCAATTATTCGCTCCCTTGCTGCACACCATGCCCTGAACTATACAGAAAAAAAAGAGAATGAAAAATCTACTTTCTACGAAAATCTTTCTCCTCTTAATTTTCCTTTTTTCTTCACTCTTTCGTTCTTTCTTTCCCTTTTTCGTCCCAACGGGGGTTGCTGAAAATATACTGCATGGCAGAAAATCCGCGCGAGCGCCATTGCCTTTGTGTCGGTTGTATTAAAAGACACACTGGAGAGCGAAAAAAAAAAAGAAGAAAGAAAGTCTCTGTAATATTACTTGGCATTGCGAAGCTAATTTCTACGAACAAACGCGCGAATGAATTTCTATGCCTCGAATCGTTCGGATATATGAGAGAGGCGAGGAATTTTAATTCTTTTTTTTTTTCATCATAGATTTTTTCGAGAACAAAAATGAGAAATATTTTAAGTAAAAAAGATTTTTTTCACACCAATGCGTTAAACTAATTTAGAGACAGAAAATAATAAAATTGAAAATTTTTCATCACATTTATTCTGTTTATTCGACATACGTGTTTTCGCAAAGAATAAGAGAAATATTTCATTGTCCTAAATAAAATATAACTTATCGGATAAATAAATAAAATTCCCTTAAACCTCGGCCCGATAAATTATCCTTTCATCAGATTCTTTAAAAGAAAAATAAACAGCCGCGCATTTCTACATATCACGTATATATAAGCTCGGTTAATAAAAATAAAATAGAATTCTTTACGATCGCTCTAAGAATCTTACGAATTAAGCACGCGTGCTTGATCAATTAATAAACCCAACCGCACACAGTCCTCTCGTTATAAAAATAAAAAGAGATAGAAAAATTGTTAAAATCAATACAATGAGACTTTGCATTAAAGAATACCTCCGACGATTTCAAATTTTCAAATGGTATTTAACTCGATTACAAATCCAGCCCTGACTTTCTATCATAAGCAATGCGAGCGGTAAATGTGACTCTGCATACCGGCTAATGGATTAACACCATTGATTAACGCAAACCAATGCAATTTATGTCCGCACATAGACTGCGTGCAAGCAAGACTGGCTGATCGTAACGCGCATTATGCGCAGACCGCACTTTAAGAATGAGAAATAATCCTCGCGAAGCGTTAATAATTCAAGTTGTATAGAGGAACGCGTGTTTATTGTAATAACAAGGCGTATTGCAGAAAGAAGAAATAGTCAATGAGTTAATTGATTTAAGTTGGATTGTCCTTGCTTCGGGTTTTTATAGAAATTTATAGCCTTTTTTTCTGCAACGTTTGTTCTTAAAACAAAACAGTACCATTGTGTGAACCTAAAAATTAATGTACTTTTAACAAGGAACGAACTCGATTCCAACTCGGGTCCTTACAATTTCAGGTTGAGTTATTAATTTACATTAAAAGTGTTGTGAGCTTTTATTTGAAAATATGCTCTTTTGTAATACGTAAAAATTATCCAGGCTCTTATTCTCGTCCCAACGTCATCAACAAACTTTCCTCGTGCCTCCTTCTAGCCAACATATTTTCATGAACCTCTCATCTCTCTGCGGCTCTAAAAAAAGCTTTTTTCTCTCTCGTGTATACACAAACACGATTCAAGGCCATGTTTAATTAGCTCAAACTCGCAGAGACCATAATATCACATACACGCACATTCAACCATGTGTTTTATGCTTATTTTCTCTCTATCTCTCCCTACTTGCCAATATTTCTTTTTTCTTTTTCTCGTTCTTTCGTTCGTTGTTACACAGCCAAAAATTTAAAAAGAGAGCGATGCTCTCTCTTATACTCGCGATTTGTGTGCGTTGTCGCCGTGTAAGTGCCGAGGGATGTGGGCCAACAACCACATGCCGACTGTATATACTAAACTTATAAAGTGAGTAATAGTTCCTCATTATCAATGGCAAACTGAGCATACGCCAGCTGCGCTCGCCGAGCCTCTCTACTTATTGCGCCTGGGGATTTTCAACTGAGGGCTATAATAATAATAATAATAATCCAGTTGTTTTTGAACGCTTCGAATTGCCCGGAGAGTTTGGCGAGTTTTAAAGTGCGAGATAAATTTTTGCTTAAAATAGGCAATTCAAAGAATTTCGTTGCTACAAGTGGAAAAAGTATTTATAATGAGCTGAATAAATTTTCATTTTTTTTTTCAATTATTTTCTATTTATTTTATAAAAATTGAATTTTCATTTTATTTTAATCTATTAATCTGTAAAATTGATAAAAAAAGACATAAAAAGAATATTTAATTAAAACGAAATTCGATTGACCATCGATTTTTCAAATTCTATTTATCACTCGTTTATAATTATGACTAAAAATAATTATCACTATAAATAGTTTTTAAATAAAATACAAAACAAAATTTTGCACCTGCACGTTTGAATTATTCCAAATATAACAAAAAAAAAAAGGCACAGTATTCATCTTCCGCGTCTATATTTTAAATTTAACTCTGCAACGTTACTAAATTAAACGCGCGTTGGTAAACATTAGCTGTTTTTAGATTGCAGAAAGAGTAGGAAAAACGTTTTAAAAAGCGCTTGCACGTGATGACGGTACATTCACTCATATACCAAACATACTTGGCTGAGTATATATATAGAGAGAGATTTTCTTCTTTACCTTTTTTTGCGTATTATAACTTATATCGAAGGTAAAGATCGCTCATGCCACGCGTTGGGTAATTGCAAACGATAACTCTTAACTTGAGATTATTAAACGTTAAGTTACTTTTATGTATATAGACAGGAGACGATGAAGAAGCGTACGGTAAAAGATAATTATAAAAGTGTGTTTGTTTATATAGAAAGAAATAAAGTGATAATTTTTATTATTTTTTTTCTCTTTGTTGCAATGTTTATTTTTCTATTTATTGTAAAATATATAATTTTAAAAACGTTAATCGCAAATTAACTATTTCATAGTTAAAAAGAAATGCTAGAAAAATTACAGAAATTTAAAGTTACAATCATATTTAATTGTATGTTTCTTTATCTTATGTAATAAAAAAGCTATAATCTGCATACATGAATATCGGATATCCGTTAGCCTTAATATCAGGCGCGCTTTTAAAAATCAAACTTTAAACAACTTTATCTTCCTCCAGAGCACCAAACCTTTAGACATACGTTATTTTTTCTCTCATTGGTTTTATCAAAAGAAGAAAAAAATAAAAGAGTTAAGAAGAGAAATGCTCTTAAAAACTTGACTAAGTGATTCTAGCGATTTTCAAAGCAATTTAAAAGTCGTAAAAACGGCGAAATGTAAGTTGAAAAAAAAAAAATTAATTCTCAAGCGTCAAGGTATAAAAACAAAAATTTTCGGTTATACTATGTATAAGAGCTTAATCGATAAGAAATTTTTTCTCCTCTCTCAAGAGAAAGGTACTTTCATTTGAAAAAAAATAAGAAGTTTCTAAAAAGGTGTTTGATTGCATCATAGAATATAACCGTAATGAGGAGAAAAGTCATAAAACTCGCTGGTAATTACGATTTTATCATTTTAAATTTGTGAAGAATCAATAAAATCCTATACAATGTTCTAGCTCTTAAGGAATAATGACCTTTTTTTTATGTTTTTTTATAAGCTTGGAAAATTATTTTAATGCGATACTTTCTTCATGATAAAGTACTGAGCATCGAATGAAATTTTCACTTAATCTATCTCGTAAAAATTTGTTTCGGATTACGAAAATTTATTTTCAATAATTTAAATGCAAAGAAAAATCTTTCAACAAATTTTTCTCGTGTCGAGCGATACGGTATAAAGTATGACCCATAAATCATCAATGTATATATATATATCAGCGCTATAAAAATATCGGTACTACTCATAACGTGAAAAATAAAAGCAAAATCTCTCGTTCGGCAAAATAAACGAGGCTCATCAACGTCAATCCGATCTCATACCACACACGAATTACTCCTACCCGCAAAAATAAAATGAACATTGCAGTTGACCTCGGACTCGATCTTGTAATTTGAAAAAAAAAAAGAAGAAGCAAAAAAAAGGAAAAATCAAAAGGAAAAAATAACCCGAAGAATTTAAATCTCATCCGTCGCAGTTGGCAAAACGAAATGTGTCGCGTCTGTAAAGTACTTAAAGGGATATGTATATATATATATACACGCGAGGATAGGTACATTAGATATATAAACAGAGCCGCTAAAGGTTGCCTCTAATCTGATCAAGTTTAAACTAAACGCCTTCACCTACATCAAAGCCTTAAAAACCTTAACTGATCTTCACCTTTTCAACCTCGCAAGCACACACATCGAATGTATATATGTACGCGTTAACCTTTTAACGATGTGCAGGCTATAGACGTTTTAACTCCTGCTTCCTTTCTTCCTTTTCCTTTCTTATTCTCCTTTTTTTTTTAATGGTCTTTATTTTTTTCTAACATAAACGAAAAAAAGGCGTAATTGCAACGCTTGAAGAGAGAGAGAGAGAGAGCGTTTTAGATATGGCGGATCGTTAAGGAGAAATGTTACTTTGGCTGGAAGGTAGATTAATTTTGTTGGAAGAATAATTATATGAATTGCGGTTATACTATAATAAAATTGAAATTTTTTGATTAATATTTATTTGATGTTATTTAAAATTTAGATTTATTGTACATTATAAGTATTATAAGATAAAATTGAAAGCGAACTAAAAACGCATGATTTGTCTTGCTGACAGTTGACCATCAACGTCACAATTAACAGCATATTTTGTTAATTTAATTAACAAAACAAAACGTTAAGACGGTAATTAAATTTAACTGTTTAGAATAAAATTATCACTGTATTACAATCACGCAAAGGTTGAGCTCTCTCGCGAGTCTTTTATTATATTCAATTACATTAAGAGAATTATATTTACTTTCACTCGGTTGTAAAAAAAACAAGGATTTTATTTTGAATAGCTTCTGGAGAAATTACAATTAAAAAAACTTCATTTGTTAGAGCGAACAATGTTACTTAACGACCTGAGAGAAAAAAAAAAGTATTTTTAGAACGAGTAAAAATAATAATTATTTATTTCAAATGCAGAAAAAAGGAAAATTTCTAAAAGCATTTTTAATTATTGTTAATTTTTAAATTATAAAAATTTCAAAATAAATTATTAAATTAATATTACATTTTACACCCAAAAGTAGAAAATCTGGTCAAAAAGTCAAAAATTTTAAACCAGTATTTTAAGCTTTATAAAAGTTTAAAAAACACATTTTAATCCTTAAAAAGATTAATTGATAATCTTTGAACTTTATTAATGCAATAAATTACGTAACGTTTAAAAACTACTAATCAATTCACTTGAGGATTAAAATGTGTCTTTTACACTTGATAAAGTTTGAAAAGCAAGTGTTCAAGTTTTTTACTTCGAAATTTTCTGTTTTTGTAATTAGAGTGTACGTTATTTCAACAATTTCTCGATTAGATTTTCTGATTGGTCTATCGATTATCTAAAAAAAAAAAAATCAAAACTCAAACCATAATGCACAGGCTTACACGCACAGACACAAACATTTGACTAATCAAATTTTCTTCAATAATCAAAATAACAGAATCTTCCTTCCAAATAAGAGTTCTAGAAAAAAACTTGCAATTTCCCTTTCATGTTCAACTTTCAACTATGCAAACAAGTTAAAACTGAGCGTCACTTATAACCGGAAATGAAAATTCCAGCTCGTTCTCTCGCTCGCGCTCATCTCGTTTACTATACATGCATACGTATATATACGTAGGCGTTGCAAACATTTGAAGCACCGCGTGTTTTGATCGCTATCCTCAAGCTCTCTCGACTCTCCTTCTCTCTCTTTTCCTCCGAGCATCGCTCGATTCTTCTTATGTTTTTTCTTTCTTTCTTCTCGACATGCAAAGTGAGCTGCTTGTTATTTCAACGTTTTGCCGCTAAAATTTTGTATTTGTAAGCGCAAGTCTGGGGATATTATATGACTCGTCTCTTTTACCGTGCGCCGAGGTTAATTTTCTTACTCAATTTGTATTACGAATTTTAACAATAGAAATGAACGTTGGAAAGTTGGGTATTGTTGAATTTTTGCTACTTTATTTATTTTTTTGAATGGCTAAGAGATTGTGCAAAATGTTACCAGACGACTTTGAAATATCGATAAAAATGCTAATGACATTTTTAGTTTCCATTGTATGTGTAAGCACGCGGTGAAAATTTACATGTCCTATTTTAGAGCTATTTTTTCTTTTCTTTTTAAATACCAATATTTTCTTGCATTAACGTTCTTATTAGCTTAAAATTACTTGTAATTTACGAAGTCGGCCAAATTAAAGTAATTCGAAGCCAATAAATCTAAAAATTAGCTAATTTTATACTGAAATTAGCTTAATTTAAATCGCCATTAACTTTTAACAATTCAAATTATGCAAGAGCCTTTTTTTTCCTTCTTTCTCTTTATTCCTCAATTAATTTTGAAAAATTTTTCGCTCGCCAAATTAAGCCAAATCAGGGATAAAATAATACCTCTTAATAATCCATTAAAATAAGCTCATTTTAGGGTAGCGATCGTCATATGCAAATTTTTTACTTTCCGTTCCACATACGCTCATACGTAAAAATGTTCTTTTCTTCTCTCGACAAAAGATTGAAGAATGGTGTATTTATATATTTATCGTCAGCGAGGAGAACGGAAGAGATGTGTTGCGGAGAGAGAGAAAAAAAAGGTTAAACTCCGAAGCTCCTTGCATACAGGAAAGACGAAAGCATTCTTACTTTGGAGAATGATTTACATCCCAATTTATTCGTTTTTACTGCACGTTGAAAGCAAAAAGAAAAAAAGGAAAGAAAAGGTATAGGGGGGGGGGGTCTATGTAAATACATCGTGAGTTTGGGACAAGCTAAAGAGTGATCAATAGCTCGAAGGCTTCAATGCTTTTTGGGTACATTAATTATTTATATGACGATAAATGTTCGATAAATCGCGGTTTTGCATGAACCGGCGCCAATGGAAAATTAACTTATTGATTATGAATGATTGGTAGTTCCAATTAACGAAATTGCTTGGAAAAATAATCATACAGATTTTTATATTATTTTTTTAATTTTTAAGTACTTTGATGCAATTAGCTGGTGACACAATCGCATCAATTTAACGCAATTATTTCATTCGTTTGATTATACAATAAACATTTATTGAATTGATGTATATATATAATTATTGGATATATTGAAAATTTTTCAAACTTTCAATATTGAGTCATGCCAGCGTACCAATAAAAAAAATTTAATCAAGGTAATTAAAGTTATTATTTTTTTACTTTACGAAAGTAATAAAAAGATAAGTTTTTCAATTAATTACTCTCGTTGTGATCTTGAGGGTTTCCCAACAAAGTAGTTTTATATACCATCATAAATAAAGCTTTTATGAGTAGAGTAAAGTTTGTAATCTTTATTTTTTACGTATATTTACCGTCTGATTATGACATTAATTAAGACTTTAATAAAAGAAAATTAAATATCTAAGCGAATTAATAATATTAAATTTTGAAAGCGCTTTTACAACTTATAAACAATTTCCAGTTAATAAAGAAGGAATAAAGACGTATATAGTTTCCTAAAATCATTGGAAATTTGAAACTACAAAAGCAATCATGATCGTAGGGTATATAGAGTATATCCCATCTAACAATCGAGATATTCGAAAATTTTCCTCTCCATCGAACATGATACACTTTATCAAGTGGAGTTTCCGCTATAATAGAGTTATTCGCCTCGAAACTACTATAGAGAATACTTTGGCTCTTAGACACGTATAGACGTATATACATACATATAGCATTAGAGATGGTGCTGAGGCGATAACGGAATACGCAAACTTTTGCGTAATAGCATGTCTCTCTCTCTCTCTCTCTCTCTTTTATTACTTGTACTTGAATATACCGTGAGCATTATTTTCCCGCGGCCTCGGTTTTTATACATGTATACGCGCGAATGAAGCCGTCATTACAACGATAAGAAAACTTGTCATATATATATATACAGTCGTGGAAATAAAAAATGTAAATATTAAAGACGAGTGTAGAATTTACAAAAGATATACATACGTGTGACATGACGAGAAAAAACAAAAAATAAAAAATAACTCGGTCGACAAGTCTTATGTTTTCGTAAGCATATGCTAACGAAAGATATGAAAGTGCTGGGTGGAAAAAATTTTATATGAGCTTCAAATTTTTTGGACATATTTTTTTAAATGGTTTTCTGATCGATATTATTTTGAAACTTTTTCTAAATTATTCAAGAATCTATAAATATGAATGATAGTGATTGTTTGAAATTTGAAAGAAAAATATGAATTTTTTTGAATATTTTTTTATTTAGTATATAAATAAAAGTTTGATGAATTGATGAGAACTTTAAAAATGATTTTTTTTTTCAATAGAAGTCGTTGGCCAAAATTTTTCTAATTGATGTAATTAACCAACCTCGATAATCCTCTTAATAGAAAATTTTAGTATTACTGATGAATTTCTCAAGAAATTTAATTATTAATAAATTTATGAAAGTTTTATTGTTAATAAGTTATAAAAGAACCAAATTAATTAAAATTTCTTCATCGTAAAAAAAAATGATTCAATTAAATTCTCGTAAAAGCAATGTCCTCTTCCAAGTCGATCATACTTTGCTATTTTGGTCAAGTGTCCTTTTTTTCCCTAAAACTACTATACAGCCTTAATGTTACAAACGCACGATGACGTTATCCGCAGGGAAAAAGCTGTACGCTACACGTGCACGTAAATAGAACGAGAACAGAAGCTTTTAGCTTTGGCATATAGGAAGCGTGTAATTGACTCGTACGTTTTTAGATCTTTTCTAATCTAGTTAGTGGCCAATTCATCGATGGATTTTGCCGTGGTTAACGTCAATCATTCGCGATTACACGCAGAAAATATTCTATTGGATTTCCATGAAGAGTCTCTTGAAGTCCCGTATGGTTTATTTGCGGACTTGTAACGTTTGCCAATGCGCGTGTAGATCTGGCTTTCTTTAAAACGATTTTTTTATTGTCTGCCTTTTTGGTCGATTTTTATTTCGTTTTTATGGAATTTAATCACCATGAGTCGGAGGATGGATGAAGGATTGATTGGTAATTTGATTAAAATGCAAACACTATAAATCAAAGGGATTTAATTTTAAAGAATAAAATAAACTGTATGGCACTGTTAATTTACAGCGTATTATAACTTTATGAAGATTATTAACGAAATTTATGACCAAAAAAAGAAAGCTGAATTCATAGCTATAAATAAACCAGACTTGATTTATGACGTATTTTTAAAACTAAAAATTTTAAATCTCCAAATTGAATTGCTGATAATGCAGAACAATCTAAAGTTCAAAACATTTGACATTTCGATGTCTAAGAGAAATGAGATCATCCTCGATGCGATGTCTTCAAAAATATTATTTCCATAGGCTCTTTAAATCATCGTTATCAATGATGTTTTTTTTCTTCATTCAATCTGCAATTACTCTCAAAAATAGATTACATTGCAGACACTTTGAAATGTGTCGCAACTGTCAATATTCATTCATTATACAAAATATAGACGCCCAATCAGCTAATTCTTATCGCTAATTCGTTTTATACTTTTTGTACTGTATTCAGTAGTCATCGTAATATACAAGCACATTCAACGCGTGATGTAACGTTCATAAACAGCTTTAATTTGAGGAAAAATTTTTACAATTCCATAATGTGCAATAAAAGTTAATAAATAATAAAGGTTATATTGAACCATAAAAATTTAACCATATGACAAGCTCTTGCTACATACAAATTTTAGCATCACGCATACACACAGCAGATCCGCAAATTAAATTTTCCCATAAACGTATTCTCGTCATGACAATTTCAAAACAAAAGCCTATTCCCTAGCCCCTAAAATTTATGGCCCGCCATAACCATATATTAATTAAGCGCCGAACTGGTAGCCCAGAGAGTCATCCCAACTATGTCCTATCGCATATGCGTCATTAAAAATTTATGAAGACCTCACTTCACAACACTCCAAAAAAAAAGGTTCTTTTTCTTCTCCTTTTTCTCTTTAGACCAAGTCCCAACACTTTGAATTAATAAATCAGACGCCCCTATATATTCGTATAAGAAGGGCCCTCCTTCTAGATAATGACAATAATAATCATAATAATCACAGAAAGACCAAAAAGATCTCAGATTCCGCGGCTTCTTTATGAAAAGTAAAAAAAAAATAAAAATATTTCCTCTCTCGTTTTTCTGTACTATACGTTTGCTGTATATAATAAACGTTTCTTTCTACATCTGCGCTGGATTAAATCATCTATTTTATCTCAGCGCGTAAGCGGCTTCTTTTCTGTCGCGCTATGTACCTAACTCGCTTCGTTAGTCACGGCTGATTTCTTTTTTCGTTAATTGCGCAAAAAAACCTTTGAAATTTTTCAGTTGAAAGTTTATAACTTTGGAGGCTTTGTTATTGAAATTATTTTTAAATTTTGAGTTAATAATTTCACCAAGCTCGTTAAGCAAGCTAATTAATGTCAACATTAAATTTTCAAAAATATTGTAACGGTGTAAAAGTATCTTTAGTTTATAAATTATAATAGATTTATCCTTTTTTTTCCATATTTTTTTACAGTTAGCCAAACATTTATATAAAATTGAATATGAAAGAGCCGTTACAGCGCTTATATAAATTATTCCGTAAACTATCCAGAAAATTAAGAGAGTAAAAAAAAAAATGATATTCTATCAACATCGTGGTATACACGCGTAAAGTGGTGTAAAACTAGAGTCTATAAAAGACCCATCAACTCCGGGTAATCGGAGATTCTAACTTTTTCTTCCCTCTTCTTTCGCGTGTATACGTACACACCGTGAAAGAAGATCGCATTTATTAACGAAAAAAAAAAATAAAGGAAAACAACATAAAGTAAAATAAAATATAGAATATTCGCATCAGCGAGCATGATGTAAGTTAACAAGCCGAAGCTTTTGCGCAACATGCCATCGCTTAATATGTCAAACAATTTTATATTAAGTGGTTTTAGCGCTGTGATTCTTATTTATTTTTAAATAGGTTATTCCCATGAAAGAACTGCCAGCTTTGAATTAACGGCCTGATAATGGCTAAATATTGGTCACCGTCCTACGTATGCCCGGTACTGAAACAAGCTTGTATCCAATATCGAAATGATAATATCGGACCAAATAATATAGAAAGGTATCGTTCCAATATCGTTTGCCAGATTCTATCGATAGAATATTATTATAGTATTGCTCCAGTACCGTTTGCCGTTGTTGTCGTTGCTAAGCAAGTACTTGCAATGACATAATATTTGTTTGAATATAACCTCATTATAACCTAATAATTTTATACGTACATGTGCACAATACGCGCTATAAAAAAATGTATAAAAGAGTAGTTATTATTTGAAAAAACAAGAAGCATTGAAGAAATTTAATTTGTCAGCATTGTAAAAAACATCTGTAAAGTCTGTAGTCGATTCTTTAAGCTTCGAGAAAAAAACTGATTTAAATAAAAATACAAATTAAGGCGCAATAATAGCAAAATTGGTTAAGTTTATTTTCAAAATTAATGGATTATGGTCGTATAATGAACAGCGATTTATTGATTTCAAAAGTGTTTTTATTCCAAAAAATTTTGTAAGAAAAAGATGATTTATTTATTTAAATAAATAATACTTAATTATATAAATTAAATGATAAATTATTCGATGACTGGTAAATACTGGTAATCAGTATTGTGCCTGCATTGGCATTGATAGTTCGGTCCTATATTATCATTTAAATATTAAACGGATACCGAACCAGCATTGGGAATCAGTACTGGAATCACGGGCACCGGTACCGTACCAAATCCAGTCCGGAATTGCCTTCTTCCATGGGTTATAATATTTTGTAAAATGCTGTTGTATAAAAAAAACGAACTATTTTTCGAAGGTTAAGTTTGAATTAATAATTTTTTGAGTCAAGTTGAACTAGTAGTCGTTTAATGTCAAAGCGGTTATGAGATTCATGCGCATAAAAAGACTTTCATAAGCTTTTTCTTATGAAATATTAAATATGCAAGAAAATTAATTTTTCATAATTAAAAAAAATGTTTATGCTTTTATTGAAAATTTTCTAATTTCCAAACGAAACAATAAAAAATCAAGTAAAATTATTCAGTTTATAATATCTGATAAAAATTTTTTTCCACTGTAACAATATTTACGTTTAATTAAATTTACAAGCCTCGAATAAAAATTTCCAAAGAAATGACGAAAGAGCAGGCCAAATTAAAACACGTGTACGGTAATTAGCATTTAATCTCGAGCCACGAATCGCTGCTCAGCGTAAAGAGAATCCAAATATTTTACAAGCTAGTCTTCCCTCTCATTTTCCACGAAATAATATAAAAACTATTTCAGAATTCTTTCTTCTCTGGTACACCGTGGCTTGTAAAAATCTATATTTCGCTTGGCGGTGTATATATAAATTCGCGCTGGGCGCCATAATTAATCGAGCATGTGGCAACAAGTCTTTTTCATAGGACAGCAATAAAAATTAATCTCGGCAATTATTATTATTAAGCCATATAGCAAAACTATTTCGAGATAATAAATAGTTAAAGAGAGACAGAAAAACATTGACCCTTCCGGCTTTATTAGATCTCTGACGTTTATTGTTCTCGGAAAGAAAAAAAAAAAAAGGAATCCGATGCGAGACCAAGATACATTCGGTTGAGCAACCTATAAAGATATTTTTTTTTTCCTTTGAATTGAGAAGAATGTGGTTTTTTCGAGACGATAATGATATGAAAACAAGGTACGTGTGTACGTAAGGTAATAAAAGGGGTGTTGATAACGAGACGGATTTTTATTTTTTTATATTGTTTGATAAATCTGATTTTATTGTTTACCTTAGACTAGTGTATATTTAATTATTTCATTAAGGAGGTTAAGCATTGTAATTTAAGAGATTATTCTTTATGCTCTTGCTTTTATTTAAGGAGAACAAAAAAATAATTAGATTAATTTTTATGAATTATCGAGTACATTTTGAATTTTATTGCCAGTTGATAATAGCAAAATAATGAGCGATAGTAAAATCCGATATCGTTATTAGATTATTATAAAATCATGAAAATTTTAATCTTTGCTTTATAACGGAAGCAACATAATATCACAAAACATAAATTTAATCTCCTACAATTATTCAATTTGAAAAATTATTAAAGCCGAGACTCGAGAAAGAGAAATTAAATCGCGTTTTGTAATCTGAACTTTTTACGAGCTGATGAATTACTCGGCAACAAAACTGTGTGCAACAAGCCGCTTGTTAGTAAATAATCATTCAAATAACATTATAAGATTAAATTCATTGTAGCATTTTTTTTCTTTTATTAATATAAAAACTTTCTCTATGACATTTTTACTGTTCATTTTTTTAAATTTAAATTAACAAATAATTTTCAGGTAATCTGTATAAACTTAAAACGTATGAGGTTAAACAAACCATTACAGTTCCATTCAATTGGAAAAAAATTAATCATGACGTTCTTATCGTATTAAACAATTATTGAAGCATCATTATATTAAAAAATTATTTCGAAATGGTTTTACCTTTACAAGAAGATGAATCGGTTGACTGACACTGAGCGGCTTGCCTCGCCTGGTCTTACCGCCTCCACCACCCAAACACTTTATCCACGGCATTGCCTTAAGGTTCTTTTTTTTTCAAATCCCTCGATACTTTAGGGTTTCTTATTTATAATTTTTTCTTCTTTTTTTTTCGAGTGCAACTCACGCGAACCGGCACGATAACTTTGCCATCAGACTCACGCTTAAATCTGTGATTGTTTCGCACGATTATATATGCGAATTTCTTTTGAATAGTACAATTATTATGCGTTCTTGAGAATTATTGTTTTGATTGCTTTTCAGAGGAT
Source organism: Anastatus disparis (assembly GCA_017163975.1). Lineage (NCBI taxonomy): Eukaryota > Metazoa > Arthropoda > Insecta > Hymenoptera > Eupelmidae > Anastatus > Anastatus disparis. The sequence continues at coordinate 2,814,260 of JAFFSR010000003.1, forward strand.
CAAATTATGCATCGTAATTTTAGTTTTGCTTCTTAATCATTCAAGAAACTGCTTGTTTAATTAATTTCAAGAATAACTTTAATTATTCTAAAAATAATGAACTTTGACAATTTTAATCATTGCACTAAATTCCCATCCAATTTTAAGCGGCAGCGAAAATTTTCGTTCTAAATTTTATGCAATACTATTACTTCATCATTCCTAGAAATTGAAATCTTGATTTAGGCGAGGAGCTAAAACAGCTGATTGAATTGTACCCATGCAAAATTTTGCCGTTTGTGTCATGCTTCCTCTTCTTCTTCTTCTTCTCTTAACTTCTAAGCGTCAGCTGCAGTAGCATCGCTCTTGATTTCGTTGTTTCACCGGTTGCAGTAGCCTTCCTACCTCGAGGCGATTGTCCGATCTCTTGAATAGACAACATGATTCTTTTTTCTTCTTTCTCAGCTGTGATTCTTTGTATTTTAATGCCAAGATTACCTTTTGTTTATCTATTGTCAATCCTGTAATGTATGATTATGCATATATGCTAATTGATTTCCTTTTTTTTTGTTCAAGCGATTTGTCAGCGCATTATTTATGGGTTTGATTGTTTTAACTTTGTAATTAGTAACGCACTGGAAGAATTTTAATGTACTGTCTTTGAAAATTGTGTTTTAGGTTTTTAAAAATTTATGATCATGATTAGTTTATAGTTTGGAATAAAAAATTATTCAACTATATTTATCAAAATTTATCTGAAATTTACAATTCTTATTCCGAATCATAAATTGTTCGTTCGTTTTCGTTTTCGATTATTTCTCACGCTGTCCGTCAATATTTCATCAAACCAACAGGCATAACACACCAACAACACACACGAGTCATAATTCTTCAACTTATCACTGTTAAATCTCAATCCTGTCTCTATTTTCAAATATCATTTAAACATCAACATCACATTTCATCAATCACTGTTTTATCATTTCTTTTTTTTTCTTTTCAAAAATAATCGTTCGTTTTTTTTTCTTTTCGTTTTAATGTATAAATTATAATAATAATAATATAAATTTAGCGTGACCGGCTCGCGCGCTTGGCGCCTCGAGACTAGAGAGTATAATTCTTAACAAAATATGTTAAACTTTATGTCTGTATATATTGTGCCTTCGCCGGTGTGTCATTTAAAATGCGCATGCTCCTGCGAGTATTTATGAATTCAGCGCGCCAGTTTAATCGTAAAAAAAAGAAGAAGAAAAAGAATAGAAGCACATAAAGATACAAGTAATTATTCTTGTAAAGCTGCTTGTTCTTTTTTTCCTTTTGCTTGAATTAAAAATTCTATTGCGTTTCATGTATTACACTAAAAACGTTACATAACATTGGCGAATCTGTGTTACTTAGCGCGGATGGATGTGTCGTCATCGACGCTAATGTCTTCTATCTCTTTTTTTTTCTCCTCTTCTCGTTATCACCGCGCTTCTTTTATATACCATCTAATTATCTTCCTCTCGCGAGCATTCAAGTAAAAACTTATCTCTATGCTACTTGTAATTATCGTGCCTTGCAACTACAACTATAATTCATAAAGAGAAAAAAAAAAGTTGATATAAACAAAATAAGAAAAAAAGAGGAGCTTAAAGACTTGAGCATTAATATTAAAAAAGTCAACCATCAATTACACTCGTACATAAACAAACTAGTGATTACGATAATAAGAAAAAAGTTTTACAGTCAAAGTATGAATGAGATGTAACGCAATAAAAAAAAAAGTTAAAAAAAAAAACTAATGAATGAATGTCTGTTAAAGGGCGCAAGTATATACATGCGACCAGCTCGTCCCGCGGTCTAACGTCGACTGACAGCGAAATATACCGGCCTGTATTACTTGCTTTTGCTTCGGCTTCTCTTTTCGTTCTCTCTCTCTCTTTCTCTGTGTAGTATGTACCCGCTGCTGCTCTTGCCTGGTGCGCGCTATATGTGCTGGTGGTGACTATATACAGACGAGAAGAGACCAATGTTATATGCGTGCGCACGAAAAACCCTGTTGCTTTTGCTCTTGTATATATATATTGCACCGTGTGTTTGTAAGGTTTTAAAGGGACTTATACTCCTCTACTATCCTCTCTGGATTTGTATGTTTTGGTATACCTAACTGGTTTCCTTTTTTTCTTTTTCTTTTCTTTTTTTTCATGGGCGTCTAGAGATGGGGTGCGAAAATAAGGATGGATCTTTTTGAGGAGTGAGGAAGAGATGGTGAGATTAATATATTGTTTTTTTTTTCGTTTTTTCTTTTGGTGGATTGTTAAGTGAATTATTGATGCGGTGATTAACATTTGAGTGATTTATATGAGAAAATAATATGTTACTTTTTGTTGCTGATTATTTTTTAACGTTTAACATTGCGCATGAACGAAAATAAAAATGATTCAGTTTAAATAATTATTCGCTCAATTATAATTGCAAAAAACTTTTATAACGCCTTTTTGTACGATTCTGCAATAGAGTTCGACGCTTCAAATCGGAGAATTACGTGATTTTTGATTTACGGTACTTCCTTAACAAAAACTTTGTGAATAATTTATGATTGACCGTGAAAAGTCACATTTCTTACTTTTCGATCGAAGAGCATAACAAATATTTTGTTTTTCATAAAAAAATAAGTGAAATATTTATTATTCTGGTACTCATATTTATTTCTTACAGAGGAAATATTAGATTTAACAAAATCATCTTAATATATTTAAAAAAAATTCATTATTACAAAAATTATTAAATTTTTATAATTTTCATCTACATTGATAAAAATATTTTTTAATATTTATTCGATATTTTGCAAGATAGATATTTCGAAAACTTGAAAAATGCATTCTATTAAATCGAAGAAGAATACCAATGTCGAGAGATAGAAGAATTCAATTCAAACCAAACAGAATCTTAAAAAATTCAATTCAAATCTTCAATCTTCCGTAAAAATCTTCAATTCTCAATCTTTTATTCTCTTCCCTTAATAAAAGCATCTGTCAAAATGTATTAATATATATTATCTTCCGAGCATACGAATCATTTAATTCTAATATAAATTACAAATTAGAAAAAAACTTCTAATACTACTATATACATAGTAAGAAATATTCGATTAAATTTTACTGTATTTTATGCTTATGGGGGACAAGCTTGCAGCATCACAAAAAGACTACTTTACTATTTATTATCATTATAGAATACTAAATTATTATAATTCTGGTAAATAGTAAAATTTGCTATAATTATAATAATTTTTGTCATACAGTAAAATTTACTATAATTATAGTCATTTTTGCCGTACTTATACTAAATTTTAATATTCAGCATAGTAGTTTTTGTAATACTGCAACTTTGTCACCCCATAACAAAAAATAATAGTAAAATTTAATCAAACATGTCTCTCCATTACTACATCAAGTTATTAAACTCAGTTACACACATAGACACACCAAAAGCATTTTGTTCGTACTAGTGTAATACCCTAAGCTGTTGACACCAAGTTTCTTTAATGGAAAGAAAAAAAAAAAGAACCCAAGAGACAGCGCGAAAATTCTTTGAGAATTTAAGCAAGTGACTGAACGCGGTCTATTTGTGAATATAAAAGGCTCACGCTTGAATTCAAAGAAGTTAAAACTAACCCAGACGCGTGGCCCGTCGAATGGAATTAACTTGCTAGCAATGTCAGTTTCTATTTTTTTTTTTTTTCTTTCTTTTTCCTTATTCTTTATTTGAGAACGTAGAGAAGAAACGTTGTTTCTTTATGTTTTTCTGGAAGTTTTTTTTCTTTGCATCGCTGAGTATCTATGTAAGCGTGCCTTTTATAATGAGACGGATTCGCGTAATAAATTACAGCGTCTTTTTTTATCAAAAGATTGTTGCTAATGGCTCATCTCGTTAGATTATTTACATAAGAACTTCTTTAAAAAAATTTAAATTTTATTGTAAACATTATTATATTGAAGTTAATGGCGGTGAACATTTATAAAATAAATTTGAATCTAATGATATACTGTCATAAACAATTTATTATGTTCTAGAGGTCTCAGTGGCTCACTCGGTAGAGCGATATGGATTTCTATTCTTGGGGTCCTGAGTTCGAATCCCGCTCTCGGCTGATTCACACAAGCACCACTGTACGTTACATGTGCTTTGTTCACAAACACGCTGACGATCTCCGTCGCTAATCAGCATTGCAATAATAGCTGAAATACAGCGACGTTTAATAAAATTAAAAAAAATAATAGTTATTAATTCAATAAATCACAGATAATAAGAACAAATATTAATTTTTGTAATTTTTTAAAATTTTTATTAAATTACGCAATTAAAAAAACTATACTTACATTATAAATCCACATTGAAATTTCACCTTATTTTTTTTTTTAAATATTAATACAAGGTAACAGAACATATTTATCCTGTAATTCAGAAGTTCTTAAAATTCAAACTAACACGTTCCGCCTCATCTCGCAACGACAATAAACCATTTTCGCTAAGAAAACCGGCTTTTAATTTTATCAACACGATAATCCTTTATCGTAAATTTTCATAAAACGCAGAGTTAAAGGCATATTTGTCACGCATTCTAAAGCGCATATAATAAAACCCGAGAATTTTTGAATGAGGCCATTTGTTTTACAATGTGCCTATATTATCTCTTTTACTTTCATGATAGTAGAAACAGTAAAAAAGAAAAAGAAAAGAAGTTAGCTTTAGTTTAATTGCAGAGCAGCAAAAGAATCCTCTTGTTTTTCAGTAAGAGTTTTAAAAAAAATTCGTCTTTAAAACGTCGCTAATTAGGTTTACATAAGCGCTTATATAGAGAGACAAACGATATAGGTTAATGACTTTAAGAGTATCTCATTTAAGTATAGAGATGTATAAGAAATGCTTAATTTTTTCTACTTTTTTTGTTAATGTATGAAGCATGTAAAGGTTACTGTTTTAATTTGATATGAGTAAAAAGTTAATAAGTAAGGTGGGCTGTATAATTACATATTATTATTTAGCGATTCACACTAGATTTCACCGAAAGTACATTAAACATATGAGCCAAGAGAGAAGAGTAAAACATTCAGAAAAAATATACATTTTTTCTTTCTTTTATGTAATTTTCATTTCTTTGCGTATTATAAATTTTGACGTAAAGTTTAATTCCAGAGGTACTAAAGCTTTTATATTTATGAAATAGAGCTGCATTATCATTTTAATGTTAATATTATAAAATATACATCACCATAAAAATCATTACAACGATAATGATAAAAACATTTGTTATTGCAACAGAAAAAGTTTAGATATAATAAAAAATAAAGTCGCATTAAGATAAGCATTTCTTGTAAAACTTTCTTATTCTTTTATATTTGCATTTAATTTTAAGGAAAAACAAGAAAAAGAAAAACTTTTATTTCGACTAAGACTTATCTTAATTAATACTTAACCGCATTTAAGCGCCGATGAAAAACGAAATATAAATAAAAAAAAGATTCACGCTTTAACGAATCGAACATAAAAGACTTTCGAGGTGGAAACAATGCAACAAAAATATATCTCTTTGAAAGGAAAAAAAAGCAATCTTTTTATATAGCGACATTCAAGTCACAATAATTATCCGAGCCAAATTTCTACAAGATTAAAATTCAGTCATGTAAATACAAACATTTAAAGTTAACACCTTTACATGCATACACATACGTATATACACCTTAACATAACAGACACACGCTATCTCATCTCTTGATTAAATTTTACAGTAGAGCGCGTGTATAACGAAACCCGTCACCTCGCGTCAAACACACACGTATCGTTTATATAGAAGAATTCAGTGCACGCGAAAAAACGAAATGATAATAATGAAAAAAAGGAAACTACTAAAAAATATCAATCGCAGATGCATAGCTACTGTATACGTACTTACTCTCTGGATGAAAACGCGAATTGAAAATATTCACCCACGTGTACATATTAAGAAAATATCATGACAGAAATAATATCGAGTCTCTCGTATAAGAAAATATGTGTATAGTGTGTAAAAGTCGACCACACACATGCCGTGGATGTTGTATATAGAAAAGGTTATACGTTGGAGATTCGTTATCGATGGAATATTTTATGTGTTTTTATGGATGAACGATCAAGAGGATGGACATTAATATCAAGCGATTGGTTACGTTTAAATTTTTTAATTAATCCAGTGATGTTTGATTTTAATATCTTAAGAATGTTATGTTTATTAACTACGCGATTTTTGTTATTGCAAAAAGTTATGTTAATTTTTGCGCGTCAAGTTCTATAAGAACGTTTTGAAATAGTACTTATTTAACGTAATAAGCGAAATAAAAATGCGGAAACAAATACGTAATTTCTGAAATTGACAGACAAATCAACTCACAAATTCGTTGGAACTACATGTTACACGAAGAATAAAAAAGTAATAATAAAATATTTGCAAAATTTTCTTTTGAACTTTCATCTTCTAGTATTCTTATCTCAAAATATGGTATACACATAACACCAAAATAAATAAAAAAAGAAGAATAAAAAAGCTAAAAAATAATTCAAAACTATATTCATAAACTCGGCGAGCTTTACGAGTACATTTTGATTCATGTAAAAATGTACCATAAATATGCTCTCGCACATACATGCATGAAAAGCATAGTGTGTATATATCTAAAAAGCTGGTGCTCAACGAAGCGCATATATGACGGCTCGCGGCATCAAAAACAACTAGATCTCGCGCCGTGCGTTTTTTTTCTATTTATTATTTTTTTTTTCTATACATATGCCTTGCTTTAGCGTATATGCACAGACGTTTGTTAAAAATCTTGACTATATAAATATATATGTATACATACATTTATTTTTTTTTATTTTTTTCAAGCATATTGCGCTCTTACTAGTATATAAATATAAAGTTATGCTTCATGAGAGGATTCATTATTAGATTGATATGGTATGCAAGATTTCTTCTCGTTATTTTTTTTTTTTTTTTTTCATTTTTTTATTATTGAGGTTGGCATTTAATTGCTTTTAATACGCTATTTTATGGCTGTGGAAGCTGCGGGTTACTTATTTGCTTTAATAAGCATGAAAGTGAGTTCGTCTAATGATTTCAAGCTGCTGATTACAAGTTCAGACGAGGACGTTTGTAAAAAAAATTTTATATGACGTTATACGGCAAATAAAATTGCGTACAAACATTTCTTTGTCTGTTTTCTTCTTTTTAGATTTCCGTTTCCTAGTGAAAAAGCTCTTTATCTCTTACGAAAATTAATTTGTTTAATTTAGACAAATTTCATCATATAAATAATAATATATAAATAATTTTAAATGTTAAAACTTTTTTAAACGCCTTATTAGCATGATCTTATAAATGTTTGAAAACAAATGTCTTCATTTGACTTGATAAAAAAATGTAACACAATTTGGTTCGTATTATGATTCTGATCATTTAATCATATTTTAAAATATTAAATTTTTTAATAATTAGAATAATAAATGTATTAAATGGATAACCAAATATAAAAAAAAATTACCCTGGTAGAAGGTTAACAGGTTTCACCCGTTAAGCTATTAATAATGAGCTAAAAGCAGTAGCTAAAAGCTATGTTTTAAGGGTCTCGCTTATTTCTAGCTAGAAACCCAGTAAGATTTCTACCAGGGTATTAATTAATTTTTAATATTAAAAAAAAAAAAATACTATTAATTATAATTAAAATTTTTTTTTTTTAATTTTATTTAACGTCGCTGTATTTATGCTATCATTGCGATGCTAATTAGCGACGGAGATCGTCAGTGTGTTTGTGAACAAAGCACATGTAACGTACAGTGGTGCTTATGAAAATCAGTCGAGAGCAGGATTCGAACTCGGAACCTCGAGATTACGAATCCATCGCTCTACCGAATGAGCCACCGACGACTTCCAATAATACATTTAAAAATAAATCTGAATTTTCATCTGATCTGTTTAGTATAGTTTTAGATATTTATAATAACGAAACATATATTGGACCGTTCATGAATAAATATCACTTTACTTCTACAATTGTATAATTATTAATTTGGAAAAGTATAATTTCTCGAAGAAATCGCGCATTAAAAACGGTCATTAGTCACAATATTTTATGCACATGTTAATATCATATAATTCATTGACTTACGAGAACACGCAAAAATTTATCCTGAAATTTTTTCATCCAATCAAGATAATAAAATTTCCCAATGACACGTAAAAATTGGCTGTGCTTTGATTTAATTAGAAAACCTTTTATAAAACAGAAACAAGAAAAAAAAATCTCAGATTGGAATTAAAATGTTTACGATGTGATTATGAAATTTAATAGAAAGTGAAAAGTGTAACGCGCACACGCATATAAACTCTTATAATTTATACGTATGTCTGTTATATACGATTTCTGCAAGACTAATTCCATCTTGGCTTTTACGCATTAGCAGCTACAAGAATTCGATGAATATTGGATAAGTCATTCAAATCCGTTTTATCAATCCAAAAAAAAAGAAAAAAATAAACAGCAAATAAATACAAATAAATACAAAACGAAAAATTCGGAAATACAAGCGCGTATAATACGCAAGTTGTTTCGTAATACAAAAAATTTTATTTATAAACAAAAAAAAAAACCAAATGAAAATCAGATTTAAAACTGCACACGATGAAAATAACACGCTGCTTTAAGCTCGACAAGATTAAACACAATGCTTCGCGCATAGCCGGATTACAATAAGCCTGATTGCTTTTTGCAATTTAATTGCCATAACCTTTGCCGCTTGGAATTTTCTATCATCCAGATCAATGAAAAAATTCACAGCGATAGTGTTTGAGCTTTGAATAATCAACAATGAAATTTTGATATTTTTAAAAAATGAACGGTTAAGTGTATATGTATTATGAATGGCGTTGCTTTAATGTGATGTACTAGATACAGATTTTCTCGAATTGATACGTGCACTTAATTAAAAGCATATCGAATTCAAAGTACTTTTTATGATAATATTGTGCAATTTTAAAATAACGAATGATACACAATAAACAATATTCAAACAATGTACAATACACAAACAGCCTTTCCCATGCGTTTTCAAGTATATAACTGCAAAATACGTTGTACCTACAACTTTATTGAAATAAAGCTTTGATGGAAACCGAATTCGTACATATACACGGAATAACATTGACGTCACAGCAATAAATCAAGCTAAACAAAAGTAACAAAATACGTTATAGTATCACGTGTCACGGAAAACCATCTATGAGAGCACTCACTCTCTCTCTCTCTTCACAGTTGAAAAGTTAGGTCCAGTTTCCGGTTTAACAGTTTTGCGACAACCCGTAGTGTAAAAGAGAGCTCGGAGGGGTATCGCATGGAAATTTATATAGTGTAACGTTAACTTTGCTAAATAATGCATGTACTTAAACTGCAAATTGCGTTAAAAATTTTCAAAGTTAGAGCACGCTTCTCGCTTACTTTCTGAAATTAAATTTTACATTTTTCCTAATCTAGATGATGAACTTCCTGACATTTAAAGAATATAATTCTATCGACAAAATTGAGGGAATAGATACACGATAAAACGAAACAAGTCCAACTTTTTTTATCGTTTCTTGCAAAAAAGAAAAAAAAAAAGAATAATTAAGTATTTAGAAGGCTCGTGTAGTAACGAGATTGTTCAAGGCTTAAGTAGTACATAATGACAATGTAATTTATACAATTCTAAAAAGAATTACAGCGACAAAAAAAGCCTTGAAGAAATTAAGCTTCATTTACTACTTAACGTCTGCAATGTTAATTGCGAAATTTTGTATTGAAGCATGTAAATACTCTGCATCTTCTTCAATAAGTTTAATTTATTTGTTAACTAATGAATGGAGTTACGCAAGTTTTTAACAATATGGAGACAATAGCATCATACATTATTTTCAATTATTTCGATGAATCATGTAATATTTGCATAGAATATCAAACTTGTCAGATATTTTAAATTTTTTTACTCGAATTGTCAACCAACAAAATTTTCAGAGACAGGAATTAAATTCATTTCCTTTTGGACAAATGCCGTATTAATTAAGCTAATTTCTCGCTTGCAAAATAAATTTGTAATTTTACATTTTAAATCAATCAAGCGAAGAACGTACGCTACGTTTTATCATTTAAATTCTGTATTTCTAAAAATAAAATAACATAATTAACATTAATTCAACCTACTTATCGATACAACGTGACATTAAAAAATTGTTCGCAATTTTAAAATTTAAAACAAGGATCTTTGCCATCGTGAATCGAATAATCCGGTAACTTTATAACCTCCCGCATCTTTTTAGCAAAAAAGAAAAGGATAGCAGCAATTAATTGCATCTAACTCTCTTTCTTTCTCTCTCGTACCGAGAGATAGTGGTCTTGTCGTAGCCAAGTAATTTTATCGGCCGTAAAGCTGTCCGTTGATCTTTTTATTTATTTTTTACTTTTCTTTTTTAAAGCTTAACAGCACACCATAGACACGCGAGAGGAAAAGAGAGAGAGAGAGAGAGAGAGAGAGAGAAAGGAAAAAAGAAAGAGGTAATGTAAAATACGCGTGTACACGTTATCATGTCGTCCGTCATACGGCTTTTGCCTTTTTCCCGCGCAACGTGAATTTTCACACTCGTAAATGCGTCGTCACACGCAGACTCAATGTCTCTCCTCTCCTTTCCTTCGCCTCCTCTCGTTGGTACTTAATTTAGAGTCGAGGTATGTAGAACCGGACGTACACTGCACTCACCAAGCGTATTTGTAACTTTCATGAATGTTACGGGATGTGCGTGAATGGTTTGCGGGAAAATGTTTTGAGATTTTAAACGAGAAAGATTTTAAATGATTGGAAAAATTTTATGTCATTTTTATTTAGGTAATTGATGATATCATTTTTTGTTATTTAACATTTTTATTTATCGTAACTTTTAATAGCTCTACCGATTATACGAGCCAATTAATTAAAGAAAATAGCTTTCAAAAAGAACCTCCTAATTTTATGGTTGATGTGCGTATTTTTGACAGATGACTAATCTAAACTAAAGCAAAAAAAATTAAAAATAAACTCAAACTTTTGGATTAACAATCTATTTTTTTTATTTTTTTTATTATTTAACGCCGCTGTATTTATGCCATCACTGTGATGTTAATTAGCGACGGAGGTTTTTCAGTGTGTTTGTGAAAAAGCACATGTAATGTACAGTGGTGCTTATATAAATCGGCCGAGAGCCGGATTCGAACTCGGGCCCTCGGGTTACGAGTCCATCGCTCTACTGACTGAGCCACTGAAGACCTCTCTCGAAATTATTATGAAAATATATAGTTAGTACTCGGACAGTAAATTTATAAAAGTTAAAAAAGTAAAAAGAATTTTTTTGGTTTCGTAAATTGTATGTAGAATTTTTAGAATTATACAAAATTTTTAATCATTAGAAAATTAATTGAAACTTTATGTATATATTACTACTTTTATTTTAATAAAATATTTGAAGTTTTTCGACTTTTGAAATATTTGTAAGATTATATTTATTTATGTAAAGAGATTATATTAAATCGTTTTTTTTTCAAATCTTTACAAAACGATAAGAAAGTACAGCAAATTACACTTTTTCAGGATTTAAAATTATATAATTTCAAACCGTATGTCAAACGTAATTTAACTTTCAAATATATTGCATTTCCATATTAATTCTAATTATTTTTAATTTAATTATTAATTAATTGATTAGAGTTTTAGTTTTCCTTATTTTAGTTCTTATTTGCACTTTTAAAATTTAAAATCACATTGATTTAGTTATATACAGATTAAAATACTTTTATATTTTTTCAAACAATTTACTTTTTCATAATTTGGAAAAATATCAATTTTATAGATAGTACCCTGGTAGAAAATGAAACGCTTTTTCTACCATTTTATGGCCATTTCTTTAAAGTGAAGAGCAGAAAATGGGAATGTTTTATGGCCATTATTTGAACTAATATGAAACGTTTTTTTCAACCTTCATAGTGCTAAAAAATGCTAATAAAATGTTGAGTCTGATCCACTATTATTTGAATATAGATAGTTAACAGTAGAGTCTATCAAATTGTGCTCTAATTGATTACTATTAAGAATCATTTAAGGTTTTTTCTTCAAAGTTATCATTAATCATTAATAGAATCACTTTTGTTAATATATTCGCGCGTATATTTTGAGTTGTGATCGGATTGTTAGAGGTTATTTTTAAACGATTAATTAAATTTTCCATTTATTATTTTAAAAAACGATATTTTTATACTCGTTTCGTACTGCGTTTCATATTTTTGTTTTAATAAAATTTAATATTATTTTTATTTTTATAAATTCCAATAAAAATAAACATTGACGAAGGAATGTGAATAAATACTAATCTATATTTTCTCGCCACGTGGCAAAAGTGAGGTTATGATTTTACCTATAATCTGAAAAATTAAGGACTCATTACTAAAAAGTTATATAACTAGTCAAAAAAAGTTGTCCACAGTTTACCTAATTTTTAGATAGCTGTTACTGATTTTTTCTCTCCGTTTACTTAAAATGCGTATTTTTTTGGCTAAATACAAAAATTTTGAACAACATTTTTATATTAGCATTTTTTGCCTACAAGATGCTAACCAATATACCAAAAAATTTGAGCTCTGCAGATTCAGCAAAAAATTGCCATTTATTCGCCAATATTGACATGACAAAATATTACTATTAAAAATGGTCATAAATTGTTGTTTACACCATTTTTAATGTTCAAATTTCTACCAGGGTATTTTTAGAGTTTAACTTAAAAATAGTTTTATCTTGACAAAACAAATATAAAAAATAAATGACACATGTACACATTTTCACGTAAACATAAGATATATACGCTTACCCTTATAACGCCATAAATAATCTTTGCATCGTTTATCCAAAAAAAAAAGGCAAAATAAAAAGTAATCACGATTTTCTTTCCTAGCCAAAAGAATAAATCTCAGCAAAAATTAAACGGTAAAAAACCTCATACATACCGCACGCTTCTTTTCTTCGACGTAACAATTTTATGATATATTACAATTCCCTTCGACCTCTTTTTTCACATATACACATACACACAAGCGTCTTGTACACGGCGGCACTGTAATCTTCTACCCTTAACGGCATACCTTTAAACATATACACAACATATATATATAAAGAAAATCGCGGTGTATACTCTTACTTTTACAAAGGATCAGTGACTTAATAATCTTTTAATACACGTGTATATGAGAAGCAATCTTTCTCCGGGACACGCCCGCTTACGGTGATACATATAATTTCGAGGCAATCGATGGATGTATTTTAAGCAAAATGACATGAACGCTTGAAGTTTTATTTGTGAGGTAGGTATGCGCAGGTAGACATTATGTCTGCTTTTAGAAAAGTTAATGAAAGGAGTATATGTATCGGGTTGATTTTAAAATTAGAGCTTAGTCAAATAAATAATGCACGTATGGACGATCATCAATATGCATCAATTCAATAATTTTTATTTATTATTACTCATCTCTTCTACGTAATTCTTTAGAAAATATTTTAGGGTCGTGTTTTTGAGTACATTCAAAATGTAAATTTAAAATATGCTTATAAATTGAAAATTTTCAAAGTTCGGAAGAGTATTTTATATAAATGATTTAAATGAAAAAATCATTTTATGATCATCAAATGATTTCAACGCACTTTTTTCTTGATCGATATTAATATATTATTTTTGTAATTTAATAATACTGAAATTCTATTTTTGAATTCGCTTAAGGATTATTAAAATCATTCCATGATCATAAAATAATCTTCTTCTAAATTTTTCAAAGAGTTTTTCTCTTTAGTGATCATTGAAAACATTTAGTTTGAAATATGTTCGAGTTATATTCATCGTAGCTATAACGTTTATTCTTTACATTGTTTCTAGAATATAAATAGAAACATAAAAGAGTGATAAAAAAAAAAAGAATAAACTTTAAAAGCTTTTAAAGCTCGCAAAACGGTCACGCGTATTTATTGCTTGTATAAAACTATACATTACTTAATAAAATGACATTGAAGCACTATAAACGTCATTCATCAGCTATTCTGCGAAAACTGTAATCCCCAACTGCTCTTACGATTACACAATTAATAAAGTACGCGCATCAGCTGATCGATCGTATAAAAAATATATTTAAAATATATATGTTAACTCTTTAAATCGATTCTTGTCCTACATCTTATTTAATTTAAAAAAAAAAGATTCAAAAACATTTCCATCGGTCTAATTAAGAAGCCAAGTCATAAGATACAACAGCTGAAGCACTTTGGCCTAAAACATATTTAGCTTTCCAATGATTCAGTCTAGATCTCGCCAAATTCTTGGTACAATACTTCTGTTAAGCGATCTGTTTGCTCAAGCTCTTGTACTATATATACACTATAGGTAATAATGCTCGTTTTTCTATAGATTCGAGTCTCTACAAAAAGCAACGTTGAATTTTTACGACTATCGTGTTTCACCTTTTTTTTTTTTGCTTTTTCTATGCATACATATACTTCTATTCATTGAAATTTTTACTTTCGCAAGAACTAAACACACATACGCGCACAATGGCGCATCTCTTTATAATCGTAGCGTGCTGCAGTTCTACAAAAAACGAAATAGCGCTCGTTCTATATACGCAAAGGATCCCAGCACCTGGACTTCCTGAATCTATAAAAAGGACCATCTGTATACTGCACGGCGCGTGCCGTTTGAAATTTGTTCGGCACTGGCCTTTATTGTTGTATATATACACTTGGGATCTTTAAAGGCAAGGTCTAGGTTTTGACTGCGGTGTATATATATACACACACAAGTGACCATGAACTCGAAAGTTTCGAGGGGGGAACGATTTTTATTTAGTTTGCTCGGAACATAGAATCTTGGATATGTCGACGCCTAACAAGCCTAGATCTATGGGATATGGTTTAATAATGTTTGAGTTAAATTTTTTATTTTTTAAAGAAAGATTTTAGTTTTTAAATGTATTTTTTTCAAAATTGAATTGTACTACTTTCTATTCTGTAATTAATTTTAATTTTTAGGTTAGTGATTCGAGGACTCGGATTTGATTAACACAAATTAGTTGGAAATCAGCTCTAAAATGGATGGCTTCTTATCTAATTTAAAACGTTTAAATCTTATTTTCAGTTAATCTTTTCGAAATCTCGAAAAAAAGTCAAACGAAAAAAAAACAAAAAGAAATAAAGTAAGCAACAAATCGTAAATCTGATCAGAAAGCTCAACGATGCCGACCCATTTAAACGTTCGCAAAACTGATAAAAGCAAAAACAACGGTTGTCCCTCTCTTCCCGTATAATCGGACTGTTAAAATGCGTAAAGCGTTTCATATGTCGCGAAAAAAAAGATCTCTTCCCTCCCTCCCAAAAAAAAAAGAATCACACCGAAAGCCAAAAAGCATAAAGGTGACAACTCAAAAGGCAATTACCGTCGCTCAGCTCTCTTTACCCGCAGGACGAAAAATCTAGCATTACGATCGACTTTGACCAAAATAAAAAAAAGAAAACAAAAAAAAGGAACGAGAAATTCAGGCCGCGAGTAAGATTTGTATGGACTCGAATACACCTACATCGGTGTATGGTATAGTATGCGTGTCGCGTACAATTTGATATGTATCAATTATATGTCCGATACGCGTGTGTGCCGACAATGAATGTAGGCTTGTTACTGTGGTATAAAAGGACACTCCTTTAAGTTCATTTAAAGTCTTTAAGTTTTGTTTATAATGCATATTTTATGGTAGATTTAATCAAAGGTAAATAATTGAAAATCGGGTCTTTAGATTAAATTTTGAAAAATTGTTTTTTCACTGCAAAACTTGAACTAAAATAGAGCAGAAAATTTTCAATGAATTTATGTTTAGAATATCCCGGATAATTTAACCAGTATTAAACATTTTGTTCAAGATCCAGTTATTGCAACGAGAAATTAAAAGCTACTTCCTCGACATTATAATAATTATTATAATTGTGTAATTATTTAATACGTATAACAGCAACGATTATTAAACATTACAGAATCCTTTTTATTGGATCAACTTTTGTAAATAAAAAATAAAAATTCTATTATTAAAAAAAAAAAAAATTTTGTTTTATTTCTAATTAATTAGCTTATATATAAACTGCGACTTAAATTATACAATCACCATTAAAAAAATAATTTCAATAACAAAACCAAAACATTAATAAAAATTCAATCATAGAATCATATTCATATTAATTAAAAAAAATATTTCAATAACACCTGTGTGCCAAATCTCTCTTTACTCGCTATTCATTCATGATCAAAGTCACGTGCTGTAAACAAACAGTATATATAAAAAAATTTTTCGCATTCGCATCACGCCATACAATATTATATCGCACGAGCCGATCTTAACTTCTATATAACTTCATATAAAGTCCAGAGCGTAATATTGAGAATTTTCGATACATCGCGTGCATCGCAAATCTTATATATTGAATGCGCTTTCGCCTATTGCATCGCACACATACATGTAACATACACGTTCAAACTTTTGCTATACAAAATGTGTGTATGTGTATATGCGTCTGCGAATATTTCTTAGCTCGTGTTTATATATACTTTCATTAATTCCATTATCCGATTCCATTCGTTTTCTTTTTATCCGATTGCGAAATCAATTTTCTGTTTGAATGGAAGAGAAAGAGAGCGAGGAAAAGGTTTGTTTGGATTAAAGTATCAATGCGCTTTGACAAAATGTTTTAGATCTAGATTAAAGTTTTAATACCAAAGATACATCGTGAATAGAAATTTAAATATATTTAAATCAACATTAATATTCAATTAATTTTCTATTTAAAGCCTTAGTATTTTTTGCACCCTTACGTTTTCTATTTTTATAAACTCTTTTTTTTTTATTCATTAGATTTAATTGGTATTAAAGTTAAAATTAAAAAAAATATTTTCATTTTATGCATTTAATATAGCTGGAAAATATATTTAAAGTCAATAAAAATTTGAGAAGTAGAGAAGTATGTACTTTAAAGTAGTACTTTAAATTATCCGTGCAACACTTTGATTCCGATACTTAAAGCGGTAATCTTAACCAACATCTTCAAATAAACATAAAACCGTAAAAATAAAAAGGGTAAGAAAAAGACAATTTGAATCGTTGTACAAAAACATAAACACTTACTACCTTACACAATAAATATATTTAGCTTCGTTTGCAATATTCTCTCCATTCAATGACTATTGCACGCTCCACATAACAGAGAAAGAAAAAAATAAAGAATCGTCGTTGTAAGTTCGTTAATCCCCATTATCCCATTGCCATTCGTTTTCTTATCAGATCGTAAATCGACGGTTAACAGAGAAAAAAAAAGAAAAAAGCTTTCTCCCTTTTTTTCTTTATTATTTTTTTTACTTTTACTTCTGGAAAAGTCTCAATTCTCTATACATACACGCTATGGGATAGTCTATTGAGACACGCGGAAATACATCGCGTATAAAATATCCCCGAATGTGGTGTACACTAATGTTTTATCAATTTTTATTTTTTTTAGCAAAACGTTGACGAGAAACCGGTTTTCACGTTTAGACGGAAGCATTGGATATTCGCTTAGATACTGTAGGGATCAAAAAGTACACCACTCGATACATCCTTAAAGATATAAACATTCTATGCATAAATTACATTTTTATGATACATTTTAAAAGGTCATATCACGCTTATGCAAGTTTAAAAAAAATATAACAAGTTATATATAAAGGTACATAAATATATAATATATATATATATATATATATATATATATATATATATATATATATATATATATATACATACAAATTTTTCGAG
The DNA here is from genome assembly GCA_017163975.1 of Anastatus disparis. Taxonomy (NCBI): domain Eukaryota; kingdom Metazoa; phylum Arthropoda; class Insecta; order Hymenoptera; family Eupelmidae; genus Anastatus; species Anastatus disparis. The sequence goes on from JAFFSR010000003.1 coordinate 2,832,175, forward strand.
ATGAAAGAAATAATGTTAAAGTGAATTATCGTCTTGTGCGGGTTTGTCTACAGTAGGATTAATAGCGCTGCATTTATTTGTGTATTAAATGCGTTAGGTACGAGTGTTTAATGTCTCTCGCGCCTTTTCACATGAATTACGTGACTTTGTAAACACGCAATATATTTGTCTTGTTATATTAAATTTTAATTATTTATAAACCAAACTTGATTCAGATTTAATTACAAACCCGGTAATTGTAATGTGAAAAAAAGCTACTTTATTTATATCTATTAATATTATAATGATGTAATTTGTATAATTATAATTTATATTTTATATATTATTTATAAATTGATAGTAGTTAATAACATTTTATTTTGTTGATAATTAATGTTGCAAGCATATTATTTACTACAAAAGTTTAAAATGTTGATGAACTGATTTATATATTAACAATTGGTTAAAAATGAAGAAATTATAATAAATAATAACTTATTTCCTGTATCATTTAAAAATTTATAGTAGATAATAACATTTATTTTGTTAATAATTAAGAAAATTATACACTATAAAAGCTTACAATATTCAATTTGATTTATATATTGATAATTTGTTAATTTGTATATTAATAATAATTGATTAAAAAAATGAAGAAATTATTATAAATATTAAAAAATTTCTTTATACTTATAAAATATTAATATGAAAATAGCCATTTATCGTTGTATACATATATAATGCATTAAAGATTAAAATTTTTCTTTAAAAATACATCTCTATATCCTTTCTTATTATCTCGTAACATTAGCTTTGGCTAAGCTTTATAATTTTGATAAAACCATATGCTCGTAAGTTTAAAACTGCACCTACCTCTTCGGATAACAGGCGCCACAACAAACTTTAAAAGGGAAATAAACGAGCAATTTATCTTTCGCATCATCGTGTACGTACCATACGAAAACCTCAAACAAAACCGCCTGTTCCGTCAAGTCAATCGTTAGTCCCGTAGTTTATATTACAAAGTACTTACCTTTTTACATATCACATTTAATGCATACAGATATAAATGCAGTTAACCCACTAGACTTTCAAAATCAGCTTCCTTGGATATTACATTTCTATATAATACATATATTGTACGTGAAATTGCTTGTATACGAAAAGTTAAACTTATTTTAGTTGTGAAACTGACCAGCTTTGGCTTATGGGCTTTTAATTATAACTTCGATATGTCTGGAGAGTTTGCTAGAGAAGTTGCGTATACAGTACGGAATATTTAGCTTGGGCTTGGGATTAATGTTAAGAATGGAAGACAGATAGAATTAAAATAAGCTATTGGATTTTTTTTATTAAAAAATTTTTTTTATTATTATTATTATAATATGTTTAAAAATGGAAACTATAGTATGATAATAATCTGTGTTCCAATTCGAACGAAATTAAAAAGCAATTTATATAAACTGTAAAGAATTTTGAAATTTTATCATATGAAAATGTTTCAATTGAGGCACAAATTTGTTAAAATTTACAAATATTTTTTATTTAGATTTTAAAATAAAAATCTCAGCACTTATGAATAATACACAATTTTGAATAATGAAATGTGTAATTTCAAGTTATAAACAATTCAAATAACAAAATACATATACTTTGCATTTAAATTTGACGTAAATTTTTGTTATTTAAAAGTAAAAATTTTATGTTAATTTTGCGTGCTTATGTGAAAAATTTTAACACAAAAATTATCAATGACAAAAAATTTTGACAAATTACGCAAAATTTTTTACATTATAACTATTAAAAAGTTATTTTAATAAATATTTTTTTTCGAGAAAAACGTTAATAAAACTCAATCAATTTCACATTGAATTATATAGACATATACTATGTACATGTTTCATTTAACTTTTATAACACAGTGCAGACACAGCTCAGATAGATAAACCGTGTATCATGTGTTATTTAAAAAAAATTTTTTTCAACTGCTCCGTTGGATCTGCGGTTGCTCATACGTAGACTTGTATTTGTCACCATAAAAAAGTATATAAATTCTACAACATCGATGAGATAGAAACTGATGAAGATACCGCAAATACCACCGATATTACCGGAGTATAACGATACATGTTAACGTCGTAACTTTAAATCGGATAAGCAAAATCCTTATATATTATTTTACGAACAAGTTTATTCTTTTTTTAACTGCTCTATTTCTATCCTATGCACTTTTTAAAACTTTTAATTTTATTTTGAATTTTATAAGAAATTTTTCTTCGTTTTCGCATCAAGAAACATTCATTATTTCTCTCTTCCTTTTCCTTTCACTCTACTCTTTCTCCGATCATATTGACTGCTGATTGATTTTTGGACATTATAGAATAAATTACAACATGAGTAGTTAATTAATCTAATAATTTAATGAACATTTTATAAAAGCTTTTGATAAATCAATTAGCTCGCACAATCGTTAATTAGAGAAGAATATTTTCATCTCCGTAGAACGAAACTGTATTGTCTCATATAAAATTTATGAATTATGATTCAATTATCTTTTATATTTAAAAACGAAAGTTAATTTAATTTTGCATACCAATAATATAAATATGATATTTTATTTCAAGTGGACTGCATAATAATACTTAAATAATATGTGTACTGCAGTGCTTTGAACAATTATGTTTTCTTGATTAACAAAAAAAAATCTTTTGTTTATTTGATATTTTATTTATTTATTGAAATTCATTTATAATTTATTAATAATTTTAATTCTATTATTTTATTTGAATATCTGTACAACTGTTTGTTTCAAGAATCACATAAAATAAAGATAAAATTCCATTGGTTATTACCATGATTTATGATTATATTGCATATAATAAAAAAATATACACGAATCATAAATTTGTATTTATTAAAAAAGTAATAAAGATGATAATTTTATTATAAAAACTGCGTATACAGCCATAATAATTTTTAACGAAACAACAAATAAAAATCAATTATTTATAAAAAAAAATTTTTTAATTTGAACAAAAAATCAATATTAAGTAATAATTTTTCACCCTCTTTCTTTTTCACATCGTTACCCACTGCAAGCACTACATACACGTACTTAAACCTCCTTGAACGGTCAAGTATATCAGTTCAGTCAACCCTACACTGCTTAATATATAAAACATTTACCCTCGCACATCAAGCACTCTGCACACTCTAAAAGTTATATATACACTCTAAGAGAAAAAGTCAAAGAACAAGGAACAAATAGCTCGGCAAATCACTCTCGCACATTTTACAAATACAGAAGCTTCTTTAAATAAAAGAAAAAAGAAAAGAGCTTAACAACGATAATTATGGTGACCGTTCATCGACCCATTGTGTTCTATACAGCATAGAAAGAAAAAAAAATAAACGTGAAGGTATTTGCAAAAGTAGTTAAGACTTTATCGTCTATACGTACGCGTTGATCGATCATATTTAAATTGTAACTTAACAAGCCTTTTACGTATCTTAGCACTCTCTTTTTCTCTCTAGGATTATTCATTGACAATGGCTTAACGGTACGACCCATTAAACAGTCATAGCTGCGAAATTTAATTAACCTACACCCGTTAAAATAACAGACGTATATATGCCTCGCTTATACATGCGCGTTTAGTATTGCAGAGAGATTTATTTTTATTTTATTGTTTAGACGCGTACGTGAGATGGAAATTATAATTATAATGTGATATTTTAATTTAAAGCGTTGATAAAAAGAATATTCTAATCCTCTTACATCATGATATGTGTAACGATTTCATATTGGAGGAAATGAAACGTCTATCCTTTTGCTTGAAAAATAAGTAGGAAATTTCTTCGAGGAAATATTTGTGAAAAAAAAAACAAAATTAACCATTTAAAACTTGAAAGTGTTGATTAAAGTTGGATTTCATTGACTATCATTATCTCGCTTTAAAGAATGTACAATTTGCACTTTTTTTTTTTTATAAAATTGACGTAACGTGTGTTTAAATAATTATCCGACGAAACATTTTCATGTTACATTCTCTCGTGCGATTCGGAGTGTTGTGCCTGACTCATTCGGCTGTAAGAAATTGCAAATTACAAGATTTCATCAGAATGTATTTTGGAAAAAAAAAATTTCAAAATTTAATGCATCAAAAAGAAAAATAAATAAAAAAAGTGTAGACCCCTTTTTTTCATCGTTTCGGCAACTCCATCGCCGATAATGAGCGGCTATGTATTCAAAATCTCACTTGGTTTGTTTGAATTAGCCTCGTTTGTTTAATTTCTCTTGCTCTCCTCATCAACTGGTACACATAATATAAACTCAGTGATTTTGAGCTCACGTCGTCACTGATTGATCTCGACATTCCCATTCCCAAACTAAAAAAAAAAAATAAAAAATAAAAGAAGACCATCATAAATATTACGCAACGACTTTCAATAGTTATAGTCCATAACTACAAAATTTATTTTCGCTGTCTTACGGATACGATAAAAGAAAACCAAAAAAAAAATCACGTATGCGCCTAATATATCTTATACACGTACATGTGTGTGTGTATATACATTGGGTTGTTAAATGTCGTTGCCGTTATTGTTTGTACGTTTGTATGTGTGATGGATATACATTAGGTGCCATTTTCTATGCGAGCAATATGGACACAATATTCAGTAAAATGATGAATGGCTCAAGTGTTGCTAGGCTTTGTTTAGTTTACGATCAAGAGATGCCTGTGGCGATGATTTTTACTTAATCTTTTTTGATTTTTACGTACCTGGGTTGTAAGAAAAGGGTTTAACGGAAGAATTATTATCAGATTGGTATGCAAATTTTTTAATGGACTATTAAATATTGTATATCATACGAAATTATAATAAATTCAATTAAAGCTTTATCTTCGTCAATGAATTATTATCGGTTGATTTTAATAGAAAAATGGATTATTATGTTGCAATCGTTCCATTAAAAATTTTTAAATAAATTAGATTGCTAATATTATTATTAAAATTAGATATTCTTTCAATAACAATTATTTAATTGTTTGAATCAGAAAAAATAAATATTTTTTAACGACAAAACTAGTAATTATGGATATTCTTAATATGAAAACTGTTTATTTCTATAAAACATAACAACAAATCGATTTTTTTTCTGTCCAGCAAAAGTCAAGCTTTTAAAAGTTGTCATCAACGTAAATGAGAAAGAAAAAAAAGCTGACTTGGTGGATGAATGGTCAAAAATCAGGCTTGCCAAAGGAAATGATATATATAAAAAAAGCAGTAATTTCCATGCCGATTGTGCCTTCCTTCTATACATATATATATATATATATATGCCATACTCGTTTGCCTTAGGTATATAACGTTACGTTCAATTGGAATCAGTCAAATGAACTGCGCCCTTGGCTTGACACACGCGTTTAGACTTCTCTTCCGGCCGGATGCTATATATCGAAAAGTCTATGGGTCCTATACAAATTGTGATTTGTTTTTTAAATAGCGTTTTAAATAAAAACTGGAAGATATGAAGTTATGTTTATCATAGATTTTTTTAGTATACATATGATAATATTAAAATGTTGATATTATGCATAAACAGAGAAAAATATTTATAGTAAAAATGACTGTTTTGATTGGTCGTGAGGAAAGAGAGTTGCTTAACACACATTATTGCTATATAAAAAAAAAATTACTGTACTATAAATGAATACAAGTGGATTTCACTTGCTCCCAAATCGGATTACTTTCAGTATATGATGAATTTGCAAATTTAAATTGAACTCTTTATAATACAAAAAATTCTGTTTTTAACAATTCATCAGAGAAGCAATTGAACATAACAATAAAATACGATCAGATTCTAATCATTTTATTAAAATTCGACTAAAAATGACTAGATTTCAAAATATATATATATCTATACCCCCAAAAAGATAAAATTATAAATTTTTTCATAAGTTTTAAATCCTTTCATTTTCTGGTCGCTATATTTCAAAGTAAGAATTTCACTTTGGGCAAATCGATGTATAATGATATTTTCTAAATTACTTTTAAATAAATATATTAATTTTAAAAACTGTCATTTTTCAATGTTATTCCATAAATTATTTTTCTCATTAGTATAATTTTCATATAAATATAATAATTTAAACGTTTTTTTCAATCATTATTTTCTTTCACAAAACAAATTACCTTTTTTCAGATTATTAAAATGAACAATAAAAAAAAAGGTGCATTTTAAAAGAGCAAAAATCAACATTATTCTAGGAACAATCAAGCAGTAAAAACGTTATTATCGATAATTACGCGGATGCTGCTCATCTGTGACCGGCGTCAAGCATTATATATACGCTAATGCAAGCCTTTAGACTAAATAGTCATTTCTAGAGGTATAGCTCATTTTCTCTTCTACCGACTGTTGTTACTCTCATTTTTCTTTTTATGTATATTAGAGCTCGTTGCCTTTTATTTTTCCTCAAGTGCCTGTCCTGCTGTTACTTGATAAATTATATTCAGTTTTACTCTAATTACGTTTTTAAAAGATGCGACAATTTATGCTTCACTTGCTATATTGTTGGTTAAGATATTTATAATACGTTTTTTAATATAAAATTATGCTGTAAAAAAAATAATTAGAATTTCGATAAATCTAAATTTCATAACTGAAAAATATTTTGTAAAAAATGTTTTTTACTAATAAAAATATACTAATTAATAAATATGTGAAAAATATATATATATTAAATTAAAATTATTAAAAAGAGAAGGAAGAATAAATTCACAAATATAACAAGTTATCTAGTCGATATATGCGACAATTTAGTCAAATCAATGTTTTTTTAACAAAATATCTTTAATAATTAAATATTGCGTAATTTGAGTATAAAACAATTTTTTTTAAATAAATGAATATCAATAGTATTTATATTTTAAATTAAATTTAAGTGCGGGTAAAAGTTTTTGTATAAATTAATTTTAGGAGAAAAGAATTTAAAAATTTTATCAAACTTTTTAAGTATGATTTATCTTTTATGGAATTCTAAAAAATTCTTAAGACGATTATTGAAAAGTATGATTTCGGTCGCGCAAATATTCCAAACTATATTGGCAGAATTTTTTTTCAAAATTATCAACAATTTATTTGGATGCACTTCGACTAAGCATAAAAATAAAGTCTTATTAAATATTTAACACTAATATCATCTTAATTGTTGTAAATTAAATTTTTTAATATTTTTGTTTTGATTCAAATTTACAAAAATAAACGAAATAAATTTGTTTAAAAAAAATTCGTGGTAACTTAGATTTACATTTACAACAATGATTATCATCATATGGATTCTGCATACAACCGTCGATAAAACAAATCTCCTACGACCAAATTTATCAACGACGTATATAAGCGTTGCGTAGATATACAAAAATAACCACACAATATTGGCCGATATAAACATAACCAAAAAAGTTCGAGAAAACTCATAATCTGTATGCCGATGCCGACCACGTGAATTTACTTCTAGCAGTAAGTACAAAAATTATAAATATATTTTCAATTAAAAGTCGTGTTATTTATAAATTCTGTATGAAATTTAAGTTCATTATGAAACAGTTTGTTTGGCTAGAATGAAAGTTTGAAAAATAATTTAACAATAAAAATCTTGTTTTCAGAAATGAGTAAAAAATCAAAAAATAAATCACAAAATGGAACTGAGACCAATGGAGATATAAAAATTTCCAAAAAATCAAAAAAGATTGAAAAGAGTAAAGGTGTGTCTGCAAAACATAAACATAAATTGAAAAAGAGTCAAATTGATTCAACGGCTGAGGAAAAAAAACATAAAAATGTTTCTAATAGTTCTGAAAACAAAGATGAAAAAAATATTTCTCACCTGAAACAAGAGAATAGTATTTTTGAAAAGAAACATGAAAAGAAAAATGAAAAAAGTATTTCTAATAAGAAAGATGAAAAAAGTATTTCTGAAAAGAAAGATGATGAAAGTAAATCTAAAAAGAAAAAGAAGAAAAAACTGAAAGTTGAACCAAGTGATTCAAAAGAAATAAAAACACAAAATGCTGATAATTCTAAAAATGGTGACATTGTAGGAGATTCTTCAGAAAATCTAGATCAGAAGAAGAAAAAAAAGAAGAAGAAGAAGAAATCCAAAGAGGTAAATTTATTATTAATATAATTTATAAGTTAATATTGCAGTAAATAAAAATTAAAATTTTTTATTTTTTTTAAAATAGCACAAGAAATCTGAAATTTCTGAATCTGATAAAAGTGATATAAAAACTAGTCCAGAAAAAAAAGATAAAAAAGATAAAATCAAAAAGGATAAAGTTGTTAGTTCAAAGAGGAAAGAAATGTACAAAAAAAAGAGAGAAGCATTTAAGGAGAAGAAGAAGTTAATGCGTCAACAAGAAGATCAAGATCCAGTAAAACCATTATCTCTTGAAGAAATGAAACAAAAAATTGCTGAAATTGAAAGTCGAGGAACTTTGTCTAAAACAGCAATAAGAAAACTGCGTACCCTAAAAAAGAAAGTAAGTGTTGCTGAAGAAGGTAAAGCTGATGGTTTAATAAGTCAAAAGAGAAAGAGTGATATTTTAAAAGAGCTACCGGATGAACATAAAAACAAAAAACATAAAGTAGATGATTCAGAAATAAACAAAATGGAAACAGATAATATTGAAAAGAAAAAAGATGAAAAAAAAAAAAATAAACAAATGAAAAAAGAAAAACACAAATTAAAAAAGCATGTGACAAAAGAGCAGTTATTTATTGAAGATAGAGAAGGTGATAAATTGATAGAAAATAATGAAAGTAATAATGACCAAGAGGCTATCAAACGAACTAAAAAGATTCTTAATTCATTTAAAAAAGAAGAAATTGCAAAATCTAAAAAGGCAAATATCCTGAAAAGAAAAGCTGAAGATGATTCTGATGAAGAGAATGAAAATAATAAACAGACTAGTAACGAAAATCATGATGATGGTAAAAAAGTTTCCTATAAACAAGAAATCAAGAAAATGAAAAAATTACTTAAATTAAATAAAAAAAATAAGTACAAAAGTTTGAATGATGAGGAAGATAATCAAAGAGATGATAATATCAATACAAATGGTGATATTAAAAATATAAAAAGCTCTAAAAAAAACCAAAAACAATTACTTAAGATTAGCAAAGAAAAAAAGAAAAATTTATTTGTTAACAAGAAGAAAGAAGAAAATGATGATGAAGAAGAAGAGGGAGAAATTAAAGATGACGAAGAAGAAGAGAAGGAAGAAGGAGAGATTACAAATGATGAAGAAGATGTAGAAGAAGGAGAAATTAAAGATAACAGCGAAGAAGAAGAAGAAGAAGGAGAAATTAAAGATGACGACGATGAAGAAGAGGAAGGAGAAATTAAAGATGTTGAAGAAGAAGAGGAACCAGAAAGTAAATATAAAAAGAAACACAATTTAGATAAAAAAAGGAAAGAAATATTTATAACGAATAACAAAGTTGAATTCGTTAACACCAAAAAAGATAAAAACATGATGAACGAAAATAATAATAGTTTTAATGACACTATTGATCAAGCTGAACATAATAAAGAAAAACCTCAAAAGAATTTACAAGACCAAAAATCAAATCAAATTAATGAGAATCAACCTGGTAAAAAGCAGAGATATGTTCTGTTTATTGGAAATTTAGCATATGAGTAAGTTTACAATATTTTTATATAAATCATAAATTTACTGATTAATAAAATTTTTTTTAAGAACATGTATTTAAAAATTTTAAATTTCTTACAGTACAACAACAGTGGACATAAAAAAACACTTTTTAACAAAGGTTCATAAAGTGAAGGATATTAGAATACCTTTCAAACCTAAAAGTAAAACTCCTCGAGGATTTGCTTATGTGGAAGTTGAAAACAGCGATGATTATGAGGTAAATAAATGAGATTTTTTAATTCTATTTCCAATTATTATAATACTTTATGATACTATTAAAAATATTTTGATAATTACAGAAAGGATTATCATTGCATAACACGTTCTTGAAAGGTAGAAAAATAAATGTTGAATATACAACATCAGGTTCAAAACATATAAGTAATAAACAGGAGATCGTTCATAAAAATAAAAAATTGCATGCTATGCGAAAACAAGGAAAGTTAAAAGGAAGCAAGAAACAATCTCAGAAACGTAGTTTTAGAAGAAATAAGAAAAACGAAGTCAAGAGTGAATCTTAAAATATTAAAGTAGAAAGCTAAAAAATTATATCAAGGAAAAAAAAGAGTTTACATCGATTTTATATTGTTTAAAATATTAGAAATATTTTTTTTTGCCAGATTTTTTATAAAATGAACTTATTTATCATATTAACGATAAGCGTTTGATTCATAAGATGTATTTTATATAGAGTGATATTCCATATTTTTTTTTACAATTTAAAAAAACATTTGAATTGTATGTGTTATAGTAGATAGATTTTTCAATATCAATTTAAAATTTTGTACACAGCAATTTCTGCACCCATTTCATTGTGTATATAATGCATAACTTCTTGTGTACAATAATTTTCACATAAACAATATGTGATCATAGAAAAGCATTTCTAAACAAACATCATGTAATATTACAAATTCCTAACAATATAATGTAAAAAATTCAAATATTCTTTGAAATATTTTTAAAAGAAATATATATTAAATAATGATTCATTATTTATGTACCATGCTAAAAATATAAACGTTATGAAAATTATATGAATGTGATTATTTTATTTATATGAATTTTATAAAACAAAATTTAAAAAATTTTCTTATTAATTAATCTTTTATAAAAATTTTTTTTTTTAGTATATATTGATATTTAATGTTAAATATCGATTTTATTTAGTACAACTTTATGATTGTTGAAGTTATTTCAATTAGTCTAAATTCTTATAAGTTACAACTAATTATTTAACAATATAAAATTTAAAATTATTTTTTTTATATAGTAAAAAAATTTAATTAATTAATATTAATCAATTAATTTAATAATAAATTATTTATAAAATATTAGCTATTTTATAAAAATTTAAAATGCATAAAAATATAAATTACGAATTAAAAAACAATAATTTAAAAAATAAAATGAAAAAAATTGTGTACCCCTGGTGGGACTCGAACCCACAATCCCCGGTTTAGGAGACCGATGCCTTATCCATTAGGCCACAGGGGCTTGTGGTGGGACTTTGCATTAAGCATTACAAGAACATAGAGAGCGCTTACTTAAACTTGACTGTGTAAAAGCACAATAAATACGCTATCTCGTTACCTGGTATAATGTCAAAATCATATCAGGCCCTTATTAACATCGTATCTTCATTACAATAGCGTCAGGAATCTTCATAAGGACCTGATTTTCGTAATTATATTAGATGCACTAAAGGTAGCATTATCTGCATGTATACCACTCAAAATCATGCGCCTGCGCTCTTTGATTATATATAGATATAATATTGTATATATAGTAAATTACTATAAAACATTTTGAAAATATAACCTAATGCGTGTTATGATTTTTTTATTAATATTGCACGAAATTGTTGAATAAATTTTTATTATTTGTTCATTTTTATTTTTTAATGAAGTTTAAACACTGAAAATTAATGCTGTGAAAGTCATATGTTTACATAAAATATATTAAAGAAAAATTTATTAAAATGTATTTTTGTATAATTTATTAAATACAAAACATTATGGAAGTGATAAAGAAACATAAAAAGAAACGACGACACGACAGTAAAGATGTTAAACAAGATAAATCCTTAGAAGACATAAAGGTAAAAAAAGAATTCTATAACTAAATTTTTACTTATAATAAAATAATAGTGGTTTTTCATTATGTAGCATCTATACGATGAAAATGTTAACTTCATACAAAATTCAAAGGTCAAGAATAAACAAATAGAAAATTTGAAAAAAGATGAATTAGTGCAAACTGATTTTTCAGGTAAGTTTATCAACATTTAAACAAAAAAAAAAAAATATAATTATATGTAGAAACTTAAATATAGAATCAATAAATCATAGATAAATTTATGTTTATTAATTGCAAATTTTTAAAATTATAAAAGACAGTGTTGATGATAAGAATTTACTGAAAGAAAAGGATGAACAAATTAAAAATTTGTCAGAAAGACTTCAGCAAATAACAAGTAAACTTTACGAATCTAAAAATGCTTACACGTTTCTAAAACAAGATTTCAACAAAGCACAAAAGGTATTAGTAAAAAAAGTTTTTTAAAGCAATAAATTTTAGATTAAATGAAAAAATCTTTTTACAGTCCACACACATAATTATTTTATCTTAACTAAAATATTATTTTTCTTATGGCGAACAAAAATACACGAATTTAACTTTTAATAAATAAAAAAAAGTTATTATGCAGCGAAATCGGAGAAAATGTGTCGGTGGAAGAACTGTCAAATCAACCTGGCGGTTGGCGCGGTAGAGCCGAAAAAATACAGCAGCTGCAGCAAAAAATTACGGAATTACAGTCAAAACTTTCCGACAGTACTAGCTCGAGAAGACAATCTTTGGGTTATTTTCCAATATAAATGATTTTTCAATTATAAATAACTCGTAAATGATTTTTTAATTAAGAGTTTCACAATACTTGACGATTGGATTTTTATACTTTTATTTAGAAAGGAGAAGTGCGTCAAGCGTTCGATTATTCGACAAAGAAAAGCAACAGAAAATTGAAAATTTAACTAAAGAGTTAAAGGAAGCTGAGATCGAGTCGGAAAATAAAAAGAAAAAAATTGAAGCTGCCAAAGCGAGAATAGCGGTTTTAGAAAATGAGTTGAATTTATCGAAGAAAACAATTTCACTTTTAAACGAAAAAACGACCCACGACAATCAGCTGATCGATGCGTTACATGTAAATTTAGATGTTGAATAACATTTTTTAAAAATTTAATTACATTAAAAAAATTTCAGGAACAAATAAAAGCGGCCGAAGTCAAGTATCAAAATCGGGAAATGAGTATAAAAAAGCAAAATGACAAAACCGAAAGAGAATTCGTCCTGTTAAAAAGTGAACTCGAAGCCTCGCACATTCATCTCCAAAATTTCAAGCGCCAAATCGATGAAAAAGATAAAGAAATAGAACTCTTAAAGTGCGACCAATACTTCATTCTATTTTCTCGAAATTCGTCTACATACTCAGTTTATCACTTTCTTAACACTTTTTTTTTTAAAGATCCAGAAACGGAATATGTGCAAATGCGAATGTCAGTCGAGTAGCCCATCAGCCTTCGGATGTAACTTCACGCGAAACTCCAATAAGTAGTCCAAGAAGTTGTACCAAAGATGCTAATGAATACATTGCTATCGGTATTGCTGCTGAAGCTGAGAGAGAAAGATTACTGGAATTGATAACTGTGTTAAATCAGCGATTAGATAAAGAAAGAAATGATTATGAGCAAATATTCGTAAGAATTTATAAAATTTTTCTATTTATTCTTCATTAAGTCTCTTATTTACCTTTGTTTTTTATCTCGCGTTTTAGAATGCACATAAAAAAGAACGAAGTCGAGCGGCAAAGTTGGAAACAAAATTGCAAAAATTAGAATTGGAAAGAGTTGGTCTTTCAAGAGTTAATTCAGGATCTTATAGGTCAAAAGCGCCAAAACCTGTTGCATCGAATCACGATTTAGGTGATTTAGAAGAGTTTAGATTGAAGTAAGCTAAGCAAAAAGTTTTAAGATGTTTGGAAAATGGATCATTAAAGATTAATTTCTCCACATAACTATTTGATTTTTAGGTTCGAATTACTTCAAGAGGAATGTTTAACATTGAAAACACGCTTGACCACGATGCAAAAGGAGAAAAGTACAGATCTTGCTGCTTTTAAAAGGATGCTGGAACAGACTAGAAAAGTATTCAAAGATGCTTATAGGTATGCATGTTGTATTACTTGAAGAAATCGACAAATAAATTATTTATTATTTTTATTTCTTTTGTTATAGAGGGAAGTTACCTACAATCGGATGTAATTCTAGTGTCACTGTTTAAAATAATATCCCATAATAGGATTCAAATATAAATGGAAAGATAAAATTTTGAAATTTTCATTTGTAAGTTAATAAATTTTATATGAATATTAGATTTTCATCTGTATAACTCTTTTAAAAACCTTAACAAAGATTATCATATAAATAATTATTAAAAAAAAAGAAATCATAATTATTATTGTTGACAAAGATTGTAATTATTGCGCGCGATTAAAAAAAATAAAAAATTTTTTTTATAATATTATGTTTATTTTAGGTTTTAGTAAATGATTTTATTAAATAATGTATTCAACTTATCAATTCTTCAATTTAGCTGTTTTCAAAATATAGAGGTTTTGATTTAAAATAAATAATTTTCTAAAACCACTCAAACTAAATTAGTGAAATTATAACTTTAGAATAAATAAATTTTCATAATTTCATAGCAATTAAGCAATAATAAAATATTTGAAATCGTACTATTTATTTTAATAACATTATAAATAAAAATATTTTAAAGGAAAATTTCGAATTTCAACCATAACTATGACAATACTTCTTAAAATAAAAAACAGAAATAGACGTAGACTTTACAACACACCTTATCAGATTTTGACAAAAGAAACCGGAAACGTCCAATAAAATTGTTGAAAAAGAGAAAAATTTATCAAACAAAAAAAATTTCAGGTGCATAAGAAGTACATTATACATAAACGTATATAACAATCACAATACATCTAAACCGTTCCAGTTTTCACCGCCACAGCAAACAAATTTCCAGTACTTACATATAGTATCTTTGTCATAAAAAAAGAAGACTATAAGACCGCTTTTGTACTTGCTGTATATACCCCCCGTTATATTCTAACTATTACATAATTAAAATGTGCCACCGATAAGATGTGCAATCGGTGGGATATATATGAGCTTAGGCGTCTCCATATTCTTTTTTCTTGTTTCTTTTTTTTTCATACTCTCCACCATCCGTTTACCGAGCTAATTTAACTTTATATAACTCCGCCTCCTTTCATACATATATGTATATACTTGTTATGTTTGCTCTTCTATACATGTTTGTACTTTGCTCGCTTTATAACACATACACGAAAAAAAATTGTTGTATCTTCGTTTAAAAGAGCTGTAAATTCGTCGCTCACGCGTGATTTCAGCATGAGCAAAGACATGTATAATATGTAGCGTATATTATAAAACATCGTGAGATATGCTTTATATTTTCTAGTATATAGAAATGAGTTCTTATGCTAGAAAGTTGTGTATATTAGGGAAGTTCTAAAGAATATTGAAAAAAAAGGGTTTTAGAATATGTGTTTTCTTGGACTGATATGTGAACGGGTACATGTACCCATAGTATGGGTTAGCTAATGTGACTGTTATTAAGGCGACACTTTTAGATAAGAAATTTAAAGACAGCTTCCTTTTAAATTATTTCTTTCCTTTTATAATTATTAAAATTTTTGAACAACTTAAGAGTCTTTTTTATAAAAAAAATGTTTTATAAGCAGGTAATTGCTATTGTTATAAAATACTTAATTAAAATCATTCAGCGAAGATAATTAAGATTTCAACAAACTTCAACTTTTATTATCTAAAATAATTTTAAAATAAATTTACAAAATCATATTCTTTGAATTTATTAGATAAAAATTTTTATACAATCTCGTGAACGAAAATATATTTTGAAAATCAACCAAACGAAGCACAACCTATATAAAAATAAAAACCTTCAAAACGTTAAAAAAAAAAATTTTTTGGTAAGTTCACAAGTATCGAGATACATAAAAAGTCAAAGAACTTTGTTCTCCTTGGTATATATACCCTGACCGTGCATGCGAGATATTTCTTGTTTACTCGATAACCATAGACTGCCTCTGCTGCACTTTCTGCTCTCTCTTTATTTCTTTCTTTTTCTCTCGCACCTTCCGCAATATAACAACTGCACGTATGCACAGGCTTGCAACAATAAGACGACTGTGCTTTCGATGCATCGAAATCTTGAAAATTTATTTATTTGGTTTATTTAGAAAAAGATGATGTATCGATTGGTTTTTGAGTTTATAAGATGGAGTTCAAATATAATAAGTATGTATCTAAAAGAATATCAAAGATAACTTTCATTGCAATTTTTCTGTTATAATTATTTTTTTAATTAATTTTTCCAAGTATTATCATTTTAAATTATTTACTAATTTATTAATATAAACAGTTGTATTAAACCAACACGTGTTGAATATACATCATCAGAAAGTTTTTTTTTGAAATATAAACCACTTTAAAATTACAAACATCACATTATTCATTTGGAATATTTTTCTATGGAAAAAAATTTCGACTAGACAAAAATGATATTGTACAAATTACGTATTGTGACTAACACATCCTGTGTATTTAATTCTTTTATTAATGCATCTTTTGTTATTTATCCATATAAGTACAAAAGTTTAGGGACCCAGTCATTAGCATAACAAGTGCACATCTTACGGGTTCACGAGAAAAGTTAATGCGTTTGATGCAAGTTTTTTTTAGATAAAGCATGAATTTCTGTAAATTTCATCTTTTTTTAGAAGAAAAAAGGTGGTTTGAATGAAAGTGGAAAAAGGCAAAAGCGGAGCGAATTAGATAGCGAGCTGTCGTTTCTTTCTTCTGTGTTTCTAGTGTTATGGTAATCACTCGTTTAGAATTATTTTATTTATGTGGGAGAAACAATTGTATTCTTAAAAAAACTCTACTGCTTATAATATTTATTTATCAAAAATATTGGAAAATTTTTTTTTTTTATATTTATTAACAATTTATTTTAACATGAAATCTTGTTTTTTAAAAAATTATGTTGTATTTTTTCTAACTTTTGAACAAATACTTTTAACAGTAAACTGCGAATAGGAGTTTATATGCGATAATTTTAATTTACTGTTTCTAGCATTATATTACAACACTTAAAACCGCGCTTGATTAAAAACATAAACAATTAAATCTTTAACGCTTTATATCATTTCATTATTAAAAAAATTTTCTTGCCAAGCAGTCTATTTAATTCGAAAAAAAATAAAAATCATTAAAATACAAAAAGAAATTCTTTAAGTAAAAAAAAAGTTAAAAAAATACGATAGCAAACATTATAAACATCCACAAAATTTCCCTCACCATAAAAAAATTTCCAAATGTTACAAAGCGCGCGTCCCCCCCTTTCAAAACTTTCCTCCCTCTCTTCAACGTCTAACATTTCGTCAAAAGGTAGGAGGAGCTTGAAGTTTAAGGAAAAACCTCGTGCACGACCCGCGGACCCAACAGAAAACTCCAGCTCGACATCATCGTCAGAACGTTAAAATATAGGCCCCTTTTTATTAATATCGTCTGAAAAATTTTCTCATATACATCAACGTTATAACCACAGGTGTGTTACTATTGCTGGCTTGTTACTGCTGCTGTTTCTGTTGCTGCTGCTGCTGCTGCTACTTCTGCCGTGTATTGCGATATATACTTTACCACCCAAAGCTGATAAGAAATTAACGCGTGACGTCATATAGTAACTGGCGCACAGGTATATGAGCTGTTGCCGAGGCCCATTCCACGTCATTCTTATACTGTCGGTCCTACTACCTTGTGTGTTTTTCATTTTTCTTTGCTAAGTTCTCTCTTTTTTTTTCTTCCTTTTTTTTATTCATTCCTTCTTTTTTATTTTTCAATTCGATCGCTCTCTTTTTGCATTTCGAGTGAGATGGATATGGAAGGGGTCTTATACACACCGAAAGAACACGACGGGAACGAGATGCGAAGCTTTCGTACAAGAGAGGAGGTGAGATTATAGAGTGGCAGAGGAGAAAGTGTACCGAGCGGCATGGGGTGAGTGCTTAATCGACCAAGGGAAGTGAAGCTGATTTATTATTCATTTTGGTATGTCTGTTTATTTATTTTTTATTTTCAATTTTCGTTTGTCGGAGAATTATTGGTATAATCAGTACTTTGGATATCAATAATTTTTAGACGAACTTTTCCATACTTTCAAGACAAACTGTAATTAATAATCGTTCTATTAATAGTAACGTCACCAATTAGTATAATTTATTTTTCTGGATAACGAGGCGATGAAAATCAATTCTCAATTTTCTTTCCAATTTATTCTTTTTTTTTCGTAACTCGTTTTATATTTAGTCAATGGATCGAAAATAAGTCCAGATGTTTTGTTAAATAAGCTCGTGAATTGATTGTTTCAAGAATAATTAGTATAATTAACAACATATGGTTACAATTTAGATACTTATTTAACGACGCTAAAATTAGTGCGAAAAATTTTCGATTCATTAAATTCTTTTGTCGACTTGTGTTTCGTAATATTCTTCAGAATTTCTAAAAATTTATTTACTTGAAAAAAAAAAAGAAATTTTTGGTAATTCCGGTATTGAAGTTTTTTTAAACTTTCAAAAAAAGGCAAAAATTTAACGAAAGAAATACTTTAAACGTTATTTGTTAAAAAATTGTTTTAATTCTAAGATAAAGTTGAAATGCCGATAAGAGCGGTAACGATTGCCATTAAATATTAAATTTATAAAAAATGTCGCACACTTGA
Organism: Anastatus disparis; assembly: GCA_017163975.1. Lineage (NCBI taxonomy): Eukaryota > Metazoa > Arthropoda > Insecta > Hymenoptera > Eupelmidae > Anastatus > Anastatus disparis. The sequence goes on from JAFFSR010000003.1 coordinate 2,850,787, forward strand.
AGCCGTAAAAAATGTAATCTAACGTCTAACCCACATAAAAAAACGTGTAATTTTTTTTAAAAATAACGACGAAAAGATAGCAAAATTAGTTTAGCATAAAAAGCAACAATAAAAAATAAACTTTGATTTGCGCGCTAAACAATTTCCGTTTGCACTTTTCATTACTATACGAAAAAATAAAAAAAATACAAATGGCGCGACATCGTGTGTATAATCGTTGAAAAAAAATAAAGTGAAGAAAAACGAGGCGTCGATTTCACGTGATGACAAAATATGACGCGTGTCATGTATACAATGTATATATAAAAATATACATAAGTTTAAATTCTCCTTATAGGTTACTTCTTTTCATGTGTAAATAACCAAAGTACATGCCAATATTATATATATATATATATTCCGGTATATTTCTCTCGTAGTTATTGCGATTCTTCATCCTCTCGCTGTGGATGTCGGATATCTAGTTATATGTTACGTAACTAGCACGAGTTTAAACGAAAAATTTATACCAGGTATATTTTTCTTCTCTTTTTTTTTCACAGTTATCCTAGTTAATGTAAATCAAGCGCGACGTTCGTCTTTGAGCATATTTCAAACGAGGATATTCTACTTTACTTCTAATGCTTTTCAAAATTTCAAAGTTAATTAAAAAATAAGTTTTAAAAATCGGCGATTAGTACACTCGGTTTAACGGTCCAAACAGTCTTGTCAATCGAGAATTTCATTTCTTTATCAGCTTTCAATTGCCTTTTCTTGATAATTAATATTACTTACTGAAAAATTTATCGGCTAAACCAGCAGATTTAATTTGTCGATCGCCAATTAAAATCTAAAAAGTGAAATCTCATTTTCATACCCATCCATGATAAATTGAATTAATTACTTTCTATACTTTTAATTTCGAGTTACGTTAAACATATTTACATTGCTTCCAAATAAAACAGGTAAAATAATCATCGGCGTATTGTTTGAGTCACAAGTGAGCCGCAAATAATCAATTGTAATAACTGTTCCTTGAAAAATTCCTCTTATGACGTCTCATAAAAAAAAAAAAAAAAAATAACTTGGCCTAACGATTAATTCTTCATATATACCAGGCGTGCTCGTATATATTTTTTCCTTTATTTAATCGACTTATCTGTGGACTGTGAAAACAAGCGACGTTATACAAAGTTCTTTTTTTTTTTTATTTTTTTTCGGCCGTACCTGGTGGTCCCGAACACATGTTGGATGATTATACGTACATATATATGGTTCCCAGGTTTTAAAAGCTTATCGGTATCGTAACCGAGGCCAAGATAACAATTTTTATCATACATTTATTGTCCTTTCTGAAAAAAAAAGAACGAAATATTTCACTTATAATGTGTGTAGCTGTGGTAGCGTTTCTCTTTTTTTTTACTTCAGTTTAGAATTATTAAGCCTTTTGGAGAATCACATTGTGTTTTTAAGTAGCTCTGATATTTTAAATACTGTTTAGTTCAAAAGGTTTTTGTTCGATGGTACGTATCCAGTTTATTTCTTATCGATTTCAACTTATCAATCATATTTACATTTTTAATAATCAATCAATTTTATTAAAATTTAAATTATTCATCAATACAATATTTAAAATTTCATTTTTCAATACGTTCAAATCATTAAAAATCGAGATAAGAATTCTCAATTGTACGTACGATCCATTTTTTTCTTATATCTAAATGAATACGGTTGACTAACACGCGTACTTTCAAAAAGTTAATTATCACGAATCTTAGAGACACGCGTGTGTAATCATCAAAAATATCTTACTGATCAATTAATCAGCTTTTATCGCGAATTCGTTAAACTATTTAATCAACTAAATTAGATCAGATCTCGGCTATTTAAAACTAGCAATATTCGGAAGTTGTCAATACGTAAACTCTACATCGAAACTTACATTTAATATTTTAAAATAAACGTTTTAAAATTTTCCAAGCAAAAAAAAATATGCACAAACTTTCTTCTCTTATTTAACTATCCTTTAACGCCCGCATCCCAACGTAAACGCAAAAAAATTGCATAATCAGAAGAAAAAAATGAGAAAAAAAAGCCGTTATAATTACGCATGAATACAAATTATGAAAGAGAAAAAAAAAAGCTAACGACGGGTTTTTATAATAAAAAATAATTTCCGTAGAGTCATCGCGTCGATCGACGCATTAATTTATAATCCGATAACGATCCGCGAGACGAGAGAGAAGAGCAAATGGAGGTCCTATATAAAATTGCATTTAATATTCATATTTAAATACACATACGCGCGTTTTAAACTATTAGAAAAAATAAACTGCTTGAAAAAAACGTGTTTATTGTATAAGAGCATATAAAAAGGTCTAGAGACATTTAGAATAAAATTGTTCTATTCTTTTACAGTGCGTTTAATCGGTTGTAATTAATAGAAAGGTTGTTCAATTCAATAAGTCGTATTAAATATCATCCGTAATTACGAATAATTATTTGTTAATTTTATTTTCCAACAAGCGCGCGATGAAAAATATTTTAATTAATTATTGTGTTTCTCATTTGTCTTTAAGCCACGACTTTTAATAAAAATATAATTTTTTTCTTCTTTTTTTCAATTGAAAAAATTCTCATGACGTAAATTGTATATCACGAAAGCTCTTCTTTCTTTGAGATTCTTCCATATTTAAGCAGTTGCGCTCGTTATACAGGTGGAAAAATCAACTGAACAAACATAAGCGAGACTCGTTTCGGTTTTAAACTTCTTCTTCTTCTTTTTTTTTTGTTGTTTGTTTAAATTTTAGGGAGCGCCCGATAATAACTCGTCTATAGCCGTAACGAATTTAAAACCATTTCAAACTTTTCTGGCCTTCTAAATGTACAATCTTCTGGAATATTCAACTATTCTTTTCTTTCTTATTTTATTTTTTGCTTTTTTTTTGTTGTATGTTTGTAAACGTCGGAAAGAAAGGTTTTCTCGAAAGTAGTAACCCTATGATTGTTGGAGTTTTAATGCGTTTGAGGATTTGTGTTTACGCAAGAGAGTGCAGTTCTCCGTTGTACCTTTATAAATATTTTGAGCCTCGTAATAACTTTTAATTAACAGGTACTGCTTGTTTAATCAGCGTTTATTGTTAATTTGTAAGTTTTTAAATAAACAGTCAATTGATTTGTTTACGTTTTTAGTTTGATTTTACGCAAATATTTGGATTTTTCTAATTGTAAAAAACCGATTTTTTTATACAGAAAGATGTTTTAGAATTTTATGAACTTATTAAGACGCAAATAGACGGGTAACAATGAAAAAAATATAAATTTTCTTATAAAAAAATTTATATATCGTTTAAAATATAAAAAAAATAAATTGAACAACTAAATTTACAAACTGATAAAAAAGGATCCTCAATTTTCAGATAACCATTTTTTTCACCTTTGAAAAGCATATATTTGCTTTCGGACGTGTTGACATAGGTTACCAGGGAGAATTTTCTTTATCAATATTCCATTTAGGAAAAAACATTTGTAGGAACAGATAAAACCTTGACCGCAAGCATATCCTAGATAAAGAAGAAATTTTCTAGTTCTATAAAACAATCTGCCCTAAAGCAACCGCAATCTTTATCATTATTGCACCTATATGTCATAATCTATGCCAACAAAGATCGGTTATCTTTTAGTTTTAAAACTCGACGAAAAATTTCCACAATAGTTGGATGAATTTTTTCCTTTACTTTGAAATATTTAAAACTGTTTCTTTAAATTTATTTTTACAAAAATAAAATTTAAGTACTTTTTAAAAATTTTTTTAATAATTTTCAAAAAACATACCACAAAATTATATTTATTCTAAAAATTTTCAAATTTCATGTCGCTCCGATCCTCATTCAACCACAAAAATCATTTTTAACCTTAAACCCATTTTTTATTTGTTTGCACCGGCATAAGAATTCTCTAAATTTTACCTTCGCTCCGCAGGAGATGTAAAATACTTGCAATCATACTTTGGACGCTAACTGATAGAAAATCCGCATTTGCTCTCTCGCACTACCCCGATAACAAGCGAGGTCGGTTATTACACATATAAACGCCGACACGTTGCTTCGTTAAAAACACACGTTCGCTCCTCCTTTTAAACTACACATGAAAATATCCTTCGAATGCTTCAACGAAGCAGTATGTCTGTACTATTTTTTTTTTTATATTATCAATTTTTTTTCCTATACATTGTAAGAAAAAATGAGGTAATTAGAATAGAGTTTTGAATTTGCATTAGTTTAAAAAATGAAAGAGTAATTATCAACAATTTATTTCTATGTTATCAATGAGCGCTTTCAAGATAAATTAAACATTGTATTTTCAACATTCGATATTAGAAAATAATTAATCAAACGAGGATTATTAAAAAAATTTAACACTTTATTTAAATCAACTTGAATAGCTTTATTAATAAAGTGAAATTCAACTTTTAACTTAGACATAAATTTTTCTATATTTTTAGTGCCGTCGAAGTAATTTTAAAATTCGTGAGCAAGATAGTGCGACGACTTTGCTTCTACACAAGCGGTGATAGGGAAATCATGTGTATACGTGACACGCTTATTTGCGACTCGAAAACAGCTTCGTTTAAATAAGCGTTTAGTTGAATTTTATTTTAATATTTTTTCATTCGAAAGAAAATAATTTAACGTTAAATTGTAGAAAATCTTATGGGGATATATTATATTTGGGTAATTACGGTTCACTAAAATATTGCGCATATTAACATATTTTTAATGATTATTTTAATACTGCGGTTTTGAGAACGTATCGTACACCGAACGGTTACCTTTGGTTAAAACAATCAATTATGCACCGTCTGCAAAAATTAATTTTATAACTTATTCTAACATACATTCCTTGACTAATATCTGTTTCTCTATTTTATTTTTGCTCTTCTCTTTGAGGCTCAAGTCTACAAGAATGAAGAAACAAACGAAGAAACAACACTCAAGAAGACCAAAGCTTAACCAATGAAGAAAAAAGCGGACGCTATAAAGAGAGCTATCCATCGACAGTATGGTAATGTGTAACACTGTCATGGACTTGCTCTCTTTGTGGATGTCGCTTAATACAACGTAAAGCTTTCGTAAATACGAAAAAAAAATGAAAATTGTGTAAAACCAGTGAAGAAATTAGTGCAACACCCGCATGGATTTGATCATTGAAGATTTTAATATTATCGAAGAAAATGCGAAATTACTTTTTGTTAATTATGTGTTATCGTTAAGTATTTTTTTTCTATTGTCATTAATGTGTTATGGATGTGAGTTTATGAGTTTGGAAAATATTTTGATGTAGCGTTTGAAATTAAATAGTTTTAATTATAAACTTTTTTGTAAAACGCATTTCTGAAGTTTAATGCAGAAAATGAAAATTTTAATGAAGAAATTTTGTATTCAACAACTAGAAAATCATAAAAATTAAGACTTGGAAAAATGTCAATTTCAAACAAAAGCATCTCGCTCATATATTAATTCTGCGAAAAACTTTGCATAAAGAAAAAAAAATCTTTTTATTATAAAGTCTTCGTAAAGTTTAACCTGTTACTCAGGTGAGCGTAAACACCATAAGTACAGGTATACTTTTGAAATGGTTAAAAAAGGGCAGGTTATTGAACCTCAATAGCGTAAAGTTGATTAGACCTGGGGGAGAGAGAGAGAGAGCGCAATAACTCGCTCTCTCAACGTATGTGCGTATGTACTGCTAAATGGCGTTAAGCTACAAAAGTTCTTATTACTCCTTTCTTATGCATATATACTCCTTTTTTTACTTACTTTTTATTTTATATTTTTTTTTCTTTTCTTTTCTTTTGTGGTGTATGAGTTTATGGCGAGCTCAGAGTCGTTGTTTCAACGTCTGGTGCTACATACACGGCAGAAGTGATGGAGAATAGTAAAAATCGGTTACAGACCTTGAACGGTTAATTGACGATTGTGATTTTTATTGTTTCAATATATAAGACTATATAATGTTTGACAATATTTCTGAATCTACTCTATTTTATTTAAATTTTATTTAGAGAATTTTTCTGTTGAGAATAAAATTTATTTTTATAATTTTCATTAATTAAAATAAAGCAATTTTTGAGTAAATTCGTTAAATAAACACAAGTTTGGTTAAGTATAAAATGTATTCTTAATAATTTAAAAAATTTCTTTTATGTATAAATATATTTTCAATGAATATTCAGTAAAGTCAATATAAATTAGTTGACTTTATAATCAAACAATAAATACCATAATTGTAAATAATTGAAAAAACTTTATCTTTTAATGTAAAAATAATTTATAAATATGTAACGTAATTTTGTACCATCTTAAGAAACCGTGTATACTTCAACCATTGTACAAAGTAACTTTGAGTAAAATATATTTTTCAAACTATACATGCAAATTTTCTCCTCAGACATATGGGCTTTTTCAATCGCTACAATAAAATCCAAACAATACGGGCCGACCTTATTACACTTTTATCAAGACGTATATATTCTTTAAAATAATACCTATCATAATTTCAAGTAAAATACACGTTTGACCATTACGGTTTGATATTTAAACGACATTGTAGATTTTGAAATACATTATTGATTCGTTTTACATATTTTTTTTTTTTCAGAAAAAGTACGTCTTGTTTTGAAAGTCAACCATATGAAATTGCGTAATTTTTCTTTTAATCAATTTGCTGACGTATGTCGATAAACCGATGAAAAATGTGTATAAAAATAACGAAAAATAGAGCAGACGTTATTTTCTAAAATGTATTTTTAGCATTTTAGTAATTTATGTACCACGTTTCAAGATTACTGTTTGAACGAAATTGTTTTAACTTAACGCGCCACTTGAAGATTAAATAAAAATTACAATTGAAAATGTGCTCTTGGAAATTGATAAAGCAAAACGATCTTTGGCGCAATGCCTCATTTCTTTTTCACGCGCGCTTATAAAAGTGTAACGATGTTACCTTGACGAAAAGAAGACGAAATAAAATTATTAATTTTTTTTTTTCAAAACGTATCACATACGAAAAATTAAAAGAGCTTAATAGCTATTTTAATTCGTCAAGCCAAGCGTGTGTGTATACGATGTTTTACTGGCACCAGACAGCAAATACAAAGATTATTAGCTTTGATAAGAGTACGCGTCGAGTAATGGTATTATGTGTATAAAAATTTAAAAAAAAGAAAGAAAGAAAGAATTATATGAAAGGATGGCTTTGCAATCATCATAAATAATTCGCCTTAATTATATCGCAAAGAGTGATAAATTTTTCGCGTGCTTTGACTGTTTCTAAGCGCCCGTAACTGACTGAATATTCTTTTTTGTATTCAATTATTCTTAAGCATTCAATTTTTATCATTTTCCAAGCGACACCGTATAGAAAATGATTTCACAAATGAATTTTCACCCAAAATATTTTTTTTTATGTATGCTCAACATTGTGAAACAAATTCTAAATATGAAGAATTTCCTTTTATTAAAGAAAAGAATAAAAAGAAACGAGTGCTTTTTATCTCTTGGGCACAATCGTTTAAAACGTTATCTCGCCGTGATACCACGAAAAAGATCGCTAACTCCGCGTCGTCACATTATGTGCGAGCTAAACAGACACGTTGCTGGATTTTTTTTTCATTGCTCTGGAAATTTATGCTCGTCTTTGGGTTTGCTTGTTCTATATATGTGTATCTCTTTTTTATATAACCGTTCGTTTTAGAGTTTATGTACTTAAGAGGCGAAATGAGGAGACGTTGATCAAATGTAATTTTAAGTCATGCTAAATATTATAAATTGTTATAAATGTATGGACTTTTTAAATAAATTTATTGGTTTTATTATAATAACAATTTATTTTTTTTATTTCATTTACAGCACAAATGATTTTTTTCGTAATTAGGTAAAAGTTAATCAACTGTCAATTTAAATCTTATTACCGTACAGTAAAAGAAAAAAATACATCTCCTGTCACACTAGAAAAGCCTTTTTGAACTCAAAGATATGTTTAAAATATCTTGGAAGAGCACTAAATTAATCAAGTTTAACGCTTGGCGTTACGGAAAATTAAAGAAATTTCTCCGCTTACGACACGCGTGTAATAAAGATATTGAATTTATTTGTATAAATATTTATTCGAATTTCCCATACGTTTATGACTGAACTTTCTTTAACATTTATAATTGCATTTTGAATAAGTTAATTTCATGAAATTTAAATTAACATAATTATCAACAATTTTTATTTTTATACAAAAAAATCGCTTTTTCAAACAGTATAATTATTTTTGCTAATCCATTCATATCTAAAAATTGAAAATGAAAGAGGAAAAAAGCTTAGAAATCGTCATATCTTGGTCTGAATGAGTCTTAGCATCAATAACTAAAGTATGAGGACAGGTGCGGCAAGAGTACTGAAAACAAAGTCGCGAAATATTTCATAAGGACGCGTTAAATGAAGTCGCGTGCGATACGAGTGCCATTGTCGGGGCAAATATATATGCTAGAAAGTCCGTATTATGTATGAATGTAAGTTGAGTTTTAGCAAAGGCTTCAATGAACCAAAGGTGTCCTTGTGTTGTTTTTTTTTTCTATAAGCTCGAGGAAAGCGAAACATATTTCATTCTTAAAAAATATACTAGGTTTGTTACACGATGTATTAGTTGGCTTTGAAACTTTTGAATGACGCTTCTGCTTTCACTTGTACTTGTTGTATTGTATGTTGTAGGTATTGTTTTGACAATGTGTATTATTGTTTTCAATTTTAGAAATTTTTTAATAAAATTTTATTGATGTACAATTTTTGTGTTTTATTTATTTAATACCTGCTATATTGAATAAATGTCTCATTAAAATGTTAATGGAAAATTAATGAAATAAACTTTGATTTTCGTAATTAGTACGAATGCTTACGTTGATCAATTTAAAAAAATTTTTAATTAGAAATATACCTAATAACTGGAAATTAGTGTTAGAAATAAAGAGTTGCGATTGCGTGATACGATAGTCACTTTTACCGATAAAAACTTGAACCTTATCTTCTTTACCTAGATGTACACAAGTTACGATGAAAATTCCAAAGGTGTAGGATCAATTTTTTCTTTAACTATTAATTTAACAAGAATAGCTTACGTATGTAAAATTTGTATAATAAGATCCGATAGTTTACTAAAGATCTTTTTGTTTTTGTTTAATCATATTAAAAATTAAATCAACAATTTTTATATTAATTTGTAGATTTTAACTACAAAATAATAAATAGTTTGTTCTGATTCTTTACTGTTATTACGAATAGATAAGTTTATTAAATTTATGACTGTAGATCGTGTGATTACAAAATATAAAAATAAAATCCTTTGTTATTTCTAATTATTAATGACTCGTAAAGATTGTATATATTATAAGATATATTATCCATTTAGCACTTAAAAATTCATGTAACACTGTTACTGCTTTCATAAGTAATACGAAAATTCTTCAATTATTGCTTCACCAATTTTTTATTTTTCAATTCAAGTAATCGGTAATCTATCTCAAGGTTATTCTTTTATTAAAATAAATATAATCTGCTATTTCGAATTTACCGCCTTGTAATTGCAGCGGCGCTGCGTTCGCATGGTTGACCGACCATCAGTATTGTTGTTCGCTCGGATATAAATATTATTTATTAAAATATGTCAGACGCAATGTCTATATCAAGTCGTCGTTCTAAGTAAGAATTTTTTTATATTTTTTAAAATATTTTACAATTTAAAAAACTTAGAAATCTTTTCTTACAGTGTTTAAATTAAAGATAAAATTCTTTTATTAATTTTACAATTTTGTGAGGTTATGTTATGAATGATTTGTATTTGAAGTGTATTTGATATTTTTTTAATATTTCAATGTAATGTAATGTAATTATTTTAAAATTGCATAATTTTTCTTGTCAAAGCATCAAGGTTGGAGTTGGAGCAATAGTATGCGAGGAAGCTATATTAAAAGGGGACATAACCATTGGTCCTCGCACAGTAGTTCATCCTCGAGCAAGTATTATTGCTGAAGCTGGTCCAATTATTATTGGAGAAGGAAATATAATCGAGGAAATGGCAACTATAATAAACAAGTAATAAATTATTAAAACTATTCTAAAGTATTGCACTCACCATATTCAAATAATTTATATTATAATCAATACTTTTGTTGATTCAGGATATCTTCGGAGCAAGGTGCGACACCTGTTCAAATTATTGGAAATTATAATGTATTTGAAGTAGATTGTACTTGTGAAGCATCTAAAGTTGGTGATAATAATATTTTAGAGAGCAAAGGTAATATAGAAAGATACTGTAAATACTTATGTCAATTGAAATTTATACAAATCCTATATTGAACTGTAATATACATTTTACATTTTAGCATTTGTTAGTAAAGAAGTAGAATTAACAAATGGTTGTATTATTGGGACTGCCTGTCAGCTAACAGAAAGAGAAACTGTGACTGAAAACACTATAATATACGGTAGTCAATGTCAACGAAGAGAAATGAATGTCCAACCTTATGTAAGTTACAATCTGTAAAAAAATGTTTTCATCCATAGTAAATCATTTTAAAAATTATTCAAAAATTAATATTATCTTTCAGCCGCAATATGGACAATTGGACTATCTTATGAAAATTCTGCCCAATTACCATCATATTTATAAACCAAATATGAAACCACCAGTTAAAAGCGAACCACATTCGTAATATCTTATGCGAAATATTAAAATTAAAATAATTGTACAGTATTTTAAAGAATTTTTTAGTTTTATTTATAAAAATTATTTTATCACACATATGTTTTGGATGCTAAAGTCCATCCATGCATAATGTAGAAATCTATTATTTTATTTTCCCTACGATGAACTAGATGGCACTGCATTAAGCTTTTTCAATCATTTACAATTTATTATTTCTAATATTGTAGTATTTATTGTTTAGTTATAAAGTCAACTGATTTACACTAACTTTATTTAATATTTGTTAAAAATATATTTATACATAACGTTTAAATTGTTAAGAATACATTTATACTTAACAAAACTTGCATTCATTTGATGAATTTATTCAAAAACCACTTTATTCTAATAAGTAAAAGTTCTAAAAATAAATTTCATTTTTCAAATGCTTAACTGAAATATTTTCAAAATTTATATAATTATAAATGTTTTTGGATTTATTTTTTATTTTGTTATTAAAAAACTACTTCATTTTTTAATTATATATTTAGCAATATTTATAAACTTAATAAAATAAATATATAATTTTGATAATTATGAAAGATTCAAATTCAGTCACTGTAAAAATAACTTTAACAATTAGGTATATCTCAGCCCTTTTCCATTCCCCTTTCTATAATGGACGCGTAGAGGAAAAAGTAACGCGATCAAAAAGCTGTCATATTTTGACATCTATAAAGGGCGAGAAGCGAGGATAAAATGATTTTTCGTAGTACTTTTATACGAGCATAACGACAGCGAAAGGGGAAATTCTGGGAACTAATAAAGATACTTTTTACAAAGAGAGATTGACGGTACGGAACATTTAGTTCGTAAATGTTATTTAAAAATTAAATTCTGAACAAATAATTTTAAATAAATGATAAAAAAAATCTTTTATTTTTTACGTCATACGAAAATTTTATTTTTCTATGTCTTATAATAAATCCTCAAAACTATAACATACAAAACTATCGACTCAAAAATACGATTTTAATATTAATTTATATAATCATAAAAAGGCTATGAATTAATAATAACGAATAAAGTTACAATGAGACTTTGATTAAATGTAATTGCATATGAATTTAAGTTTTATACCTTGAAATTTGTACAAAAGACTATGAATAATGTGTTTGCAAAATTTCCATTTGATACAATGAATAATAATAGAAATGAAAATAAAATATTCTCTCGTTTTTCCTTTCTCGCAGCGCACAGCTAATAATTTCAAAAGCAACTGTAAAATCTCATTTACAAAATCCGACACGCTCTTCACCAAATAAGCATTACTGCTCTTATAAAAGCAGCAGCAGCAGTGTTGTTTCGCCAATTTCCCAAACTCGCGTTTCTCTCAACTCCCTCATTTGGACGTCTTGCTATCATCACGCCGCCATTGTTTCCAAGACCTTAATGCGCGCGAGCAAATGCATTTAACAATGGAGCAAGGGAGAGAGAGAGAGAGGAAACAAGTTTGCTCATTAGCATAATCACGTCACAAAGTCGTCTGCGCGTTGTTGCTCTCTTTCTCCTTTAAAGGCCCCTTTTGCACATTTTACGGCTGGTTTCATCCCCAACTCATTGTGTGTATGTATGTATATAGATACATATATTCAAGGATAGTTTGAGGGCGGTACCGATTTGCGCTGTTTACAGAAGCGTAGATCAGATTTACGGAGATATTCATTGTTGCAATTGAATTTCTTACTATATACTTTATATATATAAGGGGAAGGGGAATCATAACTTTTAAAGGGTATTATCATTTTCAGGGCGTTTGTTTTATTATATGTAGTACGTTGAGCTCGATCATCGCGCACCGCGATACGTTAGATGATGTAAGGTTTTTCAAAAGTGGCACTTGAGTGATGGCCTGTAAATTGCTTGGGACTATATTTGCATTTCTATGCAAGTATATATATGTTTAAATGTTTACATTATAATAAATGGACATTATGTAAAATACAAAGGAAAATTATATTTTAATAAAGTATGTTCAATTTTTTTTTGTTGAGTGTATTATTACTTATTTGAAAAACGATTTTTTGAAAATTAACAATAACAATTGACATGCAGTTCATTTATTCTGATCATATATTGATGGATGTCATTATAAAATTTTTATTGGTAAGAACGAATATATTTATAAAAGTTACCTATTTTTTATAATAAATACCTAAATATTTTCATTTGATATTTCTTTATAGTATACAATGGCTAATAAACATAACCTATTAATAAATTAACGATATTCATAAACTAAGAAATATTTACAAAAAGTACCATTTTAAAGTTAACTTTTTAATAATTTAAAGTTAAAGAGATTATTTTAAAAAAGATAAAAATTAAAACAAGTACTTACTTTTAAAGCAGCACTTACAACGTTACCACCTCCGTCGATTCACAAATCCTTAACAATCGCTAATTCCCTTGTGACTTCGTGTCACAATCCAAAGTGTTATCCTTACAATTCTGTATAATAAATCCGTATATACGCACTCTTTTCATTCTTGTCCTTCCACGTATAGATTTCAAACACACGAGGGACGACATGCACTTCAAGACAACAATAGAAACGTTACACAGGCCGGCACGTTGCGCTTTGCCATGGCTGTCCGTTTTTTTTTTGACGAGCGGTATGAGCGCATAGTGCGATTTGGAATAAAGCGCGAAAAGTTAAAACACCCAGAAGGGTCTTTCTCTCTCTCTCTTTCTCTCTTGTCTTTCAACTGTTCGTCACGCCAATTATACGTATAGTTACAACAATGCTATAATAGTGACTCGAAGTAAGATGATTCGATATTTTAGGATACAAATTTTCTAAGAAATTATATAGGAATTGTGAATTTACTGTGAAATAGTACGACTGTTAAAAAGTAGAAAATCTAATAAGTCATATATAAAAAAGTTATGTTCATAAGTAATACTAATGAATTTTTTAAAATTTATTTTTAATTTCATTAACTTAAAAAAATAATTCATTTAATTGAATTAATTATCATAATATAGTAATTTTATTTGAAATATATGTAGAAATCTCAATATGAAAAAGATAAAAATTACCTAAAAAATCGTGAAAGCATTTCTATTATTAAACTTTTATAGAAAAAAATGTAAATAATGAAAATCTTTAAGTTGAGGTCGTTAATGGCTCAGTCAGTAGAGCGATGGATTCATGAACTCGAGGATCCGAGTTCGAATCCCGCTACCGGCTGATTGCTATAAGTACCACTGTATATATGTTACATGTGCTTTGTTCACAAACACACTGACAACCTCCATCGCTAATTAGCATCGTAATGATAGCATAAATAAAGCGACGTTAAATAAAGTAAAAAAATAGTATTTCGTTTATATTAGTCGTTTTCTTTTTATTATTTTATTGGCCTGTGGTTGGCTTTTTCTTTGAGCTATACCTTAGGCCATCACCAGGTAAATTGATTGTGCCTGGTGCGATCAAATCACCAGGATTTACAGCCTGTAACAGCATGATGAGCCGAGTTGCTTCGAGTGACCGAAGTAACAACGCCACTTGGTGCTAAAAAAATTAAAATGATGAATTAATTTTTACCTCCGTCGCTAATTAGCATCGCAATGATCGTATAAATACAGCAACGTAAAAAAAAGATTAATGTCTTTGTAATCAATAATTAAAAAACTTTTTATTTTCAATATTTATTTTATATGTATTTATCTATAACAATATATCAGAAATTCTTAATGTAAATTAAATGATACTATCTACAATATGACATTTATTATCCTACTTAATGCGCATTATGACAAGGAATACTTCAACAATAATTAATGAATCTTTTTTTTCTTCTTTCCATGACAACAAATTTATTCCTTCGACATTTTGCCATTCTCTTTTTTTTTTAACAAAAAAAAAAGAACATAAAATCTGCACCTCAAGCCATTAAAAGCTTTTGTAAGCCCTGAAGCACGTCGCCGGCTATTAATACAAAAATTAATCTACAGACGACTCTCCTTCGTATATACACGCGCACACCGCGAAGCTCTTCGTCAATTTGACGGTTTTGGGACCGCCCATTAAGCTTTTACCCTAAAGGAGTACAGCAGCACTTCCGCTATTTTTTTTTCTTCTTCTCCATACAACATACGAGCGCACACGCGCTTCTTTCATAAAGCACCGCTCTTGTAATACGCACACCCACACGCGCTAAAAATCCATCGAAATAAACATCAAAAGAAATGGTTATTTATCATAAGATACGAATGACTTTTTCGTTGCTTTTTTTGCAGAAAGAATATATACGCGGGGGGGAGAAAAGCTTTGAAGGATTTATTATGCAAGCTGATATATGGGACTTTTTTTTAACAATGCGTGTAATTTTTTCGAGGTTGTTATATTTTGAGAGATTACGTATGTTGAGGATTGCTTAGATGTTTAATCATACGTAAATATTTACTTGTTTTTGCTAATTATTTTTAAAAATAAAATAATTGTTGCAATCTTTATTTGAAAACTTTTAATACAGTAATTTAGCAGTATCAATTTATTAATATCGTTTAAGGGGATGTAAAATACCGACAATTACAGTTTTCCAAATTTTTGGTTCTTGATCTAAAACTATTTAAAATATTTAAAAAAATTTGTTAATCAAGATGAAAAATCTGAAAAACAGCAATGTTAATAACTGTGTATAAACCATATATCCTATTACAATATCTTGATTAAAAAAAAAACTAAGATGTTGATGTCATGATAAACTTTCCATATTATCAATCATTTTTGGTGTTAAAAAAAAACAATGATTTCACGGTTAGAAATATTAACAGACAAAGTCTGCTAAAAATAGTTAACAGACAAAAATGTCTGTTACTTTGACAGACAAAATGTCTTTAAAAGATTTAACAAAAAAATGTCTGTTAAATTTTTACACTTGATACAATACAGGACACTTTCATAATCAACTGACATAAAGTCTGTTAAATCAACACATCCTTGTCTGTTGCTTCAACAGATTAGGGTAACAGATAAAAAATGTTAACAGACTACACAATTGTTTTTAACTATGCTTTTTTATTTAAACGTTTGAAACTAAAAATTTAAAAATACAATGTGGTATAAATTTAATTACGATACATACTTGTTAATATTTATAATAATTTTTTTTTTTAATGTATTTTTCCATAAAACTGCATTTCTTCTACACTTGGATATTGCGAATAAAGTAAAATGCTTACAGTAAAGCCATGCATTACATAGCGTCGCGTCTATATATCCTATGAATTATCGCGTCGCGTCATAAAGCCGTGAATCATTTACAAAAATATATAAATCGGCATGCGTATCGAATCGATTTTCAGATATTCTTGAAAAAAAAAAAAAAATTTAAAGAAAAAAATAAGGACACGACTCCTTTTCTCGCCCATCCCTTAACTTCACGCCTGGTTAAACTCGTTCGCGCGATTCTTAAATACGGCTGACTTGGCTTTTTCGTATTTAACTTTCAAATATATTTTTACACCCTTTTACATTTTAATGCTGCCTGTATTATACTTCGTAATGTTACTTCTATATGCGATTTTAAGCAAACCTGCTGTGACTTTTAGTTTATGTAGCTTAGAGCGTAAATATATTTTCTACATGTTGGAATTTCGTTGATAAGAAAAATATTAATTTTTTGTTAAACTTTGTTATTTGTTTGTATGTAATGAGGCCTAGTAACGTCAGGACATCAAGTATTAAACTATCTTCTTAATATCTGCATCTATGCAAATGAAGAATTTTTTTTACACTAAAATAAGTGAGAAAAATAAAATTTTCCATTAGAAAATTGTATAAACTAAAATTCATTAGGATATTCCTAAAATAATGTCAAACCCTCATTACATCATACTTGAGCAGAAATTAAACGCACCCATTGCATCCTATCACATTATCTTTCACACAGCAAGCAAATAACAATAAAATCTTTACCGCCACCGTATATACACAATATCACAATGGCCTCCTACGTAGAAAGCGGTATCCTTTAACGTTTATCCTTTTTCTTTTTTGTTGCAATTTCGTATTCGTTATTCGGCTGCTGTCAAAGAATCACGCGTGCTGTGGGCTATGCCAAAATCCATACACGCAAATCTCGTGTTATAACATATATACCAAATACTTGGAAAAACTTCATGGGCGCATATGTAATAACAGAATATCGTACACCAATGGAACAAAGGGATATTTCTTCTTTTTTTTTTTTCTTATTCGGCATTGACGTGCTGTCTTGGGCAACCCACAAATAACGTCCTTGCGCATCGTCGATCACATAAATGATCAACTTATTCGAGTATGAATTCTTATGTATTTATGCTATTCCATATACATTTTTCTTTTATTTTTCTTTTCCGTAAAATGTATATTGTTTCTATTTTCGCAACAATGATAAATTATTTTTTTAAATGTTGATAAAAATCAATAAAAATTAAAAACAAATAACTGATTAAGTTATTATAGTATTTGTCAAAGGAATAATTTCTTTGATATTTATAAAATAATTTCAAAAAATTTATTTATTAATCAATTAATTGTTTATTCATTAATAATTAAGATTTTAATTTATAAAAATTATATTATCAAATCTCTTAAAATTATTTTTAATTTATATCAATTTAACTAAAAGAAAAAAAAACAAGTATTCGATTAACAAATTAATTACGTCTGAAAACACCCACATTGCCAAAAAAAAATAATACGAAGGGAAATGAATTTCCGTGTCACATATCAATTAAACATATATCCGCCGCCTGTCATCGACGGCAAAGAAGGAACCTCTTAAAAAAAAAAGATCGGTCGCATCGACATCAAAAGGACGCACAACTTGTACATTCAAGATGCAGGACCTCGTGCCCGTCTCGCTCAAAGTTTTTCGGGCTTTGCCGTCGCGTCGTATGCTGTTTTGTTGATGTGCAGAAAACGCAACGGAATGTACCGAATGTATCATATCTAATTTGTCGGCGTTTTATAATACTTTCTTTTGTCGGTTGTTTTTTTTTTCGATTGATTATTGTTCGCATGTTTATAAACGTGTGCATATATGAGAATACATAGACGTGAACTTTAGCTTTATTACTTTTTCATTTCTTGAAAATGACTCTGATGACGTTTTTATTTGAGAAACTTTTTATAATGCGTACGTGCGAGTTATAAGCTTACGAAAAAAAAAGTTAATTACGTATGCGCTTGATGATTTTTTTTTCGGCTATGAAAGAATTCGTTCTCAAATGCATGATCATGATCTACACAAGTGCAGTAGCTATAAAAATTTCTTTTTATTTTCTTTTGTCGTTAAATTAGTTCTCATTGTGAGAATGGAACGAACAGCCTTGTAGATTATAATCTGAGTTTATGTTTCGTTTTTTATGACAATACTTAGAACTTACTACACGAATTAACGATTTATGGAAAAGTAACAGTATAAAGTTTTACAGTTAATACTTTAATGATGTTTGTAAGTCAACAATGTTAGTAAACTTTGATAAAAGTTCGTCGGTTAGGTTTTTTTTTATTATTATAATCTTGGCTAATAAAATCAATGCATCGAATTTATGATTTCTATTAAAAATTAAGAATACATCGAATGCATTTTTCATTGTTCATTAAAAAATTATTGGTTTTAACAAACAATAACGCAGCAGTCTTCGCTTATAAAAAAATAAAAAATTTTATCACACTGATTTTTATTATAATGTGATCTATATGATGTAATCGCCTACAGAATATTTTTCAGATGAAGAATAACTTTATTTTTTTTTCTTCTTTAACGTCGCTATATTTATGCTATTTTTTAATACTAATCAGCGACGGAGCTCGTGTGTTTGTGAAGAAAGCACATGTAACGTACAGTGGTGCTTGTATCAATCGGCTGCCGAGAGCGGGATTCGAACTCAGAACCTTGAGATTACGAATCCAACGCTCTACCGACTGAGCCACTCACCGGCTCATCGAATTTCTTTAAATAATATTAAAAAATATTCAATTTATTTTTCTATGTTATGAGTATAATTTTTATTCATTATGTTAACATGAACACGGAAATTGCTATTTATTTTTTAGTTCAATAAGTTATTAATTTTTAAATGTGTAATAAAAAATGTTAGCGGTCAAAGACTTTTTGACATTTTTATTAAAAAAATACTTCAAAATAATCTAATATCCTAAATTTGTTTTACACTAATCACCCTTGTACAAATCACAACACATTCTAAAAAAAGATTCATTTAAAACATATTTCAACCGAAATTCTTTGTAGCTGTCAACATCAAATACGACTCGACAACATTCTTATCATTGTATATTTAATGCTCCACCGATGTTACCTAACGTTTTTTTTTCTTATTCGAATCTAACGATATGATTTAAAATTACAGAACTCCGCCTCGTAGTCGTGTTAATAAAGACTCTTTACCCTTTAAAAAAAGGAAAAAGAGAGAGAAAGACATCTTTACCGCCAAAGACATGTGAGAAACGACAAATTGGGGAGGAAAGCTATTTGCGGCTGATCTGAGTATAACGCGTTACATGCTTGGTGGAAAAAAAAAAGGGAAAAAAAAAATTAATAAAAACTAAAAGTTTCGTCACGCGCTGCCGGCACGCAAGAGATTCCAAGTGTCTAGAGATGTTTAGTGTATTTTTGTAATGCTAAGAGAGGAAGGGAAACGAACAAATGAACTCTTTCAGATGTGAGAAATTTATCGATTAGTAAAATGTTCCTCGCTCCAATTGACGCATGTGTGATTGGTTTTTATGCTTCTTTTTTTTTTGGTTTTGTTTTAAGAAAGAGGTGGAACATTTAGGTTTGAGTTTTAAATTGAAATTTAATTTTGAAATGAGACTCACTTATTTTTAGGAAAGGAATCAGTTAAATCTTATATAATATTCAAAGTTTAAAAACTGTAAAAAAACTTTTTTTTAAATTGTTAAAATGATTTATTTGTGAAAATGTTGTTTTTATTAAAAAAAATAATTTTGTAAAATTTTCATAATTTATTATAATAAAATAATCTAGCCAAACTTATAAATTATAAAATAATTTAAAATTTATTCTCAATTTTTTGTAAAATTTAAAAACTTTCAAACTAACTCTTTTCAAAATAAAAAATAAAAAAAATAGAACAATCATTTATTTTTAAAGATATTACTTTATTAAGCCCACATTTTAGTAATTTTTTAAAAGTAGTCTAATTAAGTCATTCAATCATCCTCTTAAAGAGGTGCCACCGAACAACATCAGCCCAATTACGGAAAATTCTCTAGCGCTTACTAAAATTTATTTTCCATAAACGCGCTTTAAAGAAAAAAGAAAATAAATACATAAATAATTTACTTCTGACACCTAACAACCACATACATGTATATAATTACGAAAAGAAGAGAAAAAAAACATTGTGAACCCTTTAAAAAAGAACTTTCAAAAAAACTCCCTCCAAACAAACCATCGGAAAACATTCTTGCTTAAAGTTTAAAAATAACAGGCCTGAGACAAATAGCTCTCTCTCTCCTCGTTTCGTCTCTCGTGTTTTAAAGAGTTTTTCGCGCTCACGCGTATCGCTCCTCCGTATGTATAACGAAACAAGCCGCTAAATAGTCAGTTTAGATGTATGTGCATAAGCAAAACTTAAATCAAGTTAACTGGCCGCAACAGCTAAAGAGATGTGTGTACAAGTAAAACTTGCATGGAGTAATGGCAATTGCGCGTGAAATGAACGCGGCAAAGCGTAACCACGAGGATTTTACGTTTAAGAAAAACGTCGAAATAAGAATGTTTTTGTTGTATTTCCTTTTTTTTTTCTTAAGTCACTGATTAATCGAGGCTCGTTAAAAAATGGAAAGTAATATTCGAGGAAATGAACGCACGCGAGATGAATGCAGCTCAGAGGGCTTTCATGGATCATGAAGTTTAAAGGATGCTTTTTGTATAAGAAGCATAAGAAAGCTGAAAATTTTTGGGGGTGCAATTAAAATTTTTATGGGGTGTTCGTGATGTGTACATAAAGTAAAAAATATGTTTACGTAGATAATCGAAGAGGTCTTTAAAGAAAAGGTATAGAAGTTGATTTTAGTATTAGAATGTCCATCACTTATTATTTCATTTTATTACAATACATCTTTTTTTCAATTTAAAAATGAATGTGCCTTGTTTTAAAAATCTTGTCATTCTTTGTTTATTATTAGCTTAAAATATAATACGAATGAAAATTGAAATTTGTCTATGCAATGCATATTTAAAGAAACCTACTTCGTCATTGTCAAATTTAACGATATAATTAAATCTAACAATATTATATTATTGGATGTTCTTTATTCATAATTTAACAGTAATTTTATTAGCTATAAATGTTATCGTCTGTCTGAGTTTAACAATTATTCTATTGATATTTTGCAAAGCAAAACTTTTCATATAATTCAAACAACTTCAAAACTTTACTTTTTATATAACTTTTAAAAAGTACATCAATTAATTTGATGAATTATTATATTATTAATGAAGAAAATTAAAAAATTCAATTGAACGCATTCAGTGCGCTACAAAATTCAAAACATCTTTATCCTGTAAACTTTTGGATGAATCGCTTTATATACATAAATTATAAAACTAATTTCTGATTCTGTGCATTCAAATATAATACATGATATTAAGAAAATTAAAAATACGCTTATACAATACTATCGCAATATTACTTCATGCAATAATTTCTCTCCTCTCCCATGCAAAACAATTATCGGCATTGCGCAAATGCTCGCGTAATAACGCACGTATCGGACAAACGAATTTTCACAATTACATTATTCATCTTTAAATACGTAGGTGCGGAAAATACGCATACGACAATCATATACAAAAAAAAAACGTAACGTTATATTATGAATAAGAAACACACTTAGAGAGAAGAAAAAAACAGGCAGGTAGTAAGAGAAAATAACCAATAACGTGCATTTAAGTATAGAGTAGTTATAGGCACTGCGTAAATGTAGTCCGGTTAATCCATTACTTCAGCGTGTGTGCGTATACGTGTGCGACAAAATGTTCTTATTTATTCGGCCGTCGAACGCCCACTAATTTTCCTAGTCGTCAATTTGACACAAGAGACACACGCGTACGTGGACGACGACATGCGAATTCCCTTTTCTTTTTTTTATTTATTTTTTTTATTTTATACACCAGGAATATTAGTATACGCTTAACGCGACATATGTATTATTCTACAACCTTGAGTAACATAAAAGAGAGTCGACGACGGTAAAACTACTTGCAAGTTAAATGTTCGATTTATGCGAGGTTGTTGATGTATAGTTTAGCGCGAAGAAAAAAAAAATAAAGAGAGAAACATTTTTTTTTTACACTTTAGCTACTGCTTTAGCTTCTTTAATTACGCTTTTGTCTGCATGCGACTATATTGCGGAATATTTTATTTAGACTGTAAGCATAGGTATACTGCGTAAGCTTGCATGGAATTGTTGTCACGTTAAACTATTTTACCAGGTAAGTATCCAGAAGCTTTGAATTTTCTTTGTTTGATTTGTTCACAAGGAATATAAAAAGAATAATTCTATAAAAAGAAGGTAGCGGTTTAATTAGAATTACTTTTAAAATATTAAATTAAATTTTTTCGTAGAAAATAGAATCCACAAATTAAATATTTTATTAACATTATAAATGAATTTGATCGTATCTGTTGATATTGATAATTAATATAATTTTATTGTATTTTTTAATATAAATAATCAGTAAAATAAAAACTAAAAAAATTTTTTAATACATCATACAATTTGACATGAAATTTGTATCCGGGAAATGCAAATTTATCAACACCCTTCATCGCAATCAACGACAAGCAAAGCTCTAAGGCCACACATTAGAGTAAAAGGTGATAAACGATATAAATAAACTCGAGGCCAAAAATATCCCCGAAAAAGTATATCCTTTTATACGATGGCGTTGGTGGTGGTGTCATCATCTTCGGACGATAAACTAGAAGGTAATTAAACTACTAGTCTTCTACTCATAAAGTTCTTCTACTCGTCCACACGTGCGTAACCTTGCACCCCAAAAGAAGAAAAAGAGAAGAAGGAGAAGAAGAAGAAAAAAAATATCTACTACGGTTCCTTTTTACTCGCAAAGATTTAAAGCCGTCTGAGCATTCAAATATCGTGTGCCAAAAGATTTTTTTTTCAGCTTTTTTTTTCTAAAGAACTAACAGTAGGCGGGCTTTAAAGGCTTGCAAGTTTGCTAAGTGCTTACAACAGACAGGCATTACCGCCACGCGAAATGGCCTGTCTAATTTGTCGACTGACTCGAGGAAGAAGAGTAAACTTTAAAGTAAAGCATTTGATTTTAGAAGGAAAGTGATATACAAGAAGGAAAAAAAAAATTCCATTATGAAAATTGAATTGATGATTTGCATGATAAAATCACATCGATAACGGTATGAAATCAATAGTTATACGATACACTTATTTATATTCAATTTTTTTTTAGAATTACAATACCTCAAAAAGTTTACTTTTATTAAACGTGTTTTCTGGTAATACTAATACCTGAAAGTACAAATAATCTGATAATTTTATAAAGGTATCAAATGAATGCAATGACTCAAATAATACTAATTTTATTCAATCTTTTTTGACAGTTTGTATATGTATCTTTGTAATTGAAAAAAAATAAATTCATACTAGATTTTTCAAATATCAAAAATTAATTGTTCATCATTAACAAGGTGCCGGTTCACAATATTTTTTAAAATTTTATTTATCGTCACTGTATTTATGCTGTCATTGCAATGCTAACGAACGACGGAGGATTTTCAGTGTGTTTGTGAACAAAGCATATGTATCGTATACAGTGATGCTTGTATCAATCGGTCGCCGAGAGCGAGATTCGAACTTGGGCCTTTGGGTTAGGAGTCGATCGCTCTACCGACTGAGCCACTGAGGACCTCAGAAAATGTATTTCTTAACTCTATAATACCAAATAATATTTTTTTTTTCTCAACGTTAAAATATATCTATGATGTAATAATAGAAATTTTAAAATTTACAAAAACTTAAAAAAGTTTGATTAATTTTTCAATTTCATTGTTTTGACGTTATTTTATAATAATTCTAAAAAAATTAAAATGATGGTTTCCTTATTATTATTTAAAATCCTGAAATTTCACATGAAAAATTATTGTAATAAATTTTAATACATTTTAACTAACAATAATAACGCAAATTATAAAATTACATTTTTACCAACTTACTTCTCAAGTCACTATTTGTTTCAGCTCTTTAACTACACTACTCCCCTATCCTCTCTCCTAAAAATTCAAGACTCTGTATTAGACGAAAATCATTACCCTCAGAAGACGTGTAAAACAAATCGCTATGTCTTTAGAAGCATTGTACAATTCGCTCATGCATAATATTACAGTCAGTTGCTTTAGTTTCTCCGCATGTGGAGTTCCATGAAACAAATGCCATAGTATAGAGAAGCTGCCGAGACATGCCTTTACGGCCTGTTAAGTAGCGCGCACCAATTTCTTTTTCTTTTACTCTCCTTGGAAAATTTAACAGCAATACTCGGATCTGCCGTATAGTGTCTTGGCTTTTGTTCTCGTTAAATCAACTGAATGTTAAGAGGAAAGAAGAAAATTTTATGATTTTCAGAATTATTTGAGCATTTAGGTGGATATAAATGTTGAGTTTAATGTTCATAATTTTAGGATTTTATTTGTATGCATTAATTGTTGATAAATATAAAGATACATTGTTAAACATTTTATAAAATACTGTCATTTAATTAATAACTTATTAATTTTCATGTTTCATAATTCCAATATCAATTTTACAAAATGTTTCTATATAAATTTCTATTTTTTATTATTAAAATTTTAATACTCGGACTAAATTAATAGGTGACTGGTCTAGCTTTGTTTCTTATTTTTTCAATGCATGCAGACGAAATTTGTAATTTAAGAGAATGAGGGTTATGATCATCTGGGAGAGAAACTTACTTTCCTCCCGGGTTGCATAATAGTATATTACACACCAAGGGAGGTAAAGTATTGGCGAGTCCATAGCACATATAATTGCCACCTCGAGCCGAAGGCGAGGGTGGCAAATATGTGCTATGGGGTCGCCATTTTACCTCCCGAGGAGTGTATACTATTTTTCGCCATACCCGGGCCGAAACTATGACTTTTGTTTTTTGGTGCCGGGACGAAAGTCGTAGTTTCGGGCAGGGTATGGCGAAAAATGTTTTATTTTCAATCGACCATAGCTACTGTAAAAAAGAGGAATTTGAAATTTTTATTGAAATTAAAACTTTTTTTTTGTGATAAGACATATTGATTCGACATGAGATAATTCAATATTAATTAAAATTTCTTTAAAAAATAAATTATATATTTTTAAAATTATTATTCATTTAATTTTATTATCCTTTACTATTATAGTAATGTGACATATTGCTGCCAGTTAACACAATAAAATTATTAATATTTTTGGAATGAGAATAAAATCAATCATTTAATTGACTTGAATAATTTTGGGAAAGACAAGTAAATAATATAAATAATCTTATAGACTTTACTATTTAATTCGATGGTTAAAAGTACTTTTAAAACAATTTCAAAAAATTGTTTAAATATTTCAAAAATATAATGATAGTCCATGTAAAATAAAATCAGTATTCAAAATCAACATTAATGAACCAGAATTTCATTAAATATTAAACAGTACGTTATAACCGTCGCTCAAAAAGTAACTATACCTAAATTTTTAATTATAATCACTAATAATTAATGAACCAAATTATCACCTCAACATCGAAAATACTTGATATTTGATTTTCAAATTATATATAAATACATTGAATATTGAAAAAAAAAAATTGGAATTATTCTAAAAATATATTAAAACATGATTTGCTTTGTTCCCAAAGTATCGGACAATATATGAATCATAAAGTGGGTTCATTGACAAACGGTCGTGTGCATATATACGATGTATGTTACACTGTTATATCGATTATCGTTAAGCTTTATCCATTCTTGCGCGCTCTCTTCATAAATTATTTCTTTTCTTAGCATGATTTGCCGCTGCTCTTTGTCGCATATAGACACTTTATATCTTAAACGCGGCTATAACTGCGCTGATTTTAATTTATTTGATTATAGAAGTATATTAGTGATAAAATAAGTTTACATTTAATTTTTTCGTTTTTTTGACTTTTAGCTATGTTTAATACTTTTTTATGTAAAGAAAAAATGTTTAAAATTTGATATGATTTTAATTTATTTTTAACATTTGGTCCTATATCAAGAAAAATTCTAAAGGAAAAATTACTATATTACATTGTGATCCTAGGACATACTTTATTTTGTATAAAAATTACTATTTATATAAAATATACATAGGAAAATTCACTCGATGTACATAAAATGTTTACTATGAATGAAGCAATTTCTACTATATAAATAGTAATTTTTATACAAAATCAAGTATGTCCTACGGTTATAATGTGATACAGTGATTTTTCGATAGAATATTACTTCATATATATTGTAATATCATTTATAGTATAATTACTCTATATAAAGAACAAAAGCTATAGAATAATATTTATACTAAAAAAAATATTTCAGATGTCTAAATAAAATGTATAAAATTAAATTTAGTTGTAAGTAATACACATGAGTAGTATTTTGATAAACTTTATAAAAATTTGTTAACCATCTCATGCCCTTGAAAAATAGAGAAAATAGTATAATTAGCTCAACGAAAATAATCCATAAATTTTGGTGAAAACTCCACCTTATCATTAAAGCTCTTAATATCGGTCTCCAAGCAAAATCTATCATCCTCAGATATAATTGGCAAATCAACGCTAATGTTGCCACGCGTCAGTGCAACATAGTTTATATATATATTTTTAGCTTTTTAGTTCGTCAGTAGCAGAATAAAAAAGGATAGTTATAATATAACTATATATATATACATACAAATCGTTGAGGGACAATATTTATCGTGTAGGCTCGCAAGACATCTCAATTGCCCAATGAAAATTCTTTGGCAAGTTGCCCTTTATATGTAACGTATATACTTATATATACAGTATAGCGACGTATGTCCGTTTAACTTTAGACGAGAGCTGCGCTTTTAAAAGGGGCCTCCAATTAAAACGAGAAAGCTTTAACGAGCTTCATTTACCTCAAGAAAACAGCTATCTCTTTCTATCTCTCCATTATCGTTAATGCGATTGAGACAAAGAGTCTTGAATCTTTGTTGGAAAATTTTTACTTTTTTTTTTAAATTTTTTATTTAATTTTAGTTTGAACTTTATTTAGGATTTTGATATTTTTATTGAAAGATTGATTATTCAAAAATAATTATTCTGAACAATATGTATTATTTATTATTTTCTACATTTTTGTCATTTTTTTTCTCTTGTTAGAAAAATTATCTGTAACGACTATTTGCACCCAGTCATGAGATAGTAAATATAACAGTTTGATTTTTTTTTAATTAATTTGATTATCCTCGTTACTACAAGCTCCTTTTTTTTTAAATTAATAAAGCGCCCACAGTTAAACTGCGAGTGAACTATCTGCCACTTAAATAAGCGGCTTTACTTTCATGTTGCATAATGTTTTAGATTTTTTTAAGAAATTACTAGATGTACTTCAGATTTTACAAACTCAAGTATGTCCAATGGTTAAAATAAATAGCAATAATTATATCTTTTCATATAAATCTTCGCTGCATTTGGGAATATTATAATTATTCATATACAATAATAGTAATATCATAATAAAAAAATTTATTAATTGTGAAAAAACTCAGCACAAGCAGTAAATGAGTTAAATATTTTAATTTATAAAGTCATCTAAATAAAACCTTACACTCTTATCTTCAATACTTTATAAAATAGACTAAGTTTATAATTAAATCAAGAATGGAAGCAGAACAAGAAAAGACAAAAGACAAATGAGAAGCAATTACCCTTTGAGTCTTATGCACTGCTACTTAATTTATTTTTCCTTTGCCTCTTTCCTTTATACTCGGCAATTTAATTGAGCTTGATCGATCGACCATTATAGAAAAGTCTTACTTTTAGCAACAATGCATATTCGTGAAAAAAATATTATCCGCTGTATATATATGACTATAAGTTGATTAAAAAAAGCGGTATATCACATATCGTGCATTTCATACTGTCGACGTCCAAATTAATAATACATACCACATAAGAAAAAAAGACGTGCATGTGGTAATTTTTAATCGGATGTTCGATATGAAAATTTGATTAAATTTTTTTTTTTTCAAATTATTAATTACAATTGATTTGTGGAAATTTTCCATACATTAAAATATTAGGTCATTCGGGTATTAAAGATCGTTATACGATTTTATATATTAGTTTATAATTAAGTTGAATTATTTAAGATAAGAAGTGCCATTTAAATCCGACATTGTTTTATTGAATATTTTAATTAACTTTGCTCGGTTTAATGGTAAATATAGAAAATTTCATTGATACAATTGAATTAAAGAGAGGAAGTCATCTTTAATTTTTTATTTTTTTTAATATGTTTAACTCAGTTTAATAAATTTATGTATTTTTGTTACTAAAAACTTTTTGTTAAAATTATATGATTCATAAGTTGTACATTTTCGTTAATAATACTTTTTTTAATTTAAGTTTTAACAGCGATTTTTTTTTTGATAAATTTGAAGAATTGATGATTGAATTAAACCATATAAAATAAATTATCATATACTTTTGAAAAAAAATAATAATTCAATCGCCCCGAAGCGGAAACATCAAAATTACCGAGATTAAATAATTGATTATTAAATTAAAATTAAGACATCAGACATAAAGTTTTTAAATGAAACAATATTCCGACTAACTTTTTACATACTGCATAAATGATAAAGTTTGAAATTTTCAAAGGCCGTTAATTCATTTATGTCTCAATTCGTATCGTACAAGTTATAAATCTCCTCGCAAACTTTATATAAAATCGAATATTTTTTCATTCAAACGTATTATTGGATTTATCAGTGTTATATATTTTTAATATCAGCGCGACTATTTTCGTATATGAATAAAAGAAAAAGCTTTGATACTTTGTTTAATAAAACAACTCTTTCTTTTGCATGCGACATTTTAATATCATCGATAATACAAACAATGTTGGTGTATCGAGGATTAAAAAAAAAAAATTTTTTTTTCCATTCGTGTCACAGACAGCTCGTATAAAAGTGTATCGAAAAAGAGTGACGTTTTGACGTTCCGAGGGTGAAAAAAAAATTTTTATAGGATGTTCGTATTTATATATTCAAAAGCTCGTTAACGCTCGAGAGTTTGTCTGCGGCTCGGTATAATTAAAGCTATTATGAAGTAATTCAAATCAGCGGGGTTTCTTTTTTTAAATATTCGAAAATTTTGTATTTTTGGAAATATGCATAAAAATATAAAAGTTCGAGCGTATCGATTATTATAATTAATCATGAAAAAGTTTTTTTAAACACGTATTTACCTTAATTGTACGAACGTTCATATTCGAAAATTAATTTTTTAATGTTTTGAACCGAATTTAAAATTATTTACATTTTTAATATTTTTATAATGACTAAAAAATGAATACACGAATGAATGGGTAAATAGTTTTATAAAAATTCTTTTTTAACGTCCGTTTTAAATATTAATATAAAGTAATTAAAACATGGTAATAGACATTTTTAATATTTTTTTTTGTTATTCTTAATTAATGAGAGCAAAAGATTTGAATTTAAATATAAAGTAAAAGGGATATTTATTTTTTAAGATATTTATCTTTTTATTTTAGTTAATACCTATTAATTCTTGAAAATAAATAAATTATTAGATTCAATCCGAAAATAATTTACTTTTCGTAAAAAACTTGAAATATATTAATAAAAAAAGATTTTACATATATTTTTTTTTTGAATTTTTAAAATTTTGTCTTATAACATATTAATACTTTCTAACAAAATAAATGTTTTATATCAACATTAGTAAACGAAATTTTTCTTGTATATAAACTTTTTTACTAAACATGCAAACCATTTGATCATCCAAAAATTTAAAATTTAAAAATTATTAAATGAATGTTTTTCAAATTTTCAAAATTAAATATAATTTATTCAATCAAAAGTTTAAATCCCAAGCCTATAAGTAAAATTAACGTAAGAAAAATAATGATATTCAAAATATTGTTTTTTTATCGTCACAAATTACTCTCAATTAGCAGCACTTAAACCATTTGCTCTTGGCTATGAAAATTCCTCTAAAGTATATACTTAAAAAACCAGCGATCACCCTTCAAAAGAAATCGTGTAAAAAGTCAACCCTTGAAAAAAAAAAAAGAAGAAAAAAAAGGTTTCATTCGAAACAACGTCGTCGGTATAGCTTAGCTAATGCACATATATAGACTATATCTATAAGGGAAAGACTGGCTTCCATTGTGCCTAATTGCGGCCGAGCGAACATCGAACAATCAGTTGTGATCTCCTTCTCTCTCTCTTTCTCTCTCTTTTACTTTCCCTCTTGCTCTTCAATTCCCCTCGTGATCCGTATAACATTTGCCAAGATGGCGATTTTGCGCTCAAGGGTTTGGCAAGCGTTTATCATTGGTCTTGGGGTAACCAATGAGCGCCGAGTAAAGCCACGCCTACTTTTAAAAAACAGCTGCGCATTCGGTATTATATACACACACACATGCATACATATACACGGAACGCGAGTTTAAATGCGAGATTGTTTGAAAAAGAAGATTGAAGAGCAGCAAGCCAGTCGGCCGTCGACTTGGCCATGCAACGGTTCGTTTAGAAATATTCTCTCGCTGTAGAAGATGATCGTTCAGTGTATTTTATATATGTATATTCATGTGAAAAAACGAAGAAAATAGATTCTTTATTTATCGAATGTTCCTTTTTTTTATGTAAACGAATTTTTAACTTTTTTCATTGTTATGTTGCCGAAATATTCTGTCATAACAAGTGTTGAATTTTTTTTTTTTTTTGTGAAAGTGCATCGTATCAATTGTCAATGCAGTGAATAGTTTTATTATCCGTGCTATACGACTAAAGATTTAATTTTTATTTTAAATAAAAAATTGAGATTCTTGTATAGTTTTTTATGTAGATTGTAACTGTTGCGATAAACTTTTGATTTTTATTGCAATAATAAATACCAAAGCAAAATTATTCAGAAAATAATGCAATAAAAATCTAAAAAGGGTTGGTGAAAAAATATTATTTTTAAATAAATAATAGTGTGGACTCTACGAAATTCCCAGTTCAAATAAAGAAGAAGCAGCAGCACAATAATAACGTAACATTACTTAACTGACGTCAAATCAATCAATCGCTCATCAATAATGAAAGAAATGGATTCGCTAGTCGAAGAGACGGATTTGGATGTTGGCTCTGCGAACGAGGAATCGGAAACAATCGATTTAAAAATACGTGCCAATCCAAAACCGTTTACCATCGAGAGCCTAATTGGCAATGGCAGAAATCATAATTCTCATGACAATACCAAAGAGAACGACGATGAAAAAAATCAAGAGGAGACAAACAGGCAAAGAGAATTTCTTTATCAGCAACATTGTCTTGCGACGGCCACCGGCACTCTACCCGGTAAGTAAATATATTTTTTAATATTGTTAATTTAATAACATGTTGGTTGTCGAAGTTTAATAATAAAAAGAACTTTTAAATATAACGTGACAAATTTTATTTAGTTGCTTTAATTTCTTAATATTTATAATACGAATATGAATGCAAAAATATTTTAACATTAATTATAAATGTAATATAATTATATAATTTATAAATCCGTACTGGAAATGATTCATCATTTCGGACAAACCCTTAGTCATAATTGGAACTGTACATTAAAAAAGAAAAAAAAAATATGAATAAATATGAAATATCAAATTTGTCTTGATTACACAAAATACATTTCAATTACAAAAATCAATTGAAATTTAAATCCAAATGTATTTAGTGATAATTAATTGATAGACGAATGTATAAACAATAAAACAATCAACAATAACAGTAAATAATTAAATTTATTTTTCCAATTCTAAACTGTGTCCAATTTAAAACTATTAAAGAGTGAATCTATTGTAATTTGGAAAGAGCTTTGTATTTAATAAATAATTACTAGGTGAATTTAATTCACGATGTATCTTTTGATTTAAAAGCTTTGTAGATAAGCATGTAAATGCTTTTTCGAAAATTCATTCAGTATATTTTAAATTTTTTTATTTACCTGTCATATTATGAATTATTTGAATTAATTTTATGATAAATTAGCAATTTAAAGTGTGCTCTATTTGCCTCATTATATGATTTTTAGATTAATGATTTGTCATATTTGGTTGATAATCGTCATCAAATTAATTATGGTTATTTATCTAATATTACGTTTATATACGAAATCACAATAAGATTTATTGAATTAAAATCATTAATTTCAATAGCCATTTAACAACGATTCACTTTGTAGTAAAATTATTATTAAAAATTGAAAATCAAAAGTTTCTGCATTACTTATGTGTCACATGTTTGATGTCAAGCAATCAAAGCAATCTTATCATTATAACAAATTTTGACTATGAATCTCCACCTCAGGTTTTCCAATGCCATTAAGCCTCTACAGTGCCTGGCTTCAACCGGTGCGTATGTACGGCGGTGCAGGTAACCCGGCATGTTTACCACCAACGCATCTCGCAAGCTATCCATCAACCCAACCACATCAACAGACACATTTAGCCCAACATCTTGGTCAACTCGGTCTCAATCATTTGCAAGGCGCCGCTTATCCCGGACATCGGGCAGCGGCAGCAGCGAGATTATTGTCATCAGCTGCAGCTGCCGCTGCTGCAGCGACGGCCAATTTCACGGACGATAGCGAAGACGATGGCAGCTTGTCACCGGTACACGATCTCTCAAAATCACAACATGGTAAGAGTTATTTGATTTCGGGATATTTTTGGAATTTTGAATTTCGTTTTAATAGACTGATGTCATCGATGAGTGAGTTTGCTTTTCAGTGGATCAACTTTCACTCGTGGTTCAATGGTCCGGATATTAGCTGGATCGTGTTTTTGTTACTCATATTGATTTTATTTTTATTACTGAGACCAAATTAAGGATAAAATTGCTTTCTTATTTGCTACTTATTTTTTATTTTAATTAGTCTCTAATTAATCTAATTAACCTCAAAATAATTTTCTCATTACTAAATGGTATTATCAACTGAATAAATTTGAGTTATTAGTATTTTGTTAAAATAATTTAATTATAAACAATAAAATAAACAGCAATTGTTTAAAGCAAACAAAGTTTTTTTCTATTCATTTAATTCTATAATCAATTAATTAAATTCAAACACGATGTATTAATGTCTTCGTAAACTATCCAAAACCTTCTCTATTAAAATCATTCATTAAATCATTCAGTTATAGGAATTAATCGAAGTCACACTTAAAAAGGAAAAGAAAGCATCGAAATCCTGAGCGAACAGTTTCAGTCCATTAGCTTGTATAGGTGTGATTTCACTGTGCGATGCGTCATTTCATTAATAGCTCTGTAATTTATGCCTCGTTTTTTCTTCTACGGGTTCTGTTGTTCTTTCTTTTTTTTTTATTTTACGAGTGCGTATACGCCCGGTATTATACATAAAGCCGATAAGCATGTGTTTTATAGGATTTATTTTTTTTTGGGGATCTCTTTTATCTCGCTCGCACTTATTGGATAAATACATCTTTTGATGAAATTTAGTGTGATTCAAATGCCGCACGCATATCGTTGTCAAGAGGCTTAGATTTTTTTTTTTTATTTTGTCGAACTTAAAGAAAGAATGAGTCATTTTTTTTAACGTTTCGGAAGCGTATCGTGGACTTTTTTTTTATGAGGTAGCTGAACTCGCTTAGCCACTTTTGAATGTGACCAAAAATTTAATTTGCTTAATATAGAGATATCGTTTGTTTTTAGTATTGCGCAAAGCGTTAAGCTCGTCGTTCCCTGAATCAATTAAAAAATTATTGTACTTATGAAAAAAAAATTATTAATCATCGATGTTTCTTTTAATGAATGTAACGTTAGACATTTCATTAAACTTGTTTGTTTTTTGAAAAAAATGTTTATCCACGATTATGTAAACAATTAAAAGTTAGAAAAAGACATTATTCATTATTTCAATTACATCGATAATTAATATTCCTATGTATATTGAGTATAAAAATAGAAATCAATTTAAATACTTTCTTATTCTTCTTATGCAAAAACATGTATACGTGATAAAAGCCGAAGACAAAATTAAATATTGAAAATAATAATACAATAAAAAAAAAATGCTGTGTCGGATCTATTACATTCCATTTGACACGTGGGAGATATCATTCGAGTCGAGTATATAATGTCCCCACCCAGACGCAATTTGATTCCTTAATTATGCAACGAAACGTTATTTTTTATATATAATGAATATATATATATATATATATATATATAAGAAAAATAGAAAGGCAAGTTTATACCGTATTGATTTTAGTTGTAATAATAAATAATACAACGATTAGCGCAGCGTCACCGCGCGCGAGCACAATTTCATATATTTAGCATACAAAAGATATTATAACTACTAGGTTTTCGTCATTACACGCGTTATTAGAATGACATAAATTTTAAAATAAAGTCCCTCCGGAAATTATTTTCACGCACCTTTTTTATGCAACACGGCAGTGATACTGATCGTTAAATGTTTTATTGTCTTTTTTTTTTATTAATTCTATATACATACTAACTATTTTACGAAAGAATAATAATCGATAATAATAATAAAATTGTTCTTGTTAAATCTAACTACTTAAACTTAATATAGTTTTTTTTATTAATTATTTATCACTTTAAATAAAATTTCTTTAATTTTGTTTTTGCAAATAAATAAAAGTTCCAAACGAATAATTGATATAGTTTATAGTAAATATGAAAGACGAAACATAATTTTGTATCTTTAGAGAGGTCGTCAGTGGCTCAGTCGGTATAGAGCGATGGATTCGTAATCTCGAGGACCCGAGTTCGAATCCCGCTCTCGGCGAACGATTGATATAAGCACCACTTTATTCGATATATGTGCTTTTTTTCACAAACAAACTGAGAAACCTCCGTCGCTTATTAGCATCGTATTGATAGTATAAATACAGCGACGTTAAATAAATTGAAAAAAAAAAATGGATTTTTTATTATCTCTATATTCACCAAATTTTTTTGTCAATGAAATATCCATATAATTTATGAATGTACGATATGAACTTTTGATTACTATTACTTAGTTTTTATAGGCAAATCAGCTTACTAAATCATTAAATTAATTTTATTAATTTAATGATTTAGGCTCGGCACAATACATGTTTGATCGACATTAGTAATTATTAGTGCATACTCTATATATATTTATTCTAAGTATTACAGTCGATACGAAGAGAAAAGGTATATGTGATTCGTTTGATTATTACAATAAAAATATCGATGGCAAAAAGTTGTAATGATAATAAAATTAATCAATTATATAGTAATTTAAATGCGGTTAAAATTCATTCTTTTTCTGGAAGTGACACTGAAAACTTGACTAAAGAACAACTCAACTCTAATTTTGGAGTGAAATTCACTTAAATATTAATTAATTTTTACTCTAACTCATTTAATATTGTGTTGCATTTATTAAATTAACAATTTTTCTAAGCTTATTTTAAAAAAGTCATTTTTAAGCTAACAGTGTATAGACAAATTCTTAAGAATCATTATTAATTTAATTGAAGTGATGAAAATCATTTAAAACGATTTTACAATTTTTTTGTTAATTGTTACAAACAATTCGATGATTAATCTAACCATAAATTAATAAACTGATTGATCAATCAAAAAATTCTAATGATAAAAAAAAAAGAAAAAGGAAACCTGAATAAAGTCTTAGACTTACGTAGGCGTTTAGCGTTCAACTTTTATAACACTAAACCTCAACTCTCGGCTACTGTATTTTAATTGCTCATTCTTAGACAATTCTTATTCTGACTAATCGGGCGACATGCCATGAATCCTGAACGTATACACAATATCCCAGTTAGAGCTTCTGGCATTAGAAAATCATTTATAATTGACGCAACTGTCACACATAACGTAATAAAAATAATTATGCTCAATTATAATAATAAGCTTAAAATTATTTTTTTTTTCTCTTTCGTACGCTTACCAATGTGCCAATCGATTATCTTTTTTTTTTCTTGGCTAGCGTTTAAACGCGTTAAAGCCGTTTAATTATAATGAGGGACATTTCAAATTGTTATTATTGTCGATTAATGTTGATTTGTGACTATTTAAATATTAATGTTGATTGGGTTATAATTGCATTTAGTAAATTGAAATGTTTCGTTTAATTTTTTTTTCGTTTGTATTTCAGTTGATTAATATGGGTGTGAATGGTGACAAGTGAAATTAAATTTAAATTCATATTGAATATAATTATGATCGTTTTAGTTAACATTTTCATCGTTTTTATTATTATAGAGCGATAAAAAAACTTTGAAATCAAATAATAAAAATAAAGCTTAATACGAAGATTTGAAAATTATTACGAAGGATTTAATTAGACAAATCAAGATTCGTAATTTTCAACAATTTAAGAAATGTAACCTGTAACTTTTCTTCAATTATATTTTAAGTATATCGAAAAGTTTATACACACTCGAATTATCTTGCAGTTCAACTTTTACATTTAACGTATACATACGGACTATAGAGTGCAATCATTTTTAACCTGAGATATTTTCAATTTGCCAATAAGAAAAATACACCGCGCGTAAGAACACACCTGCGATTTTATTCATAAATAAACGATGTTAATATTATATCATGACTTTTATATAATACTGGAAAAAGCAACGTTTTTTCTTCTCATTAGTACTAGTAGTGCAGCAGTTGAATTATTTAAAATTAATTTTCATAAAATATTAGATTGCATGTAATTCTAAAACTTGGTCATTTTTTCTATTAAGCATGATTTTTTAATATTAAGAAGAAATTTAAAATGAATAAGTAATAATAATTTATAATCTTAATGCATTAAGTACTACATATTTATATGCCAATAAAACGAAATGAATTTTTTTTATAATTAAATTTTACAATAAGAAAGGTTTCTTTTAACTAAATAAAGCAATGCATTTTTATTATTATTAAAATTGAAAATAATTTAAATATTACCAAAATTCTCCTCCTAATCTGATCCACAAAACTACCCAGTACACTCACCCTTACAACTCAAATCATAAAGTTATATAGTGTAGCATAACGACATCCAAATTCAAAGCTATCCTGAAAGGAAGAAAAAGTCAGAAAGAGAGGAAAGGAAAAAAAAAAGAATAAAAGCCACACGGGAGAATCGTCAGCCCGAAAAAAAAGAACTTTATATACCGACGATCACGTACAGCACGTATAAGACTAACTATATATACCAAGTTGAATGAAACTCGGTAAAAAAACGTATATACACATCGTACGTGTGTATGTGTATAGCTGCTTATATATCGATGTGCTTTAAGAGGGCTCGTCATTTTTTTTATATTCTATTGCTTTTTTTTTCTCTTATACTATTTTTACTTTATTCATATTCACGACGATGTGTGTACTTCTGAGAAACTATATCGCACCTTTAGATGTACACAACGGACCTTATGACATTACCTGTCTACGTATCTAAATCTAGCTAAAGTCTAATGATAATTGTGATAAGGTTTAGTGAGCACCTCATTTCCAACATGTAAGCTTATATTTTACTAACTTATCTTAAGAACAATTTTTTTTCATTTTTTTTATTATTTATTATATATGTTTTTATTTCTAAATAGTATTTATTATCTAGGAATATAAATTGTTATTATAACTATACATATTTTCAATATAATGAGAATATAGAAAATGAAATGATAGAGATCGTCAGTGGCTCAGTCAGTAGAGCGATGGATTCGTAATCTCGAGGTCCCGAGTTCGAATCCGGCTCTCGGCTGATTTATGCAAGCACCACTGTACGTTACATGTGCTTTCTTCACAATACACACTGACGATCTCCGTCGCTAATTAGCATCAAAATGATAGAATAAATACAGCGACGTTAAATTAAATTAAAAGAAATTTAGTTTTTGTTATCATGGCTTGCACGAACGCGCATGAAAGTTCGTTAACAGCAAAACAAATATTTTTTAGTTAATTGAACATGTAGTAAACGAATTATATTTTTATAAATTACTATAAATTATAAAATCACATCATATAATTATTTATATATTGTAATTAGATGAAATATAATATTTTTATAATAACAAAATTAAATTTCATATATAAAAGATTAAATCCTATGCTTATCTAGCGTCTATCTGACAAAATAGTTTCAATTATAAAATCTTTGGACTCGTAGCCATCGCTAAAATCTATAGCAAACCAATATCTCAGCGATTATCGATTCAATTAATCTTGCATTGACGTCAAAAGTTAAATTAAATTTATCGCTAACAAGTGCCTGTTATTGTAAAATTCAAAACTATCGAATAGAAATTGGAAAGGTTTATAAATATATACACATATACATAAGCAGAGTATATATCTGCTAATGCCTTGCGCTCAATGTAAAATCGTTTTAACGATCTCTTTTGCGCGAAGGGGGTAATTGCTTCCGGTGAAATGTGCAGCTCGTTTCTATCCCAGCGATACATAATGCACGCGCGTCTCGTCGTATTACTCGTAGTAGTCTTTATAGTCGTCGTCGTTGTCGTCGTTATTCTCAAATACAGGTCATCGATTCCCTTTATATTATACAGATATATACATGCAAAACTGTGGAAAGATCTTAATTTCAAAGACTTTGAATTATTTAAAATTGTTATAGAATTTCAAGAATAAAATTGATTTTCACGTAAGATAATTGAGGTAGAAATATATATAATACATCCGTTGGGTGCAGCAAGTCATAAAGAAAATATGTACGTTCAGTGCAACAATTTTAAATAATAAGTACTCATAGAAATGGTATTTTATAAATATCAATCAATAATTCATATCAAATTGATAAAACTTTTTCGTATTTTCATTGTATTATAAAAATTGGAATAGTTGAGGCATTATAGATTCAATGAATTAGTTTGGTATACATACATATATAAAATAAGTAACTACGTAGTATCGATTTTCATTTAAAAATCGCAAATATTTACAAGTTTGAAAAACTAAATTGATGCATCTAGTCTTTTCTCTGGTGATGTTATAATTGAACATCGTCGATAGACTGAAAAACGGATCATTCATATTCATGTTGATTATAATTGCATTTTGATTGCTATTCGGCTTTTATTCAAATAACAAATTACGTGAGTCCATTTATTATTAAAAGATTGGCGGTTATGAATTTTTCAAGAATAACTTTTTAAATTTTGATAAGCACTTATTTAAATAGCTTTTTTTATATATTTCATTACGTTTTATTTTTTTATGATTCTCTTTTGCATATTGTATACAATAATATGTAAACACTATTAAATATATAATAAGATTAATGGTTTTTAATTAAAGATTAATTAATGGTTTTTTTTAACTACACTGCATATCGTTTTTAGTATCTTGGCCAATTGAACAGATTAAAAAAAGGTAATTGAGGAGGAAACAAACATGCTTTATAAATAGACAAAACATTGAAGTCTCTTAAAATAATTCTAAA
Organism: Anastatus disparis; assembly: GCA_017163975.1. NCBI lineage: Eukaryota > Metazoa > Arthropoda > Insecta > Hymenoptera > Eupelmidae > Anastatus > Anastatus disparis. The sequence goes on from JAFFSR010000003.1 coordinate 2,890,344, forward strand.
ATTATAAATAATCCTTTATACCGATTGACCTTATTTTACTTTCTTAGCAAAAATTTTCATACATGAGATATAGTCTGAATATTGAACATCCCCCAATAAAACTTATCAGCTACTATAGCATTGCTAAGCCAATTAAACGACTATACGTTTAACTACAATACTTTTTTATTACTGTAGCTACAATTCGCAACTTTTTCTTCCTTTTTTATTATTGGTTTCGAGCTAAATTCACTTTGAAACGTTACCAAAGTATTTCTTAAATATTAGCATTCACGTTACGCACGAAATAGAATAAAGCACACTTTGTACAACAAAGAAGTCAGCTATAGCGTGGTATAGCTAGTGGTGACTACCCACTTGCCTTTGAAAAAGTAATTTCGATCTATTTTTATTTGATTATTATATGCATACGAAATAATTGGAATTGACGTAGAAAAAGTTTTGTTTTTAGTAGATGCTAAAATAGGTATTTATGTTATCAAGAAAACTTATTGTAGCTACTGTAAAATATTTCTTTTCATCGAAGCTAGGTTACATTGTAAGTAGCTTTAATTACACTGTAAGTAGCTTTCATAAAATTATAAAGCGAAACTTCTTACATGAAGTTTTGTTAAAATTATTGATCGAGCGGATATAGTTTCTACTATATTCTCTTTGTAATAAATGGATAAAATTTTTTTTTTAGTCATCAAACGTAATAAATTTATTTAATTTATTTATTAAATTGATAAAAATTTATTCGACGTTGAATGATTATTAGTCAAATTGATTCTGTAAAAATTTTATACTGATCGTTATAAATTTTCAATTTTTAATACTTTCCACATACACATGTATATATCTAACAATTTATCCAAATTAATGAAGTACCATAACTCACTTACGTTCACCTCTTTTATTCAAAAATATACATTTAAAATGCATATCATCTTAAATCTTTAATCGACTTAGAGAAACTTTACATTCTTCGTCCTAATGAAGCACTCATCAATTTCTCATATACATTTATAAATATATAGTGAATATATATATATATTTCACCCCTTTCGTACATATTTAACAAAAGCACCCAGCATCGAAGACAAAGAAAAAAAAAGCGCTACACGGTGACGTGTGCTCATAAGTCGAGGTAGCAATGACCAATCTAAAGAATTCTCTATACGCCACTTTTGCAATAATACATAACTGCGGAGGATAGCAAAAAGACTGATCGATTCTTTCCATATATCTCAACGTATGCGTGCATATATACACACATATATCATATGCTGTATAATCGAGAGAGTGTAAAGACACGATAGCTTGAAAATAAAAAGATACGTTCTTTATCCGGAAGTTATTTTGTAAATCGAATTTTTTTTTTTTTTTTTTAATAAGCGGAGATGTACAAAGTGGTTAACTTACTGGCTCTACATATCTCTCTCGATCATTATATTATATTATTTTTTTTCTTTTTCGATATACATACAGCCAATAATACTTTTGATGTTTGAGGCGGTGATAATTGCACGTTACTAACTTTACATATACATATACACACGCGACAGTTGCGCGAACAATGGCATGCAAACTTATTTTCTCTTTGTTTCTGCACAAGCATAAGACATATTATCATTTTTATGCATATCCGTTCGAATTGACCGGTGAATTTTTCGTTGTTTTGAAGCAAGCAAGACAAATAATTAGCGAATAAAAACACCGAAGAAGAATTTTTTTTTCTTCTTTGCGGTCGATCGAACGCAAGAAATAACAGAATAATATATTTTTTAACCCATGAATTATAAAGATATCAAAGAAATTGATTTTCATATTCAAGGAATTAATTAGATTATAAAATTTTTTTTCTTCGTTCAACTTGGAGCTAATTAACTTTTATAATATATATCATTACGATTTGCCTTGGTCATTATATTATAGCTCCACTGTAAATAAATGCCGATCATTGGAATGTAAAGCCATGGGAATTATAAATTTATGACATTTTTCAACTTTTATATATATTAACTTCAATTTCAAGTATGAAAAATAATAATTGCTACCCGGAAATCCAGAGATATTAAAATTAAATAGGAAAGACTTTTCGTTCAGAGGGTTGACGTTGTTCTCGTGATATTTCTATATTGTGATAAATAATTCAATTGTTTCGTTTCCATGTAGTCGCACGTCTGCACTTACATTTACTAATTTTAATTCTAATTGGAAAACTTATATTTTTTCTACATTTTTTACTAATACAGGAGAAGTTTGACTAAAAATAGAAATTTTTGTTAATCTACACATACGTGCAGATTATACTCATCTCAAAAACTTACAATATATTTATATGGATAAAACGCAGGGGATTAAAAATTTGAAAAGTCGTTAAAACTCAATTCTCGTAGCAGCGCTCAATCAGCAACTCATCTCGCATTCTGAAATACAAATCTCCCTATCTTCAAAACAAATCCTTCAAAAAAAAAATAAAGAAAAGAGAAAAAAAGGAAATTAAAAATTCCTCTCTCTCCAAGGCGCCACTTGAAATTATTAATTCACTCAACGTATTTAACTTTCTCTTAAGATTTTATTTTTATAATATTTTTTTTTTGTTATTCATTTTTTTTTGTTATAGGTTCGGAAAGTGGTCGAGCATCGGTGGATAATAGCGAGGATGAGGGCGCGCCGTCGGCCAGCGGTGGCGCCGAGACGAATTCTGGTTCCGGTCAAGGAGCATCTTCTGGTAATACAACAACTGGCGCCAGTAGCAAAGCAAGGAGACGCAGAACTGCTTTTACTAGTGAACAATTGTTGGAATTGGAAAGAGAATTTCATGCTAAAAAGTATCTTAGCTTGACCGAGAGGTCGCACATTGCGCACGCATTGAAATTGTCTGAAGTTCAGGTTGGTAAAATTTACTTATAATTTGTAATTATAAAAAAAAATGACACTAGGAGTCAAAAAGTCCCAGAGTAATTTTTAAAAAATATGTAAATTTTATTTTATTTTTTTCGTCCAAATATTGAAATTTGACTTTGATATACTATAATCATTTTTGAAAAAAGATCTTAAGGAACATGTGAAAAATTTTTAAAATAAAAACACTAACAATTAAATTTATTCGTGTGCCATTTGAGGCTTAATATAACATAATTATTTATCATATTGATTTATTAAATAGATATTATCATTAATTTTTAAAATTCGTAATTAAAATAAATTAAAGAAATTTGCTGAAACGTTTTTTTTATAAACTCGCTAATGAATTAAAAATAAGACCTAAGCTCGTGCTGTTTTTAAATTTATAACAATTATATGTTTTCAAACTATAGTTGTAGTTACAAGAAATTTCTAGCATTAAACGTATAAAGCTCATTCCATCCATCTATACTTTAAATTAGTTTTCAACAAACTCATTTGTTTTGTAAAAGGGTTATATGCGACTCATAATTTTCTATTATTGCTATAAATAGAAATTTTCATAATTTTTTTATTGTTTGATATTCTCTAAAATTACTACTTTAATAATAATATTATCATTATAAATATAATTTATAATTGAATAATCTTTAAAAAATCCATTTCAATATTCAAAGAATAAAAGCAATTTTTCCTCTTAAAATTAACTTTTATTAAGTCATAAAGCAAACAAATACATATCTTTATATTTAGAGCAACTTGCAAGGATTGTTGGCAGTTCCACAAAACAAAATCAGATAAATTTTAATGAATTTTCGTTTTGCATTTATTAATAGGATGCAATAATTTTGTTACATAATACTTTTCTTAAAAATACTGCATTAAATTTAAACTCTGTATACATGAGGTTCTTGTTACTTCCATGAATTATGGTTTTTTCATTTTGACGATAAATGTGAGGCCCACCCTACGCACCAACTAAGCATCCAGCGTTTTCAATGCTGAAGAAGTCTTTCTGTAATACGCATGAAAACATTTTTAATGTATTATTTATTATATATAAAAGAAACAGAAAGGATAGGGCATATGTCCCAATTTCCATGCCTAAACTTAATTCTATGTTCAACATACGATTTAAACGAGAAGTTCAAAATTAGGTTCAGGCACAGGAACCAGAACAGACACCCTAAATAAATATATGATATACGTACAGCGCATTGTATTACTTTCGATGGATTGTACCAATGCTTTTTGCACTTATCAACTGCTGCTTTGAGACACTCTTCAGAAGCGTGTTTGAAAAATTTTCTAAGAATATCCCATACTCTCTTCGCCTGTTGAATAAATGATAAAGTCATTATGTATTACGTTAATCAGATTATAAATTTAAAAATTCATAAGAAACCTCATGTGAATTTAATTTTAATTGAATATTCTGAAAAAACTCGTTTTATAATTTCATGAAAAATTAAAAAATTCATTTTCCAAATTATACATTATGCATGTACATAATTAAGAAAACATTAAAGAAAAATTAAAAAGTTTCTAAAAATATGAAACTATTCAACTTACTATACTCTTACGAGGCTCAACAGATTCAAGCGATGACTCGTCGTGTTCGATTTCCTCTTGGCTTTCAGCGCTTACGCTGACTATAGCTGCAACGAACAGCAAAGCGCAAAGCGTTAAAAAGTAGCGGGAAAACATTGTTTATTGTTTTAGTACTTTACTTCGGTCAACTTGTCTTTCACACAAAATAAATTAAAACTGTGCTACTGATTGATTAATTGAACGCTTATATAGCTGTACTCATATCTCTATTAATGCTTGATAAGTTTGATTAATTGATATCAAATTTATCGAGAAACGTATACAGAATCGGTATTTACCCGCATCAAGACTTAGATGCATGCTTAGATAATTCTATTGCTAAATGTGAATCACAGTGAAGTACGGGGATTAACAAATTATAATTATTTTATAAATTGTTTAACATATTAAAAATATATTTTATTCAAAATTGTTATTATTTGCATTAGAAACTTTTTATTGAATTGTTTATTAAATATAAATTATCTATTTTTATATTAAATGTTTGTTTCTAGAATAGATAAAAAATAACAATACGATGTAGTTAGTTGTGTGCTTCCCCTTAGAAATCATTAGAATCATATCTTTTTAACTGATTATCACTAGATCAAGTATAATAGTAAAGAATTGGGTTATGCGAGTTTCTGTATAAAAAAATAAGATTTTTAAATCAACTAAGAAAATCAAATCTGTTTTTCAAATCTGAAAAAACAATAATTGTAACAAAAATCTTTTATTTTTAACGTTCCAGGTGAAAATCTGGTTTCAAAATCGTCGTGCCAAATGGAAACGCGTGAAGGCTGGTTTGACCGGTGGAGGTGGTGCTGGTAATCCAGGAAATCGCAATAACGGTCAGCAATCAAATAACAATGGACCGCGAATAGTCGTACCGATACCAGTGCACGTAAGTCGTTTAGCAGTGCGTTCGCATCATCATCATTTGGAAAAATGTCCCCAGCCATCGCAGCCAAACGGTGCAACTGGATTAAATTTAAGTGCATCGGGATTGGCTAATAACATGACGGCAAGGTCACCATTACCAAGTGGAGGTTCGTTGACACTTGGATCTCCTGGTGCTTTGAGAGCTTTTAGCGCGCCACATTCGTCCAGTGCTAATTCGGCCAGGTAGCCGTCAGAGTAAGGACTTCTTTTTAACAATTATGGACTATTGAAGTTTATTTGTAACGAAAATGTGCGATGTATTAAAATAATTAAGGTATGAATGATTAAGGATGAGTTTTTAATAGAATATTAGTACGTGATATTTCTTTAATGCTGATATTGTTAATTCACTTTGGGATATTTGGTCATATTCTAATGTTTTACTTTATAAATTTTGTAAAAATAAGAATATTTTTAAGATTTAGTGTCAAATAATCATACTTTTCAAATTGAATATTTTTTTTTATGTGAAAACCATCACACGCAATAATACCAAAAAGAAAAAAAAAATCTTAAATTATTTCATGATTCAGTAAATGATTCTCCACTTGCATTAAAATTTCATGATCCGTAACCACTTCAATTAAGCAGTCAACGGCGTTAAATCTCTTACGTATAACCACTTTAATAAAAATCCATTCTACGCACTTGTAAACTCATCCAACTATATTACAAAAACTATTGACCGAATATCCCTCAACTATTCGGTTACATTATAAAAAAAAGTCTTTTTTTTAAATTTCTTTCCGTTTAATTCGGGAGCCCCCCCAACTACACCGAGCTGTAAATCTGCGTTTATTTTCAAATGAATTAATGGACAAATCTTGTACACCTATCCCGCTGAGATATATAGATTCAAGGCCAAGGGAGGGGGGCTCTCTCTCAGGATATATAAGTTTACAAAGGGTGAATTATGATTGCATATTCAAACGACGAACCGCACCCACAACACACTTTACTACTACTTTGCTTATGTATATATTGTGTAAAATATACATGTATATATACGTCCCTCGAATACGGCGTATAATGTGTTTGTTTGATCTTATACAGACGCAAGCGTATCTCGGTTTGAGAAGAAGAAATTATAAATTTTTTGCTACTGTAGATATGCTGTATGACGATGTCGAATCGATTTATAAGTATGTATGTAGATATTATTCGAGCGATGAATATTTTTTTCTTTAGTCATTTTCTTTTAACATTATTGTTAAGGTAATTCTTACGTTTATTTAGCAAAAAAACACAAATCTTACATTATTTTATTTATGCAATGTAACTAGATACTACTGTACCTATTTAATTTTCATATATTTAGAAAACTGTCTATTATGAAGGTTAAATATCGAAAATCTGAAATCAATTAGAAATTTTTCTAATTCTATTATGAAATTTATAAATTAAATCATTCTTTACTTGTTATGCCACTCTAATCACAATTTCAAATTGATTTAAACTAAAGATCAATAAAATCTGGTAATAAATAGCACACCTAATCTCAAGCTTATTTTAGACACCTTAAACTGTAATTGATTTATTTTTAAATCTCTGTTGCTATTTGCCGTTCAATTACCTTCATCGACGAGTTTTTCTAAAACTTAGGTAAAATCTCATCCAACATTAACAGCGCTCGTTAAAACTCATTAATGAAAGCTCATTAATGCGCAAAATTGTTCATTCAAGAAATCCAGTCTGCCTCGTTGTTCAATCAATGAAATTAGCAATGACGAGCGTAAAAGCCGTTCGTTCGTGTACCTTGTACTCGCTGAATAATTAACAGAGCCGACTGCTAAATTCGCGTTTATATCCTTATAAATGCATTATTGATACACCGCGGGAGATGGATTTATCAATTGATAACTTAGTAACAAGTGATATTTGCTTTAATATAACGTAAGAGTTACCTTATATCTTTGCAAAGCTGAAACGAGGGTTTAGAAGCAATAAGCAATTTGTATTATACTTATAGACTTGCGTAAAAATACTCGTACCACTGTACATACAATGACGAACCTGTAAATAATTAAAAATTTAAGTTTTTTTTTTGGCCAAAATAATATAAATATATATACGCATATACAGTATATATATATATGTGTGACGTCACCAACTTGTATTTTTTCACGAATAATTCTAATACGATCACACCGAGCGTGGTGTAATGTGTTATAAATAAAAAAAAAAATAATAATAAGCTGAAATGAGGAAGAAGACGTGCGAGACAAAGGCAAACGTTCGCCTATAGTTTCTTTTCGTTGTACATATACATAAGAGCGTATATATATATATATAATATATGTATAATAATAACGTATCCGCCAGCGCGATGATTGTTCGCGTCTTATTGTAACAATGCACCTTGACGGTGTGTGCACGCAAATATAAAAGGGAGAGAGACCAGCAATTGAAAAGAAAAATAATTTTTTTTTGTTGTTTGGCCCGCTGTCGTCAATGTTCACGCAAAATATTGTGCGCAAGTGTGTGTGTATGTATTGGAGGCGATGAAAAAATTATCGATAACCGTTATGTATATCAAAGCGCAATAAAAAGAAAAGAAAAACATGTTACATATATACGTGGTAAAGCAATGATGTTTCTTTATTCTCTGCATATATATACCTTTATGTATTTATTACGAGATGTCTATAAAGAGAGTGATTTAGGTCACAAGCTATTGATATATTGCTCGCTCTTTTACACAGCCATATTGCATGAATATCAAATTATTATGTTTCTTGATAAATTATTATTTTTCATATAACTTTTTAAATCGAACTTTAATTCATAAATACTCATAATTATTAAATTATTCAATGAAATAGAAAAGGAAATGAGTTTAACGTTTTTGAAATCATTAAAATTTTTGTGCTAAACGAAAAAATTAATGTTTTGAAAAAAACTTCCTATTAACGTTTCTCTGAATCATTAAACGAAAGATCAAAGAAAAGGATCAAATCATGCCTGCATGAGTTTAAAAGGTAAAAAAAGATCTACCGCAAAATCAATAAGTTAGAAAAGTCATCGCATTGAAGAAGCTCCAGCTGTCGCACTCCAGAGATCAATAGTCGTCAAACGTTCTTCTTCTCCCAAGAGTCAAAAATAAAGTAAGTACCCCAAAACAACATAGCCACTAGCGATTCAACAATGCACCCTTGTATGAATAAGATTCTCTTTACAATCGTCCGAAAGTGTCTCTTCTTTATTTTTTTTCTCGCTTCGCACTCCTCCGCTTTAGCTGTTCCTCAATTCACGCCTCTCGAAACCCTCGGAACATAAATACACACACGCAAACTCCGTCGGGATTGAGGATCGTTCGAAAGAGAGAAAGAAGAAAAAGAAGAAGAATAAAAAAAGGAAAGGCAAGAAAGATCTATGGTCGTCGGTAGCGCTAAAGGCGTGATCACTTACAATGCCATTTATTTTGACAATTTGTCGTCTGATACAAAGAAAACGATTCCACATGCGATCCCTTTGTTACATTAAAGCCTCCACTAAAACTTTATATGTATAAATAGATAAATAACAATGCAAACGATTTAGCAGAGGCTTCACTTTTCAACCTACAGCACCACAGCAGGGCTTTGCTTTTTCATTTTTCTCTCTTCTTCTCTTTTTTTCTAGGTATCATAGACACACACACACACACACACACACACACACTCGTCTTTTTAATATCAAGCGTATCGTTACGCGGATTTTCGTACCGATAGATTTTCGAAGAAAGGGACAACCCGGAACAAAAAATATATATATAATATCAAAAGAGCTGTGTACAGCGAGGTTCGAAAAAAAAAAAAAAACAGAAGGGCCCGAAAAAGAACACCTCGTGGGCGTGACTACACATATGTGCACTATACCGTATACCGCTGCACAGAGTCGTCGTTAGATTCTGCTTCCAATGCGGCTATACGTTAAACTGCTCTTTTTATTTTCCCTCGGTTAATTTGGTATATACGTGCGCGCGTGTATTGACTGTCGTTACAGTGGCGATAGAAAGTATTGGCTTTGAGTATTTTAAGGATGATGCAGGCTAAATGTTAAAAGTCATTGATGATGAGTAATTGGATTATAGTTTATACCCTGGATTTTCAATAGAAACTATTCATCCGAATTTTAAATTGATTTGAAATTATAGAGATTTTTTATTTTATTTTACCATCATTTAGCGACGGAGATTTTAAACGTGTTTGCAAACAAGGCACATGTAGCTTACTATGGTGCTTGTATCGATCAGCCGAGAGCCGGATTTGAACTCGGTCCATTGGATCACGAATTTATCTTTCTTCCAACAGAGCTATTATAGAACCTTTATTAAAATATTAAATTTATTTTTCATCATTAAATTCATTTTAATTTGCTCATACAGAGTCGAACACTGAAATCAATACGTTCGCAATATCATTTAATAATTAATTAATCAAACTTAGCACACGTCTTATTTAGCTTGATTCTAATCTCGATTCCATAATAACACACTGAAAAGGGGTTAGAACAGTGGTTGTACTCTATGGCGGCGAGTGGCGCTAGTATCGATAGCGAACATTCATTGAAGTACGAGAGAGATGCTAGTGTTTTCTAGAGGATAATGAGTGCTCTCTGCGAGGTTTTGAGTGTTCTCCGCGATGTTTTTTGTTCGAAGAAATGAGCAGGTCTTCGCTCAGAGAATAATGAGTCTTCTCTAGAGACTACTGATTCGCATTTCGACGCGTAGGCTGACTGTATTCTAAAAATGACACCGATTGTACCGTAGAGTACAGTCACAGTTCGCTTCCCTTTTCAGTGCAGCTTAGAATATTCTAATGCCACTTTTAACGATACCTTAACACCATTCAAGCACAATATAACTTTACACACATCGACACTAATTTCAAACAAACTATAAAAGCCAGTGGTACAACTTTTCTTTCTCAACTGCTGTCCAGAAAACTTTTAATGCATTATATCTACTGCTCGGTGCATATTCACAAGACACACTTATAATCGCATGCATAGCATGACCCCTTCAAGCTAATAATTATGCCTTATTCGCATAAAAGCACGCGCATTGTGCACGCATTATAATATTATATATATATAGCTTGTACCCTTAATTCGCTTACACATAATTTTCCTTTGGAATAAAAGATAGGCGTTTCCAGCGAGTATATATGCGAGCGAGCGAGCTTTTTCTATAAATGGCTACCAGCTGCAAAAGTTCATAATTCGGTGGGCATGATACACGTAACGCCCTTAGTTCTCAAATGTATTACTACAATTATCTTTCGGTGTATATACCTGGCCTATGTGTGTGTATCGTTTTCAACAGTAAACAATTATTTCAGTGTTTTTGTTTCTATTCATCCTTTTTTTTTTTTTCTTTCTTGAAAAGAATGTAACGAAAATTTTGCAAAACCACAGAGAACGGCGGAAGAGTTTTTATTTGTACGTTATTAGAACTACAGTTTGTATATCTTTAAGATTTTTAGTTTAGAATATAGATTTTTAGATTTTGATTTTTAATATACATTCAGTCCCAAAATTAAACTCTTCATAATAATTTTTAAAGATATACTTTACTAAATTTCATTAAAATTTTCAAAATTTTTTAATAAACAGTTACAGTAATATATTTAGTTCACCTCAAGTTATTAATTTTACCTTTGTACTATTTTTTTAATAATTTTTCATTATTATGTATGTATATATAAAAAATTTACATTCTACTCTCCGCTGACGTTCTTACTAAAAATAAAATTGTCAATCAGAATTTTATTAACATTTTGATCGATTTTATTTTCTATAATAAACCAACATACGCTCCTGCCATACGATCAATTTATAGATATTTGCAACGTCAATATAGGTCAAACCATTGAGAACTTTATGAGAAGAAATTACAAAGTCAGAAAATTTCAATTAAATTTTATTGATATGGTATTAATAACAAAAATAAAAAAAAATTATTTAAAATCATGAAGAATAATAAGAACTAAAATCATTCAACAATTTATGAAATTCCATTTTTATAGGTGAAACATATGACTTAATTTCTCCTTAAGAAAGTTAATAATTCAATAAGTCCAGAATCTGTTATTAACACACTTCTTTCACCGTGCGCCTGAATAAATAAACAAGAGAAGAAAAGAAAGAAAGAAAAAAAAAAAAAGTTCACGCTCTACGTACTGGCTTTTTAATGCGCGTTTAAAATGCAACGTATAAGAGCTATAGATGTACATAGGAGAGAACAATGTATATATAAACTTGTTGTTGTATATCGCGTTCTATGAGGGCATCATCTCATCGATCAGCCTAAGGTTAATGCCTGTTAACAGTTGTAAAGAAGAACCCCAGAATGTGTGTATAGATAGAACTCATTTGAATATTACTATGAAAATGGGAGAGACTTTATGGGTTCAAACTTATTTATTATCTGATTTAAAGTTACACGCTAAATTTTCGTTTATCATATTAACACCTAGCGTTGTAACATGATTTTCAAAATTAAAAATTTAATTTAATTAATTTTAAAATAATTTATTTATGTTTTTTCCTTATTTATAAAATGTTGATTAATTATGAAAAAAACCATAAATTCGTTAAAATTATTTGTATACCATCATAAATAATTCGATAAACAAAGAAGAAAAACAATAAAATAATAAATGATATTAGAAGAGGAAAAAAAAAGGCAAACGATAATCAGAATCTGAACCCTTGGAACAATTTGCCTTCCATAATCGAGCAACAACTATTATCCACAAGCTTAGGGGAGAGAATATATAAGGTCTGCTGTTCGCACAATTTTGTTGCTTTGAGTATCATTAATAGTGTAACGCACATATACACGCACAGCATTAAGAAACGACACAATGGACTAAGTGCATTACGGTTAATAGGAAGGACTATTATACGTCTATGTATATCTGGTGGTCGTTTAAATGTCGCATGTACGAATGTGTGTGTGTTCTCTTGCTTTGCGACAGTTATATATATATACCGAGTTGCGCTGCGCGACGTGGATAAATCATCGGCAAAGGTACACGCCTCCTCACCCATTGAGCTTTTCCTTTTTCTTCTTTTTATTTGATATACCTATATACAGGATAAATCTGTTTCCCCTCCTTTTTTTTTTAAGAATGGCTTCTACTATTATAACTACTGTTGCAAAAGGAGAAAGAGAGAAGGCAAATAAAATTATCTTTTCTTCAGGGGGTATGTTATATATATATGAAAGAAACTCGTAAATTGAAGAAAGAAAGTCACTGTGGTTATGGATGTTGTTATACCACCAGAGTTGACTAGTTTACTTTTGGATTATGAAAGAAAACGAGATTGTTTCTTTTTTGGGTTAAAAATTTTCAAAGGATATTGTAGTTAATGTAATTGGGTGACAAATAAAAATTTTAGAGGTTCAAACTTTAAATTATAAAGAAACTTTTTTTTATTATCTTTGTACTTATTTTTGGTACATTATTAAATTTTCACTCATTTTATTAATAGAAAAAATAATAAATTTTAAATTTAACATTTTGACTCTGCATTTATATTGATGAAGAATGTATTACAAAATCGTATTTTTGCGATTAAATTAATTCTCATCGTTTTTTAAGACTGTTAATTTATAAATAATAAATACGCTGTGAATTATTTCGAGAATTCGACATTTTTCGGATCGTCAAGTCGCGACGAATGAGAAAACTCAATTAATTACAAATCAATTTCCAAATAATTGGAATATTTAAAGCCAATTAAGTAACAGAAGCTCGTTAGTTTGTAGGAAAAAATTGTAACAAAGATAACAAAATTTCAAAAGTTTCCAAATAATTTGACGCCTTTGTACAGCTCGTCATACAGAAAAATCAAACATTTCGGAAAATTATTCTACACCATTCACTATACGTTTTTTCTTCTATACACGCGCGGATATGTCATTTCGAAATTAAACTCTTATCGACAGGGAAACTTGATTAATTTTCATCGAAGACTTTAAAATGGCTTTAACCTGTGATTTCCGTTCTTCGTTATTCGGGCATTCTCAATGAAAATCGTCTAATCGATTGATTGTAAATTTTTTAACAAAGCCGAGAACGAAATTTAATAATCTAATAAGAACTTATTTGGCGTAAAAGGAAGTATATATTTAATAAAGTTAATTTTTAATGAAAATTTAAATTCATACTTGCTGAATATGTTAGTCATTCGATGAAAACATAATTTAATGAAAAATTATATTTTATAAATATTTCCATATTTTATCGATGTTTGAATATCAAGCCTTATCTTGTATAATTTTTTTAAATCTCCCAATTGGGAACTGATATATTATAAATTAACAAAAATAAGTAAATTATATTACATGAAAATAAATACAAGAAATTACGAAATCTTATCTAATCACAAAAATTAAGCTTGAAAATTAATTATTATAAAAATATCCTTCTTCCAACCGCAAAAACTTTAACGATTCCCATCCGCAGAAAAAAATAAACGTTCCATATAAAATACTTGTAGAAACGAGCGTTAGCTTTCTGTAAAAGCACGATCCATTTACGTGCATTAGGCACAAACGTATACGTAATGTTTGATAGGAAAAAAATTAGTTTACGGAAAGCCACAATAACCGCAGAAATTCATGTGGTTTCCTGCCACGTGACTCTTTGTACGGCGCGTGTCATTATAAGTGTACACAAAAGCTCGGCTCTTCTTCAAGACGCGCACAATGGAAACGCAGCCGGAAAACTTTTCCAAGAGAGAGATAAATAAAGAGAGATGGAAGGCTGCGGGAGATCGAAGAAGAAAAAAAGCAAAATAGTCGGTACCGAGCTATTTGTCATCGATGATTTGCAGCCTGCTTACCAAAAAGTATTTGTTTGACTCTCTCTCTCGAGTTTTTCTCCCATATACGCATATAATGACACAAAGGATATGTGTACAATTGCTCTTGAAAATATTGTGGGCGATGATGACTATGGACTTCTATTTTTTTTTTTTTATTCTTCTGGTTTTGGTTTAAATTCAATTGACGATGTTTACAAAAGTCAAGAGTGTCTTGCTTTGACAAAAATAAGGAATTCGAAGAGACCTTAGATCTTTTTTTTTTGAATGCTTCAAAATTTTTGGTGTATTATAGATTTTTCTATAGCGGAATGAAGTGGACAGGCGTGAGTTTAGGAGCTTTTAGATGCTCAAAATTACACGGTTACGTGTGTGGTAATTCTTTGTACTTTTATTTTCAAAAGACTTTTCTGGCTTTAGAAATTTCCAAATACTTATGCTCGTAATGAATTTCACGTAATGAACCATGAAATAATATCAAAAGCAAACTGGGGAAGTATTCGTCCGCAATCTTTTGGAATACTTTCTTGACCTTGTTTGTTTATTCTTAAAATTAATAAAAATCTTCAATTATATAACATTTAACATAAATAAAAAACAAACCCTTGTAAGTTAAAAAAGTATTTGAAAAATTATTTTTAAATATTTCCGAGTGCTCGAAAAAGTATTCTTGAAAACTTTTTTTAAATACATTCTCAAATTGAATTTTTTCTATTAATCTCTTCTTCCCCTCATATTTCATCAAGTACTTTAAAATAAATAGAAAAAAAGAATTAAAAAGCAATCAACACAAAGAAAGTTAATCCGAGAAAGTATTAGAAAAAAATAATAAACAGACTAAATCAAAAAAGTATTCGAAAAATTTTAGGAACGAGTGCTTTTTCAGTCCTAATTAGAAGTAATACTGTTAATATTATAAAAAAATTTTATATTTAACAATAATTATACAAATTTTTTTGTATAACATTAAAAGTTCCATTACGGTTTATAAATCACAATTAAAATAGTCTCCCCTAAGACTAGCAACTCCCATACAATGTCATTTATATTTTCTTTTTTATCAATCCGTTCTAATAGCCTACAACCCAAAATGTGCAACAGTCAAAACAAAATTCAATGCCTACAATAACCCAATCTCTAGGGTATCCTTAAAATTTTCTAACTTAAACTCAATTTATATATAAGAACAAAAAAAAAAAAAGAAGTGCGTACACAAAACGCAGCGCAGTCCCTTTTGACTTTAATTTTTGTCGTTCCGGGAGCACTTAGATACTACAATTTCCCACAGTCACAGCCTGACAATTCAAAGTGGCCGTGAAATTACGACGAGTGAGCGAGACGAATTTGTGCATCGGTTAAAGCACAACTGCTTTTCTAATACGAGCAGAAAAGTGAACGTTCGATTGTAATGTACTTTTGTGCTCAAAAGCCGAATGCTTCGAAATTGTGAATGTAAAAGGAATATTGAATGTTATATAGGAAGAAAAGTTTTTTTGTTTGGAAATTTCTCATGACATTTTCTTTAAATGTAAAAAAAAAAGATTTAAAAACATTTTTTTTTAAATATTGTGTATTTTTATTAAATTAATTCAGAATAGAATTTTAATCACGTTCATTGTGCGCAAAAATTAATTTGACTTTTATTTCATTTGTAAAATATTTTTAAAATATTTTTAAAGTAACGAAAAATTGGAATTTTATGACAATAAATTTTTATTTATCTTGTTTAACGTCGCTGTATTTATGCTATCATTACGATACTAATTAGCGACGGAGATTTCTCAGTGTGTTTCTGAACAAAGCATATGTATCGTATATACAGTGATGCTTGTATGAATCAGCCGCCGAGAGTGGGATTCGAACTCGAGTCCTCGAGATTGTGAATCCATCGCTCTACCGACTGAGCCACTGACGACCTTACATCAATAGATGAATCATTGATGAATAATTACATTAACAATGAAAACACGCATTTCATTTTAATATATCGATATTAAAATAGTCTTCTCAAGTCTAATTAAAATTGTAACAATATGTCCAAACATGATAAGGATTTTAAGATTATAATTAAATAATTTCTTGAACATAAATTAAAAATATCTTTTCATAGATATTCAAGAAATAAAAACTTCCACATTCACACAAAGAAATCAGCTTCATTCAATCCCTCATTTGCCATTTCATTCAAGTACGTTAAAACCTTGTAAATCGTACATTAATAAATTTATAAATGCATTAAAAGCTGTTTAAGGTAATGCAAATAATTTAATGAACTTTCATTAAATAAATCTCATTAAAATATACACAACCATTTATTTAACTTTGCACATCGCGTGACCTATAAATAAACGACATTTTATTTATTTTCATTACTTTTATTTCAACGAAACACACATAATCCAATTAATCAAAGTGCGCTTTTCACTCTTTAAACACAAATATAAACGCCGTTAATAAGCCAACTGACACACTTTCAATCGATAATATCAAATTTATTATTACGTCTGGTCTAGCAAGATTTCAGTAATTATGATTGCTCGACTTATGATAATTAATAATTGATCTTAAATTTTGCCATAGATATAGAAATGGTAAAATAGCAGCTAATGCAATATGCATATAAAATCGTTACCCGAGCATTTCCTTTTCGATTATCCTCAATTGACTCGACGGTAAAATTGTACTTGATGTGATAACGTCGTTTGTTTGATTCGTTAAAATTAATTTAATTATAATGTTGAATGAAAACAGCGATGAGAGAGTTTATTGAAGAACGTTAGTTAATTTACGAGATATTTATGTATCATATTTATTTTCTTATGAAAATTAACTAAAACTTAATGTATTATTTATTAAACTGCCTGTCTCGGTTGATTTTTCCTCTATGAATAATTGATATTATGTTTTAATAATAAGAGTCCAAATAGTTCAATTATTCAATCAAAGAAAATAATTATATTGACACAATTTTTAAGTTATTAGAAAGCGCGTCAATATATTCGGCACACGAGGATCAATTATGAGCTTTAATAAATGTAATATCCTTAAATATATTTATTTTTTCGATCATTAATATCAATTTCCGTTTTAGAAAAAAAAAAGTACCGACAAATAAAGTAAATGAAAAAAGGAAATAATTATAAATTTATTAAATTATTTCCAGACATGATGATAATAATAAATTTAATTATTCTTTATTCTTGCCAATTATATGAAAAAGAACTTTCGAGCACCCTTCGGACTCTTGATCTTTATATAAAAAGCTGCAGGAAATTCGAGAAAAAATCAAACCATGTGCCAACGAGTCTGCGACGTCACACGCGATAATCGTTGCTTCCCCCAATACATATATATATATATATATATATATGCTCCTTAATTGACAAAGCGAAAAAAAAGGGAGACCCGCGGGGCAACGTCGAGGAAAAAAAAAGGCTGAAGGGACATGTATATACGAAAAAATAAAATCGAGATTTGGGATATCGATGAGAAAAGAGGAGGAAAAAAAAAACGAACGAATGAACATCTAAGTGATCACGTTGTGCTGGGTAAATTATACGGAGAGAAAGAGATTTATGCAGTTAGGGTAAGAAGAGATGAATTATACGTTGTGTTTTTTTTTTATGAAAAGTTCTTTTTTTTTTACAAATGAGATCGTGATGGTGTTTTGATAAAATTAGGATTTTGGTACTTATGACTAATTATTGGGTAAATAAGTTTTTTTTTTTTAAAATTGATACTGATCAGTTTTTAGATTATTTCATTTAGTATTTTTTCAGCTAAATTTAATAAAAAAAATAAAGATGTACTCGTTAATGCAAAATATATATTACATTAACTTTTAAATAAAAAAAGTCAAAACTATAGAAGTCCATGATGGCTCAGTTGTTAGAGTAACGGATGAGTAACCTTTTAGTTCAAGCTGGAATCCTAATCTTACCCAATACGAACTTTTATCACCAGCTTGGTAATGATAAGCAAAAATATTAAAGTATAAAATAAAAATTTGTATATATAAAAATAGAATCTTATCAGACGTGTATATTAATAAAATTTGCAGGACACAAAATATCCGTTTACTTATTTCCTTTTGAACACATTGACAGACAGAAGTATGAAATCACACCGAAAAGGAAACTCTGCCGAGATAAAATAGCAAAAAAAAAAAGCGAAACGAGTTGCCTCGTGCTAAAGAAATAAATAAAAGAAAAAATAATGAAAGAAGAAAGGAAGTAAAGGAAGGAAGGAAGCTATGAGCCGTAAGCCGTATTGCTACAAGAGGGAAAGAAATAAGAAATTTTTGCTTTTTCTCCCACTTTTAGGTTTAGGTATATAGGTGTATATGTGTGCGCGAGTAAGTTGAAGCTTCAAGGTGTAATTGCTCTCTGGTGGGCGGATCGGCCGTGCAATAGAGATGAACAAGAGTAAAAGCGAGAAGAGAGAAAGAGAATAATGGGCGTGGCTCACTGATTACACCGCAAGCGCAACGATATACTTGTGATATCCTTGCTGTCTTGGTTAAAGAAAGTGTGGCTGACGTTGGGGCTTCTTCTTATTCTTCTATCTTTCCTTTTCCTCTCAAAGTGCTGCATGCTAGTGTCTTTCTTGTAGTTATTATTGGTTCGTTGAAAATTTTATTCATGATGTAAGAAAATTCATGAAATATAATTGAGAGAATAATAAAATAAAGATTTGATTTTTAGGAGAATTTTATTTAATTTCAACTTGATGCATAATCATACAGATTCAAATCAATATTTACAATAATAGGATTTTAAGCATTAAACATACATTTATTTTGAAAAATTTAAAATTTTTAAAACTTTATTCAGAGACAAGTGAAAATTACGTGATTTGGAAAAAGGTAAATTTTACATCAATATTTTGCCATTACAAATAAATTATCTAATCATTTCATCGCAATCAACGCTTTAAAAATCCACTGGTATCAATTAATTAAAATTTTAAATTCGCTAAGTTCGATGCGGCATATTGATAAAATTAATTGATTAGCAAAAAAAACAAGATTTTAATTACCCTATTAAGCAATTATATTAATTTACATTTTATATAAACTTAACGAATGAAAATGTTGAAAATAGAATTAAAAAGCTTCTAAAAAAGAAACGTGTGTGTTTGATATTTAATTGAAATAAATTATCTTCTATTTGAGGATCACTTTTGTATCAAATAAATTTTTTCTCTGCAATTTAACAAACCATCTAGAAAATGAGAAAAAAAAATTTTTTTGGCCACAGTACTTTAAAATCGATTTCTAATTATTCTAAGATTAACTTCATCGAATTACAATTGTCCTGAATATTTTTTTTCCTCACTCTCTATTTTCGCACACCTAAAGCCGTCGTTGATCTTTTCTGCAACCACATACTAATTCCGTTCGAAAAGCGTTTAAAAAAAACCAACAATGGACAAAAAAAAATCTTATCGAATAAAATTTATTTCTCGCAAAGACCACACCCTTTCTTAGTACGTGAAAAAAAAGCAAAATAAATAAAAACCATACAAACACTTGGTACTGTACTAACCGCAGCGTTTACTACCCGGTACTATTTAAATGCCTTTTTGACTATACGTTTATTTTTTTTTTTTATCTAAAAGAGATACTCTCCAATACTAGCTAAAGATTTGGGGCAATTCGATTGTCCGCCTTGGGCTTCTCTCTTTTCTACGGGTTTTGCGTCCACGCCCCGCTGACTGGACTGTTTTTTATTACCAACGCACACTAACACACACACACACATACGTTTATACATGATATAACATACACAGATGGACCTATATAACCTTTTCGTACACGCGGGGATGAAGTGGGTGGAGCATTTCGACGCAGTGCTTTGTACTATATATATTTACACACACACGCACATACACAACACCGAAAGCGAATCTTCGAGTCAGCAGACGAACCAAAAGAGAATAGAAGTCAATGCAACTTTGAGCTCGCTGTCTTTTTTTCTTCGTTTTTTTTAAATTTATTTTCTTCTGATACCGAGATTTCGTTTTTTTTTTCTTTTTCTAATTCTGAACTTGCTTTATTTTTTTTTTTCATCTGAATCGGTTTTCTCCTCTTCTGATTTTTTGGATTGTTGAGGAGAATCGATACGCTGCTCGCTCCCATTTTCGATGACTCCTTTAAGAAAAATATCATTTTTATAAGAATTTAATAAGAAATGTATAATTTCTTAATTAATTTAAACGTCGCTGTATTTGTGCTACCATTGTGGTACTAATTACTGATGGAAATTTCCAACGTGTTTTTAAACAAACTTCATATATAACGTACAGTGGAGAATCGAACGAGACCGAGATATTTTTTAGCTTCAATTTATTTTGACTATTTTTTAATCCATTTTTAGCTTAAACTTAGCTAAATTCATCTACTTTGTAGTTAATTTTCAGCTTGAATTTAGCTAATTTTAGCTATTATTTTTAGCTACTTTTTAAGCTTTATTTAGCTAGCCTGAATTCTTGAAATTGCAACGGCCAGTGTCTGCGGGCTCGGTGTCCGCGGGTAAGGCTTCTGCGGATTTAGTTCCTTAGAATTCGGGAGCCTCTGATGCGGCAGCAAGCCATTTTTATAATACAGATAGAAATATAAAAATTATTTTTTAACTAAAATCCGTTCCTTATTTATTTACAAGAAATACGTTGAATTGAAATCTTTAGATTCCTATGATTGATAGAATTCAAATAGATAGATTTAAATTCAGCATAAAAGCAAACAATTCAACGACAATCTTAGAGCAATTTATTGTTCAGCTTAATATCAGAAACTCTTACATATCAAACAACACAGCCAATAATTTAATTAATCAGACAATTTAGTAATCAACTGTCTAAATCAATATAAATAATTGCTTATAAATTTAAATGATTATTCACGAAATAATATTTATTTTTATTACAACAGATTGATGAAAAAAAAAAAATGATACAATATGATAATCGGATGTACACAGTAATTAAAATTCAATCAATTTATTATAAAAATATTATGTCACAAGAAATAAAAATTCTCAATGCATTTATAAGTCAATTCCATCACCAAATAAAAATATCAAACGTAATCGAGATGCTTTTTATAAACGGCACCGCGAAAAATACTTCAACCGTCTAATTACAGTTAAAGTTCAGTTATACACACACAGAGAAAAAAAAAAGAAGTCAAACGTGTCCCCTTATAATATGAAAAGTTAAAAAAAAAAAAAAAGGTACATCGTGATATAATTGGTAGATAATTGCTTTTGATGCCAGTAAAAACGAGGCTCATTAAACTGTTATAAACGAGGTTGCAAAAGCTTCGAATGTTTGAGACGTTCAGCATACCTAGCTACGCGTATACATGTATTGAAACGAGTCTGATGCTGCTTTCAAGATCTTCGTAGTCCGATAATATTGCACGTCTATTTTAACCAGCGTATTTTAAAATCTCTTTATTTATGATATCGTTTTCCTTATGCTGTCTTTGTTTGTAATGATATTTTGTACTTTTACTGGTTTAATTGCGCTTTGGAGGACACGAGGAGAGGATGGAATTTTTATTGACAGGAAAATTGATCAGTGTTGAGAAAAATTTCATTTAACGTCAAGTGAAATTATCTTTATGATTTTGATATTGCATAAAATTGAATTAAGACTTTTTCGTATGCCAATACAATTTGTTGCAATATAATATCAACTTATAATTTTTCAGTCACCAACAGAAATCATAAAGGCAAATTAAAAGTTACGTAAACCCATAAAAAGCTTTTAAACATAAAAAAATGAATCTCTCTTTCGTTACCTAACCATCAACCGACAACAATTTAAATCACTTTGAATAACTCATTAAGAAAAAAAAATAAGAAAGCGCCAGTTTGAAGAAATAAACAAAGAAAAAAAAAGCATTCTTTAAACGATCCAGCTATAATAAGTCTTTAAATATTAATAGAGTGCGAACGTAAACGAGATGATCGTATATAAGAGTTCCAATATCCTTATATTTATTTATTCATTCACGCTTATAACAGCGTCTCTCCTTTTTTTTCTTAAAGTCTATATATATATATATAAGATATGAAAATTGAAAGAGCGCGCGCGTGGCATTGCCTGGGTGTGTCGTCAATTTGCCAGAGTAAAAAGAAAATAATAATAAAAAAATATTAAAGAGAAAGCATTTATATATATATAGCAAATGGTTTAAATATTTTTTTAATCTTGGTTTGGTGATCGGTTTTTGCTCTTAATGAAACTCGATGACCAGGCAGAAAATTCATAATATGGAACCCGACCACGCAAGACGACGACGAACGCCTTCGACGTTTCGGATTTATTTCTTTTTTTTTTTTTAATGCAAGTTCGATTTGGTTATCGGTACTTATGCTAAGAAGACGGATTTATTTATTGTGCTCGCTAATTGACTATTGTTGATATTCTTAAAGTCATTATAAAAGCGAGTAATCGATTAATATCATTGAAAGGTAAATTTAATAATAATTATAATAAAAAAGAATGAAAAGAAAAATAAAATCAGTAAAATTTTATTAATTTCCGTAAATTTATTTACTTTAAACATTAATTTCAAATTCACTCAAATTCAAATGAGCTCCAACTTCTAAATTACCCATTATATAACTAAAAATTGAAATGAAAAAATAATAACAATAAAAAATAAATAAAGTAAATGAAAACGGAAATATTACACGAAGAAATTACAGGACGCGTGACTATCACAAGACGAAGGCATGTACAAATTACCATACATATTGGAAAAGTAGATGCCGATTTAAAGATACAGCCGATAGAGAGAGAAGCTGCGGAGAGATACATTACAAATACCCAAGACACACCTTAGAAAACGAAAGACACACCGATGGCTCATCTACTTTAATGTATTTCAAGCGCTTAATTTTATTGTATTTACGATCGATGTATACACTGGAAACTTGTAAATTGAGAATTGATAATATTGAGATTTTTTTGAGGAATGCAATAAATAAGAAATTTACGATGAAATTGGCTTACAGAAATTAAATAAAAATTTTATAATCTTAATTATTAATATCAATAGTTTTTTAATGAAAAAAACATTCAACTGTACGTCAGTTAATATAAAATAAATGTATATCATATTCACTCAATCAACATTTTTGGCATACTTAACACTTTAAAATATTCAAAATAGTGATATGCAAAAAAAGGTATAAGCAATATAAAAAATAGCTCGTTAAATAATTACGTGATTCATCACTTCTAAAGTGTGCTATCAAAGAAAGAACATTAATCCAACTCCAAAAGTAAAATCATCAACGCAAGCTCATTAAAATTTCGAATCACTTAGTGATCCATTACAAGCAATTAATTTTGTTAACACCAAAAATTAACCGACCCTCTTTTCGCTCACCTAAGAATCAAGTCCATTACAAACGCATACACACATATAGGCGCATAATCAATCCTAGAAAAAAAAAAGTCCAAGCCTAAAAGAAATTAATTTCAATCATTTTTCCTTCTCTCTCTCTTCGCTTGCATATATTTCTATACCGAAGGGAAGGAAACGCGCGCTTAACTCACACGTGAATTATAAATGAGCAGTTTTTCGCCTGTACGATATTACGAAGGCGAGGAAAAAGGGGGGGGGGCAAGAAGGGAGGAAAAAAAAAAGAATAAACGACAAAGATGTACGTAATATTTATTATATGTATGCGCTGTACGTTGGTTTAGGGGAAATGAATCCGTCTATATGGAGATGCGCGTTTATGATAGATCCATTGCATTGCGAATCTCGTGTATATACATATATGAGTGTATATGAGTTTTGAGAAATCATTTATGCGTGCATTAGATGTATATATACTTGTAATGTACAAGAGTGCGTTGAGATGCATTCAGTGGAAAAAAAAGTTATTGAGAATGAAATGAGTAGAAGTTACTGTATAAATTTTAATAATTAATGGCGATTTAACAAATAAAGTTTTGTTTTTATGAAAATTTGATCAATCGAGCACTGTATTTTTTCAAACACAATTTATAAAATTATTTTTATTTATGTAAAGTCAATAAATACTTAATTATTTAAATGAATATTTATAAAATATACACATTGAAAATTTATTGTAATTTTAACAGACGAAAGTATTTTAGACGAGACACTAATTTTTTCTATTAAAATAAGTTTTAGTAGAAAAAATTTTTGTCTTTACAAATAATTTTTGTATAGAGTTTAAAATGAAAATATGAACACAAAGATTTATGAATAATAAATAATTTTAAATAATAAAATGTGTGATTCTAAGTTATGATAAAATTTGAATGACAAAGTGCATATTTTAAATGTAAATTTGAGGAAAATTTTTATTGTTTGAAAGTAAACAAGAAGTTCAGATTACAAAATATTTTATGTTAATTTTACGTATACTTATGCGTAAAATTTTAACAAAAAAATTTTTAAAGAGAAAAAATTTTGATCAATCATGCAAAATTTTTCATAGCGTACTTCTAATTGTAATTAGAATTATAATTAGTTATTTATACCAGAATGAATTCATACATAAACTTAAATAACGAGCAAACTGTAAAAATTTAACTCAATACTCGTTACATTTGGTGAACGTATTGATGATGAGCTTGACGATTTCTTTTTTATTTTTTTTTGCGCAATGAAAATTAAATGATTGTTATGCCGACACCGAAAACAAAATAAAGGATCACAAAAGCATTACGCGCGTGCAACGGTGCAGACAAAATTCGCGTTGCGTTAATGCACTTTTTTAATATGCAGACATTGTTGCTTGATTCGCGACGCACGCACTAAAGACCCTATAAGAAAAAAAAAATTTAGCTTATAGAACGTATTACGATGTAGGTATATACAGTATATTTGTAGAAATTTAATCGATTGTCGTATAATAAATTTTTATAATCATCGTTTACGGACAGACTATAATTTATTTGAAAATTTATATGTATAAGTTTTCTTTTTTTTTTAATTAATAAGAAGAACATTATAAAATAAAGTTTTTTTTGTTATTAAAGAATATTATTGAAACTTAAAATTCTAAAAAATAAATTCAATAGAAGTTTATGCAAATTAAATCTGAAAAAAATAAAATACAATGATTTCAAAATCAAATAAATGTAGTTAATTTTTCTTTAAATTTTTAACAGACATATTTTGGTTTTTGGATGATTTAGTTTTACGAGGTCCCGGTAGTTCGGTCGAACTCGAGTTCGAATCCCGTTCTCGGTGGCCGATAGCATAAATACAGCGACGTTAAATAGAAAAAAGGGGGCATTATGTAAGAGGGTGAAATAAAAATACATTAATTTTTGTATATACATATATATTATAATATTCCATCGGTGATACAATTTTTTTCATAATGGATGAGCTTAAATACATTCTGATAAATACACGCTAGCGATAACAACAAATATATAAGCGCGTGGCTCTTTTTTTTCTCATATTTCATAATATGTTTAGACGTGCATTTTAGTAAATGCTCGCTTTTTTCGACTATCTATAATACATTTATTAATTAACGAAGTTTTTCGATCCGTTTTTAAAAGGCAGTCGTTTGCGAGGCTCACCAACAACGTGAAAAACTTTTACATGCTATTATTATTATAATTTTATTTATTTTTTCTTCAACTACGAAATTTCAACTAAATTTTTTTTCTTTCTTATTTAGATAGTTCCACGCGTTTGAGTTTAACGAGCCTCGCATGTGGCATTGCTCTCGAGTCCGATGCGAAAAACCGATGCAACATTTAATTTTACAATTAAGCGTGACTTCACTCCGGGATCAAAGACTCGACGGCTAATCCATCGTGCAATATTATCGTGATTTAGAGACATGAGCACCTTAAAATTAGTATTGCATTTTTTTTCTAAATGAAAGTATAGATCTTGTTTTTGATTAAAATTAAAATCGTATAATTCAAAAGAAATTTCCAAACATATTAAGATTAATTCAGTTTAGTAGAAATTGAAAACAAAATTTAGAAAAGAAATAACTAATAATCTAGATAAAATATAAGTTTTAATTGATTCGTTGTACATTTTTTAAATTTTCACATATTTAACACGGAAATTTTTCTTATAAATGCATAAAATTTATCAAGCTAAAAAGGTGCTCATATCTGATTATTAGTTGTGAGCATTTGAGATATTAGTAAAAGTTACATCGAATAATTATGGTACAATAAAAATGAGCTTTACGATGTAACAAAAGGAGGATACATAAAATCGCTGTCATTTAAAATTGCACTTTATAAAAACATCATACGAAAGAACAGAAACGCGAAAAATAATAAAAAACAGAATGGCTCAATCATATAAAGAATAAGCACTCTTTGCTTGCCAGCAAGTCAAAGATCCGGAAGGCATTACAATTCGTACAATACGATAACAATAAGTTATGTCATTATCATATATATAATTTTTTTTTTATTCTTACAATAGATTTGTCTAGATGCAAGCGTAATACTATTTTTCAGATTACTTTTCATTTTAACAAAGAACCTAACGATGTTCCTATTTAGTTTAAAAGGTAACAAATGGTAAAAGTAAACTAGCCATTTTTATTGTCACTGCGCTTACGATTTCGATCGCGTGAGAATTTAAATGGTAAAAATAAATAGTTTGAAGTTTTTTTTTTATGATTGCTACTAGGATTTTTACAAAGTTTGCGAGTTGTAACTTTGAATCAAGCTGCTGTTACAATTTGTTTTAGAGTCTTTCTAACCTTAATGTAAAAGAATATTAATCAAAATATGACGATGATGATAAGAAAACTTCCGCAAACAAAATTTATTACCTAACAATCGAATACATTATTATATTTACATGAAATACTGTTTATTTTGCAATAAAAGTCATTCGATAATACTGTTTATTAAACAAAATATAAGAATTAAAATTTTGTAAATTACATTCTTTTTATAGATTTTAAAATATTACTTATAATGTCATCAAATCTTTAAGCAAAAAATTTTTGTAAGTAGCTTAAAAAGATTACTAAAATTTTATTTCCACTTATTAAATATGCCAAAACAATAAACATTTTTTATATTATAAAATACTATTTTAAAAGGCTAATTTTGATAATAAAGAAACACCAAAGTCATATTGTAAATTTAAAAAGTTTTGTGCTTAATGTTTCAAATTATACAATCAGTAATTGTAACAGCTGCTGATTTCAAAGAAATAATATCTGCCTACTTCTAAAAAATATCGCATCTACGATTCATAGAGGAAAATGTACAATTGTATATAGAAAATATCGAAGGACTGCTGTAGCCAACGAAAGTGAGTTATAAACTTTATGGACATGGGTTTTTGAATCTTAAAAAGTCAATTTTTTAAAACAATTTTTAACGATAACATTTTTGAAGGTTTTTACAAATATTGTTATGTAAAAAATTTTTATAAAAATTATAGTTGATATTCTTATTTTAAATCTATGCATTTATTACACATTCTCTCACAAGAAAGATAATGTTTAACGTCGTTATTAGTGACGGAGATTTTCAGTGAGTTTATGAAGTAAATGCACCATATAGTATTGTGATTAAGAATCCATTACTCTGCTACTAAAGACCTCTGATAAAATTTATTAGGAATATATTTTTTCTACTTTATTTACTTTCATTTATAAAATTTGTAACTAAAAAATTTTTTATTATGATCTTGTTTAAGATTCTTTGATCAAAATAATTCTTGATTGTCTTTATTAATCAAAATTTATCATCAAACATTCAAAATGTTTCCATCTAAAGAAAAATGTTTAGTTCTTAAAATAATAAAAATATTTAACATAAAAGAAGATATTTCGAAAATTTCAACTATAATTTCTATAAAAATATTCCATACATGTTAGTAAAGTGATTTTTTAAGATTTTCTTCATAATTTTCAAATTATATCATTTACAATTAATTAGTTATATTTGTGTAAATATTTAGACCTGGGCGGTGTTTGTTGTTTACTTTCCTTCTTTTGTCAGATTGTTCAGCATTTAGTAATTAAAACTTACCAATCCTGAACAATAACTTATCTTTTTTTTTGCTAACAGGTAAGTACGACTATGTATCAATGATCTTGCAGAAGATAAATTTTTGCTCTGTCTCTTCGCTAGAATTTTTATAACAATAACTAAACAAAATTTCAATTTTTGCTATTATGTACCGGAACTATTGAGATTGACCTATTAACAATTTTTAGATACAATTTAAGTTAACCATAATTATTCAAATAGGTTTTTAATCCTTTAGTAAAGATAATTGGATTAAACGAGAAACTTTTTACTAGACCGTCGTTACAGCAATTTGTACTTTCATCATTTCTTATTGATCCAGCATTTTAACATTTCAAGACAAAATAGAAAATAAGAAAATTTTTTATATTATATTTTTGGTTTTATAATCACAAATTCGAATAATAGATATGTAAAAATTCTACTTATAGTAAGTGCAATCTCAATTTTTTTTCGCCGGTTAAGAATTCTTCGATTAATCTCCACAAAATTTATTTCCACAACAATTCAAACATTAAAACGAGTTTCTGAAGAATCAGCTAACATTAGCGTAACCGTGCGATTATTAATCCATATGAGACGAGCTAATCTCATCGGATTTAACCTCGCAACATCATTAATTGGCGCAGTGCTGTAAGATTTGATGCAACGAATTTGTGAATTTCCAAGGCCGAACATTCCACTACTTATTTGCTATAATATTAAAAAAAATATGATTTCATAAATTATTATTTAAATAATCATAGATGATATTTTTAACATTTTTCATTACAAAAATTACGACTACAACTGAACGATGTATATTTTGTTCGATACTTGCCTGCCAGAAACACAATTTATTTTCAGGACATGAATAGCTGACAAGATATTTTCCTTCTGGTGAAAAAGCTAGTGCAGTCACTGGAGCTTGATGTGCAATTATAGTTTGACACTTGACAGTTCCTCGAAGTTCATAAAGTGCAATATGACCAGTGCGACTCCCAACAGCTATTCTGCGTGTCGCTGGATAATGGCTTACCTATAATAATTTTTGCTTGTAGAATCATTTGTAATTTATAATCGCTTAATGATAATTTAAAAAAGACAAATATTTTACTTGATTAAATCTGCAAACGGCAGGGAAGACTTCATTTAATGGTTTGGTTTTCAAATGTCCAGGATCCAAACAGTGTAAAATTATATCCATCACCTAAAAAATAGTAATGTAATGTTATTAAATTTTTTTTTTTATTATCAACGAAAAATCTTGTGACGAATATAATATTATTGATACGCACTTCTACTAACAAATCACTCATTTCACTCTGCATTTTATCAATAAGCTGTTCAACAATTCTTAAAATTTCTGGTTTAGCTCTGGCAAGTACACTGGCTCCCAGATTTACATTAAGTGTCTGAGCATTTTGTTGGAGTGTATTATATCTGGCAACCTCTCTTGCCATTGTCGTTATGAATGCAGCTGGACGAGCGGTGGCAATTAATGTTAATGCATGACGAGCAGTTCTGCAACTATCTGCTGCTGGAGTCAATGGAAGGCCGTAAGTCATACTTGGTACAAGTTTATCTGCATCACAACACATTTCAAGAAGACTCAGTAGAACCTGGAAACAATATTTAATTTTATTAAATATAATTATTAATAAAATCGATGAATTTTATAATTATGATTAAAACAAATGTAATTTCAATTTTCTTACTCGAGATACATCTAGATAAGGTTCCCAAACGGTAAATCCACGTCCTATGAGATCTATAGCTGCTCTTCTTAAAGATGTGTGTAGTGGTAACTTTGGTGAATGAGGTGCGTATAATAAATGCGTCAATGCCATACTCGTCAATCGAGATAGATTATTATTTCCAATTCCAAAGCCTTCGACGACCGAACTTTTACGTCTTTGATCGTTGTCTCTCTTCTGGTTATTTGCTGCTACATCCTGACCAAATTCTGCGCCTATAACGCCAAGTAATACCACAGCAGTCGTTTGTTTGCGTTTCAATTCCGCGACACTTGAAGGTTTTCTTGATACACTGAGTTCTATAAAAAATTAATTATTTTATTTTTTATTATTTTTTCTATGAACTTTTACACTTAAAAATATGTGAAATAAAAAATTTTATAAATACCTTCAGCTAGTTCTTCTTCTTCATCGTCTTCAGGTTCCTGTGGTTCATTATTTGGAGGAGGACTACCAGGAGGTGGGCTTTGGTTTTGGTTTTGTGGTGCGATTGGTTCTTGAGTGCTGTACATTGGTAAATACTGTGACCAATTATCTACTAAAGCTTTTCTACCCTTAGGTCCCATTCTACCCAATTCAGCGAGTAACAATGCCTGAGCTGCTTCTCTTATTTCAAGGCATTGATGTTGCCATCTTCTAGCCATCATTTCAACTTGTGGTCTCTTAAATGTCTTCGATCCTCCTTGAGCAGCAACTTTATCAGGTAATAATACACAGTGCAACGTAGCTAACAAGGACCAGCCTTGTTTAATTTGTGCTTGCTGTACCGTATACATCTCTTCGTTTTCTTCTTCCGCCTTATTCCAATTAACTGGTCTATTTCCTGGCCTATGCATTTTACGATTTCTCTCTTGTTCAGGAACAAATGTTGCATTATTCATTGACATAAGAGTATTAGATAATGCCACAACAGCCAGTAAATGGTTACTAGTTAAAGTGGTTGACAATTCCCAATGTGCTCTTGCGGTAAATGTTCGCGTTAACCGTTCTTGTCTGACTAGTTCTACTGGCAAGCGCTGTTCCAATTGAGTTACTACTGGTTCACCGCTTGCCTGCTCCAAATGAGTCTGCCATGTCGGAAGTAAAAATGACATGTATCCTAAAAGTTAAAAAAAAAATTTTTTTAATTATTTTATTCAAGTAAATTTTTTTTTTTATTTCCATTCTGAATTTTACCTCCTTTCGATAAAACTCCAAAAGAAACTGGGACCATGGGTCTGAGTAGTCCTAGTTTTCCTTCGCAAACTCGATCAAGATCAGGATCCATTCCCCATGCATGAAGCAAACTTAATAATAATTGCGCTATTTCCATCGTTGAATTTGGTTCATTGAAAGCTCCGTTGCGTTTTAATGAATTTCTAGAATTATCACTATTCCAGCCATCACCTATTAATAAAAAAATTTTAAATCAACGTAACATACATATTAAAGTTTGTATTAAAATGAGAGTGATGTAAAGAAAAATATATAAGATCTAAAAATTACTAAAATGTACATTAATACTATTGTCAAGTAATACAAACGTTACTCGTAAACAAAAATATTTAAAATGACGGTGATAATAACAGTACAAATGACAGGACATTTAGATGACAAATAATACAGATATACTTAAAAATAAACAAAATTGTATTCGACAGTTTAAAATAAAAAAATAATTACAGGAATGTTTACCATGTAGAAGTGAACATAAATTAAAATTTGTACAGTGAAACTGGAATATATTGCCATTGATAATTCAACTGATAACTGAAATGAGCGAAATTAATGATGATGAAGCGATATACATGTGTGCATGCCTTCAAAGAAAAGCAATCATTTTTATTTTTTTTATTGTAGTACGTTGGACTGAAGATCACTTGCTAAGAATTTTTGAATAAATTGTTAAAATGAAAAATAAATATAAGCAGGATCATTAAATAAAGGATTAATAAGTTCAAAACCAATTAAAATAAAGAAATTGTTACTCGTTTAAAGATCATGCTATCATCATCAACATAATTATTTTCTTTTTAAAATCTTTAAAGGAGTAACTCTTTAAAATAATAGTATAGGGCATAACAGATGATTGATTAAAAAGATTTAGAACTTACATAAAATTTTTGAAAATTTAAAATTAAGAATTTGAGTTGAAGCTAATATTTATTTTTAATTATAATAAGTAATATATTTTATAAATTCATTATATGTACCAAAAGAAAATAAAAACGTGTTTTCAAATATAATTTTAAAAACTTGAATCTTATATAAGTTCTAATATACTGAAATAAAAAAAAAGCGTAGAACATATAGGACGTGAATTCATGCTAATATAATATGCCTGTAACAATAAATAGTATTCCTTGCATAATATGAAGATTTTTTTTGCAAAGCAAGCATGATTATCTAACCTTTGCCATCGAGAGTCGACGGCTTCAAGCCAACACTTTCCACTTTAGCTTGAATTTTAGTATGAACATTCTCAGCACCTTCCTTCATCTTAGCAATAATACCTATACAAAAATCGTATCCCTTTTAGCAATGTAAACATTTTAAACGATTTTTTTCACATTTACACATCATTTGCAAATAAAGCTTGACAAAATCGTATTAAAATAAAGCAATAAATGAACAATAAATACGAAAGAGTTTCGCATGCAGGACCCACAGATTTTTCTACATAAATAAAGCCATTTCAGAAGATTGATTAAATTTTACAAAACGCAATTGTCATTTTTATTTTTACTTAAAGCATTAAGCTGTAAACATGTAAGTCCTGACATTGAAACTTAATGCTATATTATATAATACTATTATAAATTAGAAAATAATAAATAATGTTTAAAAACGATTAAAAAATCAATTGAAATAAAATTGATTTTTCAATTATTTATTAAGTTATGATTTATTAATATGAATTCGAAATTTATTAATCGACAATTTTCAATTCAGTAGAGTAATTAAAAGCTGTTAAAAATAAAAAAGCATTAACAATATTAGGAAAATTTTTGGTATGATTAGATAAAAATTTTGAAAAGTTTATTCAATTAGATTTTTTAATCGGAAAATAAATTATAATATTATTTATATTATAATGAAAAAAACTATTAAATATAAACAAAATTAATGTTTTCAAACAAAAATATACATGTGAGAATAAATTAATATAATATTATTGATCAAATCAAAAAAACATGTACTGCAACTAGAAATAATAAATTTTAGCAAATTAAAAAAAGAAAGTGTTAAAAAAATAAATTCTACGATAATTTTTCACAACACGGTACCATGTCGATCCTTTTCCTTCAGCATTCTCTCCATGTCACCCGCTTTATCCTTGACGCGACCGAAAAAGTCTATAAATGTTTTCATATTAGTCAATGATGGACTATGTATTTTTTTTTTTCAACATGCAATACCTTAATAATAGAGAATTATTATTTTTAACCCTTTGATCACCAAATAGTTGCAACATGAATGCAGAATTTTTATAAAAGCAGATAGTTATACAATCTTAAAATTTACTTTCTTAAAATTTTAAATATCATTCCAACAATATAATAATAGATACCTTAGAAAACACTTTTTCATAATTCTGAAGCCCAGAAAGCAAACAATGTTAATAAATAGAACGTAACGATTTTATAAGTAATTTATGGCAAAAATTCATAAGTATTCACAAAAAATTATAAATATAATATAAAATTTCATTTACTTATATTAGAAAAAAAGTATTCCTCATTTACTTTTATCAGAATATAAGGTTTTAAAAGGGTTAAGTGAGCTGTTGAAATGTTCAGGGACATATGAAGTCAAGGTACGTTTAATAAAAAAATTAATTAAAAATCAATTCTTCTGATATTAAACGGATCAAAATTTATATTTTTAATTAATTCAATTAACGTTCCTCATCTTCTGTCGAGGGAATAGTTTCGATTATCTTACCTGCAATCTTTTTATGCGCGTCAGGGCTTGCTGACTGCGTAAGTGCAGCGACCTTTTGATATTCCGTAGCATTAATCAAGCCCTGCGCTTCCAGTGATCCGGGCGACATAGACCCGTACTCGTCGCTCAATAATTGTACTGTATGGACATTGAAAGTTTATTTAGCAAAAGCAAATTTAAATAGTAAAACTGTTAAATTGATATAACAATTTTAATCCTCGGTTCCTGCTATTCATTGATTCTATTAAAAAATGTTCCTGTAAAGAAATATATAAGCAAGCTGCAATAAAGAAAGAATTTTTACCTATAAGACCCTCGATATCGAAGAATAGAATGTGGCTTTCTGGATCTTTGGGGTTGCTACGGAAGCCCTGAATAGTTAGTGGAGCTCCTTTGGCTCTTATCTGATTACCATGATCGTTTCCATGACCACCGTGAAGCTGTTGTAACTGATGCAAACCTCGTTGAGTTGCATGACGTATGGCCGATAAATTTCTGTGCCTCAAACCTCTGTAAAATTAAAAGTTATTTTTATCATGTTTTTAATAATTATCAATCAAAAATAAAATGTAAATAAATTGTAAGAAAATTTTACCTAAAGAAATGAACTGCTGGATTTGCTAAACCTAATTCTCCACCACCTCCAGTAGTGCCAGACGTGATCATAGTATTTTCATCACAGGCATATAATACTTCTTCAGCAATGATACCTATATCATCAATCAATTAAATTATAAAAAAATTTATTTAAATCAATATTATAAATCAATAATAATATCTCATACCATGTAAAACGCGATCTAAATGACCCGTTTCCATTTGCCAAACGTAAACTGCTCCATCGGAACAACCAACGATCATAAAATCATCTAATGGTCTCCATTTGATAGTAACGACAGGGAATAAGTGACGCGATGCTAAGACAACACATTTCCTTTCAGCCAAAGATAATAATGTTACACTATGATCTGAAGCTACACTGCAAATACATTTCTGGATTCTTGGCTGTAAAAATGTAAAAAAAATTATCATTTTTTTTTCTACAAAATCAAGTAAACTTAAAGTTTATTTTTTTATATAATACTTACACTACAATTATCTGGAGGAACCATCAGTTGAGTTATTTCTCCAGCATGTACGCAAAAACGATGAATCAATGTTCCAGCATACAAATCCCATAAACAAACAGCAAAGTCTACAGATCCAGAAACTAAATGAGTTTTGTCGTATCTAGCTGCCGCGCCATGAGGATATAACAAACAATTGACACGACCAGAATGTCCCAGTAGAACTTGATGAGGAGGCCAATCTAGTAATATATTAAACAATTAATTATAAATACTTATATAAGTGAAGTTATAATATTTAAGTATAATAATATTAAATTTTACCATCGAATTGTTGATGATTTCCGTGTAACAATTGTAACATCACAGTCTGTGTAGCAGGAACGATTATTATGCTACCATCCTCTCTGCCAACAACTAATCGACTCTGTTGTGGCAAATAAATACTGGCTGTTAGTTTAATTCCATGTCCATCGCCGGTATCCAATTGATCTAAGATTCCTACTGGTGATGGTTTCATGGCTTCCCAAGCTATGGTTAAACTTGTTTTTAATGTCGGAGGTAGCATCGGTGGGCTTCCGTCATTTTGGTTTATTTGAGTCATTTGTTGACTTGTAATTTCTGGTACTGTCCATAACATAACAACTCCTTCACTGTCACCACGCAATAAATACTTGACAGTTTTATTTCCACGCTGAGCTGTAACTAATCTCATTGCAGGTGGGCATGATAAAGGCTATAAAATAATAAAGATTCTTAAAATGAAAATAAAGTAATGAAATGAATTGAATTAAAATAAAAATTTTCAAACCTTATCTCCAGGTTGAGTTAGAGTACAATATAAGTATGGCTGATCACATTCTGCTGATGGTGAATGGAAATTTTTGTTGTCCGCTACACTGCTGCTCATTAAATAATGTTAGTAATTTTGCTGTTTAAATGTCATAGCTTAAGCATGTGTTTTGATTTTTTGACAATTATTAATAAAGAACAAATGAGAATAAAAAATATATTATCTATAACAACATTGTTGAAAAACCAAAACATATAGCACTCGAAAACACATAGCTAAAAGTAAAAAATAATTTCAGCAAACCTATTAAGATCAATTACAAACAAAAAAAATTATAAAAACTCTATCTTGTTTTATGTGTGCTTTTGGCACATTTATTGGAAACCTTTCTATTTGCAAAAAAAAATTTGTGTATTGCAAAAAAAAAAAAAATTAATACAACAATGCAAATTACAGTGCCATTCAGTGCGTGCACAGAAGCAATAAAAGCATAAATTGTAAATACTGTTAGATATGTATAAAATGATTTTATGTCGTGAAAGATTGTTTGCTAGTTGGAAAGTGTATAAAGATGAGTGCTACTTTGTAGAATTAGTCAAGATTGTCAAAATGAGAAAGACATTAGTTATTGATAAAAATGTGTCCATATAAAATTTGAAACTGAAATAATAACTTCAAATTTTATAATTTAAATATTTTTAAATAAAGATAATGTGAAATTTTAATTTGCAAAATAAATTGTGTATTTAAATAAATTTTAAAGTTTTATAATATTTTACTTGATCGACAACAGATGACTTTCACATTTCAATTAAGAAATTAATTTATTGAAATGTGATTAATAGACTATTAAGCTAGTAGAAAAGGAAATTCAAAGGTCTATAGAAGTAGGATTAAGAAGACAATACAATTTGTTTTTACAAGATTATTATATGAGTTTTATATGATAGTGCAGGGTTACCTGCTGAGAGCCTTGCCCTTCAGCTTGCTATAATAGACCAGGTCCATCGTAGAATATGGCAGATGTTAATTTATTTTTTTATGGAAAGAACATCATCATGAAAAAAAGATTATCAAATGCAATAATTGGAGAATCTGTGTAGTGTAATTAATGAAGGAAAAGGTATGATTAATAATGAGTTTATAATTATTTTAATTTCTTGCTTGTCATAAATTGATTTCACATTATGATGACCAAGAAAAATAATTTCAAACATTCATATAACTTACCAAATTTTAAAAAAGTTATATATAAAATTAATTAAATATATAAAAGTTCAATCATATATAAAATATTAGATAATTTAAAATACATCATTTGAACAACATCAATAAAATTGAAAAAATTTTAATCAATTCAAAAATTCAATTTTCAAACTAATATAAACGTACAAAAATTAACTGTCATCACCATACATTTTATAATCACGTGCTTGATAAAATTAATGATTTATTCTTATGAGTATAGATGATTTTCACTAAGACGATAAAACTTGCAATGATTGTTAATATATTACTGGAAAATTTATGATAATTACATTGTGATTATAAATGTTTTTCAGCGCTTGTTATATGCTTAAAAAAAAACATGGTCAATAACTGAATGATAATTAAATGTGCAATGCTTGCTAGTGCTTTGCTAATGATTATAGCAATAAATTCTAATACAAAACCAAAACATACATATTCAGAGTGTTTTTATTTTGTTTTGTAAGAATTGATTTATACTAATATGTAATTAACTTTTTTTTTAATTGTTCAAAAAACACTATAGCCCATCAATGTTAGTTTGCAAATAATAAGAATTCTATAATTTTAAATATGTTAAGAGCTAACTGTTAAATTTAGTAAGAATTATTTAGTAAATACTTATGTAGAAAACTACCTTTCAAGTTGTGTAAGAGCCCTACAACCAATAAAGAAATACAGAGATGTAAATTTTATTTGTATTATATGTTAATTGACTTTAAGTGTAATAAAATTTATACATATAAGAGAAAAAAATTTTTTTAATAATTTAGAAATCAATCCTTTGCCAATTGAAATTTCCTACTGTACAGAACATCAATCTTTCATGTACTTTATTTCTTCATGTATTTTAAATATTGTACTTAGAATAAAATAGATTTTAAAAAATTAGAGAACAAGTGAGACTATTGCTTACTTGGCAGGTAATTTATACAAATAGCCATGTCCTTCATCACTCCAAAGAATAACACGATCTGCAGCCAAAAAGTCACCAGCCATCCATCTTTCTCCTCTAGGTGCAGTTACGGAACACAAAACTGAAAAGTCTCCAGCATCGTATATCTGCAAAATCATTAATTATTTAAATTCAAAAATTAATAAACGTCTTTTCTTTATTAAACATGAATAAATAATTTTTTTATTTACCTGCCAATACTTTGAGCACACAATAAGTACTGTACGTTGGTTATAAGGACAACACGTCATAGCCAAGGCATTTAAACATCTAATCTGTTTGCTTTCATGTTCATACAAAGGTTCGCTGTTACGATTTTCATGTCCCAAAAGAGTCCAAACTTTGACAGTTCCAGTTGTTGTTAAAGCCAATACCACGTCATCTTTAAAATATGTTTATTAGTTGTTGCAAGCAGTAAACCTTAAGATTTTATCTTTATTACTATTTATTTAATAAGTAATCTATCACGTATATACAATACTAATACTTTAATAATTTGTAACTATATACAATTTATTATAGAGGAATTGTTATACTGTTTTTTCATAAACCATGCATAAAGAAATATCAAAGCATCCAATTGATTTTAATATTTATATATCATTTATATACACATGCCAAGTTTTGTAAAATTTATGTACATTTTTTTGTAAAGACCACATTTACATTCATTAAAATAAAATGAAAAATTTAATTTACAGAAAAATAAAGAGATAATCCATACATGCAAAGCTTGCCACTTGCAAAAAAAAATTACAGAAATAAAAAAAAATGTACAAAGTTTTAATTATTTCCAATTATAAATAGTTTTATTTCATTCCAAAAAGCAAATAAAAAACATAGCATTTTGATTGTGTAAATTCTATGCTCAAATTTCATTCTTATTAAAAAACTTTATTCCCATCATCATAGCATCAATTTTTAACAAATTCTTTATATTACTGATATCTGTTTTTTAAAATCTGCAGAAATTAATAATTGAAATAAATAATTAACATTCCAATATCAAAGTCTATACAATAGAGTAAATAAAATGCTGATTTTAATTATTTATTGAAAAGCTAAGTCAAAAGTATCATACATATTTGAGTATAAATTACAATATAATTATCATTTATTTCACTAAAATCACAAGCTTTTCATGCTCATAAATACATAGAATATTATTTTTTCTTTTTTCAAATATATTTAAATATTTATCACAATACTATACTTACAGAGTGTATTGTTTTGCTACTATTGTGTATATGTGGATGATTAATGAATTAATGAACAGCAAGGAAAGAAACTTTAGCGAAATATTTTGGTAAGTCATGATAAAAATAAAAAATACAGGGTAAGTGTTAATAAAGGGTTAGCGCGATGTTTTTGTTAGTTATTTATCTGATCGATATTTATATCAATCGAAAAAAAAAGAACCAAAAATATGCATTGTGTATCTGAAAAAAAAACAGCCAGAAGTTTTAAACCCGTTCAAGAATTCTATACAAAATAGAAGATATAGAGAGCAATTTCAACTACCAGCACTCAAGTACCAGTTTGAATCCGCTTTGAATACATGCTGTAACATTTTATAATTTACATTAAAATATATAAAAATAACTTTAATAGGGACTAGTAATACCATTAATATGTACACGAATTTAGAATCAACTAAAATACTTGTTAGATTAAATTTACCATAGATTTTTCGTGTTTTATCAATCAAAAACAGTGCAGCCCATTGTTATCCACACTTACAGTATTTTAAAACCAAAAGCTTATTCTTAATATATTTTTATTTCCTTAACAACGCGATTCTAATTTAAATTAATAATTTTTTTTCTTTAAAATTTTTTGCGATATAGTAAGATTTTTATCAACTGTGCAAAAAGTTACTTTTCTACAAAATAAGTTAAAAAATCATAGGGAGTTAAAAAAGGACTAATGTAAAAATAAATAAAAGATTGTAAGCGAAGGTGTGAATGAGTGTAACTAACTTGTGTGCACGTAGAACCGACCTTTCCGTTTGGCCGGTCTCAGCACGTGTAGAGCACTTATCCAATCTGGGTTGACTCGCGAGCTCAATGTGAAAAGTACTTCTAAGCTAAATGGATCCATCACAAGTACTTCTGGGTAATATCTAAAATGTCAGATACATCATGATTATTATTTTTATAATTTAAATAATGAATACTGAAAAATATAAAATTTTTAAACATACCCTGAACAAAATAATCTAACATCTTCTCCTCCTGCAGAGACGTATGGTAACATCTGAGTGTGAATGTTATTGAGCTTAACGGTTTCGCGGCATTTTCCATCAACCAAATCCCAAGTGCACATTTCTCCACTCTCGCTACTGCTAACAATATAATTTTGCTCCATGATGATGCTAGCACGACTAAGGCACATGACTGGAGCTGTATGGCCAACAAGTAAACATCTTGGAGTCATCTGAAAATTATGAAAGTTATTAATAATTAAACAATAGATATTAATATTAATTATGAGAATATTTGTTGTATTATTTAAAATCTACTTATTTATTTCTTACTTTATATCAGAGTATTTGTATAAAAAACTGAATTTTAAATATTACTTGAATTATAAAGATTGGTTTAGTTACTAATTACAGAAATATAAAAATCAATATTAATATGTACCTTTAATGTTTCAGAATCCACTTGCCAAAGACAAATTTGTCCGTCGTAGCAGCCCGTTACTAATGTTTTTTGATCTCGTGAAAGATATATACACGAAATACAGTGCGTAGGAGCTACACGCCCCCATAGCACTATGGGTACAACCAAACTTGTACCAGCTGTCATTTTTACTGATCCTACAACATTAAAAACAAAACATTTATTCACACTGTACCATTAAAGGGAAAAAATAAAAATGACTTAACAGCTAACATATTTGTATATTATATATTAATGAAATGTGATGAAATAAGAAAATGCATAACAGATGCAATTTTCTCAAAGAAAAAATATTAATATTATTTACACACTTTGAAATCTATTTGTAGAATAACTTTACAACCTTGCAGTTCTATTACTTTTTACATAAAATGGCCACGAATTGGATCAATAAATCCAGTGATTGAATAATATGCTATCCATTGTAAAGAATAATAAAGAACTTGATAAACATTTACATTGAACGTCTAAGCATTCTCTAAGCGTCTCGTGACTCTTCTTTTGCAAATTAACGAAAAAGTCATTTACGCTTAGTTTAGAATAATATAAAGCGTCTGCTATACACCTTGCGCGAGATGTCACTGCCTATGGCATTGGTAATATAGTGTAGCGCAACACACATTTTCTTGGATTTTTTTACTGATCAATCATCAAATCCATAAAGATAATAACATTATGATAATATTAACGACTTACCAGATCTATCGATTGGCAGTAGCGATTATCTAGTGCCTCAGGAATTGGCGATTATTGCCGAAAAACACCAACTTTTCACTGTATACTCATGCATGTGGCCATTTTGGATTAGTCAATGCGATCAGCTGTTTATACTTCGCATACAGCTTTCGATTATTATACGTACTATACCTATAACCACAGATTTTGTAGAAAAAAAAGAACTCAAGTAATTTACGATACATGGTGTAAGAAAAATAATTTTGTATTACTTCTATAACGTATTCAAAATATAATTGTTACAAATTTTTTAAAATTTATATTAATTATTTAAAAAAAAATAAAATCAGGTTAACTATTGATTTCAATTGAAAAAATATTAAAATTTGATGGTAATAATGCGTAAGGATTTAATTAAAGCTAGATTGATCCGGTTTAGTCTGCTTTTTTACCATTAAATGAAGATCAGCAATCAAGGACGAGGATAAAAAAATTTATTTTTTAAATAATAGTATTTACTTTATAACAACTTCTTGTACAAAAGATAATTTAAAAATCATCAATCTTTCCTTATTACCAGAGATCAATTATTTAAAAATAATTTTTAACATTGATAAAACAATTGTGTATAAACAGGATGTATAAAAAATGTAATCATTGGTTTTATTAAAAATATTTGAAATATTTTTATAAAAAGAACGTAATTTAGACTTGCAACACGAGTAAGTTAGTTTACTTATTTTACGCATTACAATTCTGAAAATTATAATTATTATACCTACTATTTTATTATTATATTTTTAAAATCTTCATGTAGCTCATTTTTTATTTGATAAAACTATAAAATCGTAACTTAATTGTCAAAATTTCTTGAAAAAAATATAGGTTAAGGTATTATTGTATAAAAAAAGTGACATTTGATAATTATTGCCAAGTGTATGTACAAGAACTGCAGAATAAAAAAAATGTAAATTACGTGTTATAATAATCCATCCACCCACACTGTACTGTACTGTTTATTGTCGCTGCTCGTCTTCTCCGCCACGTATTGGATGGCGCTGCAAACGGAAAATATCTCGGTAAGCACGATAAAAATAAGTCATATTCGACTGTTGCTTATATATTTTCTTTGTATCATATAATCATCGAATTACTCGCAATTATTTTTTATATAAAAAACGTTCTGCCTTACTTAAAATTGTATTATTTATGATAATATCAGTGTGATTATTGAGAATTTTATATAATCGAAATTCATAACCTATAAATTGAAAAAATCAATTTTTCTGCTTTATTTTTAATTTGCGAACCAAAGTTTTGTATTGAATAAACTGATTTTTAACTCAAGATTTATTTTACCCTTGAATACGTTAAATAATAATGTTCAACCTAATTTTGAATACCTAAAATATGTGCCAAAACATAAAGATCAAAAGTGATAAATTTTTGACTTTTAATGCAAATCACTAAATTAATTTCTTATGTAATCCAGTAAATTCTGAATTAAAGTATTAAGTAAAGAGTTTTGAAAACGTTGAGATTGTGCCAATTTATTTTGAAGTAAAATGAAATGTTATTATGAAGTGTTAGAAGTTCCTCGAAATGCCAATGACGATGATATCAAAAAAGCTTATCGCAAGTTAGCACTAAAATGGCATCCAGATAAGAATCCTGATAATCCAGAAGAAGCAAAAGATCAATTTCAATTAGTTCAACAAGCTTATGAGGTACTAAGTGATCCGCATGAAAGAGCATGGTATGACAATCATAGGGAAGCTATATTGAAAGGTGGCATTGGAGATGATTATAAAGATGATTCTATTGATTTATTCCAATACTTTTCATCTTCTTGTTTCAAAGGATATGGGGATGATCCAAAAGGATTTTATGCAGTTTATCGTAATGTATTTGAAAAATTAACAGCCGAAGATGCAGAATTTAATAAAGATGACGATTCAGATGAAGAAGTACCTGGTTTTGGAGACTCGACTAGCTCTTATGAAGATGTTGTTCATAAATTTTATGGTTATTGGCAAAGTTATAGCACAAAAAGATCATTTGCTTGGCTTGACCCTTACAATATTAGAGAAGCTCCAAATCGATATGCACTTAGACAAATGGAAAAAGAAAACAAGAAAGTTAGAGACAAAGCTAAGAAAGAGAGAAATGAACAAGTAAGAAATTTAGTAGCCTTTGTTCGTAAACGTGATAAGAGAGTGCAAGCGCATGCAAAAAAACTTGAAGAAAAATCCAAAGAGAATAAGAGAAAAATGGAAGAACGCAAAAAGCAACAACTGTTAGAAAGACAAAAGCAATTGAAAGAGCACAAAGAATCTGAATGGTCTAAATTTTCAAATATTCAATCAGAATTGAAAAATATTGAAGCAGCCTTAGCAAAGGAATTTGGTGAAGAATTATCTTCAGATGGAGATA
Source organism: Anastatus disparis (assembly GCA_017163975.1). Classification (NCBI taxonomy): domain Eukaryota; kingdom Metazoa; phylum Arthropoda; class Insecta; order Hymenoptera; family Eupelmidae; genus Anastatus; species Anastatus disparis. The sequence goes on from JAFFSR010000003.1 coordinate 2,934,131, forward strand.
ATGACAAAGAATCAGATATTGAAGATTCTAATGCCTTGTATTGTGTTGCTTGCACAAAACTTTTTAAAACTCAAAAAGCGTTTAGCAATCATGAAAATTCAAAGAAACACAAGGATAATGTAATAGCAATGAAAAAATCATTGATTGAAGATGATGCAGATTTTCCAAGTAGTGGAGAAGAAAGTGAAGATGATGATTCTGAATATACGGATTTGAAATCTAAACTACCTCCGGGAACAAAGTTAGCCACTGGTCCTCAAATGCCAGACTTTTTATTAAACCCTCCTACTAAAAATAAAAGTGATGATGAAGTTAAGACATCTGATGAGGAGCGAATCTCTGATTCTGAATCAAAAGAAAAAAGTAACAAACCAAGTAAAAGTCAAGAAAGTAATTTTTCAGGACCACCATTAGGTGAAGGATATATTCTTGGACAATCATCAGAAGATCCAAATAAAGAAGCTGGTTATGACAGTGATACTCCAGAAGATGAATTAGTTTCAGACAAAGAAGATGAAATAGTTCCAAAATCAAAAAGACAAAAGAAAAGAAAAAATAAACCTTCGCGTATGTCAATTTTAGAAGACACTGATGATGATGATAAAGAAATAGGTTTACTCATGGGCCTATCAAAAAAACAACGAAAAAGGCAACAGCAACAAAAAATTATCATGGATAAGCTTTCAACTAGTACTAAGAGACAATCAACTACAGATAATGTAAATACAGAAAAAGATATAGAAACTTCAACGTCCAATAATTTAGAAGGAAATCAGGGTAAAGCAGATGAAAGTGATGACGACTCACCTCAAGAGACTGTATCTCCTCTTCCAGGAAAGAAAAAAGGCAAGAAAGCTAAGGAATTGAGAAAAGCACAAAGACACGCAGCTGGTGAAGCAAGAGAATCAAACGATCGTACAAGAAAAGCATCGAAGAATCCAGAGGCTGATCAAGACTTAGAACATAATTGTGCCACATGCAAACAGCAATTTTCCAGTAAAAATAAATTATTTGAACATTTAAAAAAGACTGGACATTCTGTGTACATACCTAATTTAACAAAAGTTAAAAAAGATGTAGATAGGACTGTTAAAAAAAAGGGAAGATCAAATAAAAATAGTGATTAAATAAAATTCAAAAAGACTCTATACTGTTAATTCTTGCAATCATGTATTATATCAAAGTCTGTGACATATTTACATGCGATTAAGCAATAAATATATATGTATAATAGATAAATTCTCTTGTTCTCTTTATGAAAATAATTTTATTCTCTTTGTTTGAACTTTTGTTTATTTGACAACTAATAATAAATAATCTTTTTCAGAATTAAATATCATTATATATACAATTCTACATACAAAATGAATATTATTCATTGTGCTGCTACGCATAGGTAATTTTTATTTTATTGAACTCAAATTGCTATACACTATTCAAAAATATATTTAAATAATGAATAATAAATGGAATTGTAAGAACAACTTTAAAAGCCTTCTTTTATTCTTCAAAATTTATATATCCTAAAAAACAAAATTTTTATTAAAAAAATTGAAATAAAGTGCTTTTTAGTAAATTTATCAATAAATCAATCATCTATTTAAGTAATTTCATTCAAAAGTATTGCATAATTTATATTAAAAATAGTTTGATGCATTAAATATTTGAAACTCAATAAGTAAAAGTCAATTGTTTATTTTTTAAGTATACATAATTATTTGGTGACAAAATTAATGAAAAAAATTGTATAAAAATGAAACAAAAAATACTTGATTTAATATACTAATAAACTCAAAATAAAGATTCTTTAAAATTTTTGCTAAAATAATTAATCTTAAAATTAAAATAAATTTTTTCTCATTTTTTAATAGTGTATAGATTAATATTTAAGTTTATTAACATACTAAACTAAATTTTTAAAATCTACTTTGCAGAAGCGGTTCAATGGCAGCGAAAAAGCTCATTTATCCTGCAGCTGATCGCAATAAGGATCCAATTTTATCAGTACTTCAACAATATATTCGTCGTGGACCCGAGCAAAAACTCCTCGAGATTTCTTCTGGTTCTGGACAACATGTTGCACATTTTGCTCCTCATTTTCCTCAAGTAACATTTTATCCATCTGAAATAGAATCTCATCTCCTTGACAGTATTTCTGCTCACACTCATGGATTGAGTAATGTTGCCGCACCAGTTAGAATTGATATTACTACACATTATAGTACCTGGCCTGGAAATATTTTTCAAGAAAAAAGTTTTGATTATATCTACAACTCAAATCTTATACACATTTCACCGTATAGGTGTACAGAAGGTCTTTTTGCTAATGCTGGAAAATTATTAAAGTCTAATGGAATTTTGTTCACTTATGGACCATATGCTGTTAACGGAAAATTGTATCCAGAGAGTAATGTAAGATTTGATGAGAATTTGAAATCACAGAATCCAGAATGGGGTGTAAGAGATATCGAAGATCTGAAGAAGCTTGGCAAGATGTACGGCATACAACTTTTTGAAACCATTGAAATGCCTGCTAATAATAAGACTTTGATTTGGCAAAAAGTTGAATAATTCTTTCATTCCAATGATATTTTTTGTAATTTTATTAAATTCTGATATTAGAATTAAGAAATTTTCTGAAATTTACTGTATTTTTAAAATAAGATGATAAAGAAACAAAAAAAAAAGAATTATTTCAGATATAAAAGAGAAAATAGTTTAAGATTTTTTTTTACATTTTTTAAAGTACATAGTATAGTTTCATGAAATGTTACTATATTTGATGTAATAAGTAGATAGATTTTTTCTATTAAAATTATTTCTAATTTAGAGCAAGAATTTATAAAATCATAAAATCTAGTACAAAATTGATGCACATAACAGTGTCAATTATATTTTAAATAAATGTGATTCTTAATCAATAATGAGCTCATGACAGTACATGTATAATACTTATAATTCTGAATAAATGTGTCAAATCATCAAATCTGTATCTTTTATTTAACCCATTTTAATTTCCTTAAATTTAAGATTATTAAGTTCTTTTAATTTTCATATTTTTCTACATAGTTCATTCGCAAATCGAATAATATTCTAAGCCATCATAGTTTCTTATCTAAACAAATTTTTTAATTTTATTATCTGATATAGCTGATAAGCGCTTTGTCATCACAATGTCAAATCATTATAAACTTGTTTGATTTTAAAATTTATGCTCATTCTATTATTGTAATCATGAAATTTAAGCTTTATTTTATATTTTTTATTTATCTTTTATTTACGTCAGTAATTTTAGCCGAACTTGAAGACCATAGATGTACTGAGGAGTTTTGCCAGGTAATTATAATTTGATAAATTTGTTATGATGATTTTTTACTAGAATAACCGTCTGTGAAAACGTTACAATTTAAAATACAAATTTAATTTTTTAGTAAAAATTACAATAGTTTATAATTAGTTTTTTAGTTAAAATTATAATGACGTTCAAGTAAACGTTTTTCTCAATGTCCATAATATTCAAACTTCCTAAATTTATTGCATAAATTTTTTTTATCTATTCTTTCTCGTAATTAATTTTTTTTGCAAGAAAAAGAAATAAAATTTTAAAAATTTTATTTTTCATCAATATTTGTAAATTTAGGAATACAGAGAAACCGGAAAATGCATTATACCGAATACCCACTGTAGAGAGAATCCAAATAGTACCCGTTTCGCTTATCCGGATACATGTAATTGCTGTGAATATTGCTTTAAAAATCTTGAAAAAGGTGATCCTTGTGTATTGGGTCAACCAGGCGCTGTAACGCCAACAGAAATGTGTGGTCCAGGTTTAGAGTGTCGAAAGAAATTGGATAAATCCGTTTGTGAAGAAAGTAAATAATCTTATCATAATTCAATATTTGATTACAATGTTCAATCATTTGTTAACACGTGAAACTAGTAAAATAAAAAAAAAATAATAGTGTCATTAATCTATTTTAATTAAAAACAGATTTTTTAATTATCGATTAATCAATTATTTGTGTTTTAGTAAGCAGCGTATGTACGAAAGCCCAAGACGAATATGATAAGCGTAAAAAAGATGGAGATCTTGGAATAACAGAAGTTCGTCCAGATTGTGACGACGATGGTTTTTACAAACCGATCCATTGTATACCTGGGTCCATGTAATTAATCATTAAAAAATTTTTCAACTCTCTTTGTTTTTCTTTGACTACTTTTTTCATAAAGAAAATATTAACGTTCTAGATGTTACTGCCTTGCTCCAACAGGTGAGAGGATATTTGGAGAGTTGCCGTATTTAGATTACGAAGATGAAAATAAAATGACATGTGGTAAGTTATAATTATTTATTATTTTTTATTTCATTTTTTACACAGTGATCGATAGCTGTTAATAATTAACAAAATTGTAAAAACTAAGTATTATACAACAAGTTAAAAAGAAAAAACGTTTATACTAGGCTGTTCGGTAAATGCTTGGAAGGCTCAAAAAACAGTGTATTCAGCGCATCAAGTCAGAGTTGCTCGTTGCACAGAAATCGGTACTTACGACGAACTACAATGCATGATGGGTGATAATTCGACGTGTTTATGTGTCAATTCTGAAACAGGTTCACCGACAACGTCAATCGATATTGTCATGGAAGAAAATATTAATGTAGGTCAACCATCTTGTTGTAAGTTTTCGCAAAAGAATTTATTAACTTTTTAATTAAGCATTGAAATAAATTTGGGTCAATTATTGTTCTTAATATATTTTATAGTTGATCCATCTATACATCACGTTGGTAGTTACAGTACCAAATGTGAGATCGAATATGAGGAATATTTGAGATATTTGGAAGAGAAAGAACAACATAAAAACCAAAATAGCGATGGTGAAGAATTAGAAATAAATGAGCCATTTTGTCAGCCTGATGGAAAATTTGCCAGGATGCAATCTTCAGGATCTAAGTATTAAATTGATTTTTTTATGAATTTGAATTTGTAAATAGTAGTAATAAATTAAAAGTAAATTTAAAAAATTTTTTTAAATTAAGTTATCAAATTTGATCAATGATTAATAAATTTTGGAGAAGTTATTTTATAACAAAATAAGTAATTGTAAAATGTAAAACTAGACATATAAAAATTAAATTAATAATTTATTGCTTTTATCTTAGAAAAATATGCGTCGATCCAGATAATAATCAAATAGAACGTTACGAAGCTGAAAGCGATTCTGCAGAAGCTCGAAATATGGATTGCAGTAAGAGCGAATAATTTAATGGTCAATAAAAGCATAATTACTAAACACATAATGCTAACGCCGTAAATTTGATTTTAGATTGCGCAAGGACACATTGGTTATTAACTAAAGCCGGAGTAGTTGAATTGCCTACTTGTTGTCCTAATGGAAATTTCGAGGCGTGGCAGTGTCGTAGAAACGAATGTTTTTGCGTTGACAATAATGGCAATCAAATAGGCGAAGAAGTTAACATTAAAGAAAGGTTTAAACTTAAGTGTTACAAAAGGAATGAAGGTAAACCTTGTTCACTTATTACGCTCACATCGTAGTTAATTATTCATCAAAATTATATGATTTATTGTTATCGAACTTATTGTTAAATTTTAGTATAATTTTTAATTCAATTAATCAATTAGTTGTTTTTGAAACAAATTTCAAGTAATATTAAGTATCTAATACTAAATAACTAATACTTAAACATCTAATACTAAATAATATTTTGTACAAAAGTCTATTTACACAAATAAATTACTTATATATACAACAAGCTTCTTTCTTCTAACAAATCTTTTTGTCATCCTGACACAATCTTCTAATCATCTTAACACATAATCCATTTTGTACTCATCGAAACCAATAAATCAGCATTGAAATCAAAATCGGCAAAATAGTCATTGCTGAAATAGAACTTGCGCTACCAAGGTACCAGTGAGCAAATAGAGCTGTAAATGAAGTAGGTAAATCTAATTTTACAAGGTAATTCTTTAACGTTCTCATATTTTTTATAAATAATGTAAGTTAATTTTTCGTAAAAATTTCTACAAACCTGTGTCTTCTTGACTTGTGACCCACCCAATCACTGGTTCGATTTGATTCTGACGTTTTAGAAATTCGGTTAAAGGCTTGAAGTATCTGAGCATGGCACCGGCATCTATCCGATTTGTTTGGCCTCTAGTCATTTGTCTAATAACGTCTGGCCAACTTTGCGAAGAACCCGTAGATAAAACGTCTCTACAGATAATGTAAATAAACATTAATTCATCTTTTGACATGATTAAAATTTTTTTCTTAAGCGCAATGACAATAAACTTACGACAATAAACGTCCAGCTTCTCGTGATCTGTATAAATCACAAGTATGCAAATCACCTTGGTGTCCAGATATATCACATAGTGATTCGAATAATTGAAATTGTAAAATGACGGATACGAAGTAGCTGCAAAAATATTTTACTTTCATTAAATGGTGCTCGAAAAGTACGGTAAAATTTTAATAAAAATAAACTTACTTTGCATATGGAAGATCAGCAGGAACGTGATATTTAGAAGCTGGATCAAAATCTCTTTCAGTACGCGGTATAGGAGGTAATATACCTTGATATTGTAAACGCAATTCCCACCATCTCGTAGTCATATCTGTTACACCGTCACTGAACACTCTCCATCTCCACTATAAATAAATTTAGTGAAAAAATTTAATTTTAAATATTATCAAAAACTGTTCAAAAAATTAAAACAGATTATATTTACCTGATCAACGATGTAAGCAAATGGTAAATATGCAACCTTTTGTAAAGCCATGAGCATTAAAAAATTGATGTTATTGTCATAATCATCAGTGGAATTGTTATAGAGTCCAATCCTATGAAGATGTTGAGGAGTAAAAACTGATAAACCAATTGCGTTGCTTATTGCTTCGTGAAATCCTACGATTATAAAAAAATTCATTGTTACCGTGAAATTTTTTAATGAAATACGTTACAGATTTAAATATTTATTCACCTGGCATAGCTTCACTTCGAAATAGAAATGGTTGATCTTTGTATTGCAAGTAATATTGTACATGAGCCATTTCGTGATGGGTTGATATTAGATCTTCTGTTGTTATTTTGGTACATTGCTTAATTCTAAAAATAAGATTTAATTATTTAACATTAGTCTATTTTAATATACATAATGTTATTTGAATATCAGATTCATTTATTAAACAACCTGTAGTCTGCCTTATTACAAAAATCCCAAGCGCTGGCACTGCACTTAACTTCTCGATCAATTGGTTTCTCGAACATTGAATGCCTCCAAAATTCTGGCGGCATTGGCTTCATTCCCATAGATGTGAAAAATTCTTCTGCCATTTGGAAAATCCTAAAATAAAATCAAATGATGATTATTATAACTAATTTATATTTATATCATCGAATATACAATCAGATTAAGCCTTAAAAGATCAGCATGACGCCATATAGTGTCATGGTTCGCCAATATTCAACTCTAATTCAATTCTAAGCTGTAATCCACAAATCACTTTTTAACATTTCAAATGTTTTAGAAGTTCATTATTTCTATGAAAAAGTGACTTATGAATTCCAACTTAGAACCAAATCAAGTTTGTATGTTGGCGATTCGGACCTTGACGCCGTATGATATCATTCTGGTCCTCTAAAGATTAACGATTTGATAAACATTCTTCCACGTGTATTCTAATTACCGAAGCGAAGTAAATCCTTGAATCATCATGTCAAGAGTAACGTCTAGCTTCTTAACTGCTGGAAATGGTTTAACCATATCGAATATCCCTTCCCAATTCTGAGCCCACATATTGCCTAAAATATGAGCAGGTAAAGGGCCATCGGCACGAAATCTTTCGCCATACCTTTCAATCAATCGGCTTCTCACATAAGTAAATAGATGTTTGTAAAGAGGAGTTATTGCTGATATGACTTCTGCTATATTTTGTTGGAAGTAATCGTCTTCATAAAGCTCACGCATTTGGTCACCAGCATCGGAAAATCCTATGAGGTAAATGATTAATTTTTGTTAAAAATATCAGTTTTTTTATCATGGAATTCTATTTATTATTAGAAATATGGAAAAATTTATTATGTAATCAGCTTCATTAATCTAGTTTTAAAAAGGCTTTCAAGATTTTTTGTAATTGTAAAATAATTGTAAAAAAAAAGTGGTGATTGTAAAGTTGCTCGTGGCAAAGATATTTTAAACAAAATTGCTTCACATGGTCGACCATGTAGAAAAAATGCATATTCCATCGTAATTTTTTAACTTCACTTTTTTCTAAATTACATAATTCCACTTTATTTGCTTTGTCATTAATTAATCTCTCTATAAATAAAAGTAATTAAATATAACAAAACACAAAAGTAAAACGAATGAAAACATAATACATTATCAATATTTATCGTTACATCATCGTCTCGTACCATTGAGTTTAGCAGCTTGATTGGCTAATTGAACGTATCGTGTGTATTTGTTTCTTAAAGGGGGCCCAACAGCTTCGTGCCAGCTTTGCCAATAATGTAATAGCTCATCATAATCTCTAGATTGCGCCATTATCCTAACGATGTCTATCGTTTTATAAATAAAATTTATAAAAAGTTAAAATTATTATTTATGCGGAATCTTACTTGTTTCAAGGTATATAACTAAAGTAATTTTCTGCTACAATACATGACTATGTAATTACTTTAATTATGCAACTTTTTTTTAACATAATAATTATAAAGCATATACGCATACATATGAAAAACTTGAATATTATAACAATTCTTTGAAAAATTATATATTTATTGGAATGATTTTAGAAAAAATTTATTTTTTTATTCACCTTCATCGAGACTTAAATCACAGGCCGCTCCTATTTTTCTATATGGACATAATCTTACTCTATTATACAATTCTTTCATTTCCATGATTAAATGATGCAGCTAAGGTAAAATTTTACTATTAATACATTAAAATCGAATATTTTGTAAAATCATAATTATTAATTTATTAAATACCTCGTTAAACTTATCATCGGTCAGTGAATTTCTTCCTCTTACAGCAATCATTTTTAATTGTCTTCTGGCAAGAGGATCCGCTATTCGATTCCAAGCGAAACTTACGGTTTTTCGCCAAGATGCTCTATCAAATTTTAATTTTATCGTTTGCTCTTCGAGCTGTATTAATTTAAAAAATACATTAGTTTTCAAACTTTATGAATTGAAAAAAAAATTTTTAATCCATGAAATGATAATTAATAGTTTTTAGGAAATAAGTAGAATGAGACGTGTGTAGTAAGACAATTCGTTTTTATTTACACAACACTATTGTAACTCATCCTTTTGAAAATGTCAATAAATAAAATGATTTTATTATGATTATTTATCAATTAATTATTTATCTTTAATCAGTTTTACATGAAAATAGGACTTTATCTTCTGTATAATTGCAAAAATTATTTTTACAGAGAAAAATGCAATGCGCAAAATTTATTAATTGAAAGTATTAATTACCATCTTTCTTCGATTGAGATCTGTAATATTTGTAGCAAAATTCCATTGCGCAGTCATAACTCTGTTGCACACGACAGACCCTTCGCGATCATATTCTCGAAGAAATTGCAGCGCTTCGCCTAAATTTACGTTTAAACCCTGAGAAACCAATTGATTTGTTATTTAGAATCTTCCAATAATTTTCTGATGTTTACAAAATTATAATAATTAAAGCCAACTATTTTAATTCTTAAATTATCACAATTTTATATTATCTATAAAATTTCAATATTTAAATTAAACTAAATCGTCCTAAAAAAATTATTACGATTTTATCGATGAATAAGCGATTAAATAATCTCTAATTATGCCATTACGAGCCATCAAGCTAAATAAAACAAATCGTAAATATTTTAATAGCACAATTGACCTAAATTAGATTAATTAAAAACAATAGCCGACTATCGAAATTTGAATTGACAATCGAGGTGTGTAGTATAACATCTAAAAATATAATAATGGCCTATTGAATATTATTTAGCAATATTAGTTATGGGCGCGGACAATAGTCAAAAGAAACCAAGTATAATCGGCTATTTTTAAGTATTAAAGAAACATTTTTCAAGCTTAATCTATTCCATTATATATTACACCAAAGAGAACAATGAAAGTTTTGCCATGCATGTCGAGGACAGTAAGAGTCATGCGTTTATCGAACAGTATCATCTTCAAAGTGCCGTTAATTTTTTTGCTGTTAACAAATTAAAAAAAAAAAAGAAGAAGATGCTTCATCATTTATCCATCAGATTATTGTAACAATGCGCTCTCGAGAAGAAAAGATTCTTTTTTTTTTGTTGTTTATTTATTGTTTATTCGGATTTCGAAATTTTCACACCTTGTACGCGTTTCTTATCTGAAGAGCAGTGATCGTTCGATGTTCAAGTAGTTTACGTTTAATTCTTCTTTATATATATTTTTTAGCTTTTTAAAATAAGGAAACAATGTGTCTAGCGGAAAAACGTATTGGCCGTGACTGTGATAATTAAAATGCAAAATGTTTAAAGATGAAAATTGTAATTTTAAAACTTTCCTTTTTTCAAACGATGAATTAGAGTGAAAGCGGAAATTAATATGGGTACTTTGTTCTAGAAAACTCAGTTTTTAATTTTTAAATTTTGAAGTAGTATTAGAAATCAATTTGAAGAAAATATAAAATTGTTGATGGAAATTTTTTTTAATAATAAAACTAATTTTAGATTTAATTATTATAAGATCAGTAAAATCTAAATATAAATTAAGAATATATTAACATAAATTAAGAAAAACACTATTATAAACTTTGTTAAATTCAAATTAAGATTATTTATGGAAACCAGTAATCTTTTTGTTTTTGTATATAAAAACATCTTAAAAAATTAAAAATGTATAACTTCTCATCAAATGTTTCACTTTTTAAATTTGAAATTTTTTTTTTAAATACTTTAAAAACTTGTTAAAAATTTATTAATAAAATTTTGATAAAAATTAACAACTTTTAAATAATAAATCTATTAAACTAAGAAATCAACTTTTTTCATAATCATACCTCTAGATATCGGGCATCGCAGCATCTTCTAATCACTAACAAGATTAAAACCGCGCACAGTATCTTCATATTCCACTTGAAATCGCGCAACTAACTTTGAAAAAAAATACAGTTAAATAAAATTTCACCTTCGACTTCTCTTTCGCAACTGCAACACGTCCTCATGAGCTCACGAATTTTTTTTCTCCACCCTCCTTACTTTCTTCGACGACCCCTTAGGAAAAAAAAAGAAACGAAAAATAAAACGTTCACCCTTAACACCTCCTTGTTACCTTAGGAACAAAGCAATTGCTCGAAGAAACATCGTATATACACAGAGAAAAACATATAGTGCATCGAGCGCTCGCCAGTTTAAAACTAAAAAACACTGGCTTCCATGAGCTCGTATTTTCCAGGACGATGTTATACGGTGCAAAATGAGTATATAGGAAGGGACGGACTTGCGCCAGTGCGTGAAGCGTGACCATAATGAACTCTACGTATATACATACATATAAGCAAACCAAAATCTCAGCGTGAGGCGCGTGCTATACACGCGCGCGTACACCTTTAAGAAAGACGCGCGTCGACGATTTTTCTTATGGCTCTGTGTATGAGAAGACCTTTTTTTTCTTCTTTCTCTGTGTAAGTGTACAGACTTCCTCTATTTTTTTTTTTTTTTTTTTTTTGCTGGTAGTTACCTTTGGGATATTGTTGGAGAAATTAGTATGACCGTCGCATGTATGTGTAAGTGTTGTTTGTTGAGGGGAATACGTGATGATTAAGATCTTGGCAGGATTTTAGGTTTTGCATATTGGATTTTCAAGGTGATATTAAGAAGGGAACGATAGAAGGGTGTTTTCTTAAAAATCATTTGTTTTTAATTTTATTTTTTTACTATTCAAATATTTTTTTCATTTAAAATATAGTTTTGCTTTCTTCGAAAAGAATTCATGTAGTTTTTTTAAGTAGTGAAGAAACTGAATCGTTAAAAGGAAATTACAACTCTATTTTGCAAGTTCTGTATCGATTTAATCAATAACTTAAAGAAAAGAAAGTAAGAAAAATGTTAGCTTCAATAAGAAAATGTAAAGCTTGGGTCTTGATATTTCCCCTATATTTTAGAAGAATCGGGTCATTCTACAAAGTAATAAATACTCATAGTTTTTTTAACGTTTTGTATTATATTTGACGCAAAAAACATATAATTATCAATAATAGCAAGTACAAATAACAAAAAGGCTCCTAAAAATTATTTATAAACGTTTCTATAAAAGAAAAACAGATAAAAAGTGTGTGACAATGATGAATGCATCAATTTTTGCCAAACATTATTCGCGTATACTTAAACGTAAATATTTGAAGTCTCCTTTTTCTTTGAAGATTTTTAAATATTCTCTTGGCGTCGTGCAATTGCTTTTGCACTTCGAGGAAATCATTTAGTTCTGGTATTTCATATTCGTCTTGAAGTTCCTTTATGTAATTAAGTTGATCTTGTAAATTCATTATTTCACGTTTTGTTCTTACTTGACCTTTGTGGATATTATTATTTTCACGTTGTTTTATCAAGTGCCTTTTCTGAGTGAATTGCAATTTTGATTTTCTTTCGAGCAATCTGTCCTTGTGATGCTTCAACGTGAGATTGTAGTGTCCTAGAAATATTAATGTTATACTTCAAAAACAACACTTGAATTGAAAAATTTTTTTCTAACAAAAAACAGTTATTTTGTATTGTTTTAGGTAGTCCTTTACAGTTTTCAAAAATTGGATAATATTTAGAAAAAAATATATATTGTTATTTTAGCTACACGAAATTCATTGTAACTTTTTTCTACCTGACTCTTCCATTAATTTTTTGGTTGAAAAGTTTTTGAAAATGTTTGTTTTTTCATGCGATTTTACGTAAACAGTGTGATTTCACATAGTAATAACAAAATGGTAGAGAAATTTGAAAAAATAGAATATATAAAAGTACAAATCATCTACTTTCTAATGATCATAAAAAAGTATAGGTAATCGAACGTTTGAAATGATATTTAAAATGAAATAGATAAGAATAAACGTTCTTGTAATTTTCAAATCGTTTCTTCAAAACGTTACAGTGCCCTATTAACACATGCAAAAAAACGATTCGAATTCACTCTAAATATAACAATAAAACTATTCTAGGGAAATATTTTTTTTAAAAACTACCTTAATATTTTTAAATTTCATAAATGATATAATCCTTTGTAACTATAAATGACGATTATATAATGTGATAAATTACCGCTTATTAATTTCTTATGAGTCAAAGTACGATTATTTATGTCGCTCTCTTTGATGAGGTACTCATTTTCAATTCGAAGTTTTTCAAAATCAATAGGTCGTAAATTAGCTCCCAATTCTTCTCTCAGAGCTATTTGTTTTTTCGTCTCGCCAATTAAACGTTTTGCCGTTACCGTTTTTAGATTTAATTTATCGCTCGTTGTGTCGGCTAATTTCGATTGGTCTTCTATGAATCTTTGAAAAATATTAAAATTACATATATTTTTTCTATTTAGCTAAAAAAGACTTTATTGAATAATTTAAGTTACTTTAAGAATTTTTTCACCGGTATTTTATTCGTTACTGGATCAGCTGCGTTTATGACATTTTCTTCAAATTTTTCATCAGCTATCTGAGTATCTCTTATTCGTAAATTTATTTCTTTGAGTTGAGCCTCCAAATTTTTTTTCTTTTTTATTACATCTTTTTCGAATTCCGTGTATAGCTTTTTTATGTGGTCGGACTCTCTGTTTGCCATTTCCGTTCTATGGGCCACCGTGATTCTAAATTTTTTTTGTTTAATATGTGATTATTTTTTATGAATACTTTATTGCTTTTATATTTGTCCATTAATAATAAATTATAATGTTGAATTAAAACAATTAATTTTAGAAAAGAAATAATAATAAAATAACAATGATATCATTCATAAAAATAATCTTTGGAAAACAAACTTTTTTTATAAACATAAGTTATGCCGATATAAACCCCAGCGACAACTTTTCCTTTCTCCGTCTTTTTTGCTAACAATCATACTTCAGATTGAACTTCAAAGGTTTAACTTCTCACTTTAAAAATCATCATAATATGATATCAACTCACTTGCGTCCTCTGACCTGACGTACGCCACTGCCAGTTGACAATTGGCCACCGTGTTGACTACCGGAAGCAGTGCGCATAACTTGAGTACTTTCGATGCTTGCTGTCGATGATGCATGATCGCCGTGTTTACTATTAATGCTAACTAAGGAACCAACGCGACTGGCATTTTGGTGTAGTTGATGATGTTGGGAATGACGAAGGCGCATGAGCTTACGGGTTTGACGCGCCGATGCAACTATTTGGGACAGTTCTAAAGGGAAAAAGGAATGGATTAGGTTTTTTTTTTCAGGATGTAAATCAAAAATTCACGTAATTTCAATATTTATAACTTTATACACTATGTTTATTACATTATCAACAAGATATTGAAATTAGTATTATTTTATTATCCAATTACAAATTATTTGTTTTACACAATTTTCGACTAATAAAAATATATTCGATCAACAAAATTTTAATTATCATTTGAAGTGTTATTAGAAGATTGGCTCTCGGATAATCGCAGCAAGCTTAATAAATCCGGACGTGAAATTTTAGATGGTGGACCAGGTGGTTTTGGTATTTCATGGCCATCGTGGTATTCGATAAAATAATTAAATTGCTGAGCTGCTTGGAAGTTTAGCTGACCGTTTAAATTTATTTGTTGTCCAACTTTATTATCGGCATCTGAAGCTTAAATTAAATGTTATTTGAATAATTATTTTCTATTAATTTGTTATGAAAATTATTACAAAAATTCATAATGACTTTTGATTTTATTAAAATTATATTTTTCTACTTACCTTCATGAGAATTTGGTATTTCAATAATTGGGTGATGATGAGGTGGTGCTGGGCTACTCGCACGCTCAGGCAATGGAATATGTCTTTACAATATTAAATTTTATTATTAAAACTTGAAAAATTCAAAATTATAATATCCGTTAAAAGAAATAACTTACGAAGATTTTGTTGAATCTTGTATAACCGTCGGTAACGACAGGGCACAATGACAAAGTAAAATAAAAACAAAGACTTGAAAAAAATTCATTTTTTCAATCTTCTACTAATGACTAATTGCACTATAGCTTTAATTATGAAAAACCGAAATTTAATAGAGAAGATTTCTGTTACGCGACTAAGAAAATACCTGAACTTTCTTTATTATAAGTAAGAGTAATTTATCAGTTTTCACATTTTCAAAAATCATAAATTCGATGATAAGTATTTTAAAAATAAAGTAAGATTTGTATAATTTACAACCTTTCATTTAATTTGACTGATTCGCGCATAAATTATTAGTTTTTCATTGATAGTACTATTTACAAAATACTTAGTTATTACGTGAAATTTTGTAATTTTAGCAAATTATCTATATTCAATTACTAATTTCTTAAAATATTTGAAAAAAATCGAAAGCTCAAAGAAATAGTCAATTGTTTTGTATTAGATGATACAATTTATTAAACAAAGTAAATTATTATGAAAAAGCAAATATGAAAATCTTATTTGAAAAAAAATTACAGGATTAATTTCTTTTTAATTATACTCTTCGGAAACATACCGATGTTAAAGTAATTAATTCATTCTAAGAAGAATATGTAGCATCCATAATATATTTACTTATACACAAATTGATGTAAAGTATGACATAAACACTTTTTTATAATCGCAACACGTAAGACAAAAGATTTTTTATCGTTTAAGGTGGCTCAAGCGCTTGGTGCCGTATCAAGGGGGGCCCTGTCTGCGACATCAAAATGTTTTTATTGATAGAGCTATTATAACTAATTAAATAGTATTATTGATTATTTCTTATGATAAGAAAACAATTTTAAGTAATCAAAAGTAATAAAAAAAAAAAAAATTTTTTGTTTTGTTTCTCATTACAAGTTTTACTATGGTACGTCCCTGCTGTTTTGTTGGTTTCGAGCACTCTGAACGCACGTTAGCTTTACGTATGGCGTCTGTATCTGACGCGCATGCGCAGAAGCTGCCATTATGTGTAGCAAATTCTATTTCGCATTCTTTTAGATTTATTTTCTCTTGTATTTCTTCGTCAAGTCCTTTTTTTCTTCTTGAAAAATGATCTCCGTGAAACAAACTATAAGTGTATAATTTTTATTTTAACTTGTACTTTTTTATATTAGCGTAAAACCTAATTTATGATTCAGTCCCATAAGAGCACATGTATTAATTACAATTATTAAAACATCTTTTTCTTTAAAAATAGTTCGTCAACCTCTATTTTTCAAAATAAATATCGAAATATTACGATATAAAGAATATTTTAATACAAATTTTGAATAGTTTCACTTTTTTAGAAAAAATCGCTTAAGCCACCTTAACATAAAAGCTTAATACGAGCGTTATATAAAAAAAATACAGTTTACTTCTTCTTGTTAATGCTTCTAAGACTTAATTGTTGACCTCGTAAAAAGTTTAGAAATGCAACTGAGAAAAAAAAAACATAAGCGAAAAGTGTTACGTAATTTCACCTGCATTATTGCTATGTAGTTTTGTGTACATTTTTTTTTACTTTCTATTTTTAACCACTAAAATATTCTTAAAAAATTTTCGAACCCAAGCACGTTATAAATGAAAAATAATTTAAAAAAATAAAATTAAATGAATTCATACAGATCAATTATTTTCGTTCAGCTTTCTCAATGAAGTACGTATAAAAATATGATTAGAGAAATACCATGGCCAATAAAAATAATCAATTTCTTTTTATAGTAAACAGTGGTTTTATTGTTATTACAATAAAAATAATTCTCAAACAATGATTTTTGCAAATAATGTAACATAAAAGCATTAAAAATATTAAAACACTAACATTATTATTTTTATGATATTTAAATACAATCTCTGACTGACGTAATAATGAATCATTAAATCATACCTGAATTTTACATAACATATGAATATACTTATTTTAGTTATCATTCGTGTTAAGAAAGAAAGAAAAAAAGTACTGGAAACAATAGTTCAAAAGCAAAGAAGGAAGCTTAACTTACTGTGCAAGCACCCAGGATCTTTGCGTAGTAAGTAACGCTCGAATACCTCGTTCTCAAGGGTCAACGTTCTATTCGTACGCATCGCTTCATCCAATGTCGATCTTAACTGTTCATCCGTCATGTCTACCAAGTATTTTTTTGTTCAAGTGATTTTTTTTTTATACGGACTTTATTATGATAATTCGTAAAAACGATTTTAAAATTACATATTTACATTTGCAGTGGTATGATATTAGTTTTATTGATTTATCTCAACATAACATGGATATAAACGAAAAATAATATTGAAGATTAATTTGTTTTAAAATCAACTTAAGTATATATTGCGGGAAGTCTTTATACCTTCAAAATTCATATCATCCTTAATAGAAGTTAATACTTTCGATGTGAAAGTAACGGAGGATCGTTTCGACATGATTATTGAATTTATTTCTTAAATTATTTCAAATTTAATGAATAATTTTTGCTTATACACTGTACAATTCACTTTTAGTTTTATTTTTAATTATTGAGATTCGCGTTATTCTTTTTTTTTCTGATCATTATAGAACGTTGAGCGTTTACAAATCAATTTTCTAATACACATTTTATTACTGAACTATTGTAACTTTAGGTTAACGAATATAGGTTTTGATACGAAGTGAAGTTAACTCAAAAATATACACGGAAAAAAATAAAATTTTGCTCCATGAGTGCAGGTATGCTATAGTGTTAGAGTTCTTAGATTAAACAAAAAAATAAGTATATAAAAAAAATCTTATACATTTATGAAATTAATTTGATATTTCAAATGTATTTCATATATCTGTCAGAATTTAGCAAGAATTATTTTTTTTTTTTATTTTAACGTCACTGTATTTATGCGATCATTTTGATGCTAATTAGCGACGAAAGTTGTTAGTGTATTTGTGAACAAAGCACATGCTACGTACAGTGGTGCTTGTATCAATCGGCTCAGAGCGGGATTCGAACTCGGAACCTCGAGATTACGAATCCATCACTTTACCGAATGAGCCACTGAGACCTCCAATGTAAGAATTATATTTAAACATATATATATATAAACAGATTTTATTTTTAAATGAAAAGAAATTGTTCTCTATAGTAAAAAATCAGATGATTGTCTATTAAGACTTAAAGGATTCTACTACTTACTCCTGGAGTCTATTTTTGTTTATTAGAAATATATCATAATAAATATAAAAATGTGTAGGTCTATAAAGCTCACCATAGTTAAGTATTAAAATTTCAAATAAACCCATTTTGTGGCTCGTAAATAAAATCCACACTATTAATGTAAAGTAACATTTAATCTTTAAATTAAATATTAAATCACCGATATTACTGTTCTTTTTTTTTAAAAAATCGTACTTTTTGTATAAAAATATACTATGTGTTTAATTTTAATATTATGTTAAACTATTAGCTAACTGATCGATCTCAATCTATAATATTTCACATAAGTATATTTCTTCTTAATGCCAGTCATTCAGCCGCGATGTTAGATTCTAAATTATGTTCCCCAATTTCCACATCGTTAACAAATAAAGTGTATTTTATGCCGATATCTTTTTGTCCTGAACTACAAGATCTAATGACAGCAGGTAAATCAGCTATGGTGAAAAGTATTTCTGCTCCTCCGTCGATGAATTCATTCTGTAAATTAAATTTTGAAATAAATAATATATTGTTTTTATATTTGAAACGTTTATCAAATTAACATTGTTACTTCGACTTCTGCTTGTTCTCCGTTAATCCACACAGCTTGAGTATTTTTATCTAAAAAATTAAAAATTTTATAATTAAAGATTTTAAAAATATTTGATTATTAGGAAATTATTTATTATATACCTAAAATAATCCTATATTCATTTTGACCGACTTGAGTTGACCAGGTTTCAAGTATTTTCGATTGTGATTGTATAAAGTTTTGAAAGCTTTTTCCGTTCACCCATAATGTGTATGAGTACTTTAAACCTGAAATATTAATAATATTTAAATATTTAATTTAATATATAAAAGAGTAACTTTAGTTATGAATGTTGAAAGTTATAATCAAAATGTCATTTTAATAAAATTTAAAAAATTATTAACTATAAATTATTGTTATGAAAAAAATTAGTTAATTTATAATTATTTCAATTAAATATTTTGATAAAGTTAACATTCAACTTACCAGGTACAGGATCGACTCTAATAACAAATTTGACATCACCAAAATGTAGAACTTCGTCGCCAACTAACCGAAACATCCATTCTCGATTAATTAATACTTTGCCGTCGATTTTTACAACCCGACGACCAGTTGCTGTGCCATGCTCGAATTCAATTACATGCACACCATCGCTCAACGGTACTTCCCAACGAGCTGTCGGCTGGTTACCTATGGACTCTAGAGCTTGCAAGCTCCTGTATCCAAAGTGATAAATTTTATTTTTTTACATTTTCAATGATGAAGTAAAATTTTTAAAGTTATGTGAGTTCATTCATGCAAAAAATAGAAATAATTTGAAAAGTTATAAGTTTCCATCATATTTAAATGAAATTTTTTGAGTCCAAATTAAATATATTTATTTAAAAAAATTTTATGTAATAAGCTGTTATTACAATTATTTAGTTATTAATACCAATTGTAAATTGTAAATCCAGCTAAAAATATATTGTAATTAACAATTATTTATAGTTATTAACAGTTATTGATAAAAATCATTTTAGTAAAAAAGTTTTTCTTATATATAGGAAAGCTTAAAATGTAAAGAATTGTTAATAACTGTTATTTGTTTCAATTCTCACAGTTGTTATAACGTTATAACGTTTATTCACAAAAATATTCACAAATTTGGAAAATTTCCATTAAAATATTAATAAAAAATATTAAAAGTCATTAAATTTATAAACTGAAACAGAATTGACGTAAATTAAAATATCAATTAAAAATTAGAAAAATACAAAAAAAAAAAATAATTAAAATTATGTATTGCTATTTTAAAAATTGTTTCATCTAACCTCAAAGGAAAAAATTTCTTCAAAGGAGACATTGTGTACGGATAGCTCAGGTCAAAACTATATCGAAATTCTAAATCGTGCACTATACACTTGTTCGTTAATCGTATTTATTAAAATGATTAAAATGATTGTGAATTGCAAAACGAAAGTGTAAACAAAGTAATTTATGATTGTGCTACGATAAACAGTTAATATTTACACGGGAAAATAATTGGTAAACCACATAGTTACCGTAGAAGTGAATTTGTCATGATCACTAGACGCAGGTGAACGTTGTACTGTACACATTATTGATCGTTAACCTGACTAGAGGTCTGCTTTTAGTTCTGTTAGCTTGCAGTGAATCAATATTTTTACGCTTATTCTAATGTTCATCTTTCATTATTTATTCGAAAGCTGTTTATAGATATAAAAACTAGATTTTTTTTTCAAGGATACTATATTAATGCAAACATTATTCAATAGTGTCATATTTTACATTTTTTTTAAATTTGAACAATGGGGGTGTTTAATAATAAGAAATGAGTTAAAATGAAAAAACCTATTTTTATTAATAAACTGTAGTATTAAAATATATAACAGACTTTTGTATTACATTTGATATTGAATATTTTTTATATTTTATTCTGGATTAACAGGCAATAATTTTCCAGAACAGCTGCCAAATCCAATTCTGTAACCGTCACCTTGACAAAATCCTGTAAAATTAATATATAACACATTAATAATAATTTTTGAAATTAAAAATTTTACCTAGATTACATGTTTACTAAAACTGAATTTAAAAATTTTTTAATTATTGTATTCAACTCGCCTCTTATAACAACTTCATCATTGTCCTGCAAGAACTTTCTTGTACTTCCGTCTTTCA
Organism: Anastatus disparis; assembly: GCA_017163975.1. Lineage (NCBI taxonomy): Eukaryota > Metazoa > Arthropoda > Insecta > Hymenoptera > Eupelmidae > Anastatus > Anastatus disparis. Next base: position 2,955,198 of record JAFFSR010000003.1, read on the forward strand.
AGCTAATGGGTTGCGTACCTTTCCAGCACAATTCGAGCATCGAACCGTAAGAATCGGCCGTCTAAAAATGAGAACAAATTTTTAAAAAATCTTTAGTACATTGAAATACGTAACTGCATGTAATAGAAAGTATAGTTTCACTAACCTCTCCACTAATTGTGCCCGATGCCATCAAATCACCAGGATTAATATTACAGCCTGTAACAGTGTGATGAGCCAACTGCTGTTGTGGAGTCCAATACATGTATTTGTAGTTGCTTCGAGTGACCGTAGTAACAACGCCACTTGGTGCTAAAAAATTTTAATGATAAATTAGTATTGAAATCTACAGAAACAAATAATTTTTTACAAATATTTTATTTACTTTTGATATCGACTTCTAATTTGATGTCGAAATTGCAAGAATTATTGTGTTGAAGGTATGGGAATGGTGTTGGATCTTGAGCCATGTTTGGAACTTTGAATGGTTCTAGAGCTTCCATGGTGACTACCCAAGGACTAATAGTTGTGCCCAAATTTTTTGCACCAAATGGTCCTAATGGAACGTATTCCCATTTTTGGATATCACGCGCTGAAATTATAATTTATAAAAAAGTTTTCTATTGATGTTAGATACTTTTCAGGATAAGATGAAAAGTGAAAATTCTTATGAATTTAATATAGGTCAAACGTTCCAGCCAAAAAACATAAAAAACATTTCTTAACTCGCCGTAAATCATGGTAATTAGACTATCCTCAAAAGCTAAAAATTTCTATTGTACAAAACCGAAATAACAATCCGTTAGATTCTCCTTACCACTCCAGTCGTTCATAATCACAAAGCCGAAAATATGCTCGTAAGCACGGGAGGCGACAACCGTATCGCCTAATTTTGTTGATGGCCCTACGAAGAAAGCGACTTCTAATTCAAAGTCCATAAGTCTTGATGGTCCGAATACTGGGGCCGCACCTTCAACTGGAACTGTTTGACCACGAGGTCGACGTATGGGTGTACCTGATACCACTACCGAACTTGCTCTACCATGATAACCTACTGGTAGATGTTTCCTAAATAAATAAGAGAGAAAAATTTATTTGAAGATTTAACTTTAAGTTATGTATTAAGGGTGTTTAAAGATTTCTTTTATCACGATTTGACCTAACAATCACTTCGTGTTAAGCGTTAAATATAAAATTGTAATTGATCTTGCACAATAAAACTGAAACCCTTTTTTAAATTTCAACAATGTCTCAAATAATAAAACTATTGTGTAAGAGCACTATGTCAGTAACTTAAAACTTTCTAAACCCCTTATTTACAATGGTAACTGTAATTTTATTTTTACCAATTTGGCATAAGGGCATTGTCTTTGCCACGGAACATGATTCCAACATTAGTCGCATGATGAATAGAAGAATAGAAGTCTGTGTAATCGCCAATTTTTGCGGGTAAGTGCATTGTCGCTTCTGCTTGAGGTACGAACACTCTAGAAATACAAATTTTTTTACTTTTTACAAAATTTAAAAATTATTTTAATTTAAAAATTTTGTCTCTTCCTTTCATTTTTGTTCAGTAAACGTTTGAAATTTATACCAAAAACTTCTCTTGTGTATTCATTTGAATATTTAATTTGTATGTAAATTAATTATTATTTTTTATAGTCTTTTTACAGTCTTAAAAAGGAAGTTATATGCTTCTAAAATATTTATTTAATATGTAATGATTTGTAATTAAAAAATGTTGAAATAGCAATTAAAAATTTATCCTCATATTTATATAAAAGTATTTATAAAATTGAATATAACTTATTTACTTGGATCGGACATCTGGCTGTTGCAGCGCTTGATTTTCGAGCGATAATAAATTTTGTAAAGTTTGTCTAGCTTCAATCCACGATGGTCTGCCAAGAGACATGAAATCATTCAAGCTATCTTGATGGAACACATTTTGTTTGCTCGCCAATAATGAGCCAGTAAAAAGATGAGCTATCGCTGATAAATCTAAAATTTGATCTCCAATGGCAACACCAATTCTTTTTTTTGGCTATGAAATTTATTAATTAATTAAATAATTATAATTAAATGTTTGATTATCTTTGATATATCATCATTAATTTATATCGTTATTATCTCCCTGGTAGAAAATTGACCGGAATTCTGGGCAGAATTTCTGGTCAACAAAAGTTAAAATGACACTTATCTAAAAATTATACAAATTCTTTGAAAAAAATTTTTAGATAAGTGTGATTTTAACTTTTGTTGACCAGAAATTCTGCCCAGAATTCTGGTCAATTTTCTACCAGGGCTGTGATTATAAAAAAGCTAAAAAATTCCAATAAAAGCATATTTTTTTAAATTAATTAATTTGGGGAAACATTTACATTTTTATATGATTGATTTTTAAATACTTATTACTTTCACAAATTTGTACATCATTTGAATGAATGATGTATAATTTTTCAAGGACAAATTAATATTTTAAAGGTCAATAATATCATCTCCAAACAAAATTTGAATAAAATGTGCATTTAATTTAAATAATTAATTAATTATTGATGCTTATGAATTTTTTAATTGGAAAAATAAACCTTTTGAAGAATCACGATATTAGAGTTTTAATATAATATTTTTAGTGAAAAATGCTTTCTAAATTACAATTTTATCAAAATAATAATTATTTATAAATTTTACAAACATCAATCTATTAATTTTCGTTTTATATCGAGTAACACTGTACATTAAAAGTATAATCGATTTTTCATGTATGGTAATACCGGCTGTAGGTACAGTAAACAACGCTGATAACACCAGAGTGAATAGACGATTCCTGCAGTATCAAGGTACTTCGAACCGGTATGCAAAGTATTTTTTAAATCCGAGCATGAGATGGCATGCGAAGAAGGAAAATTCAAGATAAAAAATCATATAAACTGGTTTAAGATTAAAGAGCATGTATTAGAATTTTATGAATTGCAGATGAACCATTAATTAGTTTTTTAAATTCCAATGTCGTGACGAACGAATTTGAAAAATATTTTTCAATAATATACTCATTTTATGTTAACAAATAATACATTTTTTAATAATTATTCTTCTAAATAATAAGTTTTTCGTATTTTAACCTAACCTAATCAAAACACCGGTTAACGATAAAACTTTGAAACAAAAACTCCAACAATAAATATAAAAAACTAAACTTACATTATCGGCAGTAGAAAATACACCGTAGGGCAGATTTTCAATTGGAAATTCACACTCGCTGGAATATTGAATAAAAGACTTCATTGTGACTTATTTTTAAAAACAAAAATCACTTCTACACGCGATGCCGGACAACGTAATTCTGTTACGACGACGTATAAGTTGCTTTTAAAGATTATCATAAACGAGGGGGCTCGACTCGCTGGCTGACTTACTACTACTCGAGGTCGACAAGCTCAGTATCCGGATAATTTATTCACCTGTTTACTGCAGAGACCCGCCCGTCTTTTTTACACAACAAGTTTTTCTAGTATTGGAAGCGAGAAGAGATAATTTGAATTTATTATGGAAATCTCTAGTATCTAATGTGTTTTTACTTAATTTTTGGAGAATCAATTTGAAGACGTTAGAGTCGGATGATCATGATGTAATTTTTATGTATCAGGAAATTCTTTGTCGAGTCATGATTTCGTTAAAGAGATGTAGTAAACAAGCAGAAAATATATTTATTTAAATAATAATTTAAATTGTAGAAAATAATGTATACAAAATTTTTATAGTAATTTTTAGTATTTAATTACTCATAATGTGACTGCTTATAATTTAGTATAAATAATTTGATGTAAAAGGTAACTGTTTAATAAAAACATTACATGTTTTTGTATCTTGAGTAATGAATATACAAATTTCAAAATAATTTTAATTATATTTTAATATTTTAATCTATTTAACTGAATTTTAAATTAATAAAAAATTTTTACAAAAATATACTTTGTATGCAATTGAAAAATTATTTCAAGTTAAGAAGTTTGTCTCCGTTGATTACAACAAACGATACTATTTATAAAAACTCTTTGTTGCAAATTATGGCAAAAAAAAAAAGATATCAAGGAAGTGAGAAAAATAAAAAAGAACAATATGAGATAACAGCAGTTTATTTTATTAGACATTGATATACACAAGGTAATTAGGAATAGGTAATTCTTTTTTTTTTTTTTTTTGATAATACTGATATTGTACGCATGCTTATTTGGAATAAATCGCAACTTTGTCGAAACAATTTGTTACTCTTTATGCGTCCAAATTCGCAAGGAATTTTTTTTTGTTGACATTAGATAAAACTTTCAGCCAATGAGCCTTTTTTTTATTTTATTTTTAATGAATTTTTTTTTAATTTAATATTTGAATTCTAATAATAAACGATCAACAGAAACTTATTTAAGATTATATATATATATATATATATTTTTTCACTTTTTGGAAGACATTGGATTTTGTTGTTCTTTTTTCTCCATTTCTTAATCAAGCTTAAACTTATTTACTTACATTTTTTTGTATACATAAATATGCATAATCAACAACAATCAACACCGATCGAACCAGTGTCATATTTTCTTTATTTTTTTTTTTTGTTTTTTTGATTTTTTAAAATTCTTCTTTATTAAAGCCATTATTCTCGTGCCGTTTTCTTTGCTCATAAAACTAATAATTTAACAACGCGAGTAACAAAACAGCAAATATATGCGATAATTAATAAAGCACTATTTTACATTCTTGCGTTTTACATTCAATTTTTATCTTCAATATAATGAATAAATATTTACAATATATCATTTTTTTTTTTCATAAATGTTTGCAGTTTAAAATTTTATTTGAATTGACAATTTATATAATTATACGTGAACAGAGTTTACTCATAAAAGTCACCTACACAATAAACGCATTTCTATCACAGACAAGTATCATAATGTTTTATATCTTGCTTTTTTCCATTAAGAAAAAACAAACAACAAAAATAAATTTCTGCTTTTTAAGTATACATTATTAGCGTAACTTTTTCAATTGATAAAAGATCACTGGAATTTTCGCTAATCGATTAAAATTATTTTCTTTTTTTTTTCGTTATAAAAAAAATTTTGATTTTTTGATAAAGAATTCGGCCCGAATTTTATACCTTTTGTTTTTTTTTCTTTGAAAGCACATCGGAAGACAATAAAATGCTTTTAATCGATTCGACGCCTGCGGAATCGCAAATATAACAATTTTCTTGAATTTATCTATTGGAAGTAACTGACCTTTGAAAAATTATACATACTCCCAATAAAAATATTACTCTTTCTGTCGTAGATATACTTTATACAGTAGATTGACTTCCTTTTTCTTTATTTTTGTATATATACTTGAAAAAAAAAAAAATTAAAAAAGTAAAATTTGATACGGTTTTTCATAAGTTTAGTTAACAATTAATGCGTTAGAAGGTTTACAGCGGAGCGGTTTTCTATAATTTTTTTTTCCTCTTTTTAAATATTTTTTTTTCCTCATGAATGCCAACAATTAACGCTATATTCAAACATATGTGACTCAATGGTTTGAACGAATAAATCAATGATTCATAAACTTTGAAAAATACATTTTTGGGCCAACTCTACTTTACATGAAGATGGAATAATTTCTTTTTTTATTCTTTATACAATAATAACTTTGTGATATATTGTCTGGTTATATCATTTTTATTACATTATTATTTAGTATCTGTTACTGGACTGGCATTCTTTATTCGATCTCTTAAAAACTGCCTAAGGCAACCTTAACGGCATTAGCATGTGTAAATACGCGCGAAATTAATTTACCAAAGTTTTCATACATGTTATATAGCATGGAATTTTATTCAATCACAGTTAACAATTGTAATTCACGGAAAATAAATTATTAAATTTCTTGACATGATTTATCGGTATTTAATTAAATTATCTATAATTAATTCGTAAAATTTCTGTTTTGAACGAAATCAATGATGCGCGGCGAGCCGTGGTAAACTAATTTCGCACGCATTGTATATAATCATCAGCATTAATTTTTATTCATCTTTACAGTTACGATAATCACACTGATAGGTACATTCATTGGACTAAAAATCAAATAATCTGTTTTTTTTTTTAAACTCGGTCTATTACATTATTGTACAATGCAACTTCAAGCGATAAGTTTTTTTTTTACCTCTAAAAGTTAATGGATATGTACTACAAGTGACTTTTTTTAGTGAAATTAACAGTCGTCAATGTACAGAAATACATTTATACTCTTTTCTTTTAAATCTTTAGTCGTTTATATCTCTATAGTTTTTATACTTTGATTTATATACTTTATAGTTTGATTGACGCGTAATGAAAATTTTTACTTGCAGATGAATTATATAAATAATTAGAAAAAATATTGAAATTGAAGAAAACGTAATTATTATGTACATTAAAAAGAATATTGAAAGTTAAATTTATCTTTAAATTATAACAAAAAAATAGTTTATGGCAACTAATTTACAAAAGTAAATTAAATATATTTTAAAAACTAAAGTTTTTTTTTATCAAATTCAATAATTTGCAAGAAAAAATTTTCTTCACGCGAAATGTGGCGAGTGATCCGACATAATACTATTTTCCAATCGCATTATTTTTTTTTTTTTAAAGCTTACTTTAGTTTTATATTTGCTTTCCCTTTTTTTTACTAAAATTTTAGGGCTGCGTCACACATACTAAAAAGGATCTTTTCTTTTATTTTTATTATCATCGCACACCTAAATAATTCTCACTTAAAGGCTCGGCTTGCTTTGACGAATTTTGTTATACACATGCGGATTTATATGTATAATCGAAAAAAAATGATAAAAGTCGCGAAATTTAAACTTTTTTTTAACTATTTCTTTTTTGGATTTACTTATACTTTTTGTCTTTACTTTTTGCATCATAATTCTCTTTTTAGCTTTATAAACAATTGGGCTATTGTTTATAATAGAAAAACGTTTGTAGATAGATAGAAAGAGTTTTTTTTTAAATTTATTTTACGAATTTCTCTGCATGTTATATTTTTTTTATTTTGCACGTGAATTGTACAGGCCAAGGGTCTGTTGAAGATAGTTTTCATTACTTTTTTTTAATATTTTTTTATTTTGAAAAAGCATACTTTCATGGGTTTGTGTTTGTTTTTTTTATTTATTCTTTAATCTCAACGCTAAATATATGTATATATTTATAAGTATATTCACTATGATTTTTTATATTATTTCTATTTTTTTTGTCAGATACAATTGTATAGGCCCCCCTAAGAATATAAAGCCGTTCAACAGCGGAAATAAATCGAGTCTTTATAATATGTGTATATATATATAGTTTATATTTTTTTTCTGTTTTCCTTGCTTTTTTTCTTTGTTAGTCTAAAATATTTTTACTTGTACAGGCATTGGCAGAAATGTTCAAAGAAGCAATTAATCGAGTATTCCCTAAAATTAATGAATTAATTGAAACAATCAATTGCAACGCTTGCCCTAAAAAATATAAAATCTTTTCAACGATTAATCAATCTTTTATTAGTTTTTTTTTTTTTTCGTTTACAGTTTACATTCGATTGAATTTTTATATTAATTTATGGTTAACGATTCGTTGAAACTTGTACAATAATGTTATATGTATATATATTTATATATATAGATTTTTTTCGTTTTCTTTTTTATTTGGAACACTTTAGCAGAAAATATTGCACCTCGAACAAGTCGCTTCAGCCTTTTTATAACAAGTTTTGGTTACATGAAAGATTTAGTTTTTCATTAATATGTCCGTATTCCCAGTTTTCATTGTTTGTCGACTTATTACACTATGATTTTTTTTATTTGTTCATTAAAGCTATGAGTTTTGAAAAAACAGTGAAACGCATTTTCAAAAGTGTAGATAAAATTTGCTTTTAAAAATATTTCATTAAAAATAGAATTTTCTCGAATAAACATATAATTTCCTTTTGTTTTTTTATAGAATCTGATTGAATATACGTGTATATTATAGTATAGTTTTATTTATCTTTTGCAACGAATAAAATATGGAAATCTGCACTGCAGACAATTATCAACAGAAACGGTATTCCTGCACCGTACGATTGGAAGTTATTGATTATTTTATTTATTTTTTTATATTTTTCATGACAAGCTCTTTTAATTTCAACATTCATATACGCGCTTTTTAAAATTTCAAAAAACCAAAACTTGCTAGATCACGGCCAAATTTGATTCTTTCCTCATTTCTGTCGATTGTGGATATACTATGGTATTTTATTAGTTTTTTTTTTCTTCTTCACTTACGTCTAATAAATTTTTATGCTTACACCTAGGAAAATTTTTCACAATTTATTTGAGTTTATAATTTACCTTGGCCATTTTTTTCTTCTTTTTTTTAAACTTATATAATTGATACCGATGTTTTTTTAATGCTATATACTTAATTTACTTAATTAACGGCAAAAATTTAAATCATCTAAGGCAGATGCTCTGATTCTATAATAATGTATCTTTTAACGTTTTTTTTCTTTGTGTATACATATATTCTCTGAAAAAATAATAACAAAAAAGCAACTTTTTTTTGTTTATAGAAGTACAGTTCATAATGATAGTAATTTTAGATGTTAACTTACAAAATCTTTCAACTAATTTTACCTATCAACTTCATATATAAATTTACCTAATTTTCAGAATATCAGGTCATCTGCATAATATTTTCATATGTATTCAGGATAATATTCGTGGTTGTGAAATTTTGTTCTAAGGGACTTTTGTACATATTAACGTGAGATAAATTTTGAAAGTTTCTTTCTGTCGAAAAGAAGTCAAGTATAAACAATTATTCATAAAATCGTTAATAACATAAACAAAATAACAATTAATTATTAACACTAAAAGTTTTTCAACAAAATGAAAATAAAGTTTTTGAAATTTAAAAAATTTTCTAAAAATGAACAACTATTTAAAATTAACACAACAAATACAGATCTTACTTTCATTTAAAGATCTTTTCAAGTCTATATAGCTGATACAATTGTCAAAGTGGATCGGATATACAGGATTAACATGATTTAAAGGTCATGACCCAAGCGATCCATTTCCGCAAGTAAAAAGTCAACGTCTGATTCCGTGACTGCGGCACTCGATATGATGTTCCTAAAGAAATTGGGTCTTCGATCATCTGGTTGATAACCAACCATTAGAGTTCCTGCCTCCATCATTCTATTTTTCAAGATTGGGCATATCTAAAAACATTTTTCAAATATTATATTGTCAATATCTGAAAAATTTGGTTATAAGAATATTTTTTATAGTTACTTTAAATTTAGATTCTAATTTTACAATGAAAAATTATGATCTTAAAAATCAATCAACACGAAAAAATAATATAGTTGGAAAATCTAGATATTTGGAGTATCTAAAAAATTTAGTTGGATTTTGGATAAGCAAAGTTTGGTTAGTATAAGTAAAGTCAATAATTGAACAACTTTTGGTTATGTTCATAAAAACTTTGATCTATACAGTCATAAGAAATTTCATATATCTTTCAAATGGCAACTCACATTGATTTTTCAAACAAAATATTCTATTACTTTAATTAAACTCTAACAATCCTGCTAGAAATGTGAACATAAAAAATGGTGTACATAAAAATTTAAGGTTATAGTAATAATAATCCCAAAGAAATGACCATAAAATGTTGAAAAAAGCGTTTCCATTTCTATTGGTCATAAAATGGTAAAAAAACGTTTAAATTTTCAAAAGGGAACTAATAACTTTTGTTATGACAAATAAAGTATTTTTTTTCTGGCAAGCAAATATTTCAGATCCTATAACTAAAATAATTTGATTTTTACAACTAGTTGTGAGCTAACTAAATACTTTGGCTATTACAGCTAATTTATTATGTTCTTGTGTAAGTTTGTTTATGAATTTTTGTTAAAAGCAAAAGTTACAAATTGATCCTCACTAATCTCTCTAATTGAAACACATATTGTGTATATATATATTATTTAATAATTTAATGAAATCAATAATCCAGTAAGTCATTCAATAATTGAATAAGTATTAATTATTTGAAACCTTAATAACAAAAACAAAAAGCAACATACCGCTCCAAGCATCTTTTCTCTTTCAGCTGTGTGGGGTATATTTCGTAGACGCGTTGGCAGATACCAGAAGCAGCAGTTGACAAGCTCTGGTTCGAGAATCAGGTAATACTTATCTGGCATAGATTTAATCCGTTGTACCATGTATTCAGTTAATTCCATTAATCTATCCATATGCTTTTCGAATCCTTCGTTGCCCTGTTGATTATAACAAATAAAAAAATTTTTATATTTTAATTTTTAAATAAAAAACAATCAATGCGGTATGCTAAAAGGATTAAAACAAATTTTTACCTTAGCGCGCCATTGTAGCCATAGCTTGAAAACGTCGTTATGTCGACCGCATTGAATAACTTTATCGCCTGTATCGTATTTAACGTCATAAAGCTTGTCTGTCATGAATAGGTACTCTGCTGACATTTGATTGCAGCTGATCAGAAGTCCCTAGAATTTTCATTTTCATTTTTTCGTTATTTTACAAAAATAATATAGTATTTCGAAATTAATTGAATAAAATTTTTGTTATTGAAATTTCACTAATAATAGTGTTAATGAAGGCCTTGAAATCTCTATAAAATACTATAATCAAAACTAATACATTAAGTATTTTGATTGAAAATTATAATTTTGCGATACTATAATCAACAACTATAATCAGTACTACAAGATTTTTATTTATTATAATCTTATACTAATTATTAGTTTTTTCTGTAAAGGAAACTTTTGATGAAAAATACTGTTAATAAAGATTTTTGCAAAAATATAAATTGCGTTGATGAATATTTAAAAAAATAATAATAATAATTTCAGTATGCAGGATAAAGAGTGAACATTAGAAAACAGGTAGGAATTAAAAATAATAGCGATTATTATGTTTATTATTACTTTGATTTAAATATCATGTGAAACTTTGATAAAAAAAAATCATACATCTTTCGTATAATGTCTAGCATTTAAAAAATACTAAATAAAGGGCTTTATCACAAAAGCATTGGTTGCAATGCGTATTTCGATATTTTGGATGATAATTTAATCTTTTTAATTAAAAATATATGCCTTTATCCTTTGTAAAGCTTTAGAATCTCTCTCCGCGTATAGTCCCGGTCAATAAACGGAGTTTAACACATGCGCAGGAAGTGGAAAGTTTTGCCAGCGAGAGGGATGATATTGAGCTTTCAAAATGGCGGTTTCAATTCTCTTGCCAACTTTTTTTTTTTTTTTATCATTTACCTCATTCCCTCCTCCTGTCCACCCACTCTTATATCGCCATATTTGTGGCCTTCGTCATTAATCCTATTTTAACGAAAAAAATGTACTAAATTTAAACTGCTCCACTTGGTAATTAGTATTTGAGTTGATTTACAATTATAATGATATATTGTACTAGATAATAAAAATAATTTTATTTTTTTCTCTTTTTGTGGGCAGAACACGATTTATTGTAATGATGTTATTTGCAGTGCAAATTATGTTTATTTTATCTAATTTGTATTATAATTTTATTATGTAAGTGTATTATAAAGCATGAAATATTTAAAAAGTTATTGCATTTAGAAATATAATCCATTTATTAAGTACAAGTTTTAGGATCGTCAATGGCTCAGTCGGTAGAGCGATAGATTCGTAATTTCGAGGTCTCGAGTTCGAATCCCGCTCTCGGCAACCGATTGATACAAGCATCACTGTATTCAGTACATATGCTTTCTTTACAAACACACTGATAACCTCCGTCGCTAATTAGCATCGTAATGATAGCATAAATGCAGTGACGTTAAATAAATAAATAAATAAATAAATAAAAAAATAGTACAGGTTCAAAATATATTTTGTTGAATAGAAAAATAATTTTTTTAACCGTTAAATCTGAATTCTCCACAAAAAATTTATAAAAAGTAAAAAAGCGAAAAATTAAACTTTTTTATTTAAAATTCTCTTATTGATTAATACGCTAAAATTCAAAGTTGAATTACTTCATGAACTTTATGTTAATAATCTTTTTTATTTTTTTTAAGATATACATTCAAAAAACTTTCACCATAAATTAATAAGTTTTCAATAAAGCTCAAATAATTAAATATTTTTAATATAAGAACTTTCAAATAATATTTTACGATGCACAATAAAAAAAATTAATTAGATCAAAATTAATGTCACAGCCCAAACTATATTCTTAAACGTAAATTACGCCAAAAAATTAATAAAAGCGCTCACTAATATCCATCACCCTGCATGATCAATTACGCTGATGTCAAGTATATTTCTTCAAAAAAATGACCTTCCCCAATCCAAAAGACTACAAAAAAATTTCACGGAAAATCAGAGCAAATCGTTTTATCAAAAAAAAAAAAAAAGCTCTGACGCACATGTGCCCATCCTTCCGAAAAAACTATAGTCGTTCTTCATACGTAGAAAAACAATCGGCACCCCCTCCTGAACAAAAAAAAAAAAAAAACGAGAAACGAAACGAATACTTTAGATTGGCGAATAGTAGCAGCCGGTGCACGGAATTTTAATATCCCAAAGCTATAAGCAAAAGCGTAAGGGGCAATATAACTAAGCATTGCGTACGTATATATATATATATGAGAAAAGGGACCCTTTTTCCTTCTTTTCTGTTGCCTTGCCTATCTGTACCACTACTACTACTACTAGCTACTACCACTACTGTTAGTACTACCGCACCATTGGCAGGCCTGCAACATATGTTATCTCTTAGTTTAATTAAATTCCTTTGGCTTGAGCCCTATGCACGAAAAGCATTCGTCTGCTTCGTTGGAATGCAAGGCTAAAACGTCCTCCATGCACGAAACTTTTCGTGTATGTATATATGTATACACGTAGGTACAAGAAGCTCGTTTTCTTTAATTTTCCTTTTTCTTTTATTAGGTTGTAACCCTTATTTAGAAGACGGTTTTTTTTTTCACCGAGTTGAAGAAATTTTGAAGTCGAAATATGGGGCAGTTACGGGAGCTCAGTTTTGGACTTGTGTCCTTTTTTTTTTCTTTTTACGAGAGCAATTTGTTACTGAAGGAAGAGGGATGGATTGACATTGTTTGGTTTTTAAAATGAGCTTAAATGGAATGTTGGGCTCGAGAAAAGAAAAGTGTTTTATCATTCTGCAATAATGTTTCTTTTTTATTTGATGTTTCTTGAAATTGATTTTATTGAAATAAGAAAGAATAATGGGAATGTTATAACATTAAATGTGTAAGGGATTATAATTTGAATATTAATGGTATATACAATTTAGTTTATAAAAGATTAAATTTGAATTTAAAATTTTTTAAAGAATCGTGTAGTAATTTATATTGTTTTTAATAAAAATAAATAATATATATTTAAAATAAACTAGAATATCACATATAAAATGTAACTTACGTCTTCTCTAAAGTGAATAGTTGAACATTGTAACAAAGCACCCATCAGTTTGTGAGGATTCCAGGTCACGGACATAGCTCTGTAACATAATAAAATACAAAAATCTAGAGATTATCTTCCCTGGAAGAAAATTGACCATATCTTAAGCATAATTGCTGGTCAACAAATGTTAAAATGACACTTATCTAGAAATTTTTTTTATATCATTTCTAGAATTTCTAGATAAGTGCCATTTTAACATTTGTTGACCAGCAATTATGCCTACAATATGGTCAATTTTCTTCCAGGGTTGTAATTATATTATTAAACATAACTTAATATAAATTCTCCCTTCAACTATATTAAAATCATAATTTCAAAATCATCCTACAGACTATCATCAATTAGCATTTAATTTCTATCATTAAAAATCCCAGACTGTCGATTAATTACAATGAGGCATTTAAAAAGAGCCTATTCATAGACTTTAAAATTCTCATTGTTTAAGTCCAAATCTTTCACACTTGAAGCATTCTCAAACAATAACTGCAAAAAAAAAATGAAAGAAAGAGAAAAGAAAAAAAAAATCGATAGAACTCAGACGGTCTTATTTGTCTCGAAAGGATAGTCTCAGCTAATGGGGGATAAAATATGAGCTATCCGCACAAGGCTACACCAGGGGGGTCCATCAATTTGAAAAAGTCAAGCTATATAGTCCTATTAATATAGGCCGCGAGATCGGATTTTAGCAGCCAATCCCTTATTATGTATATACAGAGAGAGGAGAGAACTGACTCTTCAGGGACACACCCTTGTGGTAACCCTTTTAATCCTGGGGTGGATATATATACAGATATGTGTTTGGACTGATTTTAAGCTTATAATCTATTTGTCTGTATCTACGGGTGGATATATGTTGTACACCTGAAGTGTTTATGATGATATTATTTTTTATAGAAAAAAATATGATAAAGTTATTAATTTTTTCATAGTATTTATCAAGTTGTATGCTATGAGGATGTAGCGAAAAAAGCTTAATTTAAATCATTGAATCATATATTAATCGAATTATAGTATTACTATTTACATTTGACGATGAAAACTTCCTTTCATGATGTCTGATTATATTGAGAAATAAATATTATGTTCGACTAGTTCGTAATACTATCGCTACGTGACGCAGTTTGATTGATAATTTACGCTTGACTAAAATCACCGCCTTACATGTATAAATTCTATTGAGTATATCGTTTGTTCAGACGAACATAGTGTTATCTCGCTTTTTGCTAAAGAAAAGGAGATATCTGTTTTTGGCCGAGAAAAGTGGCATGTCGTTTGCAGTTAATGTAAACATCATCTTTTTTTAAACAAAAACGAGATATTACCTTTCTTGAAATTTTAAGCGATGCCACTGTGATCGTCTCAACAAACGATATTAAATTTATTGACCTTTTCGAAGTATATTATTTGTGTTAATTTTTGTAAGGCGCCGATCTGCTTAATAAGACTGATTTGTTTTTAAGTGTCGGAGCTTTAGTTTTTAATTATGAAGTCAGATTGGCGCGAATAATCAATCCAAAAATAATTCATCTATTTTTCATTAATTGAAATATAAAAATTGACAACCACGTAGAATTTAATCATTGTTCATATCAAAAAAATATGAATTAAAAAAAATCTTTTATAAAAAAAAAAATTACAATACTTTCGAAATAAAATAATTTTTCATTGAAAATTTTTCATAATTTTATTTTTATCCGAAATACAAAATTCTCTCATCTTTTTAAGTAATTGTTTACTCACTACCATCGCAACATCATTACAAAGTACAGTTTAAACATCAAATGTACTTTCATAACAAATAAATGCACACTCGAATATTCAGCATAAGAAGCATATTTCACATAGATATATACGGGAAGAGCAAAAGCTCTTTTGGAAGATCTGTGCGTGACACGAATTACTTGAGAGTTGCTAGCTAAAGGGCACTTGAAACAGCTGCTACAAGGGAGAGAAGAGCATCAGGCAGCAGCAGTAGCAACAGCAGCAACAGTAGCAGCAGTAGCTTATAACACACAACGTGTCACTAGCCATGTATCGATAACATTTGTCATGACGAGAGAGAGAGAGAGTAGCATTGCGCGGATATTACGCGCTCCGATTCACTCGTATCTAAAGCCATATATATACACAGCCATATATAGCGAAAGAGCATTGTCCTGTGTTATGTGTAGATTCGAATGTGTGAGAGAACAAAAAATCATGTCAATGTATACGAGTTATATATAGGGGAAACTTGAATTTTTTTGTAAGAAAAATTTTTTGTGCTTTTCATGTTGCATTGTTCAAAAAAAGCTCTGATTTTTTAAAATTCAAATATTGGATTTTTCAGTTTTTTTTTAATTTTTATATTTTTTTATTTAGAAATATTGCGCTGGAAAAGACACAATTTTAAAAATATTTTAAAATGAAAGTAGTTCTTTAGAATTTAAAAAAAACTATAAATAGTTCCGAAAAAAATGTTATTTAGTTTATACATAATCCATTTCGATCTTTTTATATTTGGGTTATTGAATGAATTATCGCGTAAAATTTATTTCAAATGTTTGTTTTACATGTGATGTAAACTGTGTGATTCCAAGCAGTAATAAAAAGATAGCTCTGATCAAAATCTGCAGATAAACTTAAAAAAACAGGATATAAAAATGAAAATCTCATACTTTCCAATGATCACACGAAAAGTACAGGTATATGTATATGATAAATATATGGTCAGACATTTAAAAGAGAAATTTATTATTGAAAGAATGAGAATACGTATTTTTTCTAATTTCCAAAACATATTTTAAAGATGTAACAACGTCATATTTATCATACATAAGCGCACATGATTCAAATCTCAATTGGTAAAAGGCAACATTTTATTTTTTTAAACCATAATCAAACTAATAGATTACTTATATGCTAATATTTAATATAAAATTAGGGTAAGACAAAAACGGATTTTATAGTTTTTTTATACGCACTGCATTGACTTCGGAGTCTGTAAAGAACTATTTTAAGTCAATCACAGATATGAAAATAAATTATTTTCATATTATTTTAATTACCAGTAACATTATAATATAATAATTTAATGAAAAACAAAAGCATATGCACGAATAAAATTATTTTTGCAGACACACTTTGTTTATTAAAATGTCATATTAGTTGACAATTAAATAATTGCATTTATAGCCACATCTGAATTTCAGTGAATTAAAATGTCGATAACAAGTCATACCATTAATTACATGCTGCCATTAATTAATATGCCAAATTTTTGGCAAACGTTGAATATACGTTGTAAACGAAATATTTAAAAAGCTCTTTTTTATTCTCATTGGATAGAAAAAGTTTAAAATTCTCAAAATGAAATACCAAAGAAGCAAAAGAAAGAAGGAAAACTAATACTACAACATACCGAAATGCCATTCCATCATTCTGCACCTTAAATTTTAAAAAGGCCTGTATACTCTCAAACAAGAGCAAACTTTTTTCTTTCTCCGAACCCTCTCTCAAAACGCATTCTTTTCGGCCCGTCGCATAAAATTCGCGCTTTCGTTTCTCGCACACGCCAGAGCGCTTATAAAGCCTTGTGTGATTAATGCGATTCGCAGCTGGGGTTGGCGCCTCTATAACACCCTTATGTACAACTACACCGAATTGCCAGGCTATATACCAAAGCCTAAACGAATATATACGCGTGTGGAATATGTCTATAGAAGGAAGGTTTTGGCTGATGCTAATTATCCAAAGACTCTAATGCAAAGGCAGCCCTTAATATTATTCTAAGCTTCCTAGGCAATTGTCTAGCGCGGAACAGCTCTGTTTTTTCAAAGACTTTGAGAGATTTTGCTTGTTTTAGTTTTCTTCTTTTTTTTTTAGCGGTATAAAAGAAAAGTGATGTGATGGAATTAATGGTGCGAAAGTGAAGTTAAACACGGTCGGTGAAAAATTGCAGTTTAAAACAATTTAAATTGGTTGAATGTAACTTAAATTAGAGAAAAAATGGAAAGTGGTAAATTTTACAGAAGAAAAAATTGCTTGATGGTTTAGTACGATTAATTAATTTATGTATTCAACAACTTTAATAAAGGCAATTGCATATAAGTAATTTCGCAAAGAAAAATAGTATTTCTTGTACATAATTCTGAACTTAGTATTAACTTACAAAAAAATCTATTTAATAAAAATATATCTTCCAGTATAAATTACTATAGTAACATTAGTATAAATCTTTATCTATTAGTTAAAAATTATACCTTATGGTATATATTATCTTACAGTATATAAAGACATTTCGAGATTAATGTTAAAAAAAAACGTAATTTAATAATTTTATTCGATCCGCTTTTTAAATTTCTCTTTAGTAAAAGATTTTACAATATCTAAAATCTTTAATTTATTTTGCAAATTATTAAAAACTTTAATGGCATTAATAAAGCTGTTTTCTACAGGTTGTTTTACTTCTTTGAGGTAGAGCAAATCTTTGATTTTCCGTATTTAATAATTTTTTCAAAAATTGAGAATAATAAAGATAATCATAGACACTTCTCGTACTTCTATTTGATTTTTTTAATTTTAAAATAATTATTATGATTTCAAAGGCTTTATTTAAGCATAAAGCTATTTTACAAAATAAATAAAAACATACAGAATTGTGGAAATAAAATTCTTCTAAAGGCACAACTTTTGAAAAGTTTCTCCATAAGCAGACGCTAGTTTAGGTATTTCCCTGTTTTCAATGTACCCCTTTTTTCGCTATCTCGTCTCTCTCTCTCTCTCTCTTTTTAAATCGTTCTCTTCCTCTTTTTGTTATTTTTTTTTCTTCTTTTTTAACAAAACAATCTCCGAAGTATGTAAGAGAGAAACTTGGTAGCTACTGCTTTCTTTTTTTTTTCTCTCTTTTGTACTTGCTGAGTTTAATCCGAAGCATTGTCAAGACAGCCGGAGCCTTTATATCAAAGTTGTTTCACTAGAAAAAGATGGAAACAGCAAAAAAAAAAAAAAAAAAAGGCGACGCGTCAATATATAAGAGGAGAATTCTGTTCACCGTAAATGCGCTCCAGGGAACAGATCCAGCTGTTGCGCTCTTCTCTCGTCCTTCGCTCTCTTTCTTTTTTTTTTCTCTCTCCCGTTTTTGCTTGCCATTTTAATCAAGACCTTCTCGGCTTCAGGAAGGAAGTTACACGTAGGGTTAGTATATAGTCGGGTACTAAAGAGAGAGAGAAAATTTTTTTTTTTTTTTCATGTGAAGGAGGTTGTTTATATACTTGATATGCAAGAGAAAGTATTGTTTTATGCTTCGATGGTAAGAATGGTCTTTGCTATTGACTTTGAAACTCTCGAGTATGTGCACAAGAAAAAAGAGAACTAATACGAGCAGTACCTTGTGTGTAGATTGATAATGTGAATTTACTCTTTTTTGTTGGCAAGGTAATGCTTTTTTTGTTTTACATGTAGGCGGGAAATGATCATTTAGGTCGAGTATAAATTTCTTTTATTTATTCATACAGAATGTGAATTTATTTAAGTGACTTATTGTGCAATTTAATTAAAAAAGATAAATAGCGCTATATAACGTTATTCTTTAATTAAAGATAATTTTTACTACAAAACATTAAAAAAAAAATAAACTTCTTCCACTGCTGTATGCATAAGGAAGCGCTTTATACGTAACTTTAGAAAAAAAAATCTGGTCTTTCATAGGCATACATACGTGTTGGTAATCTGTGACGTTGTCATTCGAAAGGGTGGGCTTGAAAGGAGTGACTCGTGTTCTTATATATATGCATGTACAGACTACAATCTATCTGTAGAGCGAAGGGATACGTGTTATATACAGAAAACACGAGGAAAAAGATAGAGAGAGAGAGAGAGAATGAAACAGACTTGTTGGGCAAGATTAATCCGCGATTTGCATCCGGGCGCATCTGCGCTTCGACTCCCTCGGGCTTCTCTGTATTCAATGCTATAGGCATATATCCCTGACCCCAATGTGTATAGAGACTTTTTTTTTATTTTCTCTTTTTTTTTTTTTAGTTGGATGGGTTTTCCAAATTTTCGAGACTTTTTTTTTTATCGTTGGATGCTTCGATGATGTTGTCAAGGACGAGGATTTTGTCAAAATGACTTTTGTCATTATTAGTAGTGTTTTATAATGTTTTTTTTTAGGAATTTTTAAAATAATGAAATCGTGGAGTATTTTTTTTTTTGTAATTTAGAAGTGATATATCACTTCAATTAAATTAAATGAAAAAAAAGAGAACTAACTTGTTACAGTATAACAGTTTAATCGATCACCAAAAAGACATGTTATTGGCTATCAATTGTTGTAGAGATTTATAAGCTATTATTTAACATTGGTTTTCTATATTGCAACTGACAACAGAGATATATAGCAAAATTTTTCTGATATTTTAAATTTAAATTAATTTGTTTTTATATAAAAGTTTTATTGATGGGTAATTTTTTTTAAAAGAAATTAAAAAACATCAATAAGACTGAATTATTAATTATTTATTTATAAAAAATTTTAAATTATCTCATAATTTTAATGTTAAAATTAGTACAGAGTTCATAATTAGTAGATATTATTTAACTACCGTGAAAGTTATAATGCATACATGTCATAAATCCAGAAGCTATCAATTAAAATTTGTTTTTTGGTTAATTTATATAAGCGTTTCGTTATTATATTACTAGTTATTAAGTTTTAATTATTAATTTAATTATCGAAAAGAATTTCAAAAAAAATAATAATCCAAAATAAAATACGTTAAATTGAAGGCGTTTAAATTTCATCAAAATCCAACAATATTTCTACGAAAGAATATCAAACTTCCTAAATTTGAGAAAGCAAATCACGTGTATTGACACACTCATTGAATTATTGTTTGCAGATACTCGTCGAGAATATAAATACAGCTGAGATTTCTAAAAAGATTGATACGGATGTTGTCACACTGTTCAACTGTGAATTGCATTAACATTATATCTATTAGATACAATTTGTATTTGTTGCTTTATTTAATTTTATCAATTTGTAAATATATTTTAAAAAAGTCAAAAAATTTAAATAAAATGATTGAATGGTTTTTAAACATTTTTTAGGTGTTATTAACTTCACAGTATTTACTATACTTATATTAATGCAATAAAATATAAATTCTCGGAACAAAGACCCTTATTCCTATCTCTTGAGTAATTTTTATTTTTATTATTTAGTGAAAAATTTTTTAACCATCCCGTCAAGAACAGAAGAGGAACATCAAGTTTGAAAATAAAACAAAAATCATTTATTGATAACCACAAGAAAATAAGGTTAGATAAATATCTGGTATTGATGTTCAATTTCGATTGAAGATTTAATAAACAGCTCGGGTATTGATGTTCAATTTTTTTGTGATCTATGTGGTAACACTAAAATAGTATTTTTTTTAAAAAAGCATCTAAAAAATCAAATAAAATTGAAAGTTATCACAATACATTAAAAATATGGAAAATTGTACCATAAAATACCGTACTTAAAATGTATAAATTATCCTGAAAAAATATTTGAAACAAACTAATCCCGCAGTTAATGTTATCCCATTGGATAGCATAGGGCACTCAAGAAAAGAAAAATAGAACGTTGAAAAATAAAGCAAAGCTTTAAAACGCAATCCTCTTATTATATATTTCGCGCAATCACCCTCAACAGCTTTATCGAATTACATTTAAAAGAGCAACAATGTGTACTTGCTCTTATACACATATATACCAAATGACGACGTTAATTCTCTCCTTTGACTGCATATAACTTAAGGCTTTTATCCTATAGGAGAAGAAGAAAAAAAGCACATATAGACATGATAGATAGATAGAGACATACGTACATGGATGTATATAAACTGTGTATAGGGTATACAGATATATAAGCCTTAATCCTTAGTTTTATAGTTTATTGGGGAGGCTTAAGGTTTTGATGGAGTCCTTTAGGAAAAAACAGACTCTTACGCAGCTGAGTCGCGTTAAAATCAATACGAGCCCGCTCTCTTTCTCTCCACCTACCCACCTACACCACCCGTTTTGACGAGAAAAAGCTTCTTCTTCTACTTCTTCTTTATTTTTTTTTTTTCTTCTTTCTATACTCTATCTTTTGCTTATACGGTGAAAATAACTCGAGAGAGGGATAGTCTATGGAAGAATGAAAAAAAAGAAGAATAGTTTGAGTATATAGAATGCGTAATGGATAGCTCGCATAAACTGTGATTACGGGACACACAAACGATCGAGAAAATGCTAATTCAAGTTTTACTATTTTTTTTTTTTTTTTTTTTAAATTAGAGCCGATGGTTGGCGCGAGTCGATGAGTGTGTAAAGTATTTGGCAGGGAATGTGAAGCGACGAGAAGAGAGAGGGTCTCTTGTGGTACTACGAGGGTTTTCAATTTGCGCTTTGGGAGTTGTCGACGAGTTTGGGTTTTCATCAAGTTTGTCAATTGATTTTAAAATCATGTGTTTTTAAGGTTTAAAATTAGTTATTCTTTTAGAAATTAATAGTTTTTGTGTGTTTTGAACAAAGAAAAATAAACAAGAATTTTATTATTAAAATTGCAAATTATTCATATTTTTTCAAAGTAGAATATACTAATGTCTGGTCAGACACACGTTAAATGCACAACCTAAATATTACCTTAACTTAAAATACTTGATTTATTTAAATAAAAATAAATACATTGGATAAATAAAATTTTTTCAACGAAATGATATATTTATCAAAAATAAAAAGCTTACCGTTCAATGCCTGTCAATCTCGGATGTCGATATTTCCTTGACAGAAGCAGTCCACCACCCCAAGCCGCCTGTATATAAAATAAAACGATATTTTCCATCAGCAAAAAAAAAATAAAGTATTAAAAATAAAACAAAACAAAATAATACCAAAATCAAACAAATAATCTCGAGCCTACATTCATCCCTATAACAGAGTATCCAAATGTCTGACTTGTAAATTTTCTACGACTACCCCAGTGCCCGACGGGCAATTGATGGGAGAATCAGAGACAGACGCATATATATATATACACGGTATTAGATTCTCACATTAATAATTTACGTTAAGACATTCGTCGATACGCTTAAACGATTTACATTCTCACTGGCACAGATTCAGTACTTACGAGAGTTTAAAAGCTATATTATGTCATTTTAATCGTATTAAATATTTAAAGCTAACTTTTTTTCAAATGTTTTATTATTTAAACTGTACGGATGCAATGCAGCTTATAATAAATTGTGCTTTGCCAATTTATTACTGACTAATATTTGAATTTTATGTTGTTTGTCATGATTCGAATATTAATTGCAAATTCCTAAATGCTCGTAAATATTTCATGTATTATTTATACGATCCATGTATTGGCTGTGTAAATATATATCGATAGTAGAATATGGAAATTTTATTGCAAATCGATGTTTTATCGTTGATGCGAACACGTATTTTCAATTTCCATTTTAAATTTAAATAACCCAAATTATTAAATGGAAAATTATACGATTAGATTTTACTAACAATATTTTAAGTGTAAAAAACTGAAATTCGAAGAAAATAATAATATAAAATAAAGTTCTTTTTATTACTAAAGTTTAGAAATTTTGTAAAAAAATATAATACAAATACTTGTCAGTGACCTCATAAAAGGTGAAGTTACATTTTATCTGAAAATGTCGATCTCACACAAGAACATATATATATACCGTTACATCGTTCGCTATATATCGCATTCAATCATCTCAAGCTCTCAAGTATGAAAAGAGTTTCTATCTTCTCTCTTTTACGACAGATAAAAAGAAAAAAAAACTAGATATAAGTATAAGTTATAAAGGAGAAAAGAAACTTACGTCAACATGTAGCCAACAATTGTATTTCTGGCAGATATCGGCAATTTCCGGTATGGGATCGAAAGCACCGATGACCGTAGTGCCAGCGGTTGCGTTCACAAAGAACGGTATATGACCCTTGGCTTTGCGCTCGAGTATCAATTCTTCAAGACGCTGAGGTATCATACGGCCACGCTCGTCGCTTGGTACCATTACGCAATTGTCCGTGCCTAAACCACCGACTGAAGCGCACGAGCGAACTGAGTAATGACACTGGAACAAAGAAAATTTTTCTTCATTGCCTATTTTCACGTTTATTTTCATTATTATTGATAAATGAATTTTAAAGATTTTTATTAAAAACGTTGATAAAAGTTTTTAAGGGATTCATTGTTATTCATCTTGTATTTCATTTTTTATTTCAATGCTATCAATTAATTTTTCAAAATTGAATCGATTTTATTTTTGAAACCGATAAGTCAAAAATTATGAACTTTTGGGAAATTAAAAAGAAATTAAATAGTTCATAAACTGTGATGTATTCGTAAAATGTTCTTTTGATGAAAATTAATACAAAATTAAAAATATTATAGAAAAGAGAAAATATAAATTACGTATAATGGTGTTTTTAAGCTTTAACTATAGTATTATACAAAAAGTTATTCATAAAAAAGTAGCTTACGAGATTAAAAACCGAAACTTCAAGAAACTATTCGAAAAAATACTATTTTTTTTTAAATTTTATTTAACATCGCTGTATTTATGTTATCATTGCGATACTAAATAGCGACGGAGATCGTCAGTATGTTTGTGAACTTCAGCACATGTAACGTACAGTGGTGCCTATATAAATCGGCCGAGAGCGGGGAGTCGAACTCGGGACCTCGAGATAACGAATCCATCGCTCTACCGACTGAGCCACTGACGACCTCGAATACATCATAAACTTATTTTGAAACGAACTTTCATAATTATTTGAGAATGAAGGAAAGTTATTTACCTGATCGGATGTAAACATAACTAATTGTCCACCAACGGCTGCTAATCCTTTTTCCTTGTATTGAGGAAACATTTTATGACGCGCAGCAAGAAACGCATAAAGATTGCTAATAGAGCCACCGGGCGCTAAAATCGAATCACCAGCACCATTCGGCCAGCCAATAATTTCACGCATTTTTTGTAATACGATATGTTCCATTAGAATGAAAACCGGTGCTATTTCGTAAGTAAACATGTTCGTGTTGGCCGTTGCTGTTAACCATTCTCCAGCCATTGATACCAAATCCAGACCGCATGATAATTGATTGAAGAAACGTGGGTGACCTGAAAATATTTAAAAATTGCGTCGATGCTAGGTTGTTATTTGCATCGAGATATAAGATGGATTTTGTTTAGTTGTTTCTAAGTTTGTGATTAGAAAAAATTTTTATTTTTATTGTCTCATAAAGGGAGTGTTAATTTTTTATTGTCAGTAAACAATTTTTTTTTCTTCTAATTTTTAAATATTTTTTTTATATAAAATTATAAGAAAAACGGAGTCTATTCGGTTTAGCGCTTGAAAAAGATTAAAATTACAATTTTTTTATTCAAAAGTTATAAACGAATGAAAAGCATAGTCTTAGCGGGTAAAAATATATTTAAAAAATCTTTAAATTCAGATAATATTTTTTTTATATAAAAACCTTTTTTTAAATTGACTGAATACGACTTCTTCGATAATTTTATATAAGAAAAAATTTCCAAACTTCGAAAAAAAATCAAGATTCTCATTGTCAGTAAAAATTAAACTAATTTTTAAATTATACTTGTCTAAATTCAGTATATTTTTCAACCGAATTTTATCATCTAATATTACAGGCAACGATAACTTTCAAGAAAATTATGAAAATATTTTCAAATACTAATTTTAAATAAAAATAATTTTTTTCATATTGAATAAAGTTTTAAAAAAGAAGAAGTAAGATGGTATGTTATGATACTTTATACTTATTAATGATACATATATTTAACCCATTAGTAAAATAGAAAATTAGCATCGCTACCCAATTGAACTTTCTGTTCGATATTACAATCTCTGCCCTTAATTTTCCAGGCTAAAAACAAAACTTCCCACGCGCAAGTATATCGCTCGAAGTAATGAGTGTCAGGCTCTAATATAAATCACCATACTCTCTCGAAGTCTTTAGTTGAATCTGATTTGGAAAGGTCCTTTACGGTCATTATACTTCTAGCTAACATTAATTAATAGCATTTCGAGAGTAGGGCTGAGCGTGTAAGATGGGTGTGTGTATATGTGTTAAAAATATCGTCGCTCTATGACTATGCTTTATACTTTTTCAATGTTACATAAGAGAGAGAGAGAAAGAGAGGAAAAAAAGTTAAAGTGCGCGTTCCTGTATATTGGATGGGGGTTAAAGCTTTAAGCTCTCTAAAATAG
This sequence comes from Anastatus disparis, assembly GCA_017163975.1. Lineage (NCBI taxonomy): Eukaryota > Metazoa > Arthropoda > Insecta > Hymenoptera > Eupelmidae > Anastatus > Anastatus disparis. The sequence goes on from JAFFSR010000003.1 coordinate 2,981,004, forward strand.
AGAGAGAGAGAGTGAGGAGTACGTTGTCATTCGCTTGGCTGAACATTGCGCACCGGATCAAGTCTTAATGCTTCTGTTTGATGCGGGACAGAGAGAAGAAGAAGGGTCGGAAATTTCTATATACGTATGGGCTTATACTTTTTCCTATCCTTTCTTTATTTCTCGCGTGGATGATGATTTTTAGCAGAGTGCAATGCTCTTTCTCTACTTCGAAAAGACGTTTTTTTCTTTTTCAGCCTTTTTTTTTTCTTAAATTCTCGTTTTAAGTTATAAGAAAAAGAAAAATGGCTAAGAGAAAGAAACATTATATTCTAACACTTGTACAAACGTTAATCTCTTAAAAAAATTTATATCAAAGGTGTTTATACTGAAGGTGACTGAGGCACGTGTACAACCTGGCAAAGGATTTTTAAACGCGGTTGTATACTTGTATATACAAGAGAGGAATATTTCTCGTGTACAGGCTCGTGTATGGTTTACCATGCACGTGTCGGTACTCGAAGGTGTTTGCGCTTGTTAAAAGGATAGAGTATAATAATTGAGTAAATATATGTGCTAATGTATGCTTTGATAAAGAAAAATTTTCCAATTTTGTTAATTGTTAATTTGGAACTTCTTTTATCTCATGTCTTGAATAATTTTTAATTGTACACACCGTCGACTATTACTATCTTCTTTGAATCTATAGAATTCTCTATTTGATATCTAAGCAAATAATGAACGAATAAAAGCAAGTTAATGATGATAGTGATATACTGTGTAAATATGATAATGTATTAGAAAATTTTTATGGTTATTTGGTTAGCGTTTATTATTCTTATCTAATTAATATTAAGATAGTGTAGGTCTATGATAATTTTTTTCGAATAATACACGTGTTCTTTCAAAGTTATTATTTGAAAAATGGATTGATATTTCGTTGTTATTAAATTTAAGCGTATTTATGAAATGAATAAGATTTTTATTGTGAATCTAAAAATGTTATCAATTTTTTTTTGTCATGCGATTGATTGTCTTTGATCAGGTGACATTTGAATGTTAGATAGAATTTAGACACGTGTATACAATAGATAGAAAAAGAGAACCTGATTTTTTCTAATAAATTATCTATAATTTTATTTCGACATTTATGTATAAATATTTACAAGTTGAACGTTGAATATTTTTTAATTCCTTAAATTTACTTTACTTTGCCTTTTTTAAAATATAAATATTAAATAAAATATAAAATAATTTAAAATCGCCCAATTTAAATGGCAAAAATATTAACAACATTGAATTAATAATGTTTTATCTCAATTTTTAAATATTTACATTTATTTATATGAATTATGAATTGAAAAAATAATTTTTTATTCAAAATAATAATTAATATTTTTGTTTCTTAATTTTATAAAAATTATTCAATTTTTACCAACTAAAATATAAAGTAACTTAATACCACAGATTTTAATTATCAATATTATAAATAATTTTGATCGCCTTAATTGGTTGGTGTACATACGTTTTAAAATTAATAAAAAATACACTGATACTGTTTACGTGGTTGCCTCAACGTTTTAATAATGTTTCTTTAATACCGAAAAAAATTTAAAAATTGTTTACAGTATTTGCTTAAAAAAAATTCATTTGAATATTCCTTTACAAATAAAATCAATTCCTCTTCAATAAACAATGATAAAATTATAAACAAAAAAAATTTTTTTCAAATAAAATATTTGGATAATATTTGACGCAAATCCTTTGTAAAAGCTTTTCCAATAGTCAGTGCAACCATTAAGATCTCAAGTCATATAACAAAAAGGCAAGCGGGAAGCACTATGGGAAAAAAAAGAAGAAGAAGAAGAGAGAGAGATTAATCAAGAGGCTTCGATGTCGGCGTAAATTTGGTCCGCGAAGCGAAAAGAAACGTATTCTTGCAAAAAGGGCTGAGATATTTTAATCTTCTGGAATTACTAGGATTGATTGACGTGTGACGTTTCTATATATTCAAAGGGGATATTCGCATATATACGTTTCTATTTGAACATATAATACATCCATCCATACTTGTGTAAAAACTAAGAATTTTTCACATATAATTCAACTTTTCCTTAGCTAATTTCTATTTTCATGCAAAAATTCGTTCTGATACGCTAGTTTAAATGCCATTATTATTACAAAAGAACATATGGCAAGGCTGTTAAAGAAAAAAATAATAGCTGCTGTAAAAGTTATAAAAGTATATAGGAGAGCTGCTTATAAGAAGTAATGCGAACGATTTCCATGAGTATTTTGAGTAGCTTAATAAATCTTTGACAGTTGTTTCTGACGTGTCCAAGTGTTATTTCGATCATTGTTATTTCGTTTTAGAAGATTATTCTGATATTTCATATTCCAACCAATATGGATGAGGCAATAAAATTATGCTGTTTATTTTAACATTTTGAACATCTTAAACAATAGTTTAAATGTTTTTATTTTGCATTTATATAAATTCTGTAATAAAAAACATTTAAACTATTGTTAAAATATTTTTTACTACGAAATTCACATAAACGAAAAAAAAGTTTTATATTTAACAATCTTTCATTTAATAATAAATAAATTTCTTAAGTAATTTTTCCTAACATTAATTGCGTAATAAAAATTTACAAAACGCTCGATTTACGAATTTCTAGCACAATAGAAAGTTACCTTGGTATTATGAGAGCTAGTATTATCGGCTTAGTCTCGAGTCATTTCCGCAATAGAAACTTAATCACTGCAAAACGAATGAATCAAGAGCGGAAAAAGCGTATATGTTCAAGTGTTTGTAGACTAGTAAATAACGCTTGTAAGAGAAACTAATAATTGTTGGACTTCTTTTTTAATCTATAACTTTTACAAGAATTGATTGTAATTTTAATTTGGGTTAATAATAATTTTTTTTAATTTATAGTAAATTTATTAATTTTTACTCAATGGAAACTTGATAAATAATTTTTTTATTATATAAAATTTAGTAAACAAAAAGATTTTTTTTTTAAATTAAGCTTTATGAATAATTTTTTTTTTATTTAAAAAATTCTGATTTTTAATATTATATATTTTCATAAAAATGTTCTACAATTATAAATTTTTCAACCATCACAAAACAGATGTGAATTATTTAAAAAAAACCATAAAATCCAAACGAAATTACTCGTAACTTAAAAAAAATCGAATCACTTTTTTCACAATATTAGAAAACATATCCGAAAATCTGAATGTCGAAAATAAAATACATTTTCTTTGTTGGTTACAATTTAAAAGCTACGACGTTATATCAGAGTAAAAATATTTTTTTATAATCTGTATTCTTTCATTGTAATGAAAAAGCATAACAATTCATATTACATAATAATACAGATTATAAAACGTACATGTATCCTACTTAAATTTAATTATGAAACATAAACTTTCATAACTTTCTATAAAGAACAAGAATGTCAATAACGCTTAACGTTTTCCCAAAGGTCCTCTTATATTTTTTCTCTCTCTCTTTTTCTTTACGACAAAAAATCTCTCACGTTAATCTCTAATCTCTTCTCCTCATCCACGCCATTAATCACAAACTTCTATCATAGACAAATATCTACAATCTCAGTCCACCCCCTTCCCTAAACACTCACAATATCATCCCCTTCTTTGGACCAAAAAAATAAAAAAGACAACATAACATAACAGTCATATCTTTTATCCACCTTTAAACATTGCTCCAGTGTATCAAATGTTATACGTTTAACGAATGGATAGAAAAAAAAAGAGAAATAGATGCATCGAAGCATTCCGCAATTCGTAAATCCTTCTCCCTAAAATACGTCCTATCCAGGCGTCGTCTCTCTTGCTGTTATTCGCAATTATCCCCCTTGAAACCGGCGGCACATCTCATGCCCCCGTTTCTCCCTTTTTCTTCTCTTATTTTTTTTCTTCTTCTTCCGAGAGAAACAGAGGGTATAGTTGGTAGTAGTAGCAGTGGCAATAGTAGTCTACTAAAGGGAAAAGCTTGATAGTCCAAGAGAGCTATATATAATGCGCCGGCAAGCGAGCGCCCGCATTTTGCGCGTCATACGCGTCGCTGAACGACTAGATTGTTTGCTCAGAGGCTCTCAAACGTGTGCGCTAGAAGTGAAATGCTTTTAAAGAAAGAAAACGTCAAAAGAGAAAGAAAAAAAGAGTAAAATAGAGCGAGCGAGTTGGCAAAAGTAGAGGCGACGATAAGCTTTAGACTTTTGCATTATGCAGATTTAACGGGCTTGCTATTTTACTGGGCTGGAGAGTAAGAGCGGTAAGAGGATTTTCTAGGTATATGTATGCAATCCTAGGCACCTGAACTGAACAATGAATGGGCTGCTAATTGGAGATTGTTAATTTTCAACGGAGTTTTGCATTAGTCAGTCAACGTGACAAGGATTTGATTTTAGCTGATGAAACTTTTATGTTCAGTTATTAAATTTGTAACGAAGGTTATAAGATTCTTTAAAAAATTAACATTCTTTATAGCTGGCATGATGTGGACGACGAGAATGTAAAGGAATGTTGAATGAGAAAAATTTAAAACTAAATTATTTCCTTATATTTTTACATTTAAAATTATCTTCTCAATTTCAAGCATTTATCAAATAAAATATCATTTTTTTCTGAATAAATTATTTAAAAAGAAAAAAATAATTATGGAAAAATTCCATAGCTGATAATTTTTAGAATTTCTATCAGAAAATGAATATCAAAATAGTATTCGAACCAAATTATTAACAAATCAATTCTTATAATTTATCTTAACCGATTCTCATCGATTCGATCATTTATTCAATTGATTTAATCTTTGATCGTTATAACAAATTACAACCCATTACTTCAAACATATTTACAAAACAGCATAAGTAAAACCATAATTCTCAAGTAAATTAATTTCATCTTACCGAGCGCCAAGCAGAACACGAGCAAGAGAAAAAAAAAATTGCAAAGGAATTGAAAGAAAAAAAAAAGATTGGGGGTAAACGTGGAAAAAGAACCTGTTCAAGGCAGCGAATATATACGATGATAAATTAGGGAGGCTTTGGGATACTTTTTTTTGTTGTATTATATGAAGAGAAGTGTGTAACTGGGGCTCATAGTACAGTTCTTACAATCAATCATACCATTCAAATCCCGTATTCTATGTAGTTTGAGTAAAAGAGACGAAGAAAAATCGTGAGGAACGTTTATCCACGCGTACTTCGCCAAAAAAAGTTACTTTATGTATTTTGCTTCTTTGTTAGAGAGAAACATGCAGTCAATGACGTATGGAATATCGATAGCGTTTAATCACATTGATATGTGTATGTATTAATTTTAAAAGTTTATGAAACTTTGGAAATACTTAAACTTTCCTATAAAAATTAATATTAATGTGAAGTTGGAATTTTTATTCTTTGTTTAGTTTAAGACAAAAATTTCTTCGAAAGCGTGTGCTGAAACAAGAGATATTTGTTTAGCTAATCTTTAGTTGAACGATAAAATTAATTCCAACTGATTACACTTGGACAACACGAGCTTTATTGAAAAATCTTCAAACAGCCAATTTGACGAATTTTAACATTTTTTATTGTATATCAAGCGTAGAATTAAACGATTACAAATTCATATTTAAAATAATAAAATTAATATTCGCTTCTTGAGTAAATAAAGTTTACATACTTCATTCAACCACTTACTATATTTATTTAACCGATAAGATATCATCTTCAAACATTATTTTTAAAACTTTAGGTATGAAATTATTCATTGTACATAAACATTAAACTTTGAAAAAATTTCATTATTGCCTTCTTTTTCTTGAAACTTCAATCACCGAACTTTTTTTTATTTAAAACAAAATAGCCACGTCACCTTACGTTTCACCCTTGTACGATACATCCATTCATTTGGAAGTCGAACCAATTGAAATTCCTACGACGCATTGCATTTTTTTTAAGTTTCTCTATACGTATAAAATTTTTCTTTCCCTCTCTTCCCCAATATACACACTGAAAATTCACAGTACACGTATTCGATTGCGTATATATACAAAAATTCAGCCCTTAAACGGGCTATATAGCAAGCAGAGAGAAGGAGAGAAAATCGTGTAGAAATGGCTCTTAATTACACCGATCCCATTGAATTTCTCTGTTCGAGTTAAAGTAGGGGAGTACGTACGCCACGTGTGCCCACAGAAGTGTTTTTCAAATCCCCTCGTGTCTTGTATGTGCGTATACATTGAGACACGTATACGATGTCTATACACAGGGATCAGGCCTAGAAAACTATCCACTTTGGGATTTTCCCGTAAATTCCATCATGTTCCGTGAATAATTGGTCAACGGCAGTCAGTGCCAAGCATCAATAGTTTTTAGATTTCCCCTTTTATACATCTAATTGTGTAAGGCTTGCGCGATTTTTCGTCTCGTCGAGCGAGTCATCTTTTTTTTTTCTTCTTGTATTTTCTTCGGCTAAGAGGAGGAAAAACGTACGGGGACAGCTGGTTGACTTTTGAACTAGGAAAAGTTATAAAAATGAAAATCGAGAATTTTTGGGATTTAACGGATGGCGGATGGATTTTATTGCTTAAGATTTTGATGGATAGCTTAGATGGATACGATGTAATGATTTTTTATTTTCTTTAAGCTTAGGGTTTTAAAAAGAAATATTGTTGTGGATGTATGGTTATGGGTTCGCTAAGATTATATGCTGATAAAATACGGTATTAATTTATGGTACATTGAAATTTCAATTTTTACGATAGTTGGTACATGAAATTAAAAAAATAATTACCAAAATTTTATTATTTTAAATTTATTAATTTATATCAAAATTATAAATTATTCTTTGCTCTTGTATATTGAAAACAGAATTTCTGCTCGATATATATTATTTTTAAATAATCAGGAGTAAAATATTCATTTCTGTCAAAATAATGTTTATTTGGAAAAACGTATAATTGCTTAATTCAACAAACTTGAAATTAAGCTAAATCAACATTTACTTGATTGAAATAAATATTTACTCCTAACCATACTAATAAATATTTATCGAGTACAAGAAAATTTGTTGTTCAGTGTAACTTTAAAATGCTCATATGTAGTTTTTAAATTTCTTTTTCAGCTCTATTCAAATCAGTTTAAATCACACACGCGAAGTTTCTGAGATAACAAATTTATCGTTCGGTAAGCATTCTCTTTATGTTTGCGTTGCAAATATTTCTAAATGAAGATTAAACAATAATCGGCATTTTTTATAACATCGTAAAAAAACGACTTGAATAGAATTTTAAAGAACATTAAATATAGCCTCTTAAATTAGTAATCCATAACCACTTTGCCTTTGAAATATTCTCAAGACATAAAGCACGTCAGTCTATTGAAGAAGAAAAAAAAAATTTATCGTAATTCTAGTTTATTGATCAGCATGTTTTCAACGTCAAGATCTTTTTAAAATGACCTTTTTTTTTACATCCTGGTAATCCTTTTATCTATGTGCTTTTTTTCTCTCTCTCTCTCCCATGATCCACATCAACTTTTCACTCTTTGGCTCGTTTTTAACGACAGCCGCGTATATATGTATATAGTACTCCCTCGAGATGAGTTGAAACATCTCATCTCGTACAATATGTGTCTATATATATATAACGATGTAATATCGAAAGATCGATAATCCGCTCGTGGGCGTGCTTCTCATATTCCGCGCGCGAATAGGACCGAGAGATGAGAGATTGGCGACAAAAAAAAAACGAAAATGGACCAGAAAAAAAATAGTAGAGATTTCCACTGATGTTTCGTTGGAGGGTCGTAGGTAGAGAAGAAATATAGAATGAAAAAGCTGCGAGAGAGAGGGCGATTTCCATCTTGGCTGGTTTTTCATCTTTTTTTTTCGATTATTTTGTTATATTTTTCTATTACGAATGATTCTTATCGGAAAATGAGATATCGTAATTTTTTTCTCCATTTCAGTCTTTTTCTTTTTTTTTTTTTATTCTTTTCGATAAAGCATAAAAGCATGATTGAAAGCTCAAAGTTAATATATTGTTTGCATATAAGCTTCATATTTTACTTACTTCTTTTTATAAAGTAAGTACCAAAAGATTAAAATCAAATTTTCAGATAATACAAGCGCGTATTCAATGCGGAGATTCTTCAAATAGTTAAATAGTTTGTATTAAATTTGATTTTTAATCAATAATATGCCGTAAGCATTAAGCAACAAAACAAAAAGTTTAATCATTTATTTCAATGATATCGGAACTTTAAAAATATTTTCCGATTTTCATAAAAGTAAAAGTTATGTAAAACTAAATATAATAAATAAAATATAATAGCGAATTGAAGATTAATAAGGTTTCAAATAAACTAAAAGATATGGTACAGACGCAGAGAAAATACGTTTTAATAACAAGCTTTGCACTGCATTAAAAGTTATATATGCGATGCAATGAAAACTAGGTTAACTTTCTTTTTTATCGTTTTTTTTTTTACATCTTCGAATTTGAATTGTAAATTTCATGCTAATTCCATTCCATGTCTGTGCGATTAATTTTAATATTGTATTATGTAAATTCATTTTTTTTTGTTAATTTAAATTAATTCTATTTTATCATTTACTCAGATTGAAGGATATAAAAATTAAATTATTGATTTTGTTTTTACCCTAGTAGAAAATTAATCAGAATCTGTTCAGATATGCTAAATTAATATGTTAACTTAGCATATTCTGGCCAGATTATGGTTACTTTTTTACCAGGTCATTTAAACATAAGATACAAAAGTTTGATCTATAGAAAACGAACGAAAATTTAAATGATGCAAAATATAATTTTGATTATAGAAAATTAACCATGTTTTGGGCGTGATTGATGGTTAAAATATGTTCAAATGACACTTATCTGGAAATTCTGTTTAAAGTAATTTCAGAATTCTTAAATTAATGACATTTTAACATGCTTTTACCAACACTGATGCTCAGAATATGATCAATTTTTTATTAAAAAAATATTATAAAAATGATCTAATAAAAAACAAATTTATTTTTCAATTCAGAGAAATGATTCTTTTCATTGTATCTACTTTATATTTAGCGTACACGCAATAATTTTTTAATAAATTTGACCAATACTATGACTTTTGAAATTTCGTAAAATAATTTTTGATTGATTTGAAATTGAACAATTTTAATCAGAATATTGTTGTAAAATATTAGAAAATCAAATTTTTTATTAAAATTTTCCTTTTATCATTATTTGCAGCGTATCTATCAATCACTCCAAATTATTATTTCTATACCAAGCCAAAAGAAAAAGAAGAAGGAAATTATCATTCGACCGCAAATCTAACCAGCAAAAGCAAGCGTCAAAAGAAAATATTCTACCCACTAAAGCCAATATATATCAGTGTAAAAAGAAACTATAGATCAACTAAAACGAAAGGCATATACACAAGAGGGTCGGTGTACGTAATCTAATAACGAGTTTTTGTTAGCTCTCGCGGCACGCGTTCACTTGAATAGCCTATACTTTGAAGAAGGGTATATATTTGTACCCTTCACCAAAATACATACTTATATATATATATATATATGTATATCTTTGTCATGTATAGTCGTCGGCGTTGCCGTTGCCGTCGTCGTCGTCGACTTGTTGGCCTATTGTGCATTAGTATCCCATTCAAAGAGCAAAACCCGGTAATCGAATCCCTTTTCCAAGCGTACACATATATATATACAACGCAGAGCAACCGAGAGATAGCCAAGTTCCGCTAACATCCCAGTTTTGAGGGGTTGGATTTGCGGTTGACTTCCGGCATATACGACAGTCCGTATATACGTATAGCCAATAATACTGCCAAAACGCTATCTCTATATACTTCAAGCTTTGCCACAAGTATTTCCATTTCCGATGCAACTCCACCACACAGAGAACTCTCCGATCGCTTGCTAGAGTTGAGCGCTTGAAAAGCTGATTTAAATGTTGTATGTATGTGGCGTGTGTTTGTATGTAACGTGAAATGTTTGCAAAGTAACTTGTAATTATGGAGTTTAGGAAATTGATTGCAAGAATTTCGGTCTATTAAACTTTGCGGATTCGTTAACGTCGAACTAATTAAAAGACGATATTTGAAAATAAATGAAATTTTTAAAATAAACAAATTTAATGATCGAAATTCTTTCAGCATTATTCAGTAGTTTAAGTTTGTTGTATTAAAAGTCTTATATCACTCGGTTATTTCATTGGGAATAATCATTATATTTATGTCAATAAACTTATTGTTTCAGCAAAAAACACATTTCAAATCATATAGAATTTTTCATTTTAAAACAGAATAACATTGAATGAAACGCAGTTTATTTATGGAAATTTAATCAAGCATTTTAATGGAACATTTTTCATAACGAAATGCCGATGCTCACGGTATATTTTTTATAAAAAAGAATCCCTTCGAGCTAAATACAATAAAAACATGTCAATGCAAAGTTATGACGGAATTAAAATTAATCTTTGTTTTTTATTGAATCCCACCATAGAGCTTTTTATGAACGATCGATATTCAATAATGCGGTTAGGTACATACTATATACAGCCTTACTCTATTTATTCTTTTTCTTTATTTTTTTTTTTTCTTCACTTTAGTTCCCTTAAATCTATTTATCACGATCTGTATATGTGTATTTTTGGGGGCTGGTCCGACGGATATATACGACGTAGGAAAAAGAGAGAGAGAGAGAGGATATTGTACTACCCCCTTAACTGCCTTATCTTTGAACTGATGCTGCCGTATGCTAAATTGAATATGAAATTATGCAGCTTATCGCCCTGCCATACGGATGGCTGAATAGATAATATACCGAGTTATGATGCTTTATTTGAACTATGAAAAAAAAAAAAGTGTATTGTCAGAGAAAACTAAAAAGTCAGCAGAGTTTTCAAGGATTTTACTGAATTGCATAAGGCCTTGGTTCCGGAAATAGAGATATTGATTTTTTTTTTAAATGTCTTAGTAAAACTAATTTAAAAAGCTTAAATAGGTGGGTTTTATTTTTTTTACGTATAATACTGAAAGTAGATCCAAGGATATGAAATTAATTTTTATGAAGCATTGGAATTTTTAATGTGGAGGAAAAGTAAATTCAGTTCTATTTTATTAATTAATTTAAATTTTTTATTAAGAACCATTAATTTTAATCGTATGATTCAGCAATCTGAAACATCAATTTTACTTTGTTTCTTAAAACATCAATATCATTTATTCTGGTAAAAAATATTTTACTGACAACTAAATTTTAACCATCCAAATTTATTTTTGAAATAAATAGTTCTAGGTAAATGATAATTAACTTGTGGACGGATCATCTTGTAAAATTGATTCTAATAAATATACAAAAGTATTTTTCAACTTACCCGTCTTAACTTGGTACTTCAACGTCGTCGAGCAGTCAATCAGCAATTGCTGAAGTGTCACACCTGCATCAGGTATCTCAAGATCAAGCAGCTTCATCATATCCGCGGGATGATGAAATTCAAGCACCTTTGAATTACGATCATTCTGCTGTTTTATATAATCAATCAGTATATCAACGACTTTCATCAGGAACTCTTTAGTTGCCGGATATCCTTCGGCATTTTGTGGCAGGATATCTGCATTAACAAATAATTTACACCACTGCATTATTTATTTATTGATCATCTTCTTTTTTAGTTTTCAAACAAATCTTCTGTTTTGTAAAATTCATTTTGAAAAAGACAATTGAGTTTGAATAGTTTTTAATGGCAGTGCATTACTTTTAAAACTGCAATTGCCACTCAAAATATCATTAATAGATAGGAAACCACACGAGAAACAAACTAGAAAGAGCATTCAGGCAAACTTTCCATGCTTAATATGAAAATCACTGCACATCGATTGTTTCTCACCGTATTGTTGAAAACTTGATGCTATCGTTGATTTTCAGAATGGCTTCACCTCATCAAACAATTGAAAGTATAGACCTTAAATTTACACACTCTCACTTGTTTGGTGGCATGACACCATCGCATATTTCTTCAGTTTTATTGTCATTTATCTTTTTTAAATGCAACGCATTTTTTTTTTAAATATATGTAATAAATAAAAACTATGCAAGACGTGCATTTAATAATAATAATAAAATTTTTAAGAAAAAAATAATAATAGTAAAAATATATTTTAGATAAAAATATTAGTCGAGATTGAGTTGTTTAGTACTTCAACTGAAAAGTATGGGTATAAGCTACATATCCATATTAGCTCCCTCTTGTATTATCGTTATCCCCAGGATTACTTATATAGCTTTGCTCGAATGATATACTTTTTCCAGAATAATATTTATACGTTATTATTAAAATTATCTCATTCCACTTTTTACTTTACAAAATTCTAAATTGATACAAAAAGAAAAACCAATGTTACACTAGTTTTGTATTTGTGGTTAAACATTACAAAAGAGAAAAAAAGAGCCTTCATCAATCGAATAGAGAAAAAAATAAAGAAAGTAAGATATAACATAAGGGGAGGCTTGATCAGACAGTTCAGGCGGTACGCACAGAGGAAATCCCTTGGCTTCCTATGTAAGATCAGGCTAATCTTAGCCCATCAATCTAACGCCTTACAGACGCAAAGACTCTTCATGTTCCCCAAGCGCGCTTATAGTTTTCACGAAAGCTAAGATAAGGAGCGAACCTTATTTAATGCTCCTTTTTTTTTTTACTCTCACTCTATATCGGTTGAAAACTCCCACTTACTTAATACGTCCCAAGTGTCATTTCATTTGAAATTTATAAAGACAAAGTTGAAATTAATTTTGCCGACTTTGTTATTGACACTTTTTTTGGCTGTTTTTCTTTAAAGGAAAAGTAGCGCGTTAAGTTTTTTGGACATTGAAGAAAAGTTTGTTGTTTTTTTTTTTAATTTTCTTTGTTTTGTGAGAAGAGATATTAAAGTTTTGTTACCAACAAACACCTAATGTACTAAATCTTTAGCTACGGTATATAACGGCTGCTAAGTGCCAGCTGTGGCATAAAACCCTCTAGGAAGACTTTAATCAAAGCTACGTCAGAGAGAGGGTGTGTGCGTGTGTATATTTTCCTAAGAATTAGTTTTAGCCCGATTTATAAGCAAGATTACTACCGCGTCTATTTATTGTTTTAAAATTTCATTCCACACGACTTCTTACCAATGAATTCATAATTTTTTTTTAAAGAAGGGATCTTCATAATTTTAACTAGCTAATCCTTTTAATGAATTCAGAGTACATTTGCTTACTGGTATACGAATGTGGAGATCGGAAAATTTTTAATTTTTTTTTCCAAAGAAAAATACACGCACGTAAGTGATAAGGAAATATTGAAAATTTTAATATGACGAAATGATTTTTAAGTAAGTCCCTCGATACAATGGCACGCGCACATCCCAAGTCCTTATCATTTCTTGACACATGCCAAAATGTAAATACACGTATAAACGAATACTCAAAAGACGTGAACCCCTTTTACGTTTTTTTTTTTTTTTTCACAATGAACTATATACCTCATACCAATTCATTGTGGTGTTGTAATCTCTGTCGCCTCTCTCTCTTGGAAGCTCACTTCTAACTAATTCCAAATCCTCGATTATTATGCACCCCTTTTTCAAGTAGAAGCTACTGTCAAAACTCACGGAATCTGTGTCGACAAGGTATAGAAGCGCTTATTGATTTTCAATAGAAAAACAAATTTATCTCTCGAGCCGTCTGTAACATTCGTCCCAAGTTTGAGTGAATTTCAAATTTTTCGTACTCTAAACTTAAAAGTGTATTTACCCAAAATCCGTTTAGTACGAGAATATTAATCTTGAATTTAATATCAATAAGAAAATATGTTTTGGATATAATTATTGATGAGTCAAAAATATTTCCTTGAACCCAAAAGAGTTTCTTCAGAGATGAAAATTACTTTAATTTTATCCAAAGAAAATGTCATTTGAATCAAAGGAAGCATTTTGGAATGATCAGTATTCGTTAATGTTAAAAAACGATTCCTTTTAAACATCGTATACGAAATTAATAATGTGGTATGATACCTATTTTCCAAGAGTATAATTTATGATTATTGATTTAATGAAATTTAAATATTTTGAAAATACTTTTTTGAAAATAACGATTGTTGACTAAAAATTTTATTTTATTTATACATAATTATTATAATAATTATTACAGGTGTAAAAAGAATTCCATAAAATATATAAATAATTTACTGAGTTTTAAATATCAATAAAGCAAAGCTTGCAAGCTTATTACTCGAGTTACGTTAGGCAGCACTTGCATTAAATAGCTTGCTGCGAAATTTCTGGCTTGACGGTTAAGGTAAAAGTTTGGCAGTTTTGAAATTTTCTCATAAATCGTGTATTAATCAGTTCCAGTTTTAAAAGTTTTTACTGCAGCTTTGATGCCCATTTTATAATCGTGAAACAAAACTGCTAAAGTTTCAAAAGCTCTAACTTTTCGAAAATAAATGAAAATTTAAAAGCTTATTAGTTTTTCGCTGAAGTACTCGCAGACAACTCAGTCTTGAATCAATGTAAAAATAATTAGAATGCAAAAACTCGTGCATAAAAAAAGGTATTATAATAAAACCAAGTTGCATCAAACATTCAAACAGATTTAGATATAGTTTTGTAAAAGCATACAAAATAACTTACACGAAACAATCTAACTTACCCGTATATTTGAGGTTACAATGCTCCTTGGAGAGCGAGTACGTGTTTTCGGAACTCATGAGTCTGGTGGGTGAGTGCGTTCTGGCAAAGTTCTGAAATACAAATTTTAAAAAATTCCAACCGCTTTAAAAAAAAGACAATTTCTGCCATAGTCACGATGCTTTAATAAATACATTTTTTTTTAAAGTTCGCATATATACATATATATGTACATAGATAAAATTTGTAAAAATCTACAATAAGGTGAAAGTCGAAAGCGATCAGAAAAAATATAAATTAGAGAGAGAGACTTATATACAAAGATAATTAAAAAAGAATGCAAGGAGAGACAATGCAAGCGAAGAAAATACATAATGAATTTATAAAAAATAGAATTCATATACATGGAGAAAAAGAAAGAGAGAAATAGAGAGATATAAAAAAAAGATGCGAGAGATGGATTTTCTGTTTTTTTTTTATGCAATGGCCTTACATATAAGTATTCCTTGATCGCTGTGATTTTAGTGCCGATCATTTGCACATTGTCCATGTCTCTGCAGTGCCCCTTCGCCGCAGATCCCTACAACAATCAATAACAAAGAGTTCCGCTACAGTTTTCTACTTCTACTTTCTTAGTTTTGGTTTTTTTTTGTTTGTAAATCTTTTTTTTTTTTTTAAATAAATTTTTTTTGCTTTAAGGACATTTTGCAGCTTTGCCAAAAGTAACAAGGAGCACCGATGGAGCACGGCAGACCAAATTAGCGACCAAGGAAACATTTATTTTTTCATTTTTCCATTATTATTCTTGATTAGTCGTATAGAATGAATATTGAGGCAATGTTCTTGTTTCTTTTACCAATGTTGAGAGAATTTTAAAATTAAAGATATTCAGAAGAAATGAAAAATGAATTATATAAATCAAATTGTGATAAATGAATATAAAAAAATTAAAATTTCTAGAGGATTAAAAAATTATAAAAAAAATATTTCACTTCTCACATTAGTTGATATTATTTTAAAATCATCTTATTTTCTAACTCATTTATTTAAAAAAAAATATTATTGGGAAAGCCTAGTTGTGGTACACGAAAAAATAAAGCTTCTTAATTTTTACTATTGTTAATATTTTCTTGTAGAAATTAAAATTAAATAATACTTTGGTTCACCAAAATGTTTAAAATTGTCAAATGTTAGTCTGAAATCTAAACCTTGAGTTATGGATTTCTATACACCCTTACAATTCCAAAATGGCGAATCCAAAATGGCGACTATCCAGCTTTTAAGACGTAAAATATTGAGGCATTTTAATGTTTTTTTAAACTAACTACCAATCTCTTCACAATACAGAATTGACCTTTCAATTCCAATTTATTCTACAACTCATAATGCATATACAGTTCTTTTCTATTTTTAGCTTACGAAACTAATTGGAATAACATGTACAATTGTAAATAAAATAATACATATTACCTAATTGAAATATTGCCAATTATTAAGTTTCAAAGTCGCTATTAATTTAAAGAAAGCAATTTTAAGAAAAAGTTTGGAAGTACGCTGAGATAATAATTATTTATCGGTGTAATAAAGCAATACAGACCGAAGGTCAGCACTGTCTGCTGGGTCAAGAATAATACAGAATGTATTGATATATATATTAAAAATACCTTGGCAGTGAGCCAATATTTAAAGTATTATTTTGCATGAAGTTCACGTTTCCTGCTCACAATATACCGAAGGCTACAATTTTTCCATTTATAACTTGATTCCTGGATGAAAGAAATTCGGGAACTGTTTCTTCAATATATATATATATATATATATATATATATATATATATATATACACGCGCAAGTGTGCATGTGTCGTATATATATGTGGGTGTGGGAGTGGGTGTGTGATATGAATTTGTATACATAACCACTATTGCATTAATTTGAATTAAAACCTCTAGTTGATTGTTAATACAAAATTCATAAACATTTTGATAATATAAAAATAAAGTTCTTTTGGATTAAATATAACCGAAATATTAAATTGAATGAATAGAAATAAATTATTCAGGTAATAAAATAATAAAATTTTCTCCAGAGGGAGAATAGTTAAAATTCAAATGTGTCGAGTAAAGGTGTAAAGGAATTTAGGTAAACTAAATTATAGACAACTCATCATCATGAGATGCAACTGCAATCCCGAAAATGCAAATGTGAAACCGTAAACTCGGGGAGATTGAGGAGATTTGTGGCGCAGCTGCAATTTGCTTGAACTTTCTGAAGATGAGAGCCGCTTACCCACTTGACTTTAAAGGGTATAGGAAAATGCTTTGTACGTTTAGTTCTTTAATCATTATTTGAAGTAAATTATGTCAATTCAAGGATTTAACTATCATTCTATTTTGTTTATCGATTTTCGTAATAGCAATAGAATTAATTAAGGAACTCTTTGATAAATATTGTAGGAATTACGGATTTTTATAAAATTAATAATAATTCCAGATTAAATTATAACGCTGTCCTGTAAATATATAGATGATATGTTATTTTATATTATGGAAATGTATCCAAATTCTGAAACTGCATAACAATAAGCCATGCTAACGTCTTAGATATTCTAAATAATAGTATGATATCGAGATAAGATACCTAAGTGGGTTAATGTACAAAACAAAATATAATGGCAGAGAAAAATGGGTTCAAGCTTATGGTTCTAGAAAAAATGTGATTACAATAATGGCGTTTAATCTTAACCACTTTTTAGAATGTGTGACGTGTGCAAATTTTATCGAATCAAGTGATTAGTAAGTTCGTAATGATTTTATAATTTTATATTTTAATTAGCATAGTTTATGCACTATTACAAAGTAATGTAATTATTAAAAATTCAGTAATAAAAATTTTTTTAATGATGTCATATTAACAATGGATATCGTTATTTTCTAATTATATAAAATTTTAATATAGTAAATCCATTTCTAAAGTATTTATATTCTAGACACACCCACCATAGTTCCACATCATAATTGGCAATCTTAATTTTCTAACAAAAATGCATTAAAACATTGACATTATCAATTCTGCTGCAATTTAACAAGCTTATTGTACAACTTTTCTCATGATCACAAAGTAAGTATTAAAAACACTGATCTTGGCACACATTTTAAAAATTGATTGTTCACAAAACAAAATAAAAATAAACCAATAAAACTGAAAATTAAAACTTAAATGTAAAAATCTTCTGACCTGTCGTGTCGATAGCCTTCCGTTCTCCGCAGTAGTTGGTGTGTCCTGCAATCTGGAAGCTCCTGTTCTTCTGGACTAAAATTTAGTAGTCCTCGGTATCTCTTCTCGTTAACTATGTCTCCCCCGCACACAGCTATATATGCAGACAGCTATATGGGAGAGAATGAGATGGATAGACCAGACCAGACGAGAATATGGATGTGGAGTGAGGAAGAAAAAGAGAAGAGAGAAGAAGAAAAAGTAGGAGTGTGAGTGTTTAGAAAAGGTTTTCCTGAACGGTAAATGCTGTCTGCTGCTACTGCTGCTTGTGCTGCTGGATGTTGGGTGAGAGACGAGAGAGAGATTTTTGGAGCGTGTACGGGCTTTGGGGTGGTTTCGCGCGGGACTGCCGAGTGTCGACGTTACTTGCTCATCAGTTCCATGAAGTAACCAAAGCTTTGCTCTCTCATTTTCAGATAGCGAGATGGCGTTGCTGTTGCTAAAATGACCTAGTTTTAGGATCGGCTATAATAGTCCAGGGGGTAGGTGTGCTTCTCTCTTATTTTTCAGGGGGTAGGCGTGGCTTTGATCTCTCCTTCTCTAGTTTGCTTTTGCGTGGGTGAGGGAACGAGGCGTAGACGCCCACGAACCAATAGCGTCATACACTCATCCCCTTTATAATTTCGAAGGGATTCCTAATGTTGTCTTTCTCTTTCTCCCTTTAACGTTCCAGTGTTACTGGTATCCGGAGCGACGACAGCAAGAGATATACAACGGATGGATCTTCCCTCTGACACGTTGAAACTTCCTGAATGCGTACGCAAGGATAGTACGTGTTTTCACATACGTATATATATTGCTAAAGGAATGTTTGTGTATAGGAGGATGTTCATAGTTTTCTCTCGCGTGGGACGATTTCTAAGTACGTGTATATATACATATATACAGAACGTACAACGAAATGACGTGTTTCTGTTATAGGGAAAGGACTTTTGCGTTGGTATTATTAGTCTCTTTTTCACTTGCACTTGTCGAGCCCGTTTATGCACTTTATGCGTGTGTATATCTATTGTACGTGGTTATAACGACGCTGTTAGCGTATAACTGCCGTCATTTACGCACTCACATGTGCATAAGCATTATTTCTCTACCTATATATACATCACGATCAATTGCAAATGAAATCGTGAGAGAGAAAGATTAGCGAACATTGACGCTAATGTTTATACGTTAGAATGATTATACCGCTTGCCATTTAAACTGCATAATGCATTAATCGATTTTTCTTATTTGCATTCTTTCCAAATTGTAAGCAAATTTTTAAATAAATTTTTGCTATTGTGAAAAGAAAAGATTATTTATTCAAGAATATATGCATTTCTAAATGATCTTAATAGCAGAAAATATTTTACATATTTTCATAAAAAATAAAAATGAAATATTTTGGTATTATTAACTTTATGAAATCATTTTTTTTTTTAAATAAGTTTCGAGCTTTTTAAAAATACTTTAAGAGAAAATTTGTGATGGTAAAATAGCTAAAATCGTAGTATGACTTCTAGTAACTTTGGTAAAGAACAAACTGCTACATGCGCTGTTTTTTAAAGTTTTAGCCTGAAAACCAGGTCACTCTAGTAAAGCTTTTTTACCAAGTCTCCTTTTGAGCGGATTTCAATGTTTTAACTTGGTGATATTTATAATCCTTTTGGAATTTTTTACTTTCAACTAAAAAGTGTTGACAGTTTTATAAACAAAGTGTTATTGAAAATTTATAATACTCGGCTTTCTTTAAATTATGAGAATCTTGAATACAAAATAATGGTCTATCTAAAAATAAAATGATTTAAGATTTTTAAAAATAAAAATATGCAATGAAATGAAAATTCATATTTAAAAAATTTATAACAAATAAAGAATATTGTAAGAAATTAAAATTTTGATTCTTATTAATAAGTGTCTAACACTTTCAAAAGTAAAAAAGATAAATGATTAAAAATTAATATTATCTCAAGATTTAGTTCATTGCCAAACTTTATTATAAAACATATTTAACTTTCAAATGGATTAATTATATTACCCTTACAGAAAAAAGTTCTTTAAAAAACTATTTCATTTGAAAAGCTTTTGTTCTACAAAGGATCAGTTTGTGTCATAAAAATCTTTGTACGCTCAAGATTCTGTTATACTAACCATGACATTTAATTTGGAAAAGTCTTTTTATACTCTTCATTATTCATTCCATTGTAAAGAATAATTTCCACGGAACTTAATAATCATTCTAAGATAAAAATAAACCAAATGTGTCCTTTTCAATTTTGCAATCGAATAATACCTGCTAGAAAAGTGGAAAAAAAATATAAAGAATTTTATCACTATAATAAGCAAAACGTCGTCATTGGTTAATGCCATGAAAGCGAATCCGTAAAAGCGTATGTGGGCCAGCGGTGATTTATCCAATCCTCCCTTTTTTCGGAATGGAAAAATGTTGTAAGAAAACGAAGGTAAACTGTTAGAGTACGTTAGAGAAAAAGAGGAAAGAGAAAAAGGAAGAAATATCATCTCTCTTTCTCTCTTCCCTTCAAGGTTTTCTCAACGTGCCGGAAAACAGGAATTCAATCGACGACGACGACGACGACGACGTCAACCAAGAGAGAGAAAATCCTCCGAGTATGAAACGCTTGCGCGCGTAGGAGAAGCAGAGAGAAGAGAGGAGGAACGACAAAATGGGCGCTAACCAATGAGAATCAATGCTAGACAAGATGGCCGCGTGGATGAAGCAACCCTCCCTACCTAAAAATTTAATCAATAACCATGCAACCACGCGCACGTCCTTCGTGTGGGTGAGGGACGAGACCTCGGCGCTTATAGGGAGGAGTAGACAAGTTTTAAGGAACATAGCGTAATGTTTGTTCTTTACATTCAACTTCTTTCTTGCTCTTTTTTCCTTCCGAGTTGTTATTCACTTTTTTTTTTTCTTACAAGTGAAAATATACACGGAAAAGAGAAAGAAAGGGTGGCCACGCTTTCTCATTAGGGGGGGAAGTGCTAATGTCTAAGGAGGAAAATGATGCTTTAGTTCCTTTTCTTAAGGTGTACGATGCTGTATGCAGAGCGAAATTATGGTTTTATTTTTTTCTTTCTCTCTTTGTCCTACCTTTGAGGTCGCTTTAATTAGAAATTTCAAAGACATAATGGTACGTGGATTTAAAGACTTTTTTTTTAATGGAAAGGATAAATATTTAAATTAATATATAACGATAATTGAGAAAATTTATTGTTATATTTATCAATAAAAAAGATAAAAAGAACATTAAATTTAGTTTTATGATATTAAACATTCAATAAAAAAAATTGTTATTAAATACAAAATATACATTTAAAAAAAATATATTAAGGCATCTTTTAAAAGTTAATGCACCGATTCAATAAAAATTTTTCATCTTTTTAAATTTATAAACTTATTACACAAGACAACTTTGTAAACTTCTTCATAAATTTCTAAAAGTAGTTTCCTCAAGCCGCACGAACAGTATAAGATTACTTTGAGAAAAAAAGTTAAATTGCTAGAAAGGTTGGCAAAAGTAGAGAAAAAGAATCTTTCTCTCTTTCTCTGGGCTGCCACTTACCAAGCCTCAGGCTGCATCAACTGCTGCTACTGCTGCTGTAGTAAAAGAGAAGCGAAAAGTTTTATCATCTAATGTCGGGGAAAAAAAAAAGAGAGAAAAATGATCAAAACGAAGTGAGGTAGCGGTTTTCTCAGTTAGTACGCTTCAAAGAGTATTTCCTAAGTAAAAGTTTTCGAGGTCTACAAGTACGATGATTTAATGGTGTCGGAAATAGCCATTGATTTCCATGTAAGCCTCGGCAAACTTTATTATAAATGTCTATACACGTGCGAGAATAAAAAGAAAATTTAATGAGAAAAAAGTTGATGAAAACTTAATGATTTTATCACCATCGGGCTGCAAATATATAAGTTTAAATGTGACGGAAGAAAAAGCTACTTTAAACTCATTATCATTTTAAATGAAGCTCAACGTGGCTGACTTTAAGTGTTATACTAACACAATTTCAGTGTTAATGGTCGGCTATAAATTTGCAGTTATTCTTCAAGACAATTACATTTGATTAGAAAAATATAACGAAAAAAACGACCAAATTTTTCCAAATATTAAAAAAAAATTCGTCCTAAAATGACGTTGCTAAGAAATAATCTTTGCACCGCCGTTAAAGTTTACGAGGGACGTTTTGCGCATTGATAATCGAGAATCGTGACTAGAAAATAGAGGCGCCAGTTTATTTCAGCAGCAGATTGTGCAAGGAGAAAAAAAAAACTTTTTAATAAACGCATTTAATACACAATTCTATCTCTGCTCTGGAAGCAGGGATAGATTAACGAGTCTTTGATACAAACCGTAACATTACGGCAAAAAAGTAAATTAGCATTGCATTTAATGAAAAAACTTTGATTCTCATAAGACTTGGAAATAATTAATAAGATCATTTTATATCTTTAATATAAAAGTTTCTTTTTTCTTATTATATTCTAGTTTCATAAAAGAACTGTTACGTTTATGAAAAAAAGAAACTTTTTGGTGACGTCAAAAAAAAAGAAAATGTTCTAAATAATGGAATGTATTTGTAAAGACTAATGTTTTCCTGTCGCAACAATTTCGAGTAGTATTGAAAATCGTTGATGTAACAATTTAAATAGCCTTAGGGTTGCACACATATATACCATATAGATTTTCATTGAAATACTTTGGGTGGCTTGTTGGATGCGGGCCAAACTAAAAGGAATTCATTCCTCGGTCTTACCACTATCTACCCACTATACTAAATCTTAATTGTGTTAACTGAAAATTTTCAAGTGATTATTGTAATAATTGTTGTTGAACAGTATATAAAATGTGTTTAATTAAATTATATTCTTAGAATGCTTTTTCAATATCCATCATCAAATCAATTTTTATTTTTTTTTATAATGCTTTTAAGATACTTTGAAGTTTTGAAAGTGTCATCGGTTAAAATAAAGCTTTATTTATTAGAAGAACCGTCTGTCATTGATCACCGTAATCTTTAATTCTCATAATTAGTGCGTCATAGATAACATTTTTTAATGTTAACTAAATTACAAATTGCATCAAAACTTTCGTTGCTAAAAGTTTAATAAAGAATGTAAAAAGATAATTTAGAAATTTTTATTATGTTGCTTCTTTAAAAATTTGTATTATAGTAAGATTATTTATAAAAATTAATAAATTATTTAATGTTACTATACTACAATTTAAAAACAAAATAATTAAATTAATAAAAATATTTTGTTTTTTATAAGCTTTAATTATTGTAACAAATTTTTTTGATTATTAAAAAGATATACTTTTTTATTCATATTATTTTATTTTATTTTATAATAATAATAAAATTTCAATAGTTTTTTTTATAAAAAAAATTATCGAATTTTAATTCAAAAATAAAATTATAAAACCGTTATGAAAAAAATTATTCCTCGTGAACTTGCACATACGGCTCAATAATTTAATAACTATTCAAAAACACTCCTTCAATAATTAACAAGTAATTAATGAATTAAAATAACTTTTAATCATCAATGACTTTCCACAGAAATGACTTTTCAATATATCATCTTCAATAGTAAATTTTGATCTGAAAGGATATTATTCACGATCATAATTTATATTGCTTTAATCTTTGCATTATAGATAACACCTTTTTAATGAGAATTCAAAACTTATCACTGTCCATTTGAAATGCATGATAAGACGAAGCACTTGAAGATTTGTACCCTAGATAATTCTTATAAACAAGACGTTATTTTTCCTTATTATCAATTAACTTGTTTGTTATTTGCCTTCCCGATGGCAATGAAAACATCAATGACCAATTAGTTTAGTATAAGAAAAAACAAATTAGAACGTAGATGCACATTTTTTCTAGTATTAAATTTAACAAGTGTTATTACTGAGTCGTCATTGCTTTGTTTCAAAATAATTTTATAATAATATGAAGACTTAGCTTTACACCAGTACTAAAATTTTCAAAAACTAAAGTTTAAAAATATATAATAGCAGTAATAATTAAGTGTATGTTTTTACTAAATTTGATGTATTTTAAAATTGTTATTTAAAAAAATCATAAGAAAAAATTTAAATATAAAACGTCTAGTGGTGGATTGCTTCAACAATTATTTGATCAAGATAAATCGTTCTTGTTATGAGATAGTTTTAAGTATACTCATTTAAATACGGGAATATAAATTTTTTTTACCTATTTAATTAAGTAGATTAGTGCTGGATACAGATAGACGATTAAAATAAATTGATATAGATGCTTGATTGATTTGAAATTGTTATTTTATTAAAAACTTTAATAATAATGTTAATATTAACGTACGTATATAATTAACGCGCGTTCAACACGAATTAATAATGATGAGAGTGTTTATATAGTCAAAGTGCAGAATCCCGGGGATGCCCACGGAGTTATCATCATAATTAATGCTGATATTGTTTTGACTGGACAACTTATTTTCATGTTTTGCTTGGTTTAAAAAATTCATTCGTTGATTAATAATTGTATATGGCTCAATAAATAAATGTAGAATAGAAGATACGTTGTGACGTAATAATAATAATAATATATTTCTTTGTTTTAAAATTCAATTATATTTCCTCATTTGAAAACCTATTTGAGCGTTAATTAGATATGAAAAATGTTTAAGAACTTTGTAACATTCACTAATCAAATTGATTATATCTAAGTTATTTATCAAATTCTGATTTTATCGGAAATGTTAATTGCTTCTTTAAAAATTTAGTTAAAGTTTTAACACTGATCACTCTTTGCATACGTAAATAAACATTGAAATACGCAATTTTTCAATTGCCAAATTTATGATAATAATTTTCGTTAACAATAATTTTTAATGCTTTTTAAAAAAATAATTAAAAAAAATAATTTGTCAGAACTAATGTATGTTCATGAAAAATATAAAATGAATTCTGAAAATTGAAGTCGTTAGTGGCTCACTCGGTAGAGCGATAGATTCGTAATCTCGAGGATTCGAGTTCGAATCCCGCTCTCGGCCGATTACAAGCACCACTGTATATTGCATGTGCTTTGTTCACAAACACACTGATGACGACCTCCGTCGTTGATTAGCGTTACAATGATAGCTAAAATACAGCGACGTCAAATAAATAAAAAAAATAAATAAAATTTCAATAGTAGTTTTAATAGTTCAATTTCTTTTTCAAGGTTTAATTAATCCATTCAAGCAATAAATAATTTCCATAATCAAACGTAAATATAAAATTTACTAGAAAAATTTTTTTACAAAAACGTCACTAATCGATTTTTTTATTGTGAAATTTAAAATAGTTTGAATGAAAATAAGATTTGCTGTAAATATCTTTTCGAGCACATCAAGCGTATCTGAAAAAAAATCTTACTGCACAACTGACAATAAAATATTTTTCGTGTATCCTCTTGAAAAGCGATCTTCTTTTTCTCATAAACTCTCCTGTAGCAGTAAAAATTTTTCCTCTGTACATTTACATCAACGAAACTTTGGCATGAGAATTCCGCGTATGAATCGCGGTACATACTCTTTTCTCGAGCCTTAAACATATACATACTCTATAAGCATGCATACGAAAACTGAGAAAATTCCTTAACACAGTGAGAGGAGGCTTGTGTAGAGGAGAGAAGCTAAAGCTTGTTTTCACAGGCGTCTCTGTAGTTTTGGGCTCTTCTCACACGGGGTATTGATTTGCCATCACTTTCAGATGACGCTATAAAATAAAGTAAGCTAGGAGAGAGGGAGAAAAACACGAAGGTGGGTGTGTTGCCTGGTGTTGGGGAGGTTTTTGTATCCTCCTCCTACTACATTGAATGAAGGGATGCTGCGAGCATGCGTACTTTAAAATAAATGATATTGAAGACGAAAGCTCGCTAGTTTATTTTAGCCCTTCAGTCCGGCATAGGCCTTGATATGGCTCGGATGTTTATCAGGCTTTAATAGATTTTTATCATTGCAAAGAATAATCTATACTAAATTGAAAAAAAAAGTACTTAAATAATAACATTTATAATAAGTGTAATTGTTAAGGATGATTAAAATGTGAACTAGAAAGTGAATATCATTGAGAAGTAATAAAGGTGTTGACAAAAAGGTAAGAATCCAAGTGAAAATAATATTTTAATTTTTGATTTGATGAATCATGATATAAATATTTTTTCTTTTATAAGTTTTATATTCTTTTTTGAAATCTCCAATAAAATTTTTTTTTCAATCCATATTTAAATATTATAATATTAACTATCAACTAATTTAATATTAAATTTTAAAACACAAGCATGTAAGGTTTTTTTTGTTAGTTTCATTTATAAAAATTAAAAATAGTTAAGATCGCTTAATTTAAATATAAGTAATAAAAAAGTTTATCAAAATTGTAAGGTTGGGAATTTATACCAAACATAAATTATATGTGAATCAAACATGCAGTAATAGTTACAGTAACAATTATTATTTTAGAATTTCAATAAAAAATAAAACTTTGATTAATTTCATCCTAATCAGTATTTTTATAAAATCAATATGTAATTTTTGAAACGAACTATGCTTTTTTCTTTTAGTTCTTGATAAACCCAATTTTACAATATTTTATTGTGCATTGATAATAACTTGAAATCCAAGGATAATTATTATTGCATGTTTACAATTTCAAAGATAATTATAATTATAATAACTAAAGCCTAATTTGAAGCCTAATTTTATACAGCTACACAGTGCGACATCAGTGATTCCAAAGAAGAAAGCTCATCCGTCATGTATCCCTTAATAGTGACGTTTGGAGAACATAGATTATCACTGGTATGGAGCAGAAATAGAAGACAATTTTCCAGCTTCAATGATTTCATATTTGAGATCACTTAAGAAGTTATAATCAGCTTATGATATTATAGTCGAATTCTCGTTTAAATTTCCCAATAAATTTTAAGCATAATATTAAAATTAGGATGTAATTGTTATTGATAAGTAAGGATATAAAAAAAAATTAAGTGCTTGGCACGTTTGTTTTTTTTTAAAGCCTGGTAACGCATGTAAAAAAAATAATTTTTTGAGATTGAAAAAAAAAGATGAAACGCGGTAGCGCATGAATCAACATATCCCATAGAATTAGATGGTGGTTCCAGAACTTTGATATCTGGACCTTTTACTATATTATCTTTTTCACTCACTAAAAGCTCCGCATTTTCCATACTCGTCATTTTTACTACTTATTCGGAAAAAAGGTTAAACATTATGATAATGTAATCCATAAAATTTGCATATTATAAAAATATCAAATAAAAATGATAGAAAAGCCAAAATTTATATTAAATTTAAATTGATATTGATTTAAGTGTTTCATCTATTATGTACTTATATTAATATATTTAATTCTGTTGTAAAATTATTAACAATTTTAAGGTCGGAAATAAGAGTTCATTTCT
This sequence comes from Anastatus disparis, assembly GCA_017163975.1. Taxonomy (NCBI): domain Eukaryota; kingdom Metazoa; phylum Arthropoda; class Insecta; order Hymenoptera; family Eupelmidae; genus Anastatus; species Anastatus disparis. Next base: position 3,008,431 of record JAFFSR010000003.1, read on the forward strand.
AAATTATTTCAGACTACTTGTTTCATTGTATATGGTAACAATATTACATAAAAATATGTAAAAGTTATTTTCTTCACCCGATTACAATATCTGTATTGTTTTGCAGCTTTTATTCTATACACACTAAAATATACAGGGTGTTTATATGTGATATGCATTTTAAAATAAGCAGTCACTTTTTTCAAATTTGCAATTTCCCATTAAATGTATACCATCTAAAATCAATATGAATTTTTTTTAAGTATAAACTTCAAAAATAATATTTAACTTATCTATAATCTTCAATATGAATTTTTTTCTCTCAAATGTATCGATATTTGCTTCTAGGCTTAAGATTTATCCATTATGCCTGGTTTACACGACATAGGTGAAAAAGATATTTCAATTTTTGTAAAATTCAAATTTTTCTAATAGTCATATAAAAAAGTTCATAATTTTATAAACTTTTCTACCGAGAAAAATAATTTAGTAAAAATTAAAATTGTTATAAATTACTATTATAAAAAAAATTACCGTAAACTGTGGTAATTTTTTATTATAATGATAATTTTAGTTTAAATTATTATAATTTTTACTAAATTATTTTTCTCTGCAAATATAATATTAAAAACTTTGATTAAAAATTTAATAATTTTGATTTTTTCGAATATTTTATTAAAATATGTATTTGGTAAAAATATGGATTGAAAATTCGTTGGCCCGAGATTGAATCTTGTTCTTGTTCCATTGGAAAATCATTACTGTACTTCATACGTGCTTTAGTTAAAAACACCGACCGTGCTTTATTTAAAATACTCCGACGTTAATTGGTACCACGATGGTAGTATAAATGTAGAGACGAAAAAAATAAAATGATTTCTTATGATAAGTTCATGAATAAAAATACTAGATTTTCCAACGTATGTTCCAACACATGTTTTTTCATATCTTTTTTTATAAATAAAATAAAAAAAATAGAAAATCGATTTTCCAACGCACTTTTTTGTTGTTTCAACGCACTGTTATTTTCCAACGCACTTTTTTTTATATTTCAACGCACTTTTTTGTTATATTTCAACACACTTTTTTGTTATGTTTTAACGCACTGTTATTTTCCAACACATTTTTTGGTATGTTTCAAGGCACTGTTATTTTCCAACACACTTTTTTGTTATGTTTCAATGCACTGTTATTTTCCAACGCACGTTTTTTTTATGTTTCAACGCACTGTTATTTTCCATGCACTTTTTTGTTATGTTTCAACGCACTGTTATTTTCCAACACACTGTTATTTTCCAACGCACTGTTATTTTCCAACGTACTTTTTTGTTATGTTACAACACTGTTATTTTCCAACGCACTTTTTTGTTATGTTTCAACGCACTGTTATTTTCCAACTCACTGTTATTTTCCAACGCACTTTTTTGTTACATTTCAACGCACTGTTATTTTCCAACTCACTGTTATTTTCCAACGCACTTTTTTGTTATGTTTCAACGCACTGTTATTTTCCAACGCACTGTTATTTTCCAACTCACTGTTATTTTCCAACGCACTTTTTTGTTATGTTTCAACGCACTGTTATTTTCCAACGCACTTTTTTGCTATATTTCAACGCACTGTTATTTTCCAACTCACTGTTATTTTCCAACGCACTTTTTTGTTATGTTTCAGCGCAGTGTTATTTTCCGACGCACTTTTTTGTTATGTTTCAACGCACTGTTATTTTACAACGCACTTTTTTGTTATATTTCAACGCACTTTTTTGTTATTTTCCAACTCACTGTTATTTTCCAACGCACTTTTTTGTTATTTTCCAACGCACTTTTTTGTTATGTTTCAACGCACTGTTATTTTCCAACGCACTTTTTTGTTATGTTTCAACGCAATGTTATTTTACAACGCACTTTTTTGTTATATTTCAACGCACTTTTTTGTTATTTTCCAACTCACTGTTATTTTCCAACGCACTTTTTTGTTATGTTTCAACGCACTGTTATTTTCCAACACACTTTTTTGCTGTATTTCAACGCACTGTTATTTTCCAACTCACTGTCATTTTCCAACACACTTTTTTGTTATGTTTCAACGCACTGTTATTTTCCAACGCACTGTTATTTTCCAACGCACTGTCATTTTCCAACGCACTGTCATTTTCCAACGCACTTTTTTGATACATTTCAACGCACTGTTATTTTCCAACGCACTTTTTTGTTATGTTTCAACGCACTGTTATTTTCCAACACACTGTTATTTTCCAACGCACTTTTTTGTTATGTTTCAACGCAATGTTATTTTACAACGCACTTTTTTGTTATATTTCAACGCACTTTTTTGTTATTTTCCAACTCACTGTTATTTTCCAACGCACTTTTTTGTTGTTTCAACGCACTGTTATTTTCCAACGCACTTTTTTGCTATATTTCAACGCACTGTTATTTTCCAACTCACTGTCATTTTCCAACGCACTTTTTTGTTATGTTTCAACGCACTGTTATTTTCCAACGCACTGTCATTTTCCAACGCACTTTCATTTTCCAACGCACTTTTTTGTTATGTTTCAACGCACTGCTATTTTCCAACGCACTGTCATTTTCCAACGCACTTTTTTGTTAAGTTTTAACGCACTGTTATTTTCCAACGCACTTTTTTGCTAAACTTCAACGCACTGTTATTTTCCAACGCACTTTTTTGTTATATTTCAACGCACTTTTTTGTTATGTTTTAACGCACTGTTATTTTCCAACACATTTTTTTGGTATGTTTCAAGGCACTGTTATTTTCCAACACACTTTTTTGTTATGTTTCAATGCACCGTTATTTTCCAACGCACTTTTTTTTATGTTTCAACACACTGTTATTTTCCAACGCACTTTTTTGTTATGTTTTAACGCACTTTTATTTTTCAACGCACTGTTATTTTCTAACGCACTTTTTTGCTATGTTACAACGCACTGTTATTTTCCAACGCACTTTTTTGTTATGTTTTAACGCACTGTTATTTTCCAACTCACTGCTATTTTCCAACGCACTTTTTTGTTATGTTTCAACGCACTGTTATTTTCCAACGCACTGTTATTTTCCAACGCACTGTTATTTTCCAACTCACTGTTATTTTCCAACGCACTTTTTTGTTATGTTTCAACGCACTGTTATTTTCCAACGCACTGTTATTTTCCAACGCACTGTTATTTTCCAACGTACTGTTATTTCCCAACGCACTGTTATTTTCCAACGCACTGTTATTTTCCAACGCATTTTTTTGTTATGTTTCAACGCACTGTTATTTTCCAACGCATTTTTTTGTTATGTCAAGTGCTATGCTTGCTCCTTTAAAAAAGGTAGTATTTTTATTCATGAACTATAAGAACTTATCATAAGAAATCATTCTATTTTTTTCGTCGTTATTTTCTAACGTCCTTTTATTTATGCTATCATTTCGATACTAATTAAAGACGGAGGTTTACAATGTGTTCGTGAACAAAGCACTTATATCGTATACAGTGGTGCTTGTTTCAATCGGCCGCCGAGAGCGGGATTCGAACTCGGGTCTTCGAGATCACGAATCCATCGCCCCACTGACTGAGCCAATGAGACCTCGAATACAAACGTTATCATTGATTTATTAAACACGGAAAATTCATAATTCTTAAATACAGTCTTTTGAACTTAATTTATCGATAATTAATGATGTGTAAACCCGGCAAGTGTGAACTATGTGTGTATTATGCAATAAACAACATTGAAATCCGGGCGCGATGTGCAAAATCGACGATTACTAAATATAATTTGTCGTGCATTCGCGATTTACAGCGTGACGATGAATAAAATTTTATTTTAAAACAAAAAATTTTTCATTATTATATAACTCTTCAGGTTTGAAAAAAAATATGTATGTATTGTGTATTTCTGCTTATTGTAGCAACTAATATAAATAATATACTAAAAATATTTAAAATTAATCTGTTGAATTAACAGTTTAACGGATCAAAGATTTATTGTCGTGTGCTCCTGAATATACAGTGTGTAAATATAGAAATAGTATACTGTATGAATGCAACTTTAAATAACCATCATATTAATTGAGATATTACAAAAATATTCGATAATTAATATCTAAATACTGTGTATGATGTCTGATAACGAAAAGAGTGATTTTAATATTGTACCTTTGTCAATTTATAGCTTTATATTCACGATATTATTTTCAATTTAATAAAATAAAAGTGTTTATATTGTGAAAAAATAAGATGAAAATTTGCATCAATAATTAAATTTAGTTATTTTTAAGTGTAAGATGAGCAACTAAAATTGTAAAATTTTTACTCTTTTAACTAGACCAAAAACATTCATTTTTTAAAAAATGATATTAATAATTCATAGCTTACAGAAATCTTATGTATTTTTTTCTAAATGTAAAATGTAAATCTGGCGACCCATGGGGCTCATAATAGTACATTACGCAACGGAAGCGATGATCACTTTACGCATAAGTTGAGTATATTATTTTTTCTAACAAGTGCGTAAAATTCTAAGAATGACAAACTTGATTCCGTGATAGCATGTACAATCTTGTTCGAAAACTATCAAGATTGTAAGAGATAGCCGAGGTTGGGGCGCAGGAAGGGGTCCAGGGGCGGAGGGGGTAAAGCCCCCACAGGGGGGTCCTTGTAATTAAAATTAAACTTTACAATACAATTTCACAGATTTCACTTTTCAAAGTTTATAGTGTATTATTATTCGAATAAAAAATTATATCCAATATTCAAATTACAAATACCTTTCGAATAAAAGCATTTTTTATTCGAATAGTCTCACCCCTAATGCGTCTAAGAGATATATCACTTTAAAAATCATTCTACGCACGCTGAAATCATTTTACGCACACTCAAATCATTTTACGCACGCTCAAACCATTTTACCCACGCTCAAATCATTTTACGCACGCTCAAACCATTTTACGCACGCTCAAATCATTTTACACGCGCTGAAATTATATTACGCACGCTGAAATCATTTCACCCACGCTCAAACCATTTTACGCACGCTCAAATCATTTTACGCACGCTTAAACCATTTTACGCACGCTTAAACCATTTTACGCACGCTCAAATCATTTTACGCACGCTTAAACCATTTTACGCACGTTAAACAAATGCGTCTCAAAATATGATATTTTATGTACGCAAATGAATACATGAAATCGAATTTTACGCACGCCGTTAGAAAAAATAAATTATTATAGTCATATGATTGTACGCATATTTCTCGCATCAATGGTTTTTAAATATATTTGCTTTATTTTATTTTATTTATCTGACGAAATAACTCATGGAAAATTCGTCATGCACAAAATCAACGTCTTCCAATTTAAATATTAAGAAATAAAGACGCCTGTGCGTTTTATAAACTAAAATAAGTAAATGTAGCTTTAAGCATAAATCTAAGGAAATTATAATTGTAAGTGAAATGCTGAAAAGTGCATTAATGAAATATCATTTCTTCTATAATTGTTACATTATTAAAATTTATTAAGCAAAAAATTTATGTATAATAACGATGATTTGCTAACTTTGCAGATGGAAAATACTATGTGCGATTTTATTTATTTAAATAACATCAGCCTAAAAAGTTGTGACGCGACAATAAAATGTAGTCTATACGATGCGCTTATGCGTTTATTTCAACAAACCTTAAAAATTCTGCAAAAGTGTTATTAATATTTTGACTTTGAAAATTCGGGTTTTTATGTATAGAGAATAAATAAGTTATAAAATAAAGTTAATATAAGGATAATATAAGATACGTCAAACTTTAAATATCGCTGTTGCAGACAATAATTAATGCGATAAGAAAATTATACATCACATAGATTAAAAATTCTATGAAAACCTCGATTTAAGTATAAAAAAATATTAATATAAAAAAATACAAATCGACATTGATAATAAGTGTTTTGTACATACGTTAATGTAATATTGATAATTCTAAAATCCTATTGTAAACATTGAAATATATATTTTATTTTATACTCCTCGACGTTTGTTTTTTGTGTATTAATACTAATCGTTCAATAAAAAAATTATTAATAAATTACAGTAATATAAAACTATGACTTTGTAATTAATTCCTTACTTTTTCAGTTAATTAATAAATATGAATATTTAGATTTTCATAATTATTACAACATTTATTAAACAAAATTATTGATTTTGAAAAAAAATGCACAAAAATTTTTAATTTAAACAGGTCTAGCTATAAAACTAAATCAGTATTATCCCTTAAGAAAATTTATTCATTTTTTTTTGTCACTATATTTATGCTATTTGTTATGCTAATCAGCGACGGAGCTCGTAAGTGTGTTTATGAACAAAGCACATGTAACGTACAGTGGTGCATGTATGATTCAGCCGAGAGCGAGATTCGAACTCGAAACCTCGAGATTACGAATCCAACGCTCTACCGACTCAGATACAAACCGGCTCATTTATTCATTTCAAATAATAATAAATTGATTGTATTAAACCTATGATTTTCAAACTTATTACATATCTAATGCAATAACTATTGAACACTTAATAAGAATCGATGAATTAAGTCACTTTTTGCGAATGATTAATACTAATAATTAATTATTATCTACGATGATTTTATGAGCTAATTTTTTTCTTGACGTTATCAATATAATCGGCGTTTTAGTATGAAATATCAGAAATCGACTATAATGATAACAGGTTAATGTCATATATTAACGGCAATTATTCTTTCGCTTCAGTTGCGACTTTTAATTCATCAATTCATTAAGTGTATTATCTGCAAAGTAATAAGTATTGCGAATTTTCATTTGAGATTGATAAAAGGTAAGTCTTTAATCAATTTACTATCTTTTGTGTTGCGTTTTTTTTTTTAATGAATGAAATAAAATTTTGTAAATAACACATTATGATCAATTATATAATTAAAATCACTTAGTAAGTAATAAATAAAAAATATAAATTTTTCCTAAAATATATTTGAAAAGTTATTAATTCAAAATTAAAAAAAATTTCTGTATTTGAAAGACAAAGGTATTTTTTAGCTCTTAAAAGTCAACAAATATATAAATTAAAAAATGTGATTTTCATTAAATTACGGTTTGTTATTTCAAGTGTTCGAAATCGTCATAGACCGTATATGACAAATCAAAGGCGCTCCGTTATTATCAGTCTTATTTACACTTCTAATATTGATTTTGATTAATTTTTTATATCATTATAGTAATCCCTGGTGTTATATCTCATTCCAGTGTCAAGTTACGTGTCATACGGGAACTACTCGTACTATTTAAATCGATCGAATATTACCATAAGCAATTAGTACGTGAAAAAATTTGTAGTGTACTAAACGTAGAATTTTCGGTGACACTGTTTCTCAGATATCTAAAGTAATTCATCAGTTTTAAAAAATTATAGAATAAAGTTCTAAAACATTATTTGGTATTTAATAAAACTTATTCATTAAAAAATTTTAAATATATTTTTATAATATTAAAATATTAAATATTTATAATATTAAATTTTTTAAAAAGTTTGAAAAATAGAAGGAGAAAATATTTTTATAAATTTTTATAGAAATTGGTGTATAAAAATATATTTGAATCTTATAATAATATTTGGTAAAAGTGAATGAAGTATTAAGAAAGTGATATTTATTTTATAACTAAAACATACCAATATTATTGAATTTTAATAATTAATTTTTGTAAAATTTTAATTGCTGAGATATTTATACTATCGTTTTCAAAAAAACTTAAATTACTTTACAAAAAAAATTCTAATTTTCATAAACGGATTTAAATTAATATTATATTGAATAAAAGTTTTAAATAATAAAATATTTAGGACAAGTGAGGTTTTATTAAATATCGTGATCAATTTATAATATATCTATATATACTTAGAAGCTTTCAAAATATATTTTAATATACTGGGAAGGAAGGTATTTCACCTTCCAGGATTAAGATTTTCATCTAACTTTCGGAATATTTTTTCTTATATTTGGCTTTTATACATTATATATATATTTGGATACTTTTAAAAGAATGAGTATATTTGTTTCATTTTTTAAAAATTTACATCTATTTTTTATTAAAATTTTTAAATTAATTCTCTTGAAGCTTTTTACTAATGATGTATAAAAATTGAAATCAATTTTATTCGATTGAAAAAAAAGCATAAAAAACTGAATTTATTTAAAAGTTATGAGTAAATAAAAATTAAGACAAAATTCCGAATGACATTCAGAATTTATTTTTTGTGCACGTTTGAAGTTAAATTTTAATATTACTTTGTTTTTCGTTACTGTAATACACATTGAGCATTAAAATTTTTTTTTTTAAATTGAAAGATTTGTATCTTGATTTTCATAGGTTTTTGGTAAATTTTTTATTATAAAATACAAAAAGAGGATTTTTTATATTTTACTTTTAGACTTCAGATTTTCTACTAACTTTGAAATATTTATTTTTAAGAAAAATAAAAAAAAACGAATCAATTTGGCTCAACCACTTTAAAATTTTAAACAATTTTGAAAAATTTGCATTTGCTCTAAGGTCCTAAACTGTTCGGATAAATTATTCAATAAGATTTTCATCAAAAAATGTACTAATACAAGTATTTTTGTTAAAAAAATTTATTCAATTAAAATGTATTATTAGCGTAAAGTTATATATTTATTTAATAAAATATTATATTTAAAATTATAAAATTATACAGTTTTTAAGTATTAAATTTAGTTTCAGAAAATGACGAACTCAATTCAAATTTTTCTACTCGCTCTGATTTTACATGCAGCTATATACACTGTAAGGTAAGAAATACAACTTTCGATAAAAAAATTAATTTTATGATTAATTTAATTAAGTTTTGTTAATATCATAAAATATTTCATAAAAATATTAAGATATAAATCAATATAATAATAGTAATTATATCGTTTATTCAAATGATTCATTAATGAAAAAAAAAGTAAATTCCATTGTGTTTGTTAAAATTCATAGTTTGATATCACAAAAAGGTAACACACGTGTCTGATTATCGCTTTTGTTTACAGTTCAACTTGTGTAGACACATGCAAAGCAGGAAAATCGTCTTCAGCGATAACGTGTAACGAACCATGTGATCTTGACGATTCAGTCGTATCAAAGTTGCGTAAAGTTTATAGCAACGATGTCCTAGCTACTTGCTTAACGCCTTGCAGATGCGGTGATGATTTGGTTTATTCGTCTGATAAGAACTGCGAATCTATACTATCCGTTCTCGTGGTCTATGGCAAAGAATGCTCGTGCAAAATTGGCAATAGAGCTAAACGTGATGCTACTACCAAAAATCCTTGGGAAAAATGGTGCAGAAAACAGTGCTCTATGGGTCTAGGTGGCAGTGCTTGCCGTTGCGATATCATTCCTTAAATTTTTTTTTATTTTTAATTGAAAATTCTTAAAATACGTTTTTTTGGAGGAAATTAGTTAGTTAGCTGATAGAAATTAGAGTTGACCTGAAAAACTAAACTCTTTATTTCGTTCTTTATTTTATAAACTATGTTATTTGCGCAAAATTTAAAAGTTTGTCTTTAGAAAAGTTTTCCTCCTTTTTCACTTATTACTTTTTTTACTCTACAATAATTTTTTAATAAACTTTGATAAATATTAATTTATCAAAGTTTAATTAATTAGATAGCTTTTATAGTAACAATATAACTGACGATCAAACACAACGTAGAATTTCATAAAATAGATTACATATATTTCATGAATTTTTGAAACTACATAAATATTACTCATAATCAACACATTATTATCGTTATTACACCTAATCATCATAATACTGTAACGAACAATCATGCATAGTGTAACATTAACTATATTGTAATAAATTATCGATAAACATATACAACAATGTATCAGCGTTATCGACTGACGAGAAATAATTTTCTTGGTCGATATATTATCTTCATATGAAAATTCAATAAAATTTCATATAAGAACTATTGATTTAAAGTTTAAAAATAAAACAAATTAACAAATAATAATAAACTAATTACATTTAAATAATATATACTTTGTAAATTATTTCAGCAGTCGATAATATAGCGTTACTTTCATTCTTACTGTTATCCATACTAGAAACAAATGTATTGATTTTTTTACTTAGACGTGTAATTTTCAATGTTAAAGCAATAAACCTTACGATTTGTACACTTAAATTTGAAGAGTTTTTTAAAAACATTCAAGTATGAATCCTTTATGAATTATAATTAATTACAATAAATTAGAATTGATTTCTTATAATATACTTATACATAACATCATTTTAAATGTATATGATATGCAACAAAAAAACTTTTCTTTTTCATTCAACCAGCTAAATAAAACATTAGCACGTTTTCCATCGTTCGTTAAACCTTTGATATACGGGTTCTGTATATAAAAAACACATATTGAGTGCCGAGTAGGTAAAATAAATTAATTTAGACGCAAGAAGAATTAATTTAATTGTTTACTATAGGCTCATAGCATGTATCGACACAAACATAAATTATACAAGATAGATATTTTAGTAAGGTCGTCAGTGGCTCAGTTGGTAGAGCGATGGATTCGTAATCTCGAGGATTTGAGTTCGAATCCCGCTCTCGGCGGCCGATTAATACAAGCATCACTGTATATGAAGCATATGCTTTGTTCAAAAACACATTGAAACGATCTTCGTCGCTAATTGGTATCGTAATGATGGCATAAATACAGCGACGTTAAATAAAAAAAAAAAAAAAAATAAAATTCATTCTTGGTTTGTTTTCTAGATGCAAATAATTTATTATGCCTAAAATTGTTTTTATTAAAATTGATAACACAGTTATCTTTTAGAAGCAAAAATTTTCATATTTTACAAATAATGGGTTGGGTGCAATAAGTTAAGCGTCAACGTGGAAAAGTATTTTCAAATAAAATAAAAATTTAATTTTTGTAAAATATATTTTTTAGAATATATTATCATGATTTAAGAATTTTAAAAAAATAGCATTTGTTGTAGGTCGTGTTTTATATATTATGCGCAAATTAGATATAGCTGTTCTATATTTAATTATAGAACTGTTTACTTTAATAGAGTAATAGGTGATGTAAAAATACAAAATGTTATTTTTTTACACGAAATAATGTTTATTAAAATAGAGCATAAAAATGTATGTTCAGCCGATAATACGTAGACGGTGTGTAGTAAGTTCATTATTAACAAGCATATTAACAATCAATTCGCTACATATACCAAGCCCTGGATGGATATTAATGCAATTGTAAGCTCAGTAAGCACTTGTGGACAAGGGTTGTTTTTATGCTCTGAATAAGTTAACACGTAAATTTAATGATCCAATAACTTTCACAAAAATTTGAGGAACGATCATGACGTCAAAAAGTTTAGAAACGGGTTTTTAAGCGCAAGCATTTCAATTTAAGATATTGTAATGTTTTAAATTTTACTATTTCATTTTTAATTTTTTTATAGCTTTAAAGAGTTATCTAGAAATTATGTAATTAGTGAATATTAATTATGATTTGGAATTCAAAAATCAATGAGTTGATCAATATAATACTTTAAAATCTTTCTACAATATATTTGTATTTTTCCGCAAAGCATTTACAACATTTTAAAGTTTTTTTTAAGTATTAGTTTAAGGATAATTTGTTTTATGTTCTTAAATAATTGAATTTTTTTAAACTATATGCCTAAATTAGGAATAAAAGAAATTAAATTAATAAGTATGTAGTTTTGAGCTTGAACAAAGCTAATGCGACCATCACACTAGTCAATAATAGCTCGTTCAATACACTAAATACTTTACATTTCATATAAGCGTTTTGAAAATTGTTTTATAGTAGTAAGAAATTATATATTTCGTGCTGACTCAAGTAATTAAATTTAGTCAAAAATAGTCACTCATTTAACATAAAATGGAAAGTGTAAAAGAGCATAAAACGGATAATTCATATACGATTGATTTTTTTCTCCCGTGCTTTATGCCGCTGACAAATTGCAGTCGTGGGAGAAACATCTACTTAGTGCGTTTTCATCAATATGCGCATAAATTACAGACGCAATCAATCTAATCTGTTTGTACGATAAAAATGACCAATTCAGTAAGTAATGTCTCAAATGTATGAATATATTTCATTAAGTAACCTTGACTTAATGCGCCACCTATAAGTAATGTATATTATGTGTGCAATTTTAAACTTATTTACCGTAGAATTCAATCTTTCATAGTATTAAGTGCCATAATATTCTTTCTATTTATAATTTCTTAAATAGTTAGAAGGAAATATTACAAAAATCAATAATGACTGTGCAACGTACTGAATTTCTTTTTGATTTAAGGGCAATTTCCGCTCTAATGTAATTCTGTTTGATTCAAGATAGGTGTTCTATTGTTTTCAGCGAAATAATTTTGATGCTAGCCGAATTCTGTTTGGTTTATATAGAATTTTCTCTCTTGTCAAGCGAAATCATATTAAAAAATAAAAAAAAGTAATTTTGAAAAATTAAAATAAAATTCTTTTATACTGTTACAAAATCAATGTATATTTCTTTTTAAGGTAATTAAAAAAAATATCAGTCAAACGTTGCTATATGTTATGTGTTGGTCATCATAAGCTAGCTCCAAAAATATCGCAAAATAACTTTATGTAAGTAGGTTTAAATATCAAATTTTCATCTATCGGAAATCACCTATTTTGCTCCTTTATTGCAAATTGTATTATTTTATATTAGTTTTTGATGGCTTTTATGTTTCGAACAGATAAGAATATTTTGTAGATAATATCTTCTTTTTTTATTAATTCAACTGCCATTGCATAAAAAAGAAAGAAAAGCAACTATTCTGTTTCTACTTAAACAAACCTACCAATTAAAGTTTTTGCATTTTTTAAAACTTTTCTTATGATACAATTGATTTTTTGAAAAGTAATTTTGCAATTTTCCTAATATAAATTGTTATGAAGTTAAAATTAATTTTGAACATCACTTGAAAAAAAAGCAAAAATTTAATAAAATTCTTTTTTATGTAAAATGCTCAGAAAACTGACATACATCACTCCTGATCTTTTTTAGAAACGTCACTCAATTGTTTCTTGGTGTCCGCATTGAGAGATTAAAAAAGAATGTATTAAAAGTATAAAGTCCACACAAAAATAAAGTAGTAAGTTATGCTATTCATGGTCAAAATGTTTATTAAAAAATATTATATTCTTTAATTAGTATAACATATTGTTTTCTTGGTTCATCAATTATTCTATGACAAAGAATTTTTTCAAAGTAGAATTAATATTTTTTTTTTCTTTCTTTAACGTCGCTATATTTACGCTATGCTATTTTTGCTATGCTAATCAGCGACGGAGCTGGTAAGTGTGTTTGTGAACAAAGCACATGTAATGTACAGTGGTGCTTGCATCAATCGGCAGCCGAGAGCGGGATTCGAACTCAGGACCCCGAGATTATGAATCCAACGCTCTACCGAATGAGCCACAGACCGACTCCTAGTAGTTAATATTGATACTGCATGAAAACTTCGATCATAAAGAAATTGTAATCTTACAAAAACAAAAAAATTATTGTTGAAAGTTTTCTTTAATTGAAAATTTAATCAAATCAATATTTGTTCCAATTATGACATAACTAACGTTCAAAATTTATTAAATAAAAAAATATAGGTACATTCTGCATCGTGATAAACTCCACGACAAATTTTTTTGAAAATTCTTCTACGACTATTAAATTTGTTCCTTACTACGTTCGATCATTCAATTTTTCATGTCTGAATTAACATCAATAGAAAAAAGATATATTTACTTAATCTTTAGACTGTCGTAAAGTAGCTATCGGTTATCGGAACTTTACATAGGTTTTGTATACATGTATAGGATATAAAAAAAAAGGTAGAAACTTTGCAAGCTCATTAAAGCTCTTCAGATCCTGACAGTCTAAACGTTAATATTCTATTTAATTACATTCATATGGAGGATATTTGAAATATTAAAAATTTCATTTAACTTATTCAATTATTAGTGGAATAAAGAGTTTTAACATGTTTGATTAATAATGTTGTCATATTAAACGTAAAACGTATTTCTTGATGCATTAATTAAAATTTGATTTTGATTCATTTATCAAGAAAAAAAATGAGAGGTATTTTATTGATTTACAAACGTTAAATACCATGATAAACTTTTTAAATCTCAACAACCCTAATATTACACGTAAAATGAATACAATAGAATTCCATAGTAATATAATTTCATAATAGAAATATTTATTTTTGGAAATGAAATAAATTTTCAAAAATAGATACAATACGGTTTGGTAAAGACAGCCTGTTAAAATCCGCTTAGAATAGAGTACAGTGACATGTAAGAAGAAAAAAAGGAAAATAAAGAAAATTATGAAGAGAAAATTTCCCAAGAGCTTTATCTCTAGTTTATCAAGGAAAAATTGAAAATTATGTTATAGCCAGATGTGATAGGCCTTCGCCATCATGAGGCTTTGATCGAGTTATCCAACACCATATACAATATTGTTATTTCCCTTTTTTTTCCCCGTACGATGTGTCACACACCCTCTCAAGTCTCGGGCAATATAAAGGAGCGGGGATCTTCGGATGGTCTGTCAGTTTCTCAGTGTCCACTGCCCAGGAACAGTCAACAGGCACTTTCTCTCTCTCATCCATCACAGGTAGAGAATCGATCAATAAGTATATGTCATTTTATTTTTCATATGTTTTATTTCATCAAGAAATTTTATATTTTCAAAAGTTTGTTCTTAATTTTAGTTTATTTTTAAAAATTATAGTTATTTTTTTAAATAAATTTTTTATTTACTCTTTTTAATTTGAAATTAAAGGGTGAAATCTCTTATAAGAAAAAACAGTTTTTAGTTTTTAAATAAACATAAAAATTTGTTTTTGTTTATGATTTTTTGTTGACGTAATTTAAAAACGTTTTATTTATATTTTATAGTAACACATTTGTTAAATTAAAAGTAAATATTGATTAAAATAATATCAGTTTTATAATAATAGTAATTTATTTTCGTTAATTATTTTTATAAAATATTAATATTAAATAAAAAATATACGTCATATATATTAAAAAAAGACAATTGCCGGTAAAAAAAAAAAAAAATCTGAAAATGTTTGATGACCAAATCACTGTAAAACGTGCGTAGGTTTGCGAGTCACATGTGCGCAATCGTCGACTTTTCAATCTTTTTGAATGAAAATAGTTTTCTTTATAAGCCGTCTCGTGTATAACCAGTACTCAATATTCAAAATGAAATGAGCATTGTGTGTTTGGCAGGGCCATTTGTCGTCGGTCATTTCACAACTATAAAAGGACTTGATAAACCAGCGAACCAGCATTTTACCGGCTTCCGGCTAGCAAACAACTTGCAAGCTTTAACAGGTAATATTGATACATAATAGAAAATTTTTTTTTTATATTATTTTTTATTGTAAAGACTGTTTAAATGTTTTTTGTTTATATTTTTTGTTTTTTATCAAATAAATATCAAAATATTGTAACATAATTTTTTTTTACTATTTTAATTTTCTTTTTTATTATTTCTAAATTAGTCAATAAATAATTATTAATTTATCAATGAAATGTTCTTTTTTTCAGTATAAACAAATAATTCATCATGTCACCTGCCCGTTTCGCATTCGTCGTACTTGTTGTCATGGCTATCGCAATATTAAACGTCAACGCGGCTTATCGGAAACCACCCTTCAACGGCAGTATCTTTGGAAAGCGTGCCAATTCCGTAACTGGTAAGATTATTTATTACACTTATTATTGCAATTATAGAAAAATTTAACTATCGATTAATGATGTAATAATTTTTTTTAAGTAAAAATTATTTATGTTTATATGTTTCACTGCATTTTTCACTATTTATTTAACTATAATAATAAATGTATTTTGTGGGAAGTAGAATCCAAACAATTTTTTTTCAACATTATTTATTCAATCAGAAAAATTTTTTTTTCGTTTTAAAAATAATTGTTAAAGAATTGACAAAAATATATTATTAAAGAAAAACTTTTTACATTAAATTAATTATTAGTGTGCTATTATGATTGTTCGATTAATTATTATTGTTGGGGTGTTGTTTGAATTGAAAAAATAAATGACCATTTTAACATTTTCCAGATTATGATTACACCAATAGAGCTATGGATGCCATATGTGAAATAGCCAGAGATAATTGCAACGCGTGGTATGCGCATCAAGACTCCAACTAAAAATGCAACGCCGACTGAAGAACTAATTGACCGCAGACTGGAAGAATAATTATCATAATCCAATGTACCAAAGAAATCTCAAGCTCTCTACTTAGTAACACCCATATATATAAAAAAATAACAACAACAACATGCAATGTAAAGCTTTTATGAAATAAATAACGATAAATTTTATCACTTGACAATCTTTATGGATAATTTTTAGCGCTACAATAGATTTTTAATGAATTTATACTTTGTGTAAGGGCTTTTATTATTTTACACATGTGTACAATTTATCATCTTTTTAATAAAGATATGATTAAATATTAATTTATATCTTATTTTTCTATCCTTGATGTTATTTATAATCCAAATAAATTCTATTTTCTTTTCAAATTTATTTCTGTTTGCTAATTAGTTCATTATTTTAAATTATTATTATTACTTTTATAGTTGAAATATTATAACTCAAAATAAGTATTTATATTTTCATGTTTATTTAATTACTTTTATAAAAAATTTTTTAAAAATAAAAAATAGCTTCCATTTTTTTATTGAAAAATTTAAATTAAATTAAGAAAAAATAATAAAAATTTAGTGATATATTTTTTTGACAGAATATTCAACTTTTTTCTTTATATTTTAGAATGATGAAGTGCCTATATCGAAGACTGTCATTTTTCAGATGAAGTAATCGATACTCTTAAATTAAAACGTTTTAAGATGTTTTGTTATCAAACAAATTTATAGAAAAGAAAAATTTAACAAAAAAACAGAAACTTGAAGCTCACTCAATTTTTATTAAGACAACGATTATTAAAATACAAATAAAGTAACAACCTCACAATTCGTAAACTCTTCGTGAAAATTAAGTTAAATTGAATTAAATGTCAGGAATAGAATTATATAAAGTTCAATTCTTTTGGATAATTGTAAAAAAGATCTTAGCTTCCAAATTATTATAAATTTAATAAAATTTATCAATATATACATAATAAAAATTTTAAATCTAACCATGAATTCATTTTTAAATATATTTCATACAAATATAGTAATTTATTTTATTGCTATTTCTTGTAATGTATTTTCACTAATATCATTTATTTTTTTATTGATTTAATATTAGAATCTGATTAAGTTTTGGGATCATTACTTTATAGAGCAATAGAACAATAACAATCTTATTTTTGTGTTATTTTTTAATAACATTCAATATGTATATCTTCAAAGTGCGATAACTTTAAAATTTTACTCTTTAAAACAGGATAATACGTGTACAAATTTATGGCTACAAACAAATGTATTTTAATTTTATTCTTATTTGTAGCTTTTACAGTAATTTTTATATTTAATGCAAACTTTTTATAAACCTAAAAACATTGTATAGAGCATTTCCAATGTTTTATAATAATTGAACTCTGATTTCGGATGCACAGCTTACCCAAGTATTCAAGAGTGCAGTATTTTTACCATTTGGATATGAGAGCAGATCGCATTTTTTATTTAAAAATTATTTAAGATTTTAATTATAAGAAGAAATAGATTATTGTGTTCCAAAAAAGGCAAGTGATTCTTTGAATATTACTAATTATTTAAATAATTTCATGAATACTGGAACAATAAGTTACACCAAGGAACATAATTATAATGCGTACTTTAAAGGAACCTGAATCACAAGAACACTTTACTGTTTAATATTTGAATTAACTGCGTCTCCAAAGTGAAAGCACAGTCGTAACAAAGCATTAGGGGATGCTGCTTTTGAGTTAGCGGGACCCTTTTCCCTATGGTATGCATACATTGAATTGATGTGTATTATGAACGTGATTTAAAAGAACATAACCTATTACTATAAATAAATAAAATACATTTTTATGTATTTTATTTAATTTTTCAAGATTAAGGAAATGTTATGGATCTATTAATAAGTATTAAAAAAGAAAACTAATATTAAGTAATTTCGAGTAGAAAGAAAAAAAAAGTATTTATTTTACGAGTCAGTGAATATATATTTATCGCAACGACAACGTCTTGATAATTAGTTTACCTTGTGGTCCTCAGTGGCTTACTGAGTAGAACAGTGGATTCGTAATTTCGAGGGTCCGAGTTCGAATCCCGTTATCGGCCAATTCATACAAGCACTACTGTACATTACATGTGCTTTGATCACAAACACACTGAAACGACCTCCGTCGCTAATTAGCATCGCAATGATGACTGAAATACAGCGACGTTAAATAAATTTAAAAAAATAGATCTTCCTGATAAAACGTCAACAAACAGTCAATTCGCTCAAAATACATAAAAACAAAAAAATTCAATGTTTATAAACTGTATTGAATTAAAACTAAAAAATATTATGTATAGAATTGACTCGACGTAGATGACAAATCAACCATCAAAACGTCGAACAATTTAGAATAATTTTTTTAATATCTATTTAAAATTTTAAATAAATATCTTTGCTGAAAAAATTGTTATATTATAAAAAATCACAAGTGAAAAATCAATAATCAATTTGCATAATAGCATACTTTGAATTCAAGACTCGAAATGAAAATAAGCAAAAATAAGGGCTATGGCCTGTATCACGTACACATTACAACAGAACTTACGTTTTTAAAAGACAGAAAAAGTAATGTCTATATCTGTCTTATTTATATCATATAATTATATTTTTAATTATTCATGTAAAATTACTGTATTGAGAAATAAATTATATCATTCAGAAATACGAAAAAAAATAAATCTCAAAAGCAGTTTATAAAATAATTTGAATCATTTTATTTAAGTTTCTTATCAATCGAGAATTCTGCTTTCGCTCTTTTACTTGAAATATTTTATGTGCAGAATGCTGAATTGTGAATCAAATCTTTTTCTTGAAATGACAATGAAAACTAAAATTTTTATAAAATTGTATCAAATGAATTTTTTTAATTCTTTTTATTAAAAATAGTTATTTGTTCAAAATTAGACATTTTATTCGGTCATTAAATATTCTTCTGCAGGTTCTATAAAAATGTAAACATGAAATGTGTTCTATGTCAATCCAAATAAAAAACGTGAATGAAATTTTTAATTAATTAAATGAGCACTATATAACGCGCGCTTTTAGTTCTATAAAATTCAGTGAACATTTACAAGTCGTACAAAATGAAGAAAATTACTCAACTAGCAAACTCGAAAAACTCAATCATCCCAGGTAAATAACATTTATTATTCTTTTGCAAAAGTTGTAAATTATTCGTTCTTTTTCATTTTTTTTATATTTAACAAAATATTTTGTGGTTTTGCAGTTATATTATTCATAACTATCTTGGCTACTTTTATTAATCAAAATGTAGCTGATGAAGAAGTACCTGCATTTTTCTTAAAAATCGCCAAAAATCTACCACGTCTTGGAAGAAGCGAACCGCACGACGATTACTATAATAAAAACGTAAAAATTAATTTTATTAATATTTTTAATTAAAAAAAATTTTTTATCAACTGCAATTTAATTTAAAACTTTTATTATATTCAAGTCAAATGTCAATGATGGCGAACCATGGTATAAAGACGCTAATAAAATAATCGAAATTTCTAAAAGAAAAATTGGATATTCTCCAGGTATAAAGCTTAAAATTTTGCACCACCGATGTAATAAAAATTTCAATTAAAATCTTTGTTGAAACATAAAATTAAAAGCATAATTAACTTGCCGCTCGGGGCACTACCGCGCCCCTCGGTATTTAATGACATGAGAAAATCTTTTAAAATTAACGAACTATCATAATTTTATGATTTATCCATAATTTTTACAATATTGCATTGATGAAGCAATTTTTTAACATGTATACTATAAGTTATAAATATTATTAAACATTAATATTTTTTTTTTAATTTTTAACACACTAGAATCTGATACGAGAGCTTGGCAACACTTTCCACTGTCAATTGAAGGACCTCCAGAATTATGGAGAACCTTAGCCGGATACAGTTCTGATCCTCTTTACCGTGTATCAGATGAGTAAGTTTTATTTTTTGTTAAATACATAACGGTCGGTATAATTATTTATATATTAAACTTTTATTTTCAGTTTCAATAACGAATTATGGTCACGGGATAAGAGGACAAATATTCCGCAAGAATAATATTTCTAGATGAATTTAATTTTTGTGTATCTTAATAGAATGAAATTTATTTAATGTATGGTGATGGAAAAAATGAAAAAAAAGGAAAATAAAAAAAATTTTCAGAATCAATAATATCTGCATTGTTTTTATATTAATTGAACCTATAAAAATCCTTAAATATTAAATATAATTAATTTAATATTATACACGTTGCTTTTATCATAATAGCTTATTAGACATTTTTTTTAAATTTAGATATTTTATTCAAATTGTTATTTAATAATTTTGGAGCCTTTTATAAGAAATTAACAAAAATTAAAAATAAACCATAGATATGATTTATTGTTTTCTAATCTTACATCCATTTTTCATACTCAATTATGTACAGAGGGAAAAGATTAATTACGAAAAGAATTATAAATAACTAGCAGTTATGAAAAATTCACAGCTCTTGCGTATTATAATTAAGGTTACTAATTATTTAATTTTGAATACGTATTAATAATTAAAATTGCTTCAACAGTAAAAAGTATATATGTCTTAACAGTTAATAAATAAAAAAATAAGGATTTATTAAATATTATAATATATTTTTGAAATAAATATTAAAAATAAATTTAAATATATTAATTAAATGAAAATCTATGCATGCTTCAGTAGTGAAAGAGAGAAAAACTATACAGTTTCACTCTTTCTATTTTACTTATTGTTTGTGTACGTCTACATATAATTATGATGTGTGCGGATTTATGCATGACTTGATTTCTCGGCACAATTTTTTAAATGGTAGGCACACTTTAAGTGTAAAAAAGTATGATAGACTTAATAATTCAGAGACACACAGAGAAACATATTTACGTATTCAGAGCATTCTGATATTAAAAATTTGAAATAAAATATTAATTCTGATTTATCGATAGTTAATATATTTTTATCTAGGTATTCCTACTTTACCGACTGCTAAAATTTGAGCCAATTCTCACTTATCTACGCCAAGCAAAATAAGTCAATCAGAACGAAACAAAAACTTCCATATTCCATTGCTAGATGTCGTCACGCATTCTACAATCATAATGATTTTCTCATCTTCCTTGATAGCTCTGCTCGTTCTCGTCAAGAGCGCTCTCTCAGGCTCTCCGCGAAACAATAAATTGTTGTAATTACAATAATTCTGGTGTTTAAGGTACAAAACCCCCCTTTGTGTTTACGTCGTCGCCTCGTGGTCGACCGACAATTTTAATTCATTATATACATGTATAGCATGCAAACACCGTGATGAGGGTATTATATATATATAAAAGCTTTTGCTCTTCTTGAAGGAGAGAATGTTTTTGTTACTCTCCTGCCACGCTGACCCAAATACCGTAAGATGCAATCGAAGATAGTTTCGCGTTTGACCGAGCACGTTAACTTCTCTATCGAAGCGTTTCGCGATTCGAGTTTATATACACGAACATGCATGCAACTTGTCTTGTTCTTCTATTTTCTTATATACTTTTTTCTTAATTGTTATTTTTTTTTTTTACAATATGCGAAGGTTGGTCGTGTGTATATGAGCGCGCGGACTTTGCGGGTAATATTTTTTTTTTCTTTTTGTTTATTAAATAACGACGTTTATGAGGTAGAGTTGCCAAGAAGCAAAAAATCTTGTACATTTTTTCTTACGCAAGGATGTGTGCAATTAAAGTTTTTTTTTTCTTTACTGCGCTTATTCGGTGGTGTTGCGCAATAAAATGTGTTCTCTGCGACTTAACGGCTTTGGAATAACATGCGATGATTTATTTTAATTTTTTTTTATTTATCATTTTTCAATGACAATGTTATTTTGTTAAATTGCAATATATTTGTATAATTGAATAAGATTTTATAAATTTACTTTACTCGGTAAGTTACAATTCAAGCAGCACATCGAAAGCATTTCCAATCTTTAAAATTTAAGTAAAATAAAATATGTGATTATATCAACTGTAATTTAGTTCAATTATTAATTGTAAAAAGTAAAAATTATAACTATGGCAAATATATAATATATATTGTTAAAACATCGAATTTCATATCGACCTTAAAAACCTGAAAATTCGTAGTAATGTACCTTTTTTTTGCAACATCCAGTTAGAATGCGCTTTCTCTTAGTTTGAGAGACAAAAATTTTATAGAGCCACATAAAATTTGCCAATCGTCGAAACGTATTCCCAGTCGCATCTAAATTTCAAAGTATACACTCGTTTTGTTGTTTCTTTTTATTTTTTTTGCATATAGCGTAAGAGCAGCGTGCATATACAAAATAACATCGATTCCCCGAAAAATCGTTAAAGTAAAAAACGTTCAAAGACAATAAAAAAAGTCTCTCTCTCTCCTTTAGATATTTTTTTTTCTTCTTTATAATGATCATACAGAGAGAAAACGTAAGCGTAAGCGTAAAAGCCAGAGAGACAAAACAGAAGGAAAAATTTTTCCAAATGCTACCACAAGTCCTATAACCAGGATTTTTTATCTTTTATTGCCAATATTTGCGCGTATATACACTCGCGATTATATAATAAAAATAGAGTTTTCAGAGCATAGGGAGGCCAGTAAAATCCTGCCGACAATTACAGGTATATACGCTATGCTCTCTCTGGTGAAAAAGACACATAAGCCATTGCGCGCTCAACAGTCAGTGAGAGATATTTTAAAATGGTACTACTGAATTTTCAAAGCCTCACATATTCCTTTTGTATATATATACATGTATATATACATTGCAAATGTATGCTACTATTGGAATTTCATAGTTTTTAAATGGTTTCTAGGAACGTGTTACTTGCTAACTATTCATGGTATTGTACTAAATTTTTTTGGGACATTGTTAATTTAAAATTTAGATGGTACTTATGGTGAGAAAGGATAAAAAAATTTAGTGTTAGAGAAGAAAGCTAAGTCACTCTGTAGAGTGGATAATAAAAATTATTCTAATTTCAGTCGTACGATATCATTGCGGATTTCGAAAACTTTGCGGTTACTAAATATTATATATTATTGATTGAGTTCACATGATTTTTATAACATTTATAAAATTTTATAGACAAATATCTTAAATATTATTGAATAGACAAAATTCAAAATTGGTCCAATAATTTTTACCATAATGGTTATAATTTTTACAGTATTTCTCTGTAAATTTTCTGAGATTTCAACGATACAATCAGAAATATTGCTATAATTTTTATGCAGAATTTCATTGTAAATTTTCTAGAAAATTTTTTGTATTCATCAGTAAAAAATTTATATTTATTATAAATATTCTTAAAATATCTTTTTTTTTTTATTTTTAAATTCATGATGAAATTTTAGCAGTGCATAAAATATAAGACTAAAAATCTTTTCATTGCACTGCCCTCGAACAAATGGTGACTGCCCATACGTAAATTCATGCGGCAAAACAGAAAAATGTTTTTTTCTTTTTTTTTTTAAAAAAAGAGCGCTTAAATTCTTTTGTATTTTTTAGCACATACATATATAGTTGGAAGTATACACTATATACAAGGTAGCATATATAGAGTAACGATCGCCTCGTGTGTGCAACATGCAGCGTGTATATATATATAGCAGTGCACAGCACAGCAGCAGTAGCGGTGCGGTCGTTAAAATTTTCCAGGAACCATTCGGTCTGTCCCTTACTGCACTTCTCTCTCTCTCTCTTGTTCTCTTTTTTCTTTTTCTCTCTTATGTTATATAGCCAGGAGCTCGCCAATTATTATTCCTTTCACATGCGCGCTTGTGAGCGCGCGAGTTTTGTGTCCATGCTCATACCATGCATGTTAGATACAGAGAGAGAGAGAGAGAAAGAGAGCAAGCGCGTAATTTTGAAAATTCGCGGAAAAGTCCCTATACATGCATAAACATGCACGTACGTGTGTCTTTTCTATGTGTATGTGTCATAAAAGAAACCTAAGCGCTTTCCGCGCTAGCGTTATAGAGAGAGACTCTTTTAGCTACGTAGCAATTTTACGAAAACCACACGTAACGCCTCTATATGTATACGTCTCTCTTACTATTATTTTTTTTTTTTTTTCTTGTTTTTCTTTTTTTTTTCATTCTCTTCTCTCTTTCTCACTCGCAGCGGAGGCGTTTCACGAACGCGCGAGCCTACGTTACGTAATGGATCGACACAGCGAACTTTATGGATTTTTCTATTTTTCTACGTTAGCTCACACGATATCTCTCCTCTTTTTTACTTTTATATATATATATGGACGAATGCGTTCCAAGTCACCGAGAGCAAGTTTTTTTTCTTCCATGTGACGCGTATATATACTTTCGCACGTTGTAATTAAGAGAACTAGAAAAGAAAAAAAAAAATGACAAAAAGAGTACGATTGGTATGGAGGTACTCCTTCACAGAAATGAGATACAAGTTAAGATCTAGGAAACGACGGAAAAAAAGTAGTTTTTGTATAAATTTTTTCACTCGTTTGCGCCGATAAAAAAAGGAGATTGAATCTAAAAAAAGGAATAAAAAAAAACTCGAATGGTATAGTATAACCAGACATGAATTTCAAAAGATCTAATTGTTTCTTGAAATGATAAAAATGAAAAAAATTAATAATTCTCTAAATAATTTTGAAAATTGCTTATTAGTTCGCGTATCAGAATAAAAGATTAAAAGATACTAAAATTAGTTTTACAGTTACCCGTACGTTTTTCTTTTTAAGTTTAAAGTTAAAAAAAAAAAAATTATTTTTCGATCATGTCGATAATTTTCTCTAAAAGCGCTCGGTTTTAAAATTTGACACACATAATATTGGAAAACCTTTTACTATATACGATTTACCGATAGCAGGCTAAAAAAGTCCTGTACGAATTTTATTTTATTTTTTTTTTCAGCAACCTTATTACGGTGCAGCAAAATGGAAAATTTCTTTAAAATTATACCTCGCGTCCTTCATGCACACCACGTGTATATGTTTTCGTATAACCGTTCACATATTTCGCGCGAGAGAGATGTTTTTGATATGCGCGAATTCGCTGATTACCATCGATGACAGGACTTTGTTAACTTTTAAGCTATTTTTTTTTAGAGCTAAAGTATTTTAGCGAAAAAGTATTTTTTTTACTTGCTTTCAGAGAAAAAAAATAAAATAAATTAGGGATAAGGTCAAAATGTAATAATTTTCTAATAAGATATAGTTTTTCATAGTGCTATAATGGGTTTGGTGTATAACATCAGGTACATAAGATAAGTTACTAAATCACATAGTGATTATCGGGCATACTTAATTTTGGATAAAAATTACAATCAATTTAGAAAAAATTACTATATCTATAATAGACATTCTAGATTGTTTATTAATTTTTGACGCATTAGATAGTAATAATTTCTATACAAAGTCAATCATTAGCAATTTTTCCTATAGAATTTTTTCCCGTGTAAACAATGAGAATAAAATTTTTAGCTACATTAGTGTAGATATATCATAGTCCATTAAAATATTTGATAAATAATAAAGCACGATAAAATATTAAAAGTAATTTTTAATTGATAGATCACAATTTCACGAACGTTTTTCTTTTCAGTTAAAAAATTGAAACCACGGTAATTTACGTTAAAAGCTTAAGACTCGTAGTAAAACCGAGACTCTCAAAAAAAGCGAATTCATTTAAGAAGCTGTAAAATTTATTAGAAGGCAGAACCAAACTAATGCGAAAGTGCAGTAAAATAGCGAACCGGATCCAAGTCTATGGTTATTCTTACAATTATGCTAATCTTATTCAAGTTGGATATTTTCATAAATGTCCTTATAAAAGAAACAGCAAGTACATATTTTTATTTCCAGTCTTCTTTCTATTAAAAAAAAAAGTTTTATTATTTTATTGCAATAGCTTAAAATCGTTAATTTATTATTAAAAATTCTCAATTTACGAGCATCGGCACAGATATTCCATGGAAAGAAAAAATATTAAAAAAAAAAAAAAGAACTATGCAATATCCAAGGACAAAAAAAAAGCTGCATATAAAAGAAAAGCCAGCGGAAGTGTCGAAGCCATCGATGCATCGAATCGACGGCTGGTACCTCCTCCTCCTACTATATACAAAACTACGTTATACACAGAGAAATCATCAGCGCTACAACACAGGTTCACTTTAATAACCCTGATTTGTCGTTTTATCCGGACGCTCAAAAGCGGATGAGGGAGGTGTATACGTTATATATTGCATATGTACATACGTGTGTACATACATGTGCATACATGTATGCATACGCATATATGCATACATCTGTATATAGTTAGTAAGTTAGAGAGCAAAGTGAGGTCGAAATACTGTGAGTTTAGGTTATAGATGTAACGAGCGTGCATAATCACGTAATGTGGTTTTTATCATCATGCCAATTGCGTAAATATTTTAAGCAATTTGTGGCATGCGATGATCACTGAATTATAATACACGTACCCCCAAACCCTCGCCAACTTTGTTTTCTCGCGCGCGCTTATACATTTTCAACTGAAATTCTCTCTTTTTTTCTCTTCTTTTTTTTTTTGTTGTTTTGCTATGGCTTTGTGTATCATGTAATGACATCCAAGTTAAGTATACATACAATATGATCACCGAGCACCGTCGACCGTTTAATTCAAGCGCACGCGATAAGAGCAACGATGATATACACACGCATAAACACAAATGCGAATAGAACTGATTTAAAGGCTCGCTATTTATGGAGCATCAAACGTATAAAGGAAAAAAAAGCCCTTTTTAAACTCTTTTTTTATTAACTTGTTTAACAGCAAGAATTTTATCAGGAATGAAAATCGTGTGCGCTGTGTTTAAACGGCGGCGTGTGGTACGTAAGTGCTTTTTAATTGTGAATGACTTTAATTGAGAGCTTTGGCAAATCTTATGATCTGTCGGGGCTAATTAATTGTCGCAATTTGTTTTATTGACACGACTGTTTAATGCTCGTGATAAACTTTTCCGTAATTAATAACGAGACGCGGAAAATGCACGTTAGATTTGTTTCAATCTATAAACATAATTAAGTTCGATTTTAATTATGATAATCATTTAACAAATTTGCATGGGTTACTACTTTGTACGCATAGGAATATCATAAGTTTTAAATTACCGGTTATGTTTATAATTTAATCAGCCTCAAAGTGATAACATACAGAATGACAACTATTTGTTACCTTTAACAACTACTCTTTAATTATAAGCGCACTTAATTAAGAAATTAAACTTACAGCTACAATTAAATGTAGTTTTCTTATTATTTCTCGATTTTTTTTTATTCAACATAATGTCTAATCTAAATTCAAGCTTCTGATGACTGCGCGCTATATAATAACATTTAATTTTTTTTTTTTTATTTAACGGTTATTATAGTAATAAGTTGTAATTAAAGAGCGCGCAATAATTTCATACTATAACTGTATAAAGGAGCAGCAGTCATTCTGTGATACAATTAAAATTAAGAAAGCAATTTTTTTATTCTTTTCTTTTTTATAACGATTTTAATTCCTGACAAATCGATTGATTAATTTGAATACAATAAAAATTACCTGAAAGAAGAAAAAAAAGAAGAATAACAATTGCTGCGAGGTAATTATGTAAAAAATAACAAGTGTACCTTTAATCAGGTCATAAAAATTAATCGTGAGAATTAATTTATTATTCAACATTAGTAAGACTAGGTATTTCTTTTAATTAGACATTAAATTGAGTGTTTATGGTAAACAATCGTTCCAACATTTATCCACATTTTATTTTAATTTTCTAAAATTTTTCTTTTCCTGCATTTTATTTTATTTGCATATTACTGCTGTTGCTTTGAATTTAAAATTAAACATTTCAGTTTGCCTGCTTAACGGTTAATATGCTTATGTTTGTATTCTATGAACGTCAATATTCTTTAGATTTTATTAAATTATTGTTGTTTCATTCATGTATTCACCCTTATTCGCAATATTAAATTTATATAGAAGCAAATTAAATATAATGTTAATTAAAATTATTAAATTAACTTGCGGCTTTATCATATGTTTGTATCAGGTTTTACCTATTAAAGTTCTATTTTTAAGATATTCTCTGCTTTTTATTATGTTACAATTTCAAGATTACGACTATTATAAATAATTTAATTTAAAAAAAATCTGTTTATGTTGTAACGCGTCAATATTGATAAACGGAGAATTATTTTTTCGTACGTATAAAATTTATGCATTTTTCATCTCAAATAAATGAGAAAATATTCACTCAACTAAGAAAATCATCAATTTAAGTAGATTCAATTTCATAAACTTAAGTTCTCATTGTTATTATCAGCTCGTCCATTTGTTTATTGCGTATGAATCAACGCTAACATAACACTAATTTATTAATGAAAAAAATTTTTTTAAATAATAATTTTTATCATCTCAATTGTTAAAAAAAAAAAAAAAATCAGTTCCACATGAATAGCACTCTGGACAATCAATTGATACCGTGTCTCAAGCACTATGATAAAAGACAAAACGCATAACCGTAACCACAGTACCTTTAACCTGAATCACACGGTTAGATAGCTCTTTATCTCTAATAATCCACTATACACACTCTAACTCCGTACATCTTACACATATACTTTTCTCTTTCTTTTCCTTCACCAAAGCTCCTCCTTTCCTCAATGAGAGGCCGAAAATTAAAGAAGAAAAAAAAGTAGTCCGTAGTCATCTCTACATTAAGAATTAACGGGGCGCACAGGACACAAAAGAGCGAGAGATAGTAGGGAGGGGAAGAGTTAAAAAGACGAAGAAGAAGACCGGAAAGGAGTTGAAAAAAATTGAGAGACGTATGTCAGTAGTAGTGGCGCCTTTATAATGTTCCCATGTATTCCTCTTCGTGTCGTTACCGCCTTCTCTCTTTCTCTTACTGTATATATACCTATGCACAGGTACATTTAGGTAGGCGGATCAATTAGACAAGCAAAGCATAAATGCACGAGTTTTTTCTTTTATTTTTTTTCATCTTTTGGACACGACGTACTCTCACGTGGCATCGTTTCAAAAGTCGAAAAAAGATATACTGGACAGTACATATATACGTGTGTTCTAAAGTTTTTCCCGCGTACTCATTTTTTTCGAACGCTTCATTCATAGATTTCGTTTCGTTCGTTCATTCATTAATTTTTCTGTATAGTATGGTAGTAGCCTGATCGTTAAGAAGATTTTTTCGAGCTTCTTTTTTTTTTCTCTCGGTTTTTTTTACCATTAGGTTATGGAAATTTTTTTCGGAAGCTACGCGCGCAGAGAACAAACGTATATATCAATTCGTGATTTATAGTTCGGCTTTTGGTGAAAGGAATACTGAATAACGGTTTTTGATTTATCGAAGCATATGAATTTTTAAAAAATAGTTTGCGAATAATATTATTTTTTTTTTTGTATTTTTTTTATAGGTTCTCATGTTTATATTATTCTTAGAATTAAATAAGCGAAAATTAAAATTTGAGAATTAGAAATCATTTGTACGTTAATATTAACATTGATATTTTAATATTTTATTAAATCTTTTTATAATTGGCATTGTTTTACGATTTTTGCTAATAAAAAATGTGAACCCTATTTATACAAATCTCATTTTAAAAAACTAGGAATTTCAGTATGCCATCATTCTTTTTTTATTAATTAGATTAAATAATAAACTTTATTTACAATTAAAGAAAAATAAAATTCGGTTTACAAAGTAAAATCTTAACTTTAGATAAATTATAGATGAAATATAGATTTTAAAACTCAAATTTAATCGCTTAAATCGCCTTTAACTAATTCAGAATTGTATTTTCAATACCTAATCATGATTCGTACCGAAAAAAAAATTTTTTCTAATCTATATATCGTACAAAAACAAAATAATAACTCGATTTGTTTAAAATCTTTTATTACGGTGATTAATTTCGTATACTATTTTACGTTACTTTCTTCATAAATTTCGCTATTTATGCGCATTTTTTTAAAAGTAAGAATAATGAAGAATTAAAAAAATTTCAAACCAACATTGATTCATAGTTATATAAAATTAAATATAATAATATCAACGATTTCATCACTTGACTCCATTTTTTTTTGTTCATTAACTCTAGTATACGATCCATTTTTTTTCATATCTCAACCAAGTATCATCTTAATCCAATTCCGTTACATAGCAAGTCTCGATACGCACACAAGAACCATCATTGATGTTCAAAGAGGTAATGGAGACATCGTGTACATGTATTCCGATCGAGCGTTGAATCGATCGATGACGAAATCATTCATTGCGGCCATCAACTTCCATTTGCCTTTTGTAAAACGAAGCGTGTGAAAAGACGCGCGTGTGTATACGAGGTGCAAGAATAGGCGGCAGTAGACCAAAGACAGAAAAAAAAAGTAAAAAAAAATATATATATATATAAAGAAGAAAAGAAACATGCGTATATAACGCATATTCACACACGTCTATACATACGCACAGCTTAAAAGAAAAGAAAAATAAAAAGTTAAGTCGGGAGGCGCTTTGTCATGCCGGGTAATGATGGCGGCGGCAAACGTCTTATAACGCGACGCCCTAAGAAAGCGTCATCCTCTCCTTTTTTTCCTTTTATTTTCTTGTTCTTTTTACACATCCTGGATGTTAATACGAACAAAAAAATTTAAAAAAAAAATGAAAAAGAAAGAAATAAAAAATATAAATAAAGAAGAGAAGCATACGCTACTGGCTTCTCTTCCTTTTTGCAACTCTTTTGCTTCTCTTGCGCGTCTACCATTAGAGATAACTTTAAGAAAAAAATTAAAAAAAAAAAAAATTAAAAAAAAAAGAGAAAATGAAAGAGTCGCCTGAGGTTAAAACATCCAGTCTTCGGTATCTTCTCTCTCTCTATGCTCTTGATAAAATCGCACACACAGCACCAGACAATCAATCGTTTTACGGAAAACGCAAATAAGCCCCGACACATTTGCGTGACTAGCTATATAAAAGCCTGATTTCTTGCATACATTAACAAAATAAAAAGAAAGAAGAAGAAGCGATTCTTCTTCTTTTTTTCTTTCATTTTAATGTACGGCTGGCTCGAGCAAAGAAAAATAGTTAGATATGCGAAAAAAAAGGAGAGGGAATGATGATGGTATATGTATAGTTTTTTTTTTTTTGGTGCTTTTGTTGGAAAGATGATGGACTGACGGGTGCCGTGTATGTTGAAATAGACGAGTTTGTTAGTTTTTATTAAAAATATCAGATGTATCATTATTTAGTAGTTGAATCTTGATGCACTTTTTACATGTTTGTAGCTTTGAATTAGGTACTTTGGAAGTTTTATGCTAGAAACAACTTATTTTTCAAAATTTATTATAAGTGACATTTTCTCAAAGTTTATTTTTTATTTTTTCATCAATTTTAGTCTGATTTTCATTTTTTGTTGAAACTTCGGTAAGGAGATTTGAAAATATTTTATACTTTTCTAAAAATTTTTTATATTATTAAAATATAATAATTGGAGTTTTTTTAAGCGAATGGTAAGTAAAATTATACCAATTTATTATTTCATAATTGATAAAAAATTATAATCGTAGCATTAATTATTAATAATTTAAAATACCAATTTGTCACACTAAAATTATTATACTTATAAAAATCTTTCTAAAATGTTTTTCTTCACTACATAACTTTAAATACTTTAAAAATTGATTTGACTCTAAATTAATAAACTTCGTTACATAATAAATCACGCGCCTTAACATAAAATAGATGTTCTTTTAATACCTCGTTTACAACTTACATTCATTAACCGACAAACAATATTGTATTTCCACTTTACTAAATGAATGATAAACACGACGGGTGGTCAGTCTAGAAACGAGAAAAAGAAGAAAACGAGCTAACTAATTTACATTAAAAAGAGCTCGCGCGAATCGTATAGGTTTACGTACACGTATCATCAGTATCTCACCCATTAACACCTAAACCTCGTGTTTATGGTTAATCAAGATTGTACTAAAAGAAAAAAAAATAACCGATTTTCAAATTTCTACAACTCACGAAAAGTCCTCGTTCATTAATACAATGGTATATAATGTGAAAGAAAAAAATCTGGAAAATACATGGGAGAGAAAAGAAAATAATCAATGGTGTTTGTATATATGTTGATACGGCGGTAGGTATTATATATACGCACATTTGGCCTGACGTTAAAAGGCATAATCTTTGGATTTACGCTCGACCCAAATCAATAAAACCAGACATTAACGAGGCCATCGAATTACTTTTCAGTGCTGCGTGGCGAAAGAAACGATCTTTCTTTCTCTTCTTTTCAGGTGTGTGTGCTGATTTTTTTTCTTTCTTTTTCATTATTTTTTTTTTTTCATTTTGAGAAGAAAGAAGTCCTTCCGAGGTTCATTTCTGAGCGAAAAAATGAAAGAGAACGAGGCAGAAAAGATATCGGCGCTTTGTTGTTTTATTGGTAATACTTAACACTGTATGTGTTTATGTTCATTGTTAGTGGAAGAATATAAAGTAGCGGCGTTGACGAGTGCTTCTTGGCAAAACGTATAATAATGTGTCTAAAAGCAGCAAGAATAAATGTGAAAAGTTTAAATTGTTTTAATATGTTTGCAAAAATTTTAACCTTGCAACAAATAATTTTTTTGAAAAACCTCTATTACAAGTGCCAATTATAATCGTTATAGATATTTATGGTTTTGTTATATCAATTAGTTACCAAAATTAAAAATTATAAATCCATTGCAAATACTGATTTTGATTTGAATAACCAAAAAATTTAAAAATAAATTCTATTACATACTAATTCGTACTATTATAATTTTAATAAAAAATATTAGTTACTTTAGATGACAACAAAATCTATGGACAACTAATTTTTTTTTTTTTTGTCAAACCGAAGAAAAAGCGTTAAACGATCCTCTGGACTGTGAAAGGTCAAGATTACAATAGCGGAAATGTATAGTGCACAAAAGGGGTGAAATCTATACCATTGTAAATCATTAAGCTTGCTCCATTAAGTATTTAAAACGAAAGTAAAGCGGTGCACGGCCGGCGCGAGCCGAGGCCAAATAGATGCCAATAGGCGTTAAATGAAATTAGTTTTGAGTTTGGTTAACTTGGACAGGTCGTTTAAAGCTGATCCTTTTTTTTCTTCTCTCGTATATATATATAAGGAGGGGGTTATAAATTATTCTTCGGTGACTTGCGAGAAATAAGAAAGAGAGAGAGAGAGAGAGAAAACGATCGGCTCAACAAGAGATAAGTATCGAGTGTGCAACATTAAGCACACTTTCACAGTTTCGATACACCGTTTTAAATGCTTCTCTTCTTCTCTCCTCTTATTTTTTTGCGTCATTTTTAACACTTTATTAATAAGAATGAATTTGTCTTCATTTTAAGTAAACTTCGGCTCTTTTTTTTCTTGTATATTAATTTTAATGACTTAAAAATGCAATAAAGAATAAGAAAATGGCAGAAGTTATGGGCGGAAGTCATAAAAATTAGAATAATAACGTGTAATTTTGTTATTTATTGTAAGATGCTTAAGAATCTCGATATTCCGAGTAAAATTTACTTCAAAATCTCGCATTACTCTGTAATCAAATTTAATTAATTTGAAATTTCGAACATTTTTATTAATATGTATATTTTATATTAAAAATGTGATTAATTTCAATAAAATGAATGAAATATACATTCCATGCATTGAAAAAAATATTCTTACAAATTCTTAAAAATGATTTCAGAAAAATTATTATATTAATATATCACCAAATAAATATAATTAATTTATCACAGTAAAAATAAATTTATAAAAAATTAAATTTCAATAGATCCAATATAAAACAAAGAATCTACCCAAAAATCATATACATAACATTGCACATTAAAGACTCAATTTAACGCCCTTACAAACGATTTTTACCTAACGCATACCAACGCGCGCCTCGCTCATAATTCACTGCAGGCGGTGACAGACTAAGAGAGGAACGCTCTAACGAAGAGAATAAAGAGCAAGGTATTAAGGGTACGGCGCCTGGCGCCCAACGGGGATATAAGGGGTTACAAATTTTCGAAAAAAGGTTTAAACGTTAAATGTATATATGCATCGATATTTAAAGCGTGAAAATGGGATGACCCTGATCTTCGTTATCTCGACTCTGAGCTAAAGAAATATTTTACAAACTTTGGTATGGATCTGATTTAGTGCCAGCTGCAAGATTTGTAAGTGTCAACAAACTTAGTTTATAAATTTTTAAACGGACTAGAATTTTTCAGACATTCTTTAACTTTTAGATCTTTTTATGTAGTTTTATTTCAAACGAATGATGATTATTTTTGGTTTTTAAATATATAATTACTTATTATTATTCCGGACATAAATTAAGCAATATGTGTTCTTCCAATTTTTATTAATATTTTTTTTTTTTAATAAAAGACTCTCGTAGGTTGTTTGTCTTATTAATCAATGCTCATAATTATATTTTATAATCCCTATTGTTCGAGCTCTATTTGTACTACAATTTTCACACAATCCTTAATCCGAGCCATAAATCTTGCGAGCGTTATAAAAAAAGGGCACGAATTATGTAATATATCACGACATCATAATGAGCTTTCTCAACTTAATTATGTCTTCAAATTTCATCTTCATCGTTCCCTTTTTTTTTCCTTTCTTTCTTTCTATAACCGACAAAAAATCAATATTCCATAAAAATTTTTTAAATATTACCCCATAATATACAATAATCTCCTCGCGCCTTGTATTTTTCTTAAAAAAAAAAAAAAAACTATCGAATAATTTCTCTCTCTCTCTACCCGAATGGGATGATGTTTTTATTCGTGGAACGAATATAGAGGCTTGCGCTCGCGCGCGTTACGATTTCAAAATGAGGTAAAAAAAAAAAAAAGAAATAGAATATAGAAGGAAAGAAGAAAGGGGTCGGAAAGATGTTCGAACTTGGATTTATATTGCTAGAGCGTAGAGATCTCTTCGAGAGGTCGGAAGTAATTATAAAGCTCGAAGAGAGAGAGAGAAGGAGACTCTCTTTAAATATTCTCTACCGCCAAGAAATAAGGAGAGAGAAGGAAAACGGCTTTACTCTTTGTTTTTGGTATATCTGCCGCAGCTCGGCCTAGCAAACGAGACTACAAAGATCCATACCGCTGCTCATCCTCTTTCTCCTATTTTATAACCTTTTCCTCATATATATGTATTCTCTTCTCTCTTCTTTTTTTTTCTGAACTCCTATAAAGTTCCTCGACTCGTTTTAGCGAAAAAAAAATTAAACTTATATACGCGTACGCATTTAATTTTTACATAAAAAAAAGCACATTTGCGCGCATTTTATTGGGTGCTAAAGCCATTGGGAACACCGCCTTTGAATTGGAAGTAAACAACTAAGCTTCTTTTTTTTCTTCTCTCCTCTAATCTTTACTCGTAGAAGCTCGTTAGTGTCCAAGTTACACGAGAGCTCATTCGAGCTAGTTTATTGAATAGCTTTTAGGTTCATTTACAAGTTTTTTTTTCATCCGTGTTTTCAAAGGTTTCAAATGAACATTAAAGGCGAAGAGTATTTGAGGAAACATGCTTTATAATATTGAGGGCTCACGCCCTGGACACGCGACAATAATGACTTTTTTAATTTTGAAATTAACGTTAGGGTGTTGGATATTGCTGATTTTTAAATGAATTGTTATTTATTTTATTACCTGCACCATTCGATCTCTCAAAATTTTTCCTATACGATGAAAAAATAAAAATGCTAAGTATTATAACTTCTAAAAATAATAGACTTTAGAAAATTTTGGATGAAAATACTCGAATGACAAAGTTTTAAGAATTAGCTCATTGTGTTTCTATCAATTGTTTCATGGCAACTTTTCATATAGATTTTTTTCGTATTCAAGAGGAATTGTATATCATTATACAGTTCACACTATTAAGAACGTAAAACCAGGGTTAGTTAAAGCGAGCAATTATGCTCATCAATAATAATTATAACTAATTTTACGGTCAATGATTTCTGATTCTTACTGAACAAGACCTAAGAATGTAAACAGAATCATGAAAATTAGCTTCTGAAACTGGTATTCTTATTTTTTTAAATCTCAAGTACAAGTTAATTGCTGAATTTAAAGTACAATACCTACAATGTTATGATTGCTGGGTTGATTAATATGAGATTAAAAAAAGTAAAAACGGTTATTTAGTCTAAAAATGTTATTTTCAAGGCCTTATCATTTAAACGATTAATTTTTAAAATTTTATGTATGTGATCTTGTGTAAAAATGTCTATTATTAAATGAAATCTTGAATTTTGATAATTGCTCATAATCGATGTCACGCAACTTTTAGTTTTCAATATATACTTCAGTTCTGCGGAGACTGAGCAGAGAAATTATGTGCCTGAAACTTCATTCTACTGGCGAAACACGAAGATTAAGGAGTAGACCTTGCCAAAAATTGAAGTCAAAAGGATGCCCACGAAGTACTAGGAAAAAATCTTTAATGAAGGAATAAAAGAGGAAGAAGCAGTAAAAAGTAAAAAAAAAAAAAAAAAGAAAACAAAAGTGAATCGTAAAACTTCTTTCTGATTAAGTATTTAACGAGTTCAAATTTTTAAGCTTACTATACTTGTTTATTTTGACTGTATGGTAGATTGTAATTGCTCTGAATTCAAGTACATTTTGGAAAAAGAAAGTATCATAACGGATCCATTGATCGATATTTGTCTTTCTTTAAATCAATCAAATCATTAAATATAGGATTTATTATTAATCCTTTTGAAAGGCAATAGTGAAAAAGTACTTAAATTTAATTTTATAGCCATAAAAAAATACATTTTTAATCTTTTATTACCTTTTTCTCTTCGTTTTCGTGTAAGAAACTGGTCTCAAAAAGTAACTTTGTCGGCGTTTACTATTCCTTCTTCCTGGTAAAAATCCAAAGAGAACAAGAGCTAGAGATGAAGAGAGAGAGAGAGAGAAGAGATTTAGCGTCGAAACAGATGAAATTAGTAGTAGAAAACTTAGCCTTAGAAGATGTAGGATGAGTGATTAGTGCGGACTGAAAACGAAACGCCCATAAATCTGGCAATCGATAGCCCTTCGATATACTTTTGATGACCTTCGATGAGAAATTATTGGGCTGTAATCATCCAAAAAAAAAAAAATAGGTTTTATTTTTTTCTTATTTCCAAACTAATTTGGCGAAACAACTTTTGCCTTTTGTCTATTTCTCATTTTACAAAAATTCATACGTACACTTAATACATGCTACCTACAATGAGTATCCATAAATCAAAAAAATTTTATTTATACGTGATCTTAATGGAATATTTAACGAAATTAAGTTATTATTCAAATTTTTCGCTCAACTTTATGTAACGTACTCCGTGTTGTTTATACTGGATTCAATTTTGGCCTCGTGATATGTAAAATAATTTAGCATGAATAATGAATGAAATTATTTTTACGAGAGTTAAAACGAAAAATTATTATAAACAAATTATTATAAGTACAACTTTATCAATCTTGGCATCTTCAAAAGTACCGTAAAAATTGCTTCAGCCAGACTATATAAAAATTAATATAAAGAAATTCATGACACATAAAAAAAA
This sequence comes from Anastatus disparis, assembly GCA_017163975.1. Taxonomy (NCBI): domain Eukaryota; kingdom Metazoa; phylum Arthropoda; class Insecta; order Hymenoptera; family Eupelmidae; genus Anastatus; species Anastatus disparis. The sequence goes on from JAFFSR010000003.1 coordinate 3,046,441, forward strand.
TTTTTTGAAACAATTTCTCAACACAAAAAACTTTTATTATCGATAAAAAAGCAAGTTTTTTGCCAGTAGATTCGTAATGAGATCAAAAAGAAAAAAGAAGACACAAAACTTTCTCAAAGCAGCAAATTATTGTCCTTAACATATTGATATTTCTCTACTTATCTACCCTACACAAAACAAAAAGAAGTAGAAAAAAAATAAGAAACTTAAGTAATACCATCAACGTTGAATAGTAAATTTTTTTCTTCTAGCTTTCTTTACTTATACGTATGTATATTTACAGACATACCTGCAACTTGTACACTATCAACGACACTATACGAATTGCTTACAGTTGTTATATTACACTAGCTATACACACCATCAGATCGCGTGTGTGTTACTCACCTTCTCTCCCTCCGCCCCACTCTAATTTTTTTCTAAAGATATGTATAAGAAAAAGATATATAAGACGAAAAGCCAGACAGACAAGGTTCATAAGGCATTTTCCTTTTTTTTCTTCTTTTTATACTTCTTCTTTTTCTTTTTTTTTCTCTTTCTCTCTCTCTCTTGCCATTGCGTGATTTCGTCGACTATAATAAGTGCGTTTATGCTTTACATGGGGAGAGAAATAAAGATAAGTTGTTAGTGCATAAAATAAAAACGTAGATAGTTTTTGGAATACTTCTATGTATACATGTTGAATTTATTTTTAATAAAATGTTATATGTTTATTAATATATTTATGATTGTTTATATCCAATTTTGAGCTTTATTTGTTCACTATAATGTTTGTTTATAACATTAAATGTACAGAAAATATATTGTGAAATCTCAATGATATTCATAAGCTTATGAATATTGAATTAAAAATAATTTTTCGATTAAACTATCATCCATAACGTCTCATTTCTCAAGGTGCATACATACATGTATATACTTTCAACAATAATAAAATATGTAGATCTCTCTTTTATTGTTTTTCTCCTTTTTTCGCTTCGCTATATATATATATATATTCTTGCGTTCTTTTTTTCTTCTTCTTCTCTTTCTCGCTTCTTCGTACATCTACACACTGTGTATATGTATATATGTAAGGGCTATTCTGAAATCCGGGACACGCGAGCCTCGCGGGAAATTCCTCTCTCTAGCTTTCAGCCGCCCTTTCTGCGTTGCTTGCTCCTCTCTTTCTTTCTCTCTTTCAACGTGTATAAACGAAAAAGGGGAAAGAAAGAACAAGCATGCAGTAGTGGCTTGCCCGCAAGGCAAGGGAAGAACTTATTTTTATTTTTCTCTTCCATCTCTTTCGCTCTTGCATTCCCTCCTCTTTGAAAGTAAGAGAGAAAGAGAGAGAGTCGAAAAGTCAGAGAGGGTTTACTGCACGAAGATGCAGAGAAAAAGAGAAGAGTCACGAAGAGAGAGAGAGAGAGCTGCTGCAGCAACAACAACGTCCTTAGAAAGGATTTTAGGAAGAGAGTTCTTGGCAGTCTCAAAGTCGACACACATATATACGCACGACGACGGCAACGAGGTTTATACGAGCTGCCCCAGGGGCTTCTTGTAAAAGGAGTGAAAGAATATAAAACGAGAAAGAGAGACTTTTTTTATTTTCTCGTTTCTTTTTTCTGTTTAAATTTGCACAATGTAAAATAAAATACTAAAGTATTATTGTTGATACAATGCTGAACAGTTTTTTTATTATGGTTCAATTGATTTATTTTTTTAAATCGAATACACTTTTAAAAATATCCTAAAAAATCAATTAAATTTGATGATATTAAATAAAATATAAAAAACTAATAAGTTTTATTTAATTAATGAATAAGAGAATATTTTATTGAATTCCCAATTAAAATTGTAATTTTCTCGAGTAGTTTCAGATATAAAAAATAAATTTGGATTTAATATTTCATTAATTAATTTAGAATTTTCAAAACAGCTGACATCTTAATACAATTTTAAAATTAAATCTGAATAAATTTAATAAAAGAAACATTAAAAATTTATGTAAAACACACACGATGTATTAATATTTAATCAAGAAATTTTAATAAGATGTATCAATATTAAATAAGAAAGTAGATATATGAGCAAGATTGGATATGTGTCAAAGCTGTGGGTTATTAAAGCCAAAGTAGAGTTCATTAAATATCCATAATCAAGTTATTAAAATAAACATAAAGTCACATAAACAAAGTTTTATCATTCCATCAAACAGTAAAATCGAGTAAAAAAGATACTTTATAAGTACTTATACAATCCCAGAAATGTTAACCCTATTCTATAAACCTACACGCATCCAACCTATAGTTCAGCAACTCTTGACCAAAGATTGTCCAAATTTAAGAATAAAGCTAAAAAGAGACAGGAATAAAAGAAGAGAAAAAAAAACTAAAGAAAAGGGATAATAGAAAAAGAGAAAGAAGCGCGTTTTAGGCAGTCTTTTTAGAGTTAGGAAAAGGTTTTAGACGCTGGCGCCGCTAGCCGGCAGCCTTCAAAGGGATCCCCCGTATTCCGTACGCCCATCTGTCTCCGCTCCGCCCCCACGGAGAGAGAGAAAGAGAGAGAGAGAAAAAAGGAGATAGAAAGACAGAAAGAGTCAAAGGCATAGAAAAGACTCACGCTATATTATGCGCGCACGCAATGGCCAGAAGAGATGTGCGTTTGAGAAAAGAATGGGACTGTTAAGAAAGACAGAGAGAGTTGTGTCGCGTTTTGTATTATAAGAATATATATATATATATATATATATATATACGTGTATATGCGTGGGAGTTACATGCGTATAGTATAGCTGTATAAGTGAGGGGCTAATTGGGTGGTAGGCTTAGGTGAAATTAATTTCAAGGGTGGGATGTTACGTACAATAGGGTGCTGATGTTACTTTGTAGAGAAAGGCTTTATTTAGAGGTGTAGACGATTTTATTATTAGTATTGCTAACTAAGTCTATTTTTGACTTCAATGCTATGAGAAGATCATTTTAATCAAATAAAATAATATTTTATCAGAATTTTGCTTCAATTGTGTATGCTTTAAATTAATTTTTAATTTTTCTTTTATTGAACTCATTCAGATTCAATTTTAAAATTGTAAGACTTAAAATTTTTTAAATTCAAAGTTTACAAAATGAAATAATTCATAAAAAATTTATTTTAATTGGCAGCTCAAATATTAAATGAAATAATAAATTTTTTATAACATTAGATAATTCTTTGCTACAATTATGTTGATTTAAATTTCATGATTTCAATCTTTTATAAAATTAAATGTCAAAAAAATGAACTTTTTTTTTTGACACGCAAAACAAAACTATTTTATATTCATCAATAAATCAATATTTCATCTAAAACCGCAAACGCAATCTTTACACACTTCATAAAGCTAGCAGCTTAAGCCATCAATGGTTCGTGTATAATTAATCGATTTTTAAGTGGTCAATTAAAAGCGTAAAATCACTTACGCGCACTGGGACTTCTGTACGTATAAAAAAAATGTTGTATTTTTTTGCAAAATCATCGATGCTACCGCGTGTGCTCTCGATATTCACGCACCGATTTTTCTTTAAAGGCTTTTTCTTTCTCCTTTTTTTTTCAATCTTACCGAGTCATCGCTTCTTCTCGCGCGTCCGCTTTACGCCTTACGACTCACTTAGGGCACGTTTAGTCGTTTGACTAATGAATGTTGAGAGAATGAAAGAGAGAAAGAAAGAGAGATAGAGAAAAGGTCGATGCTCGGAAACGGAAGATAAATGTGTATAAAGGTTCTGGCGCCGTAGTATATGGCACAAGGTGCATAATACACACTATGCACAGCCCATGACGAATATATCTTTTAGTTGCTATAATATATAGCGTGAGAAATAATCAAGACCAATATATACTGGACTGCGTATCACGAGAAATATTAACTTTTTTATCAGAACAGGTTACGGGATAAAAGATGATATTTTTCAATTTTTCTATTTTTTTTAGAAATATTGTTTATGGATTCTTATTTCAAAATATCAAAATCACTATAAAATTGGATATGGAAAATCTTAATCTAGTTTGAATTGACTTTAGTAATAAAATACTAAAATGACAAAACAGATTAAAAATAAATGGTATTTTATCAGTTATTTGAGCCTAATTAACAAACTGTTGACAAGTCAATCATATTTATAATAAACTAAACTCAAACAAATTCCCCTTAAAAATTTAACGATCTAATTAAGCCCAACAGTTATCGTTAATTATAATACTTTCCAGCTTAATAAACTCTGAATAGCAAAGCAAAACTTCTTTTCAAATCAAGTACAATCTTCTACAACCTCCTAGACACGCAATAAAACTTAAATTGTATATGTCCCTTTCGAGCTGATGGCACTGCTTAGCAAACAAGCCTATACATCGTTAAGTGCAATCAATTTCGCCGACATTATACTAATTTGGTCTCCTTGCGACTGTTAAACTCGCTAAAATATTCGCTCCTAATGATTGTGAAAAATCATATAGTCTGCAAAAGAATAAAAAAAAAGCAACTATGACAGTGTTAAAACATATATACAACTGACCTGTGACTTTTAAGCGGAGGATGATGATCATAGGACCGTATAGCCGCGACCTTATCTTTACCAACCTTTGTTAGACCTTTTTTTCTCTCCTTTCGTTAAATCCTTTCTTTTATATATATACACCTCAAACGTTGGGTTCGTTTTCTCTTATGCTCGAGTGGATCGTTCTTCTTTTTTTTTTCGTCGCGATCATCTGTTGGTTTTTTGGCGAGTTTGCTTTGCTTTAGGGCTTTGCTTTGTAATTTTTAGTGAGGTGTAAACTATTTCGAGATAAGATACTGATTTTGATGTTTCGCTTAACAAGATCAGATTTTAAGTTGCAATTGATATTAGAAGTGTAAGAAAAATGCTCTCGAATAATTGTATGATAATATTATTAAGTATTGAGATTTTCAAACTGGAATTTTTCAATTGTAAATTATTTATTTCAATACTTTTTATAAAATTAAAATTTATTATATTTATTTAAATATTATCGTTGAAGTATTTATTCATAATCTGAACAAAAATAAAAATTTCTTGTAAAAATGCGTAAAATTAAACTTAAATCAAACAACGTGTAAAACCTTTCTTTTCAACTATGGTGGCGTGCGCAATTCACGCATCGACAATAAAAGCCTTCCATCCTCGAACAATTCGGCAATAATCGGCAATACATCCACTATTATAAAAGTTGTTCGTGTTGAAAAAAGGTAAAAACAAGGAAGATTTTTTTTTATTGGATTCAGCGTGCAAGCTGGCTTGCCTTAAGGGCTTAAACTCGGTATTATAAGAAGAGTTTTGGTGTGCATACATATATCCGAAAAAAAACTCCTAGAAATCCCTTTGGGCGCCTGGAATAAAGAATATCTTAAAGCAAGAAAAGAAGGCATATATATAGGGGGCCAATTATATGACGACGAAAGAGAGAGAGAGAGAGAGAGGAGAGCGTGTCGGAGGCTGACTGTAAGGATTAAACTCTTCTTCTCTAGGGCTGTTATATTGAGTCCCTTTTATGCTCGTATGTGGAAACCAGAACGGTGCTCTTTTATGTTTTCTTCTTCTTTATTTTTTTTTTTCTGTTTTAGTTGATATGTTGTCTGTTTTCAGGTTTTATAAGTTGTTAGAAAGACTCGAATTTTAATCTCTTTGGTATTGTTACAGTGTTTGTTTGTTTATTTATGTATGCAATTGAGATTTATTATATCTGTTATTATTAGTCATTTATCTCGAATAAATTTTTTTAGATAGGTTCAAATGTTATATTTATGCATGTAATAAAAAATTTTAAAAATGCAAATGCAGTGTCAACAATTTTACTATATTCCACTAAAATTAACTTATAATTTGTATTTTTGAGAAAAATTTCTAGTGAAAGTTTTCCAAAAATTGCACACAATATTATTTAATTCAATTAACAATTCAAGCGTTGATGGTAAAGTATATTTTTTCTAAATAAATTAATATTTCTTGTTAAATTATATTGTGCACTACACACAAGATCCAACCCAACTTATAAATAAAGCAAAGAACCATAGAGCTCATTGTGCAAGGTCAGCAAAATTATAAGAATTTCGCTATTTCTTTTATTTTTCGTTCTTTCAGCAATAGAAAAATATATTAACAAACAATATGCGTATATAGATACACGTATGTATGTGTGCATGTACGCGTGCACGTGTATACACAGAATGTACTCATTAATAAACGAAACGCATATCATTACACATACGCATATTCTCTCTCCGTCTCTCTCTAAAAGTACAATTTTTTTTTTCTCGTTATATTTCCAAAGACCCTCGAAGAGTGCTTATATGTGTGTATACAATAGTAATGAGATATCCCGTATAGAGGAGATAGGGACTTTAGTAGAGGACAAACTATTCATACGCATGTATAACGTTGACGGTGTATAACGTCGACACGCGACGAGCCTATAATATGTTACTACACACGTCGGATATTGGCTTTCCTTTTTATTTCTTGTTGTCTTTTTTTTTTCGTGCAAGAATGAGAGAACGTAATTATTAATATTAATAGAAGACAAAAAAAAATTTGACGAAAGTAGTTAACATGGATATTTATTATAAGAGGATAAGATTATACTTTTTTTTTTTGTTCGGGTACTATACACGACAAAAAAAAAGAAACAAAAAGTTTCGGACTGCGGAAGTTGTTGATTTTGTAAGAGCTAAAATAAAATCAATTTTAGCTTAGAGTATATTATATATATGAAAGTTTGATTGATGGTCGACGGCGTTGACTTTCTTTTCCCATATGTATAATTTAGCTTGGTGATAGAATATTGTGTGCTCGTGCGGTAAGGTGTTTTGAAAAAGCCCCGTAAATTCATGAAAACAGTAAATTCAAGAATTTTCAAAAATTATGAATATCAATATACGTATAGCCGTATTTAAAAATCAAATATAAATGAAAAAAAAGTACACAAAACCTCTATAAATCGAACTGCTACTTTAAAGAAATCTTGAATAGAATACCTCCTCTAGTACCCAGCGTGCGTGGTAAATCGATTAAAAAGCGTAGATTGACCGTTTCTTCTTCACCTTTTCTCTCGTTTATTTTTTTTCTTCTTCTTCTTTTTAATGCGTGTGGTATATATGTTGAGAAAAATATAATTAAAGAAGCTACAGCGAGATATCATGAGGAAAATTTTTGAAAAAAGGTCAATGTTTCTTAATTTATTATCACCCTTTTTTTTACCCTCGCTTTCTTTTTCCTCCTTCTGTATGCTTTGAGACAGATGTGTATGCGTATGTAGATATAAAGGTTTTTCAATAATTCAAGCTGAAAGAGTTTTATTTATTTCTATTATTTTAATAACTTATTTATAGATGATGTATCGCTTTCATTTTAATTTTATTAATAACAGTAAATTAAGAATACAGGGGATAGTATTTTTTATGTGGTGAGGTTCAAATATGGTTTTATTTATTTTAATTAATTCAAATACAATATCAGTGCATCAGTGATTATATCTGGTGAAGTTATTTCCTAAACAAACGTACATTGTAATAAATGTACTGAACAAATAATCATGCATCAAGTGTGTAATCATATATTTTTATTAAGCTTTGATTTTTCACTTTATTTACGCGATAAATATGTAGCCCATTCAATCATACGACTTTAATTATTAAACTTTGTTAATAATTCTTCTAAATGAAGCATTTAACTAATGATTTAATCTTTGTTAATTGATGAAACATCGAATCATATTTTTCATTTCTTTAATTACTTACTTTTTTCATAAAAAAAAAATAAAAGGTAAAAAAAGAAAGAGAAAAAAAAGAGAAAACCGTGACAGTTCCAAGGACAGTCCGACAAAAATGAAGGACGAAAGATCTAATAGTTTTATGCGTGCGTACACTCGTGAAAACGTTGACGGAAGGATGCTCAGCAAAAGGGTGTGGCAGGAGAAGCAGTAGTGGCATATACATCGCCCTTTTTTCCGAGGAGTTAAAAGCCCCAAGTTTTGAATAAAAGGCTCGAAATACCGGCGGATGTTGAGTCTTCTTTTTTCGTTCGGATTATCATTAGATGGCGCCTAGAATAGAAGACTTCAGAAACCAAAATGTCGAGGTGAATGAAAAAATATTTTAGGTGAGACTTTTTTTCGATGGTACGCGGGTGGTAAGAGGGTTGAATTTAAGATTAATGGATTTTTTCCAAAGATTTATAAAAAGTAATTCGATGATTTTAAAAGATTTTTCATTACAATAACGAGGTTTTGTGGTGTGTATAGTGTAAGCTACAATCAGATATAGCATATGACAAGAATTCATGGGAATGAAAATTATTATTACGATGCGTCAAGGTGATCTTTTAATTAGACTTTTTGACTTCACAGAATTTCCTATTATAATTGTTACGACTAATTCAATCTTTCATTCAATTTATACTAATTGCAAAATATGTAAAAAAAAAAACTCTTGAAAAAATCTAATTATTTTGCAAAAGAAAACAAGTTGGAAAAGTTGGAAAAAAAAGAAGACATAATTTAACTAGTTCAAAAAAACAAAAGTACACGTAAACCTATCATTGAAGACCTAAAAAAAAAAGAAAAAAATATTCTCGGACAATAACAATGTAACGACATAATTTACTAAGAATAAATCGTCGAAATAATAAATATTTATAAGCACTGTTTATTTCCCCATTTCTAATTTAGTCCCGCATTCTTATCATGTTTCCGCGCTAAGACCAGACGCCTTACATGCGTTAAAATGACTTTCACGTGGACTTGTGGGCAAAAACGAATTCGTGCAATAACAACAGAAAATTATTGCTGAGTTCTGTAAGTATCACTGCTGCTGTTGTAAAAATTGATAAGGCGCGGCGAAGGATTAACGAATTTCAACGATAAACGGAGATCATAAATTGAGTTGGAGTGATTTTTAAGGCGAAGTTATATATTTCTTTGGAGTCATAAGAAATAAGAAACGCTGCAATTGATGTATTAATGTTTGTTTCTTTCTAATTATGTAATGAAATTTTTATCAAGCAAAAATAGTGAATAATAATTGTGAGTTTTTAGTAACAAAGATAAATAGATATTTATATCATTTGTTTTTCATATCCAATATGGTATTATAGGGGAGAAAATAAAAGAGCCATCTAAAGTCGACAAAGTAAAAACAATATAAAAATAAAAATTCAATAAACTAGAAATTTATTTAATTTTTTTAATAATTTACGGAGTTTTAATTGAAAAATGAAATATTTATAAGATTAGATTAATCGGCATTAACATTTGTCATTCAGCGATTAATACTTGATACTGAATACTTGCTTCAATTTTTTCAGTCTTTACAAGTACGTTAACAACTTGCTCTATTATGTTCAATTAAAATATATAAAAATACTTTACAAATATCATTTTGGAAAAATCAACCTATTCCCTTTGCCCAAATCGTTACGTACATTTAACTATTTTTTATAATACTAAATACCTTAAAATTTAAAAATAAAAAATAAAAAATATGAAATACTTTGAACGATTTTAAATAAAATAACTATTAACTTCTATTTGTTTGTATGAACTAAAAATTTATATTTATACGCATTTGGTACAACGCCTTTTCTTCGAAAGATTCTACATCTAATAATTATTTATTTTGGATTGTAAGCAAATATAAATAGACCATATACATCATTATGGCATTTATTAATTTTCGAATCCTTATTGTTTAATACCCTTTTCCTCGTCACTGAACCTACCATTGCTCGTAACTTTATTTCAAGCTTTGCATTGTATGTAAAACTTTCTCTCCTTCGGATTTCTAGTTCAGCGTCAATTTTTACATCTTTCCATTTTTTTTTCTCTCTCTCCTTTTTTTTTGCACGTGGTCAAAGCACCTCTTGCAAAAGGAGAGTATATTTCGAGAAAAAAAAAATAAGTAGAGAGAGAAAAAGAAAGAGAGTGCCCGAAGCAATGACAAGAGAAGTGAGCATAAGGCCCACGTGGGATCGTAATTTTCGTACTTTACTACCAAGGTAGTAAAACTGAACTCTCGAGACTATATACAGAAAAGATCAGGGTTGAAGAAGTATGGGGCGTCGCCCGCGCAAACATTGCATTTCACTGTATTCTATACAATATATATATATATATATATATATATATATATATATATATATATATATATATACTATATTACTGGAGCTCTCGTGATTTTTTTTATCTTGTTTTACTTTATAGTTTCGTTTTAGAAAGGGAGATGTACAGGTATTTTCTTTTCTGCCGTCATGATTTGTCATCAAGCAAGTATGCGAGATTTTTTGATACGACTCTCGGTATTATTTGTCAAACGTTTAAGTTATTGACATTTTAATTTGCAAAAAAAAGTAGAATTATCTTATTTTATTTATAGACGAAATAGTACACATCGACAATAATAAAAGTTGAAATAATTGCTTTTTAGTTTGGAATAAATATTGTTATGACGTATACATGCTCATTTTCCAAAATAAACGTTATAAAAAAAGACTGCAACTTTTATGCGCTATAATCATCTAATTATGATAAATGACTTGTAAAAATTTCTTAACCGTTAGGACATTCAACTAAAAAATTACTTTATTCTAGTTATGATTTACTTGTCGAATCAATATTTTTTTTATAACTCAACGTCGATTATACTATCATTGCGATGCTAATTATTAGCGAAGTAGATCGTTTCAGTGTGTTTGTCAACAAAGTACGTGTATTATGTACAATGGTGCTTGTATTAATCGGCTGAGACCGGGATTCGAAATTAAGTTCTCGAGATACGAGTTCATCGCTCTACGTAGTGGGACACTAAGACCTCAACCGAATCAATATATTTCAAATATTTAAAAAAATTTAATGTTTCGAAAAAACTAAAAGAAAATGCAAATAAAATTTACAATATTTATACACGATTAATCATGGAAAATCCAAAATCTTTACTCATTTGTACCTTAGTGATAGTCTAATTAAATAGCATTTTATTTAGCACAGAGCTCTCTGGATGGCCAACATTTGTATCTCAATTACGTAATTTAGCTTGCACATGTAGACGCATGCACGCACACATACACACAGCGCGAGCAAGCTGAGTTAACCACGAGCATAAATACATTGTGTAAAGGTGCTTACTATAGTAGCGACAAGTGGCTTCGTGAGCTTAGCTATGTACTTGCGCTGTTAGGTGAGAAACTTACGGAGTTGAGGAGGAATTTTCATTCTGGTTATTAATATGCCATAAAAATTTTTACACAGAAATTTTTAATATTACATTTTTTTTAACTTGGTGTATAATACAAATGCGAATAAAATTTAATAAATTTTTAATTTTAATACATTTTTACAAAAAATTGAAATTTTTGCATTAAATTTTGCATTGAACAGATCATTTGAAATTTAATTTGTATTTAATACTTCATAATAAAATTAGTTTCTAATTTTTATTGAATTTCATAAATGTATTGTTAATCATGTATATCATGCATCACTTGTATGAAGAAGAAAATTCAATATAGAAATTGAAGAATATGTTTTCTCATTTGTATAAGTTTATGTGAGAAATAAATGAAAAATAATATACTAAAAGAAAAACAGTACAAAACTAAAAAATATTTCATCCATTTATTATTCATAATTTTTTCTTACTTTTTATAAAATTAACGACTATTTATAAATTTAAAAACACGTTTATGAAATAATATTTTAAAAATTATTTATTTTAATTTCAGTAAAACTTCTAACGAGAATCTTCACTAGACATAAGCCATAATTCTTGAAGTCGAAACTAATCATACAATTTACAATTACAACCGCTAATTTTAATATAATTCTTAACAAAAATATTAGACTATATGTGAAAAAAAAAAAAAAAGAAAAGATAATGTTTTGAAAAGCCATATACGTTAAAAAATAGAGTAATAGTTAACTATTAGTAAAAAAAACTAGTTTCCGTGCAACTTGGTCACGGCCGTGCCTTACACACACTCGCACACACACACACGTACACACACTTGGAAACAATTTTCGAATTTCCTCAACCATAAAATACAAAATTCTCAACAAAATGATAAGTCGTTCCATGCCCCTCAATATACTCGTCTATCCTTTTCCAACGTCGTATAGATATACGTACATTTTATAAAACTGGAAAAGAAAGAAAGAAAGAAAAAAAATGAAGAGAAAAAAAAAATAAAATGAGAAAGAAAGAAGAAAACTCTCTTGAAAAAGCTATGATGTACACTGTAATTGCCAGTTTTGCATCGTCGTCTTTTTTGTCTATCATACATATATATACACATTATATACAAGCAACATATTCGACTAGTTGAATGCTTTGCACGCGAGAGAAAGACGGCGACGATGGTAGTAGTAGTGGTGTACGTCTATTGCTGCTTTCGCGTGCAGTAAGAGAAAAAGAGAGAAAGATAGAGAGAGAGCTCAAGTTCAGCCGTTTCTTCGTCGTCGTCGAGGGGCTTCCTGTTCCCACGCGTTGAAAAAAGAATAAAATATACTTTGCGAGTTACAACAGACGACTTGTTGTTTTACATGGCCGACGACGAATAACACCAAGGCCAGCCCCTGGCAAAAGGACACACACGTACGTTGTTGTTAAAAAGAAAAAAAAAAAATCGAGGTGACTTGATGAAAGTTGGATACTAAATTTTATGCCGAAGTAGCACTAGCTTATCTCGAATTTATCCATTTGCTATAAAAATTTTAAAATATCTTCCATTTAGGTGATAAATTTATTCTTATCATATTATGGCTCTCAAATAGTGTCTTCTTGAGAATATATAGATAGATATTTTATTTTGTAACATACATACAAAAATATAAATCAATAATAAGTTGACGTACAACAAAGTTTTTACAAAAAATTGCACAAAAAATAGTGTTATCGTCAATAAACTAAAGCTAATAATACTGCATAAGTCACTTCTAAAGTGGTATTACAGAATAGTCAAAATGCAAGCAGTTAAGCTATAAATAAATACAAAATTCCGATAAGAAATATTTATCAGCCGAAGCATTAAAATTAATATTAAAACAATAAAATAAAATTACATATGAAAAATATAAAAATATACAAATATACAAAAAACGGGGAAAAATATAATTATAACATGTTAAATGAATACGTTTCATTAGAAATTAATCTAATGAAGCAAATATCGAATATAATGAAAATTTTGATAGATAATATATTTTGATTGATAAAATATATATTACAATGACATTTTTTTATATAAATTATTTATGAATCTTATAAATTATAGTTCAAAATTACTTAAAAAAAATTCTTCAAATTTTTTTATTATTAAAACCAAATTTAAAGATTATAAAGTTTTTTCAAAGATTAAAGAACTTTCATTACAAATTCACGTAACAGGTTAAAAATAATGAGCGTTAATTCATCATTGAATTTAAAAAAAGCCTTTAATAACACCTGTTTAACTTTGCATAAATTTCCGAATTTTTAATAAACATCATTTTGAAAACTTTCGCCTGTCACAAAAATGTCTTTAAAAATAAAGAAAGAAAAAGAAGCAATCGAATACTGATATTGAATCAATAACTCAATTAAAAATAATAAATTATAATTTAAGCATGCTGGATTTCATCTCTTGCGGTTTACTCTATATTCTCGCAATGTCCATTTCGGTCACGCTACAATAACAACATTTTTACAGCCGTCACACCAAAATCCCCGTCTTATTCCTTCTGATTATTATCTGCTACTGGTGGTACCGAGATCTAAGCCCTAATGCTTTGGATGAAATCCTAAGCAGAGTCAACAAGCTTGTTCTAATTTTGCGAGACATTCGTGCGTTGCGTTCTTCTTACGAGACGAACAAAAGCTGTAGAGCATAAGCTAAAGCCGGGGCCCAAAGTGGGACACTCGAATCAATGACACGTCGGTAAATAAAAGTTTTGGCAGGGTGCACGCTGCTGGCAGAGTGTTAGGTAGGAGGATTATGCTTTAAAGTACCTGCTCGAAGAATTAAAAGTCCAAAAGTAAACAATGCCGTTTTCTTGCATAAGAACTTTTGCTCTACGATGCTTATTACGATGATGCTATACGAATGTTACGTTTTCTGAAAAAGTAGCTTACTTCTGTTAAGCTCCTGAAAATTCAATCCAAGCAAATTTTACAATATATATGTAAAATTTTTTGTTTATGCGAATATATTAATTTACTAATATTGTTTAACACTTTATTTATTAATATTTAAAAATAACGCTTAATATTAACGTCGATATTTATTTAACAATTGCTTGATACGAAATTACAAATTAATAAAGTAACCGCACCGAGGTAACATTATAAAATATTGAAAAATAATAATACTTTAAAATACCGAGAAATTATTATGTATCACTCTATAGCTTGATTTATTTGTTATTATCGACAGAAGGGGAGAGGGATAGGCTTATTGGAAAAACGGATGCATTTATAAAAAAAAAGAGAGAAGTCTAGAGTGAGCGAGTATCCACAAGTTTTAAATCGATTCCCCATGCCGACTTGTGTATTAAATGACAGCTATTTTAAAGCGATATACTCCTGCGCACCGAACATTTTATTTAACTCTTTAAAATTACTCGTTGTTAACGTTAGGCAGGGACATAGAAACCTTTACTTCGCATTAAAATATGGAAAAGTTGGATTTTTTTTTCAATCACTTCGTAAATAACGTTTTAAGCTGTAATTCGTGAAATTCTGGTGAAATTTGTATTTTAATGTCTATAGAATATTCGAAAAAAAATGTTAGGGTTAGTAAGTTGAAAATTATTTAATGACAGGTAGATTGAGATTATGATTATAAATGTTTTCATGGTAATTTTGAACACACTTAATAAAAATATTAATTAAGAATATATATTTATTCATAAAATAAGTGTATATTTTCTCTTTTATTTGATTCTATTATATTTTGTTTAAAGATTATGGTCATTACTTTATTAGCATTATTTGAATTATAACTTATCACGTCGTTAGTCATACTGACAAAGAGAGTCAATTTAAACGAGCACATATCATTATATTTTTCTATGATAAATGGGTTTTGCATTAGGTATACATTTAATATCCTTTTATACAAATCTTATTGATTATCAGCCAAATTCCCAAGCAATCCTATCAAATTCAATCTTGAACCAACATTATCAGATTTCGGCTTTAATATGCCTATAATTATTACCAACGTCAAACAAAGCTGCCTCAAAAATTCCCTAATTTTTTTCAAAAAAAAAAAGAAAAAAAATACCAAATAAATATCTATCTAATGCTTGCTGCACATTCTTCGTACATACATATACTCCTCTTTTCTCTGCGCGTGCAATCGCACGTATAACCATGGGTTCGCATCGAGCTTCCGGAATCGAGTAGATGCTATATACGCGCTGCATAGAAAGAAAAAGAGAGAAAGAGAAAAATGGAAAAAGGGAAGGGTTGTGCCTGCTTCTGCTGCTTGCTACAGGGAGAAAAGAAGAAGAAGACGAAGAAGAAGAATCGAAGACATGAAATTTTGTGCGCGAAAGAGCAAAAAGGAGAACAAGAGATACATACCCCCGCGGCTGCTTGCAGCAGCAATATACATGTATATAACGTATAGACTGGCAAATTCACATTTACGCACTAACACGCGTTGAAGTAAAGTCAAGAGAGTAGGGGAAGTGGGTTAGCTTAGATCTGTGCCGCGAGCTCCGCCTGTTGGACACCATAATGGTCTTAGATTCACCAATAGTAGAGGAGAACGCTTGAGCCATGGGGTGGGATAGAACGATGTTAACCAATAATTTGAAGTCGCGAGGTAGCCAATGGGCGGAGCCAACAGTGGCGCCACGTAGCGGTCAAAGTCGAGTACTCATTGCCAAGCAAAAGGGAGAGGCTCTGAACGTTCATTATGTATCATTATACCGGTCTACGCCGCGCGGTGTGTACGACGACGACGAACGCGAACGACGAGCGAAACGTTTGTTAAGAAGAGAAAGAGTGTATATACGGGTTTTAGTTCGGCGTTTACCACAGTTTTTAACAACCGCGCGTGTGTTACTACAACCTCGCGTTTTCGTTCTATCGCACACACGCGCGCGCGAGAGAGCGAGTAAGCGAGGACATCACGGGCGCCACCCCGGTGCTTAAAGTTCGTTATTATTATCGTTATCATAATCATCATCATCATAATCATCATTCGCCCGTGTGTAAGAAAACGTTTAATAAAAAAAGATTGTGGCTTGCGAAGTACAAGGGAGGAGATAAAGGTGATAACAATAAGAGAATATCGAGTTGAAGTTTATTTGTTTTTTCTCAATCTTAGTAGTGCCTTTTAGTAATTTTTGGTGATTATATAGAATAAGAGGAAGGATTGATTAAAGTGTGTGTACTATGGATTAAATGTGATAAGATGCTTATGTAAAAAAGATCTCTAGCATTCAGTTTAATTCTCAACTGTGCTCGATCTCGATTTGCCATGAGACGTTGTTACGATCCCGAGACTTGATCTCCTCCCGTCGGCGTTTTAAACCGAATTATTTTTTTTTATATACCAGTGTGATATTTATTAATTATAGAACTAACCGTAAGATAAAGTGTGTGATAAATAGTTTTTCATTTTCGGACACGAATTCGGAAATTATACCATGTGGATAAACTGGTCGCGAAGGCTTGAACCTAGGCCTATCTGTAACTTTTCTAGAAGAAGCTGACCCGTGTGCACCGCCGGTGATAACTTATCTCCGTAGTGTGTAGCAAGACAAAAATAAGTGTAGTGGTGAACCTTGTGTTGAAAAAAAAATTCAAGAGAATATAGAATTTAAAGACTCGCAGACATCAGGACATAAATAAAGCATCTTCGCGTGTGATTTTGTCGTTATCAACAGTGTTTATTCGTGCTCAGTGATAATCGCCAAAATTAATAGCTCAGGAACGATGAGCTCTAAAACTGGCTAATCTATCAAACTACTACCTCAAACGTCTCATCAACTTTTGTGTGAAAAAAATCTGTTGAAGAAAACATTGATAATCAAGAATAACATTAAGAGAGACTGGCCCCACGGAATTTATTAACGGAGGAGGAGGCGGGGAGGAAAAAATCAGAAAATAGTTGCGACTTAGTCGCGTCTAAAGTGGAGCTTCGAGGAGCCACGACGACGCTCAACTTTACGGATCTGGGGAGCCCATTCGGGGCGGGCGACCCCTGTCCGTCGAGTACCCCGACCCCGAATAGTATGTCTGGTGGACCGTCGGCCGCCGGTACTGGTGGTAATGGTGCCAATACAGCACCAACACCAGGCGCTGGTGGTACAACAGCTGGTAGTACTGGCTCAGATTTAGAACAACATTTACACCATACAATGGGTTCAGTTACACCAGGACCAGGTGGCAACGGTGGCGATAGCGCAAGCAGTACACCAGTATCACAAAGTAGCAAATCAGCTTTTATCGAATTACAACATAATAATTTATACAATCCTAGTGGTTTAAGAGCTGCGTCTGGTTATCCTGGTAGTCACAACGTACCTGGTGCACATCAATTTTCACAACATGTCGGTAGTTTAGCTGGACATCAAGGTGGACAACCTGGTGCTGGTTCTAATCAACAACACGGGCCTGAAACTGGTTTTCCAAGTCCCAGAAGTGCATTAGCTGGTTACCCATTTGCACCGATGCATCAACATAATGCGTACGGTTATCATCTAGGATCTTACGCACCACAGTGCCCGTCGCCGCCCAAGGACGGCGAATATCCTAATTGTATGTATCACAGATTTTGCTTATTCGTTCAGTGTTTAGATTTTTACAGTGCATAATTAAAGTTTACGCGGTATAATTATTTATTAGTACTGTTAATCGTTAAAAATTTATGCTTCATATTTTATGATTGACTTGCAATGTAAAAATAATCTAAATGTTAATTCTAGTTTTGTTTTTTCATATTAATTATTCAAAATATGTTGATCTGCACGAACATGAGAAACATAAAAGAAGCTTAAGAATATATTAATTGTAACATTAAATATTAATTTATAGACGGCAAATAATCACTTCAATTATTACATTAAATCCATCTAATTTAAATACGTCAATGTCAATTGCGCAGAATTCATTAAGACAATTTCATTGACAAAAATTTGAGTCTTAAAATATTTCATAGATAAATATAATTTTCAAAATAATAAATATCAATTACGCTGGCTATTTAAAATTTGTTTTTAAATTCATATAACATAGTATTAAAACAATTCCAGTTTAAATATTTGTTTAAAATAAAATGATAAAAATTATTAGAGACGTATAATTACATAAATTATTTACAAACTTTATTTAATAGGTCATATTGTCATGTTGTACAAATAAAATTAAATAAATTTATATCTTTTAAAATAATCAAAATTAATTTTCGCTTAAACATATTTTTAAAATTTTTCAAATAATAAAAGCTAATATAAATAATTAAATTATATTTAAATTCAAATAATTGACAAAGTGACGTTGGCATGTAACATCGGCTCCGTTAGAAATATCAGTTTTCTTTATTCCCATCAAAATTTATCATGCAATTTTATCGCGCACACACAGCTCCGGCAAATAAACTTATATGATCGCGACGGTCGCAGGCAATTTAATTAAACAATAAAAAAGAAATAAAAGAAAAAAAAATAGACAAGCGATCGTATTTTGAGGTCGTTTGTTTAACTCGAGATAACGTGCGCGCATATAAACAAGAACACGATAAAAAAAAGCTCTATGCGAGAGAACCGAAAGAAAGAAAAGAAAAAAAAGGAGGTTGACATTTTTCAAGCTTTTTTAGTTTTGTGCAGAAGGTATATAAGGAAGTTTAGCGTTGCCCTGATAGTTCGCATGACGACAGCGTGTCTGAGCGTTGTGCCACGGCATTTCAGCCTATAGCCAAAAACTCTTCTATACTTTTGCTTTTCTGCAGCGGCAGCTAAAGCTCTAAAAGATCGATACGCACGCCAAGAAAACTTAACTCTATTAAGAAAGCTTCTCTCTGCTAAGCTTCGCCATAATAAAAGCTGCATAATTGCATTATTTCGTATCCCGCAAGCATAACCACGGATATTTTTTTATTTTTATTATTTTTAATATTCTTTTATGAGGTAGCGCGCGACGCGTTATGTATAATAAATCTTATTTGAGAAAAAAAAAAAGAAACGGGATCGAAATGGTCACTTTTATTGGGTCGGTTAGAGGTCCATCTAAAGTCATAAATTTTCGCTACTTTAAGGAGACATTGATACACAATAGTAGAATAGGAATTCAAAGTAGCAGGTATATAACGCTCGACTTCTTCTTTTTTTCTTCTTCTTCTATTTTTGTGTATAATTCGCGAAGAGAAAGTGCGTAAAAGAGAGAAAAAAAAAGATATCGCTTTTAAAATAGGCGTTGACATTTGGTAGATTGGGTGACAGGTTGATCTCTTACTGAGAACTGTTATAGTTTTTAGAAGTTAGTTTTTTTTTTTTCTCCTCTTCCTACTTGCTACATGTAGCTGTAAATAATGTTGTTTGAAAGTTTCTTTCAAATTAAACGGCAGCTTTCAAGAACTTTGTACAATTCATTTACTTGATCATACATAAAAAATCATGTGTCTAATATGTTATTTTCTTTGATATAACAAAGTTAGTAGTAATGTTTAGCTTGAACGATTATTTAAATCTTTTAAACTAAACTTTAAACTTAATCCGATATTCAATGTAATAATATAATAATAAGATGATATAATCGAATCGTACGCATAAAGTATTCACCGCCTCTTTTATTTTCATATTTCAAACTAACCGTTTAAGCATAGCCCAAAGAATCGAAATCGAGTCGAGCAAAAAGCCCCGGCATCTGATGTATTTTTCATAATTTTTCACGATAACTTGCGTGTGCATTTCATAGAAAATACATATGCACACACGTGAACTTCAATAAGACATGAAAGGTATATACATACGACATGTATATGCGCATCGGTTGTAAAATAAAACTCTACGGACTTTAGACTCATTTAAATTTCACTTCGACATTTTCTTCCCCGCTCGCGCTCTTTCTGCATAATATTCATACGTATCGCTCGACACAGACCGCGGCGACATTTTTAAATTGTTCCTGCGGTTCACATATATATAACGTACATTAAATACACACATTTATACATATATATATGACTCATTTGGTGAAAAAAAAAACACAGAGAAAGAGAGGAACTATACTGGCTTTTCTTTTTTCTCTCTTTTTCCCGACGGTTTGTACACAACCCTTTGAGCATATCACGCGACGTTATATACTCTAAATTTGTCGAAGGTCGAAAGGCTATAATCAAGCGTCAGTGAAATAATATAAAAAAAAGAAGTTACAACTTGTATGTGCGCTTAAACTTGTATCTTGGATACTCTAGTTATAATAACAATAATGTAACTAACAATCATCCCTAGTCATTTTGCGGTCATCATTGGTTCAATGACCAACCCTTTCATACATTCAATTAATTGCACGGGGGCCTATATATCTTAGCGAGCTTCATTTTTTTTTTCTTCATACTCCGAAGTTTTTCTTTATATCGCAAGTTTTATTGCTCGTGAACTTGAGGAGAGAGAGAAAAAAATCATGCAACAAAGTGCGCTCGTAAGCAGTCGTGATTATTATTTATAAAAAGATCTGGCAAAGTATCGGCTAGCATTCATTACTTATGTTCCTAGGAATAATTTAACGCTAAGAGAAAAAAAATATACAAAAGGAAACTTCTTATCTCTGCTTATAGACCGTTTTTTTTACATAGTTTGTTTCTGAAATTCAGGAACAATTCTACGGTTTCATTATCAACATGACGAGATTCAAATTAGTATAACAAAAAAAAATAAAAGGATTTTCTTCCATAACTTGGACGAAATGTCGTTTTATCACGTAAGCATGGCCAGGCTCGTTAAATTCTTTATTAACGAAAGACGCATTAACGATTCAAGATTCAAGTATCTTTATGAATTGAGTATACGGCTTGGTATTATTCTAAGTATTACGCAGCTTTGACTTTGCGGTTTGTTATAGTGGAACGTGAATCGATCATTGTTAATCATTATTTGGATTCTTTTAGATGTCTTTGGTCGTATGTTTAAATAATATTGTTACTTTGCATTTCATTATAGACTCTTGATTTTCTTTTTAATGTGAATCAATATTTTTTTAGTAATAATAGGAGCATCACTTTTTAAATAAAAAATACAAATTATGACTTGTACTGTATTGTATACTAATAATATAAAGACAGTAATAATCTAATTATTTATCACTTTATTAGATATTTAAACACGAAAATAATATAGTTGCGTGGAAAAAAAAATCGAATAAACAAGAATAATAAAACCGATACGCGTATAATTCTCGATCTTATCAAACGACATCATCTCCCGTCGCGCTAACACGATAAACCTCTCATCTCTCACCTTGTCAAATAATCAGCAAAAGAACAACCACGCAGAATTTTTAATGTTCGCTTCCGATCAGCAGTAGCCGACGCGAAAAGAAATAATCTTCAAAAATTTGCCCCTGCCTTAAAAAAAAAAAAAACTAAAGAAGAAGAAGAAGCGGGCACATTAGTCAATTCTAGAATAGAATAGAGAAAGAAACGCGTCAGGTGGCAAGGGTAAAATTAATCTAGGACAGACAGAATAAATGGTTGTTTTCACAAGGATTAAAAACTTAGCTCCTTGTATTTTATTTAATATATTATTTCGCTCTTCTTTTACCCAACCATAAAAGCAAGAGCTATATAGAGTATTTCCCTATTTATAGATGTAAGCAATGGATAAGGCACGTTCCTTTTTTTTTTTTCATCCCTACGGAAAAACTTGTTCTAATGTTCAGCTGCCGCTGTACTGAAGAAACGTTTGCCGTTTTCTGTCATGCGGGCATACGTATGCGAATGTGACACGAAGGAAGAACAAAAAAATATATATAAAAGAACACTTTTATTTCTTAAGGATCTTGTCAGCGTATGACTGATTAATGGAAAGATTATCGTTAAATAATGGTTTGTCGTCGCAAGGTTAATCCTTTATGCGCATAAGTACGCACGATTGAATTCTAATTCTTGAGATTGACTCTTTGGATGGATTTTTTTATTTTGCATAATTTGCATCGATACCGATTGTTAATCGCTTGAGATTTTAACGGATTAATAAGTCTGATGTTTGTTTTTGAATTATTTTATTAAAATAATGAAGATTTTTATTTCAAGATTAAACTTATAATATATTCATTATTAACATAATTGAATAATGTTTTACGTATGATATGAATAAGACTGAAAAATAATGACTAATAACACTATAATATTAAAAAGTGTTGAAATTAGATATAACCAAAGTAAACTTCTAAAATATATCACGAGCTTTGTCCAAATTAAAAAAGAAAATGCTTAAAGAAAAATCCATAAAATAACACTTTAGCTCTTTTCATCATTTGGCATGTAAATGCTTACTCTAGAAAATAATAAGCCTATAATGACAGCAACTTCTAATGACACGCACACGCGCACGTACTACGCACACAAACTCACAAAGACGTAAATTGAAATGTGCGTCAATCATTATCAGTTCCTAGTTTTTCAAGCTTATCACCGTTAATAAACTGACACATTCCATTGGAATTATAATGTGGCTAAAAAGTTTTTCGTAGAAAATTTCTCAAACTCTTAAATTTTTGATTGATTCACGCGAAAATCGTTGAAAAAGGGAGAGATAGATATGGGTTATGTGTGTGCTATCTGCGTGTTAAAGTTCATTAATTAATTGAGTTTTGTTTGAACGATACCCACCAGCCGGTACTTTCATTGCTTTTATAAAGCTAATGCAAACTCATTTGTTACCTTTTTAGTATTTCAAGTACGCGAACGATGAATTAAGTGCTTCTGTTTACGATTGTTTGTTTAGTGTGACATCGAACGGTTTAATTATATCAATTTAACAACTGGATTTGTTTAGATTCCATGCATATTTATAAATTCGTTGATTATTTAGCTATTGTAATCTTAAATTAAATATTCAAGTAATTTAAGATTTAAGTAATTTAAAATTAAAATTTGTTTCTCGTAATATTAACTAATAAACGAAGTTTAAAAAAACTGTTGCCAGAAGAAAAATGTTTAATTTTTCGAAGAATGATATCATATTTGTTAACAGTGACAGGATGACTCACGTACATAATTAACCTCTAGAAGTATGCACTTTTTTCAATTCGCTTGAAAATGTGTTTCTAAGGATTTTTTTAAAACGTTTGCAATTCATTTGGTGTCATCAAAGATTTGATGTTATGAAATAGTAAATTATAATAATAAAACTTATCGTAAATATTTTAAAATTATATTAAATTATTGTAATTAATATAAAATATTGTTTGTGCAGATCAACAATATAAACTTTGAAAAAATCAAATTTTTTTCATATCATTTAAATAAATGAAGTTTTTATTAGAAATTTATGTTCAATATTAGCTGTTTAAAATGGCTTTAAATTTTCAATAATTTTTATCATGAAAAATGCTTTTTATAAATATACAATCAATACTATTTTTAAAATAATTGCATTAACTAAATTCGTTATTTTAATTGAAATTAGCTTGAATATATTTTGTTTTCTAAAATTAATCGACTTTAAATGCAACAACCGATATGAATTAATGTACAGGGCACCATTATTTTACAGACCTCTCGCCACTGGACAACAAGGGCGGCATTGTCGACGAGCTTGGCGGTGCAGGCGGCGGTTCATTGAGAAACGGGAAGGGCAAAAAAATGCGTAAACCTAGGACTATCTACAGCAGTTTGCAATTGCAACAACTCAACAGGCGGTTCCAAAGAACGCAATATCTCGCGTTACCTGAAAGAGCTGAACTAGCGGCAAGTCTTGGATTAACGCAAACGCAGGTATGGTTATTTTTACTATTTTTTTTATTTTTATTTGTATATCAATGTTTTTTATTAAGTCTTCTTTTTGTGGGTGTGAAAGGATACGTAGTGCATTGAATAGATGTAAATGACGTGGCAAAGATGGGAATCCCTTTGATGAATGCATAAATGAGAATCGGTTTGCTGAAAAAAAGTTTTTATTGTTGGCAGAAAGACTTTTATATTACACTGTGAGCAGGAATTTCCGTCCAAGTCAAATTGAATGTTTAATCGTAAAAATCATCTAATTTTAATGAATGAGAATATCCATAAATTTTTAATGATTCATTAGAAAAATTTTGCAAGGATTATTTTACAATTAATTAAAGATTTTAAATATTAAATGTCATTGAAACTGGATTATAAGCAAAACTAAATTATTATTTTAATTCAATTTTCAAGAAAAAGATTGATTAAATTTAATATTTTTTTAATAGGATATCTTCAAACTTTAAAATATTGATTTAAAGTAAAAATTACAATTTATAAAATTTAAAATTCATTTTAGTATTAACAAATTAATCAATCATTTGTTCTTTAAAATAATAAATAGTAATTCTGACCACAAATAATTTCCAGTCCAAAAAAATCTGCTAACCCTAAGTCTCATATTGCATTATAATATACTATCCATCCAGTGACTAGACAACCATTGCGGATCCCCTAACTTCAATAAATAGTCCAGTGTCCAGTCGCATATGTCATTTTTATCGACACAAATGACCAGTGCCTAAATCACTAATACGCCAAAATTCGCCACGCCTTTCGGACAAACCAAATAATCCGATATGTACGTATATACGTGCATAACGAGTAAAACATAAATTCACACTTTACACATAAAATGACACAAAGTGGCAAATCTTTTGAAAAGAGAATCGCAGAGCAGCATCCCTTTTACCATAGAGAAATAAAAGAGAGACATTAAACGAGAGAGAGAGCGAGAGCAAGCAGTAGCAGTGGTTTCCGGTTCGCAATTTATGGGGACCGAAAGTCGCAAAGGCAATTATCACGTCGGCCGCTAATTGGAAGGACTTCATTCGTATATATTCATGCATATACGTGTGTGTGTATGTATACACATCTATACAGTAGTGGCAACTAAAATTGCTTCTGAAAGAGAGAAAGAGAAGCAGGAAATTCGAGTAAATTGTCAGAAATTCTTCTTCTTTTATGTATACTTATATATATACCCACCTTATACATCTTTATCTTTGCGGATGCAAGCGCGGCGCCTTATAAACTCTTGATTTGATTTCGCTCTGGAATGCGGGGAGATTTAAACAGTAACGTACATCAGTCATCGTACGGAAGTGCTTTATTTACAAGATATTATATATAAATAGTTTTGAGAAAAAGTTTAACTAATTTTTTTCAACGATTTTAGGGTCACGAAGTAAGAACTGTTAATCTATACGCTGCAATTTCTTTATAATTTGAAAATTAATTATTTTTTTGTTTGTTTTTTTTTTTAGTTTTAAATAAAATACAAAAATTTTTCTTGAAAAATGTATCCATTATATGAAAATTATGTTTGAATTTTTTAAAATAATTTTCTGATTAACTTTAAATTAATTATCGCTAAAAGTAGTAGTTTGGTTTCTTCAATAACCAAATACAGCGAGCAGGTTGAAGTTCCTTTCTTTTATATGGGATGAAGAATAAATAAATGAAAAATAAACTCTATAAATAATAAAATTCAAACAATAAATGAATTCTTTATCCCTTATAAATTACAATAAATTAGCAATGTTTTTATTGTCATGTTTAAAGATGAGAAACTTCATAATCTAGGAATTATGGTTAGTGATTTTATTACAATATATGATATAACACCCGTGAGCGCACGAAGAAGAATAAGTTGTAAGCGAGCGCCATAGAGCAAAAATGAATCAGTGCAATAAATCAGCAAATCATTTGTATATGTTTGTACATCATGCGCTTTTGTATTTCGATAAAGATTATTTCTCCTCTTCGCTTTTTATTTTTATTATGAAAAATTAATTATACGAAGAGCTCGCGGGGCAATAAGTTAATTATTCGGAATATGTAAACATAAAGGTAATTATCATATTCAGTCACGGTACACGGCAAGAAAGAAAACCTTTCATTAAAATCTTGTGTTTTTTAAAAGTGAAAAGATACTAATTTCTCACGATATTTTCTTCTAATGCACATGTCTCGTTTAATTTTCAGTTAATTATTTTTACTCTTTCTAGTTTGCAATGCTAAAGTTTCAGTTAGAAAATTTTATGTGATTATTTTATTGAATAACTTCGCTACTGGAAAACGAACCTTTTTTTTTTTAAATTTTAATCACTTTAAATTTTATTTCAAGCTCACATGCTAAAAAATTTTTCCGACATGTCGACATTTCGCGTACCCTACAATCACAATAATCAATTTTCCTTGCTCTCCTTAAACTTTAAACATTCGCACAAAAAAGGCCTTCGTTCGTTACACGTATACCCGCGTCTATTTTTACTATCCAAAATATACGAAAATCATTAGAAAAAAAGCCACTACAATCAAGCGTACTTACCACTAAAAGAGAAAAAAAAATACATGTTTTTACGACCCTCAACAGCATACATACTGGTCGCACGAAAATTACCAAGCGCATTGCACGTTATGATAGTTCGATGTATATACACACACATAACATTGGCTACCGGACCGGATAATTTCATTAGGAACCCTATGCGAAACTGTCCCACGGCTCGTATTTTATACGTATAACTATAGATGTATTTAATATATAGTCCAAGAACGGCTTCTTATTTCACTCCTGTGCACGCGTATACGCTTGTCGATAATCTCGGATATATACGTATGTGCGGGTAATTAGAGGTTTGGCTTTAATTAAAAAATTAAAGGAAAGTGTATATAAAGCTGTCTGATTATTAAAACGGATAATTACGATGCGAGTACCTTTTTTTTTTAGGTTTTATATGGGTGTAAAATAAACTAAACGAAGAAAATTTTTACACTAACATATGTGGGCATCAATGTATAGACTGGATTTTGGTCCATGAATGTAAATTCAATTTCATACTTATGTGTACACTGTTTCAAAAATTGTGTAAAAAGGACGTGGAAAAAATTAAGAAAAATGATTTTAAGAAACGAAATTTTAATTAAAAATAAAAAACTGTATTAAGAGTCTCTTTTTACTTAAATAAACTATTCTTTTAAAAGAAAAAATTTTCATAAAAAAAATATCTCAATAAAAATATCCTTGAAATAAGAAAAGTTTACTCCCAGAAGACAGATTGACAGTAGAGAAAAAAACCTTCTTTCTTTATTTTCTACATAAGCCTACGCTCTTTATGTCCTCGAGGCTTTGGTAGCTTGGCGCTTGCATTTGATTTTCTCAGTGGAAAATATATATATATATATAGAAGCACGTGCGTGGGCAATTTTCTACACGTACGTTTAGCACACACAGGTGTCCATATACCTTCTCTTTATTTCATTTTTAGTCTCTTTATACGCTAGGTACAATCTAAGGCGTGGTATACATATAAGCAAAAAGAGAGGGAGAGATATGCCTTTTCCTTTTTTTTTATATCTTTTCTTCCCTTTTCCATAATAGTTGACGCTAAAACATGAAAGGATAGGATAGATAACTTTTCTCTCATTGGTTCATATACACCGAGCTGCTTGTTCAACGTGTGACTATATAACGCGCAGAGAGATTTGAATGACAGGGATTGTGATAATCTGTTTTGAGATTTTTTTTTTACTTCGTGTGTGAATAGAGTATTTTTATTATTTCAAAATGAGGGACTATTTATAGGTCAATATAAAAATAATCTAGATGTAAATAATATTTTTGTTGAAAAAAAAGTTTATTATTTAAAATAGAATGTATGTAATATATTTACAATATTTTTATCAGCAATAAGATAAATTATTATAAAAAAATATATTTCTAAACAAATTCAATTTTTTTTTCAATAGTGACTTGCTTACTCAGTTAAAAAAATAGCCTTTGACATACTATCGCTCATATCAATCTGAATAAATTTTTATATAAATTTAGAAATACAAAAAAAAAAGTTAAAATATCGATTCAATCTTTTGTCAATATTGGTTTAACAAAGTATCAAGTATTAATGAAAAAAATATATTTTTTTTTTTAATTTTAAAATTGAATAACACTGAAACAATAGAATATCTCGAAACGCCTTACTTTTCCCATAAAGTAATCTGAAATTATCTTTAAGCTTCTATTTCTCTCTTTTACATTGAACCTTTAACAAACTGACATCATATGAACTCTTGCTTTTTCTAACATACACATGTATACTGACTATGAGTGTAAATAAAAGAGAGCTTATACATGTGTGTATATGTAGGCCTGAAGGAGCGTTATAAACGCGCACGTATAGTAGCTTTTACGTCTGATATCGAAAACACGATCAGACAGTTCTGTATGTATATACATGCTGTGCAAGAGCTACGATAAATACGCGATCGGACACCATCCGCCCTTCACCTATACGTTCATATATACATGCATATATATATATATATATATATATATATATATATATATAAACATACACACGCACACATGTGTAGATGTAATAGTTGAATATACTAGGTCAGGTGAGAGAATAAACGAACAATGGGTATAAAGTGAGGCTGGTTTTGCTGACTTGAAAAAAAATTTAAAAGATTTTTATCAATGGTGATGATGAAGCTTTTTGAAGTTTTTGTGAATTTTGGGGTTCTGAATAAAATTTGAATTTTACTGTTAAATAGTCGATTTTTAGAAAAATATAATTTGAAATTTTCTATTTTTAGTATTAGTTTTGAATAAATTTTTAAATTTTAATACATTTATAAAGTTAGCCAATTTTTTGTACTTTAAATAAATTAACCATAGTCAATCATGTTGATATTATACTCATTACACAATCATTCGATATTATTTCTCTTTATTTTTCGCGTAATTTAAATTTTAAATTCAATATAACTTTAAAATCGCTTCTATTTTCTCTCTCTTATAAATTTCCTGTAAATCCATCGTCTATGCCGCAAAACCACATGCATATGCATATGCATCCGTTTTAAACCTTTCTCTCTCTCTCTCTCTGTTGCGATATACAATAAAACATAATAAAACTTTCAAGCAAACAACTTCGCTGCTAACATCATCCACTTTTATATTAAAAAAATATCATCACTCACCCCCTTATCGCTTTTACAAACGCAACTTTAAAACCCACAAAATCAAGTATTGACGTAATGCAAATTTTAATTTATTGGAAAAACTTATTTTTTTCAACTCAATCCAATTGCCGTCTTTTTAGAATAACCACGTCGCTTGAGAAATTTTTCTCGCTTTTATACATATGAAATAACCCTTTCTCCATTATATCCATAATGTTATTAAGGAAAAAGTATATATAAAAAACCATTGACTAATGATTCGTGAAAAAACATAAACGAACAGGTATACATATCGAATCTTACGTGTGCGTGCAGAAAGTGCGTGCATTGGCTCTGCTCCGCTCTTTCTCTCTCTCAGCGTTTCTTTTCAAATATTAACGTGCAAGTAATCGACCACCTTTATTTCATACTTACGTATGCGTGTGCTTTTTGCATTTATATATTTTTATAAACATAAACGTCGACGTGTGCGGTATCGTATTGTGCTCAACTTATCGTCACCTTATTTTTTTACGTATAACGGAATATATTCGAACTTTTTCGAAAAATTCGAAAAACCGATAATGATTATCGAATTCTTATTTTTTTCCCGAACAACGTCCAACTGTCACTTTAATTGCAGTGTTTCTTTGAGTAGGAAATTTTTTCGAATAAATATATTTAATGACAATAGTGTTTCAAAATAAAGTTCAAATGTTACTTTCGAAATGGAGGATTAAGTCAGAAAGTCTACATAGAAATAATAAACGTTGCTCTTACTGGATCGTTAATCATGAAATCGCAAGGATCAAATCGGAAAA
Organism: Anastatus disparis; assembly: GCA_017163975.1. Lineage (NCBI taxonomy): Eukaryota > Metazoa > Arthropoda > Insecta > Hymenoptera > Eupelmidae > Anastatus > Anastatus disparis. Next base: position 3,076,391 of record JAFFSR010000003.1, read on the forward strand.
TCATCCAGTTCATTTTTATTCATCAGTTTTTTCTTTCTTTCTTATTTTTTATCCACATAAATTTACAAAGTTTTTCCCTCAAATATTATCGATGGGTAAAGAGAGGCTTGCACACGTGTGGTACCATATTGTTTCTTAGAAAAATGCGGTATTATAACGTGCATGAACAAAAACCGTTAACCGTCTCTCTTTCTTTTGGTGTACTTGTGCTCGAGCTTGCGGTAAATAATCGAAAAGTATATAATACAACCGATGCTTGTGTATATGTGTATGCGCGTCGTCGTCGTCGTCGTCGTCGTCTGTTTTATCGATTTCGAAGGCGCAGCAAAGCCTAAGCCCCAATATCGGTCAAGGCGATCTTTTTTGCATACTACTACGTTTTTCTTCTTCTTATTCTTCTCTCTCTCTTTTTCCCTCATTTCAACTTAAATGAGAAGGTAAAAATAAAAGAGTACTTATACGTACTTTCCTGGGTTTAGTACTAAAAAAATTTTGTAAGTCGTAAAATATAGAAAAAAAAAAATAATAAAATAGAATAAGTAGTAAAAGCTCGATATTGTATATTAGTCGTATATATATACACACACTTTTTTTTTCCTAACAGCGGCATTGACTGGTGTGTTTTTTATCAGACTTGGACTATCTCTCGTGTGCTCGCGATGCCAATGCTTTTGTGAGATAGCAACATATATACAGTGCGAGTTGAAGTAAGCGCCCTTGCGAAAAAAAAAGACACGACTGCCTATACTAAATGAAAATGCCACTGGCGTGCGTGTGTGACACATATTTACTGGTTCTTGGAGTTGGAATTTTGTGTAATTGAAAAAGAAAAAAAAATAAAATTGAAACATCGTTTGTTTTATGAACATCGATTACGAAATAAATATTGAACTATTCTGTTTTATTATTTATTGAAAATTTAGAATTAAATGTTGTTAATCGTTGTAGGTAATAGTTTGTACAATTAAAAATTAAACAAGAACGTGTTATTACATTAATTTTTTTGTTAAATTAATTAAAATTCTGCTATTTTACTTAATTTTTTTGGAGGCTACTTTTTAAGCATTTTTTTAAAAAGTCGGGCTTTCGTATTCCACAACTTGTGACGTAAAGGTTGATAATTTTCTAAAAATAATGCGATTCAAAGTTATTTCTTATTATCAATGGCATATAATTTTATATTAGAGACTCTTTGAGAATTGCGTGAATTTCATTCAGTTAATTTATATTTAACTTTTTATCCTTAAACGAAGATTTCATTAACTCTTACGAGTCATTGACTGACTTAATTTATTAAAATTTGAATAAGTTGATAAACGCTTTTTGAATATCTGACACTAAATTAATATTTCATCAGAGCGATAATTACTCAAACCTCAAAAACTTCAGCTTACAATTTGCAATGAAATTCCCGGTGTAATAATTTAATAACAAAGATTAAATACCTTAAAAGTTATCCAAGTCAAAAGTAAACCCATTCTAATATAATGTAACAAAGTTAACTCAACTGGCAAACAAAGAAGAGCAAAAAAAAGAAGGAAGAAAAAAAAAGGAACGATGCGATACCACCCTAGACCACACTTGTTCCACGAAAGCGTCCTATTATCGGTATAGGGTAATACATAAAAATTATACGAGTTTCAGCAAAAAGACACACGTACATTTCTCGTTCTTCTCTCTCTCTCTCTCTCCTTTTTTTTTCTGCCGTGTAGCTTTATTGTATTATACATCGAGCTTATGTATCGCTCCATAGTGCGACTGGACAAATGGAAAAGTTTTGCGCGATGGCACGCGATCTTATTTTACTCTAGAAAACGATCGAGTATTGTTTTTTTCGTATTCCCAAAGCTTATATGCTTTGCCTCCGTTTCTTTTTTTTTTCGTTGCGTGTTATACGATCGACTCTCGGTAGAAGTTAGTATACGTTTATTGGCTTTTTTTTTCTTTATCTGTTCGTTCTTTTTTTTTTCCTCTCTCTCTCGATACAAATTTTTTGATACCAAGGAAGATTAGAGAACGTAATAGTTCAATGAATTTTCTGAATACAATGTTATGTTGTTATGAAATAATGCAAGATAAAGTTTCTCGATCGGAATAGTTTTAACGAAATTTTAAAGAGTTTACGACGGAAAAGTACCAAGACGATTCGTAACTCAAAGTCATTAGTGAAGTAGCGACGAAATATATCTAACGTTTGTGTTTACGTTAGAATATTTACAAACTGCGCAACACAGAAAATCTATAAATAAAAAATTAAAGCTTTCACATTAGATTATGATTTTATTGTAATGCACCGCACAAGAGGCCCCCGGGGGGCTAAAAATCCTCTTAATAAATCCATAAGCACATCTAATCTTTATTGTCTAACGATTTATAGCTCTTAGGTAGCCATCAAACAAAATATATCAACGTATCAAAAAGCCATACTAATTTTACATGCTGCCGCGGTAATAACTCTACTAAATTAAATGAACGACAGTCATAGTAGATGTATACTAAGGTCAGCTTATACAGCGACGTGAACAAAAAATATATTGTAATAAGGAATATATGCGAGCGATAAGAAATACGGCCTTCTGATAGTAATTAATGTGTATATATATATACATGTGTGTATGCGTATATTTTTTTTATTAATATATTTCAATATTTTTTCTATCTATACTTGGCGTTAGAAATTTAGCTGAACTTCCTATTTTTCCTATAGCTAGCATTAAATAGCCGAGAGCGAAGCGTATATCTATATATATATATACAGAGAATCATAAAAGCCTAGAAGCTTGAAGGTAAAATATATTTTTTTCTTCCTTTTGTTTTCTTCTATATAAGCGACGCTTAAATAATAGGCGACGCTCATTATCGGCGAAACGAGCGCTCGGTACTGCTGCTGCTAGCGTTGCACCGGAAAATTTTCCAAAAACCATTATGGAAATGAGAGTTTGAAACTTTCCTTCTTTGAGGCATATTATATTGCAGTATGTACGTATATATATATATACGCTTCAAGAGAATGGAAGAGTCCTAAAACACAATTGATTTATGTACTAGCGTATATACGTGGACGGGTGAAAATCTTGGAAAGACTAAAGACCGAGCTACGTACTCTATGAAATACTTGTATATACACACGTATATGTATAACGAAGATCGCTTTGGGTTTTAAAGTATAAGAAAGAAAGGAGGAAAAAAAGAGAAAAGAGTTTGCTCGAAGGCAATATATATATATATGTATGTGTAAAAAGGAATGGGTCAGCCGGCCAAGACTATATACTCTCCTTCTCTCTCTTGAGGTACACATTATTTCAATGTTGGCAGTAATGCCTGTTATTAAGCGATGATAATGATTGGTATTATCGCGAGTAGGGAGCAGCAAAGCAGCGCGCGCGCGCAAGCACACGGTTCTCTCTCTGCGGTAGCAGCAGGATATAAATCATCCTTACTTCCTTCTTTTACAGGCTTGCCAGTGTTTTCTTTCTCTCTCTTCCTCTCTCTCTCTCTCTCTCTCTCTCTCTCTCTCTCTCGCTCTCTTTTTTTCTATTGCATACATACATATATACATACACACATATAATACCAGAGAGAAAGAGAGAGATCTCCATGCCAAGAAGCTGTAAATAACAAGCAAGTTGTACGAGGCGCCGTATAGTGCTAGAACAGCTAAGGGTGAAGAGAGAGAGAGAGAAGCTACACACGCGCAAAACCAAAGAGGTATGATCCTGTTGCTGATAGAACGAGATAGATTGAGCAAAATAATAAAATAAGAAGAGGAAGAGGAGAGTTTGATCGATCGTTGATTTGTGGATATATCGGTTAAGTAAATCGATCGATTGGTACCTTACATACACCGAGGATGTTTTCTCTGAATAATGGCTTATGATTAAAATGTAGCACTACAATTGGATTATGTATAATGGTAATTACGGTACGCTGTGCATACAAAACGTTCGTATTGATAATACATTAAACGAGCGAAAAAAAAGAAAAACATCGACGAGCTACTGGATATTATTATGAGTTATGTATCTTCGCGTTTAAATCTCTACTTCATCAAATGTAGTGTTTGAGAGAAAATTCAAATACGAGTGTTATAGGTTAATATTTAAGTATTGCTTTAGCGATATAGGATCGAATCTTCTTTTATTCTTATTTTGGTTATTGAATCTTGGCATTAAATTTTCTTGTAGACAATATAATGATCGCTTGTTTATGCCAAAGGAAAAAGCGGATTACAATACGAGGTACAAAAAGCACGTGAACCTCTATGGGATTTTAATGCGCTGATTATAATCGTTGTTAAAAATAATCAGCGGTATCATAATTATTCACTTACCGACATCCTTACAGATCGATCCTAATCTCTAAGCTAACATCTAACAAAAGTTGTTTAACTCGTCTTTACCGTAAACTTTCAAATCAACCGTTTTTACCGAAATAAAAAATTCGATACCTTTTTTTCCTCTTTTTCCAAACCAATGTAAAACGGAGAAAAAAATCAGGAAAAGAAAATGATAGATACTACTCACGGAAGTTGATTCTAAATAAAAAAAGGGGATGCTGTAGGGTAAGCGTACTAAAGGAAAATCACTCGTTTTTACCTACTTTAAATCCTCTAGTATGCAATGGTACACATTACGCATCTCTTAAAAAAAAGGCACTTCTTTCTCTCTCTCTCTCTCTCCTACGTGCGCGTTAACGAGCACTTGCACTACAGAACGTATAAGCGGTGCGAAAACCTGTGATTTTTGCTTTTACACGAAGTGAAAGAGATAGAGAGAAAATCGCTATAAGCGTGTATTAAAGAAAGAGTTTGCGTTGATGACGGCATTCCCACGAACGTCGCGATATATACATATATATAAATACGTATCCCCTAGGCAAGTCATTATTTCGATTAGCGAATACACCAAACATTTTTCTTTCACCAGCGACGATTAATAAATTATTCGTCGTTTGGCGAACTGTCAGATAAAAAATACGGCAATTGGTGTAATTTTTAGCAAGGCAAACTGTTAGTTTGAAGAGTGAAAATGTTCTGATATGTAAGGGCTCATAATGACACTCAATTTTCACTGGTGTGAAACTGGTATCAATAATTTATAAGCAAACAATTTGATGGATTCTTGTTAATCAATAAATTTAACAGCCTACTAAACAGTGGCTAATGTGCACTTAAATTCATGCTCGTTCTACCTTTGCAAAAACGATTTACGAGGAGATTACGAGAAGAGCTCGTACGCATCCGAATAGATTACAATGTTGAACGTTATTGTTAACAGGCTTCGAAGGAAAGAAAAAAAAAATAAGAATGGATATTTATGGATCGAAGGCTTCCTTAATGATAATTAGAAAGCATTGTAATTTATTGAATTTCATAAGCACGGCGTTTTGCTCCGTTTTGTCGAAATTTAATCAGATCGTAACAATCCGAAAATGAAAATAATATCACGTATAACATATTTTAGGATTTTTCACACCTGGCAGAGTACACAAGGTTTGAATATTTTCTCCAACATTAACTTTTAATTCTTCGGAGCGTTAAATTCTTACTTCTTTGATTTTTCCCACACACAGACAGACACAGGCAGACACACACAGAGAGAGCCCCCAAAAAATAAGTAAAAGGTTTTTGACCTGCGCGTGTGCATCGTCTAGAACGAAATTCAGACGGGGAATAAGATAAGCGAAATTCAACGCAAGTTAAAGAAAATCAGATCGTACATGTGTTCTTGAGAATATTTAAATTTCATTCTTTAGGTCAGAGCGTTCTCTTTTTGAAATTTTATTTAAAACCTATGAAATTTATGTGTAAAATTAACAATAAATATCTATATAAACGCATATTAATACTGTATCTGATGAGCGTTCAAAGTAAATACTTTAGTGTAATATGCTTACCGATCATCCACAAACAATATAATCAATTTAACAAACTACATGAAAAATACCCATACGAACAATAAAAACTGGCGCAGATTACAACACTTAAACAAGCTGAAGATATAAGAAAAAAAAAAGAGAATAAGAAAGTCAATACATATATACACATGTAAAGTAAGCTCGTGCAGTCTGCTTGTCGTAACGGTAAGAAAAGAGGGAAGGAAAAAGGCGGAAGGGTAGGGGGAGCGCACACAGAGTGGTATAGTGCGAGAGGGTAAGGTGTAACGCCTACGCGCTATCTTGATCTAATAAATTCAACATTTCGCCGGTTAAAATCCGGGACCTCTCTTCTTCTTCTTCTACTTCTTCTTCTTCTTATTCTCGAGGCCGTTCTCCTTCCTTTTTCATATACAGAGGTGTACGTATACGTATGGCTGGCTTGGTGGCCAACACACAAACCCAAGCCAGCAGCAGCACAAAAACCAGACATACAACACAGTGAAAAAGAGAGGGTTCCTTATTCTTCTTCTTCTTACTTGACGCTTCTTCTTCTTCTTCCTAGTCTCTTCCTGAAGATATCCCTTCCTTTTTAGCTAAGATATAAACCTTCTCGTGTAGCCTTGTATTATACATTTATTCATAAGGCCGTCTTAAATTTTCAGGGTATGTATACACCAAAACTAACGTGTTAGGATAGTTTGGAAAATGTTTAATTTGACCAAAGGATTTAACTTCTCGATTACATGAATAATTGCCGGTTTTTTCGTATCTACTCGTTTTATATTGATCTATGCTCTTTTTATGATGATTTTGTATTTAGTAGTGATTGTTAGACTTGTGCTTTTTTTAATGGATAAGTATACTTTAGGAAATGGAATTTAAGCAGGTGATTTAATGAATGATGACTTACACAATTTTATGATTATTAATATTCAAAATTAGAATAACAGAATTATATGAAACATAAAAAAAAATATTTTGTCTAAATATGAAATAAGAAATTTTAAAGATTATTAGAAATTTAATAAAAAAATCCTTTTATTTTAATAATTTTTATTTACTCACACCATAAACTTTCAACATCAACACATATTTGTTTTTTGAGTTTCTCGAAATAATGCTCGCCACGTTTCTGCCTTTTTTCCCATTTTTTTTCGAAAAATCCCTAAGAGCATAATACAAAAAAATCGAGAAAGGCAAAGCTCGTAGCCTTTTGCGGATAAAGCACGCCGGTATATGCCTTTCCTTCCGCGAAAAAGGTTCTCTCGCTTCTCTCATCACATACGTGCGCGTGTCAATCCGGTGTGGTCCGATGTGCCATTCAAGAGGCCTCGTATATCAATGTAAAAACTTAAGAATTTGCAAAAATGGAACAATTATAGGAATTCGGTATATAGAATTTCTTTTTCGTACGCTACCACGCATACGTACTGCGGAATTGTTTGAAAATTATTGAAGTTTTTCGATTTTTTTTTCTTTCCTTCGCGTGCTTCTCTTATTTTTGATGAAGTTTTGATTACTTTGATCGTCATTTATCTCTTGACTTCGTATAAATATTACATTTGATTTCAAATATATTTTTTTATATGATTGTCAGAACTACATTTTTTGTTATTAAAAGTGTAAATAAATTTTATGAGTTGTCAATGAATTTTTTTAAGTTTTTATGATTCTGAAGAAACTATTAAGTTATTTATTGAGAACAACGTTTATTTATTCAAAAAATGATTAATAGCCTCGGCATTTAAATAAAATGTACTAATCGTTAGCAAAAAAGGTAAACACTCATAAATCAAATTAGTTTTAATTGAATCAATATACAATTAATAAAATTCAAGTTGTTATTATTAAATCAAATCAAATAAATAAATATTAACTCCCGATGCTATTTAATTTAGCATATATCTACACAGGAAATTGTTGTTCTTAATCTTTATTTTTTTTAACAAGCACATAATAATTTAATTGAAATTAAATACACGTTGCTCGCACATACGTGTACGAAATACGAAGCAAAGATCCAATATGCATTTTGAAAATAGATTTTTTATTGCACATTATTTTATATAAACTGCGAAGGGCGCGTGGTGTGTGCATGTAAGAGTAATGAAATGAAGTCACTTGTAACGAGGTTGTACGGGGGATTAAAATTACACACGCCGTATATCGCTGTATGGATATGTTTTATTTTAATATAATATCGAAATTTCGTCGATTATTAAAAGCTTATTAAGATTTATTTTAACGATTTCTTGAAAAATTTCTTGTTTCAATCTTTGATGTATATAAAAGTCTTAAATTATGTGAGGTAGCCAGGAGATATATGTACATGTGTTAAGCATTAATCACTGATTAATCAGCACGTATAACTGGCGCACCCGTCATTAATTATTGTGGATTACTGTAATTTAAAAATATTTATATATTTTTTTTTAAATTGTGAAAAAAATATATTTTATGTGCATTGAAATAAATTGCTAGTTGTTTGATCGAGTTTTTAACGCTTTTCCTATCACATGTAAAATATAGAGCATTTCGCTAATTGAACTATTGATTGCTCTTAATGTCACGGATAGTCGATAAAATTTTATTGGAATGATATTATACCGAGAAGATAATTTCTTCCCTTGACTTTTGTTTCTCTACTTGTCACTGCCTTAAAAGTAACATTTTGTTTCTATCTTTGAATCTTCAATATTTTTTTTAACGATTTCTAGATAGAATTCCATTTTTTTTTTCTCGCTCCTTTTTATCTCCTTTTGAAAACAAGTTTTTCACCAGCATCTTAAAGATTATTCGCACACCTATTTAATTGCACGTCGGATTCTTCGCGATAATCGATATATTATCTTTTTAATTTATCGGCCGCTTGCACACACCGCGTGTGTCGTCTTGGAAAATTCAGGTATAAACCGTCTTTCCGGAAGATGTACATAAGTGTAATCTGAAAATGAGTTCGTTGATACATAAATAGTTGATACACAGTAGCGGGACAGTCGACAAAGAGTAAAAAAAGAAAGAAAAAAAAGAAAGGAACGATTACCGATTCTCCTCTCGGCCACATATTTCGCGTTCTACAAGCGAAGAGGACCAATGTAAGAAGTGCCGGCAAAAGCTTTAGTCAACATTCGCGAGCTGCGCGAGCGTACGTTGCCCGTTGCAGCGGAGTCTTTCTTTTGCTTTAACATACCGACAGCCCGAGCTTTAAAAGGGAAAGATATTTTATTTTTATTAGAGAATAATTTATATCGATGCCGTTTGTTCAGTCCATTGATTTGATGTTTTTATATTGTATAAATTAATATAACAAAGTTTTATTGTCGACTAATTAATATAACAAAGTTTTATTGTCCACTAAAACCAAATAAGTCACGTTCTGTGATTTTAGAATTTTTGTTTTATTTTTTTTAATGCACTTTTAAATTAAATGAAAATCCGTTCGTAACTTACCAAGTCATAGATTAAATATGCAAAATATGAACTTAAATTTATTAAAAATGTGACTTTTCCAATTCTTTTAATAATCCACTTATATACAGATCACATTTAACTATTATAGATAAATAATAAAAAAGAAACTACAAAGTTTTCATTATCATAACAATCTAGTCATGAAAATCATTGGAAATAAATAATAAGCATCAGCGTAATCTCGAAAAAAAAAAATTCAACATTCCCTTACAAGCATTACTGCGTCCAGCCTTGAGAAAATAAATGTTCCTCGATGTTTTATTCAATCCTTTGCAAAAAAAAAAAGTAAAAAAGCAACAAACAAGAGCTCGCGAAAATCAAATTCACAGCCTCCGAAGACAAGGTGCGCAATTGTTACTCTTCTCTAAATAAAAGAAGAAAGAAAAAGAAAAAAAAAAGTAAAACGAAACAACAAACAATCGTCTTGGAATTTACGAAGCCTCTGTATGTGTCAGCCGTTGTCAAAGACAAATCCTTCAAAGGATCCAGGAGATCGAAGAGAGAGAGAAGCGAATCTTTTTTTAGTTTTTCGTATATCAATTGTAAAACGGTAGTATAAGCATTTGAGAAAGAGTGTCCGGTTCATTGGGTATTCAGGCAACGCTTGCGCCAGTTGTCACTGCTGACACATCGTACGTCAAAGCTTTAACTTGCTCTCTTTCTCAAGCCCAAAGTGTATAAGGGAAAAATATAAGAGCGAAAGAGAGATGCTGCTGCGAAACAAGAGGGACGACTCAATTCGCAATCGGTTCTGGGATTCGATGTATATATACACACACGCGCGTTTTAAACTTTTGTACAAAGCGAACAAGGAGAGCAAAGAGATGTCTTACTTTTGTTAGAGAATAAGAACCGCCTTGTATGCATAAGTAGTTGGGTGAGAAAAGGCTTTGGGTTCTGTGCCAATTAAAATTTATAATCTCTTGTCCTCCAAAGACTTTTGTTTATACTGCTTTGACAAACTAATTTTATTTACATCGATATTTTTACTTGCGACTTTTTCACGTTCGCTTTTTTTTTAATAAAGTCATTGACTCTTCGATGAGAACAATATTGGAATAATCAAATTTTTTTAACAAGATAAGTGATTTAAGTTTTAGTGAACTATGCGACATGTAATAATTCAGGAAAAATGATAATATAATTACTTTTTTAATAAATTAAATTTACTAGTCAGTGCATCAATTATAATTTTGTAATCAGCATTTTCATCTTTAAGTTTTTTTCAAAGAAAATAATAGCATGATGAGCCTAGATTGAAAAACCATCTGAATCTTATATTATCGTTGCAGAGTTAACGTACTTTTTGTTCGCTCTAAGAAATTTAAAGAACATTAGCCTACATACAGTAAATCTATACAACGCAGGCACGGTAAAAGGTCAAGAAACGTACTTTTTACCTCCCTTTCCCCTTTTTTTTCTTCTCTCTTGACCGTTAAAAGTATTAAACGCGGCTTGAGCATCGTACACCCAGCTCTCGAATGATTAATTACACATTTAAACTTATACACAAACGTTCATCGCTCGTGTCTACAAGTTTTTATGCACTTGATAAGGTTTCGTATTTGTAAATGACAGCTCGCATTAAATATTAAGCAGTCAATATTGCTAAGATGTTAAGACAATATTATAGTAGTATTTTATTGTAATTATATTTTACAATTAAAATTAAATTTTTCAAAATTATTCAAAATTCCATTAAAACGTAAACAGTAAAAATTGGTTGATCAGGTACCAATCGAGCGTCCGCAGAGCCATACACAAATCGTTTGTAAAAACGTTTTACTCTCGCGCTATCTTTATATTATTCCAACCTCTTCCCTCTCGACTCTCTTTCTCGATTTCTCATTTACTATTTCGTAAAAGATGTAACGTGTTGATGCTGTATTAAGCGAGAGCCTTTTATATATATATATATATACAGTGCTATCTCCTCTAAGAAGGTGGAGGTCGGAGTGGATCGCCTTGGAGCCCAAAAGGCGCGTGCCCCGCCCACCGTCTCGTCGTCCCGTAAGAGCCCTTTTTGCTTATTTCTCTCTTTAGATGTGTACCTACTTGTGGCTCTTTCTCTTTTATGTTATAAGAACGAATAAATTTTATTTGCTTCAAAAAAAAAGAACATTTTTTTTTTATTTTTATACAAGTTTTTCCAGTATGCGCATCACAATAGGGTAGTTTTCGTGATTGTTTATAGACTTTTTAGTTGTACAATTCGAACGATAATTGTTTCATATTTTTTTGGTTAATTAAAGGTTTTTAGCGAAGCGGAGACAAGTCGTCGAAGAGAAAGTCGATGATCCATATGTTACGATTAATATATCTTTTTTTTTTCAAGTTTAAATTGCGAAACATGATCGAAGCTACTGAATGGTATACAAGACAATGCTTATAGTGTTTTGAAATTGATCTGATATTAAATTCTCGATTTTTAATTATAGTTTTATAGTAGAATTTCTTAAGAATCGAGTTTTTCAACATTTAAAAACTGGATTGACGAGTCAAATGAGAAAGAAAAAAAACGCGAATAAATCATTCATCGGCATCAACGACAATTATTTTTCTAATCGTACTGCAGTTTATTAAAAAAAAAAAAGGAGCTACACATCAACCAGTTATTAAACAAAAATTTTAAACTAAATTTCAAACCATGAAAGAATTAAAAAAAAAAAGTGAACATAAGTAAAAACCAACCTGCCACAAGTCTTGTAAAGAGGAAAAAAAAATAAAAATTCCAACGGATCCGCAAGAAAATGATAAAACGTTAAATAATTACACGTGTACGTGTATACCATTCGCGTTGCGTGAAAGTTTTCTCTCTCTCTCTCTGTTCGGGGGTTCCGCTCGACTACAACTGCAGCAGTATCATGCACATGTAGCCGCAAGGATTCAAACGTTCACTTGAAAATAAAGAAAAATATGTACATAAAAAAAAAACCAAGCTCATTCAAGGTCTACAATTGTATCGGATGATATAGGTTAGGTTAGCCCTTAAAAACTTTTGTATAGCTTTTGTTGTATAACATAAAAATCGGTATATCGTACACTTTGTGGAACTATCGAATTACGTTTTCTCTCGAGTCTTTGAATATATCCATCTTTGAGTGGTAAGATTTGTTGCTTTAATACGTGTATATAACCCCAATTTCGTAGATGAAGTATATACAGCAGGGCGCGAGTTAAGTTCCAAATAATAAATTAAACTATTAAGCACAACGGAAGGAACGATTCGTGGCGTTAAAAACAGTAATTACACGCAAATATTTGTAACGTGCTATTACTGAAGAATGGAGGGGTCAAAGTTCCTTTTTTTGATGCTCAATTGTTTGATTATTAGTTATTGTTTCGATGTTTGTTATTTGAGAGTGTAATTATTCAATTATTACGCGTTGCTAATAAGCTAAAATTATTCGAGGTTATGTATTATGAAAAGTGCATTTTGGGAACTGTCAAAACAGATAATGTAAACAAGAAATTTCAAATTTTAATAACGTTTAAAGTAGATAAAGATAAAAACTACGTTTACTTTCAACTAATGATGCAATGGATCGTTCAAAATTTTTTTATCATAATAAACTAGGAAAAAAAAATTAAATTATATATCTGTCAAACTTCAAAAATTCCATTAACCACCTCTATTTCGTGTCGACATGGATTAAAAAAAAAAAAAAAAATAAAAAAAACAAGTCTCCGCTCACTAATCAATCGTTTTGAAAATCAACTATATGCGCACCGTTGAATCCAACATGCGGCATATATATATAAAACTCGAAAGAAAAAGATGAATTGAGCGGTGCGAGAGCGCGCTATGTGCGAGTCGCGTTGCGCAACCCACGTACGCCTCTATGCACATCCATCGCGCGAGCGAGTGACTCAACGACTCAATGCAAAACTCGTCGTCTTCTTCTTCTTCTTCATCGTTTTTCTTTGCTTTTAACTTTTCTAACGTACTGAAATTTTTTTTTTCTTTACGAACGTTTTTTAATACATTTTTCATACGTAATTGTTCAATTCAGGTTTTACGCTTATAAGTTTAAATTTAAATTTCGAATTCAAACTTGAAAGTTTTAAATTCGAACGTTGCGTTCGATAATTTTAATAACGAAATATTATGAAATTGATTTACATTTATATGAAATTTATTTAACTTTGTAATTTCGAATTCTTATATTACATACTTAACGATAATGGTTAACATTATGCTCATTCAATCATAATAAATGTTAGAATGTATTCGATAACTGTCATCATGTATTGTTTTAAAATGATAATTAAATGCAAAAATTTCCAGTTTTAAATAAGCAGAATCGTTAATAAACTTGTAATAATAATAGAAATAAATATGCAAAAAGCCAATAGGCATATATGCAAAGAGCTACTGTTCACGCATTGCATTATATATAAATACATTTAATAGTTTGAATATCGGCTCTTGAGAGAGTATAGGCAACCGGGCGTCGAATGCAACGACCGCGCGCGCGCGCGCTCGCTCTCTGCGTGCTCGAAAACATAAGAAAATAAAAGGAATAAAAAAAGAGAGAGAGAAAAAGAAGGGAAGAAGAAGAAGAGAAAAAGACAGACGGTTACAAAGGCAGGATGCCGCGTGTGTGCGCGCGCGCTCGCGATCCTCGACCTCAAACCTATGCGCGCGCCCGCGAAAAAACCTTCTCTTCTATAATACTTGCGCTGACCTAACCTCACTTTCAGTATTTATATGTATATATATTGTATATGCGCTTCACCTGTGCTGCGAACGCGCGAATCACCAGTATTATAATACGTATATTGTGCGACTTTTAGATGTGCACGCGTATATAACACATGCATTTATTGTTCTCTCTCTCTCTCTCTCTATCTCTTTTTGGTTATTATTATTGTTTCCTTCCGCGGTTTGGTATATACGCGCTTCCTGACCAAATGGCAGGTTATGGATGAAGGGAGAGAAAGGATAATGGATGATGTGAATTGATTTTTTTTTATATATATATTCTGAAAGAGAAAAAATTTCTTCATTATGAGGGTTTATCTGAGGACGTGCACATTTTTCTTTATGCAAGGGATTGCATAAGGCAATATTGTATAATTTGTGGATTATTAAAAAGACTTTGGACGTATGGTATCTGCGGTATTCGCTGATGTTGAATACATTTTATAAAAAAATAATATTTCATTATTTGGATAGGAGTTTATTGATCTCAAGCAACAATGAATATTAATAATTAATTTAGTTTTGAAATTTCCACCAATGCAAATCTCTTTACTCAATAATTAACTGTTTAACAATTCATGGGAAAACATATTTGCTAAAACTTATTTTATCATACATTAATCTTTACGTATCTTTACAAAGTTTTGATTCAATGATGAATTGAAGTATAATACGATCAATAAACAACATTCTCAAAGGGGTCTTTCGAACTGCTTAAACCATAGACTTTTTATCTTTCGGTAAAAGGATGCAATTAATTCTTCGATGACCTGTAACACGCAAGAGTATGCAGCGTTTATTAAAAAGCGCGTAATACGTTGAAAATTAATTTTATTAATAAACTTCTTCATTATAAATTTCTAAATTAAATTCTCGAAAAAATAATAAGAACTCATTTTACATGATCCTTTTTTATTATTATTTTCCTTTTCTCTTTTCGTATGTGTAATCGCGGATCTTTTTCGCTAGTTTAAGAAACATAAAATATTACGCATAAATAAAATTTATGTATATATACGCCCTGCACGATACTTTTTCATTGACGTAATGTAAGATTTTAATCTGGTATATTATAAAATTATTTTTCTTCACTCTCAAGGTGTACATGTGTGTGTGTGCAAACTTATGTAATTTTGGCGTAAATATTTATATTTTATTTATTGGAATAGTTTGCTTCTCTCGGTAAACGTATACAAATACGTACTAAATACCAACTTCGTTCTTGCTTCGTACAATAATTAAATCAAATTAATTGGATAACTGTTTATTGTATTATAATTAATGATTGATTTTTCTTTTTGTTACAGGTAAGATCATCCTTTGTTACGTAATTAACCAGTAGAAATGTATAACTTTGCTGGTAAGTCAAACTTGACATATTTCAAAATTAAACTGCAATTACGTAAAAAAGTAATATTACCGTAAGACATGTAATTTTGAAAATATTATAATTCCAAGCGCTAGGCTAACAGTAGTCGGAAAGTCTAATCGTATTCATCACACCCTCGAAAAAAAGCAAAGTAAATTTGAAGAAAGAAACGTTCTCTCATTTGAAATTAATAATTCAACAAATTTTAAAAGCTCGATCAAAAATAAACGTTTTTATCCATCTATAACCAGAAAAAAAGGTATAGGCGTCCAGTACAAAAAAAAATTATTTTTTTTTATTTTTTCGTATACAACACCATGCCGCTTCCGGATGAACAACGTCAGTGGCTTGTCAGTCTGTCGGTGCAAAAGGGCCCCTGTCATTATCTTATATATACACGTACGGCAACAGTAACAACAGCAGAAGCAGCAGCAGCTTCGTATTCGTACCGTATGTTTTCTACGGTTCCGCTAGACTTAACCCCTCAGTTGGATTTCTTTCCTTAATTCCTTTTTTTTTCATTTTATTTTTATTTTCGTTCCTTTTTTTTCGTACACGTTTTATTCGTGAGCGCAACCTGTCGCGCGCGACCGAAAATTATCGTTTCGAGAAGAGACACATGAGCAATATGTGTTGTTTTATATATATATATATGTAATATATTGAACGAGGAAGGGAGAGAGTAGGAAAAAAATAAACGATGAACAGCAAAGCAACATTGACCTCGAAAATCCCTCGGTTGCCCCTTTATAAAGTAGCCGGAGTACGATCTCATATATACGTGCGTGCACGTGCGTATATGTGGATGACGAGAATGGTCAAGCTATAAACTGTTTAATATAGCTGCGGGCACTTTTTTTTATTCAACAAATATATATAGATTATATGAATATATATATATATATATATATATATATATATATATATATATATATTTGTTGTTGATTTGTTAAATAGAGTATATGTGGTAAAAACGGAAAATTAAAAACTTCCTTTTTAATTATATTCCTCAATAACGTGAAAGATAGGTGTAAATGTAAAAATTACTCATATTTTATTTGAAAATCATTCATGCGTGTAAACTACAAGTCGATATAAATTCTTTAAAAATAAATATTCATTAAATTATAATTATACATCGAATAAATTTGTAATAAAACGTGAAATTATGAAAATTAATGTTTAACAATATAATTTTATAGTAGAAAAATTATAAACAAATACGAACGAGGTTCGTAAAATATACCATTTAATCAAGAGATTCTGCTACGTATAAAGTACATATTCCCACGCGTGAACCTCTACCCAACAAAAGTCCAACACATACGTATACATCCATGTGTATATCTATATAAAAGATTATCAATGAAAACACTCTCCAGCATTTCCTTGCGGTCGTTTCAAAGAGCCATCTTAAGTTCAATCAAAAGAAATCCGACGATCGTCCTCGTCGTAGTCGGCGTGTGCCACGCGAAGAGAATATAACTTCTGTCCCTTTCTTTCCTCGTGTATATATTCTCATTCCCTCTCGCATATATAATAAATATTTATGCGTGCGGCCCCGGCATTGGTTATATCCCGTGGCCGAAAGTAAGGTGTAGGCGAAGGTATAAAAAGAAAATGTATATACACGTATATCCTTGTGCTTCTCTCGTCGGCGATATTAACGGGAACGTTTAATCGTTTGGGTCAGTCGGGCACATCAACTCCAAGTCAATTAGTACCGTTCAACACTCTCTTTCTTCTGTCTTATAATAGCCGAAAATTTTATACTAGAAAAAGAAACGTAAATTTTTACCTGAGTTGGAAGAAACATTCTCATATATGCATACACACATCGGGCGCCTTTAAAAAACCCATAGTGTCAATGTTTCTTTAGATTATTCTGATGATTTATCGTATATTTCCGGTTCTTCTTCTTCAACCTAAGGATTAAACGATACTAACAAAAACTTTGTCTTTCGAAAGGATGAGAAGCTTCTCTTTTTTTTACATTGTATATATTACTTATACATGTTACTTCTATGCTGATAAATGAAAAATTTCTAACTGTTTTTGTGTTACAACTTAGTCAGTGTTTTGAACTATCTATTTCAACTATTTTTGCTATTACTTCTTTTTCTTCTTTTTTTTTTATTCATCGTTAATCTTCGTTTTTAATTAACTCATTAAAGCCCGAGCTTGTAAACCAGAAATGGTACAAGGCTAACTTGGAAAAGTTGATTTTTTTTTTTTTACCGTACACTTTGTTTCCTGTAATTACAATTTGTTTGTTTTTATTTATTCAACTAATAAATAAACATTTTACAGGCTTTTATAAACTACACGTTATGTGTAGCTTATACAGTGTATAAATTAAAAATTTCTACTTTTTGCCGAGTTTGTGTTTCTTTTTCTTTTGAATCCATACTACTTTTAGAAATTAACGAAAAGCATGTCCGACGAGGGGCCAAAAAGCTAATTTCCGTAAATTTTATTCTCCGTTTCTCTTACTCAATCTTCTGCACATTCTTTTCACACCCTAAACACAATAAAAAAAAGCACATATATATATAATATAACAAAAGCACTCGTCTCTCTCTATCTTCCTTCAAAGACTTACGAGTTTTAAGCTTCGCCGTGTTTATACGTATATATACGAGAGAGAAAAAGACTGGCACGCGTCGTCTCTTCAACATCTTAGCCCATTAGCATATATATTAATTGCTTCTCACGTGTGCTTAAGCTCATCGCCGACATTCATGATATCACGCTTTTATATATGTGTACGTGCATACATACGCTCTTCTCTACTTGGCGCCTCTCCATCTCTTTCTTTTTAAATATTTTTATTTTGTTTTTATTTCTTTTTTTCTCCCTTTTTTTCAAAAAGAACGTATACCTGTTAGATCGTAGCGATTCCTCTTCTTTTGGTTATTAAGTGCTCGGGGCTTGGGATGGAAAAAAGGAATAGGTGTAAGAAAGTTATCTTTTTCTTTGTAATGCGCTTACGTACACGGGGATATCTTTTTAGATGATAACCGGGAGCGATTTTCTTTGGTTTCGTCTTTTTACACTGCTAGATTGGTTAATTTTTTATAAGTTTATTAGGAGACTAGATATACATATATGAATCATTTTAGAAAATTTTAATGCTAACTGGATATGGCGTTTATTTTGATACATAGTGTGGTCGAGTTGATACATAGTACAGATTTTATTTGAAATATTTATTTAAAATTTATTTCAGCTGCTGTCGAGAGCTGATTTTTTAAAAATTAACTTAAAAATCCTGCCTGTTTTACCGGTCTTGAACATGATCCACTTTCGGTTGACTTCAATACTTTTTTTCTTTTTCAGTTTTTGCAAAACAATGATTTATAGCTCCACTTTCTTTCCACTTCAAATTTTCGAGAGAAAAAAAGCATATCTAATTTAGATATCAAAAAGTGTTGCATTAGATAAGTGTAAAAAAAGTTAATTATGAAAAATAAGACATTAAAATCTTATCAAAGTAAAATTTTCAAAAAAAAAATTATAATAATAAAGTATATTACTAAAATTTATACTTCGACTCGAGCATTGCCTTCACGACTTCATCTACTTCAAGAGCGAGTGACAGGCATTAAAAAAAAGATACGTAAATCTCAACCTTCTCTAAAAAAATAAAAGCCAAAAGTGGTATGTGGAATAAAAGAGACTCCATTAGTCGGCTTCATAGTTTCTTTTTCCCTCTTATAACATTGTCATCAACTTCCGTTGTAAGAGCGCTAGGGTAAAAAGATAATGCGTTACATTGTACGTAATATACGACGGTGTTGAGAGTAAAATAAAAAAAAAAAAAACTAAGAGATACAAACGTATAAAGCTTTTCTCAAGAGTCGGTGTTATATGGAAGGAAAAAAAAAATAAGAGTAAAGGCGCACGCACTCGTACGTAAAATCACACGCGTGTTAATCACTTTAACATCGCTACTGTGGAGGCCTTTTATGCTAATGCTGAGTATCTTTTTTTTTTATATAGTTTAACCTGTCGCATCGTTAATGCCTTTTTTTTTCAACTTTATAATTTTGTTCGAGTGTTTTGTCATGACAAAAGCGGATTACTCACTGGTCAATTAGTTTATGTAAACATGACTTGGGTTTGTTATTTAATAAAGATTTTTTGATATTAAAACTATAAATTTTTTTTGCGCTTAGATTTTTAGTCATTGGCAAGGTCGTTTGATGTTTTCTTTTTTTTTTCTAATAATAAAGTATGAAATTGCAAATCCATTAAATTAGATCGTAAACGCAAACTTCTAGAGATTCCGTGTTTTCCGTTTCAAGGAAACGACATTATAATTTAAATTTCTTTTTTTTTTATCTAATTTTTCGAGAAAAAAAATTGTTGAATTTTATCGCTTTAAAATTTTAATACAAAATATTCTAATTAAAATGATAGCATAATTAATCGCGATTTTAGATTATCATCTAAAGTGCCCGTGATAAAGAAATTATCATTTTAAAATTAATTGATATTTTGTATAACAGTTTATTATTTATTACTAAATGTTAATGATATATTAAAATGTTAAAAATATCCTGTTTTATTTTTTTTTTTCAATAATAAATTCCTGTTTCATGATTTTTCGTATATGGAGAAAAGCATTCTAGTAAATGTTACGGTAGCTTAAAGCCAAATTGTCACAGATTACCATTATAGCAAAAAATTACCATAATTTATGGTAAAATGTACAAAAAATGCAATAAAAAATTCTGTTTCTAGTAAATTTTACGACAAATTATCATAATTTTTAGTTGCATTTATACCATTCCCTATATCAAACTCTCAAAAACGTTAATACAAAGAAAATCCAGCGATATTCATGCATCCACACAGCTCAGAAAAATTTCTATTCAACGATCGAGCTTACAAATCTCCAAGGTGCATATATATCGTAAGCGCAGTGTGTATAAGAGTAGCAAAAGAATTGCACAGAGTTCTCCTCTCTTTTGCCAATGGCCTTCGAGCGTCATTCACATTCGCGTATGTATCCACTTTCATTATACTTTGCTATATACCAACTATATAATGCACACGTATATATAATAAGTTTAAACTTATAATAGCGAGCTCCGCGCGCGTTTAATTTAATTTTTCACATTGCACTATTTTGCTCGTTCTCGCCCATCGGCGCTGCTTATGCATGTGACTTTTTTTTTATTTTTAAAATTTTTTCTGCTATACATGGCCTTCCGTTGGTAAAATGTGTATAAAAGTTAAAAGAAAAACGGAAACGTCGTTCTAGTTTGAAATCACCATTAATCTGACTTTGTCGACTATAGTTGTATATAAGTCTAGTGTACAAGCCCGAATTTCCTTTTTATTTTTTTTTCTTTTTATTTTTTTATCTTGAGATTTGAAGTAGTTTGAATGGGAAGGCAATGTACGGTCTGTTGGGTAAGATTCTTTTGGTTTTGGTTGAAAAAACTGCTGCTTTTTTAGAATGACTTTTAAAGATTTTTAAAAAGGATATGGAACGTTTCTTTCAGGTGTTATTTAGCAATAAAAGCTATCATTCCTGAAAAATTATTTTTTCTCAATGAAATAACGTTACAACTCGATATTTGTCAGTAATTAAAAATATTATAAAAATAATATATTATATTTTCTTTAAAAATTTTCCTCGCTCACAATGAAAAATCGCACAGAAGGTTAAAAAAGAAAAAAAAGCCTTAGTCTAAGGAAAAATTGGTTATCGTATACCGCAATCCTTATCCTATCTTAATTACAATTGAATTCACGTGCATACACACACAGCATTTCATAACAAAGTATTACAAGTACAACCTACCGCTGACTAACACCAGCAACAAAAAAAAATATAATATAAATAAAAGATCAACATTTTTATTGTACATATAATATTAAATTCTTTTTTTCCTACCTCATAAATAATACAAGCAACATTTTCCTCGAGTCCAAGTCAAAGTCAGGTTCAATTCTTTAATGAGCATAAAAAAAAGGCTTATAAAATTTAATAGAATATAAAGAAACTAACGACTGATCAAACTCGAAGAAAAAAAAGGATGAATTTGATTTAGCTCAATAGACGGTGCGCGTCGCGCGATATTATAAAATTGAATCGATAAATAATTAATGGAGAAAATCTTAAACAAATGCGCGATTACGTACGATGAATAAATTCATCCCAGTGCGGTATATACGCACGCACGCGACACTCGCCGATGCTAATTCATGGCCAAACGTATCTCTGTAATGCCACTTTTTAAAATGAGAATTCTGCGTAATATCGTGAGAAATCGAAAAAAATAAATAAGATAGCCTGAAGTATGTGACGTTGTAGGTGTACCTTATGTTTATATATGAGGTTAAATTATTTATGGAATGGTTTTCTATACGTTTATTGAGTTATAATCGGCCGGCGTGTTGTATTAAATATTGAATAATCTTTTTTTGTTATTATTTTTTATTTGAATTATGATGCGCGGAACGAATTTCAGTGAAAGTAGGACTTATTTATTTAAACATAGACTTGATTATTTTTTAAAAATTCTTTATTAAGATGTTGTTGCGCAATGTTGTAAAAAATTGCATTCATATCGCAAGATTCGTTCTTAATTTAAAATTAGCTTTGTAAAATGTATTAAATATAGTGTATAATTATAATTTTTAAAATAACATCGTATAATAATTAACTCATTACTTAAACCTTTAAAATTTCATTAACCTTTTAGTTTTTAATTAATTGAAAAATCGTTGCATCATTACGGGATTACTGAAAAATAATCGTATAATTATTTTCCCATTATAATCCGTTTAAGAAAATTTATCAGAATAAAAAGCAGCTTTTATTTTACTCTTTTTTCACTCAAAGTTTGTATTCGCTCGATGCTTTTCTTATATCATTGCACAAAAATGTTGAAATGCGATCGATTCTTCTACGAGAGTATAATAAATAGCCATTAACACTTTAACACAAATGTAATTGCACAAAAAAAAAAAAAATAGTTTCGACACACTCTTACATATATATTTGAAAACATCGTTCGCTTGCGTACGTACACAATTGAAATTTATATTATGCGATTGAATTTAAAGGATTTAACATACACAATCGGTGGGGATCGTCTTTTTTATAGACGATCTTTTTTCTCTTATTCTTTTCTCTTTATTCTCGACTTGACCAACTGTTGTATCTCCAGCGACTTTAGCCAAGACTTCTCTCTCTCTCTCTCGTTGATCGTTGTTTACGTGCTACCATAAACAAGCCATTACGCAATTTTTTCCAACTAGCGTGTATGTGCGCCTATATACCGAGTTTGCAGAGTGTAATACACATCGCGTATATCGAAGCCACGCGTTTACTTCTCATCGTGTTTAGATTGGTTTTATAGACTTTGTATGTGGGTTATTTTGCCTTTATAATATTATTAAGAGTTTGATGCATCTGATAATTAAAATTTTATTATTTCTTTTGAGGATAGGTATCATATTTTCCCATGATTTTTTAAAAATTTTTATTGAAATAAAATTATATACGTGATGATTTTTAGAATAATAAATATTCAATGAGAAAAGTTTGGCTCATTGATCCAACTATGTGATGAATTTAAATTTTTTTTAACTAATTCCTCGAGTGAGCATTGATTTATCTGATGTATTCAAATAGATAATCAACTTTAAAGAAAATTTATTTCAGCCATCAACTCAACAATTCTAAAGTACAGCGGTAAGCTCAGCTTCGAAAACTAATGTAACAACGATATCAATAACTTAATTTCAACAATCGACAAAATCCCAGTAGCGCATCTTCACTATAAGATCTACAACATAAACGCACATACCTAACAGCGATCTTTATACACAAGTGCCACTATATACAAGCAGCGCATATCTACATATGCTTCTTGTATATAGAAGAAACGCATCAGTTGAAAGGGACTATTCGCGCCTCGAGGCGTCATGAATTGATCACGGCTAGTTTCATGCTCTAATGCTACATCGTTTGTACATCTTTTTTTTTTACCTCCTTCTTTCTTAACGTACTCCTCTATAGTACCCTCCATCTCTCAATACGTGTACGCGTACGCATATTGTATTATATCACGAAAGAAAGGGAGAGAATAAAAAGATAGTCACGGGCATCGTAAATGAGGCTTTATCCATCGCTACCTAGACCGAGTGCACTTGATAATACAACGGCGAGTATCCCGACAACTTTATATACGTGTATATGGTATTCATAGTTCGGAAAAAGGAGGCAAGAGTTGAATTTAAGTGGAAGAGAATGTGGATATGAACATTTCTTTTATTCCATTACTTTTACTCGGGAGTTTAATTGTTTTATGGCTAGTCTTTTTTATTTCCAAACGGAAGAGATTAATATTTTTTTAGTCATTATCCATTGATAGTACATATATGTAATGATTAGTTGTAAGTGTAAAACGAGTTTCTGATGATTGACTGAAATTGATGTTAATATTAATATAATATAAAATTAACAAATAATTAAGTCTATTTTGATTATAAAACATCGCGTTAGTGTATAATTTATATTCCATTTCAAGTGCATATAATTTACGGTGGATTAGAGAAAAATTAATGTACCAAACGAGTTGAATGTTTAGCTTTTTACGAGATAGTCTCGTAACGGAACGATGACAAACCAGTGAGATATAAAATATGAAATATTAAATATACGTAACACTTCGTATCGAAGAGAGAGAGAAGAAAAAAATATCAGCATTACATAAATCATCACATACACACATTATTTTTATTCACGCTTCTCTCTTTTCTCTCTTTATTTTTTACCGTAAAAGCATATTGTTAAAAAAAAAAAAAACAACTAAAGAACCGATTGCAATCTACGAGTAGCAAGCTAAGATTGAAATCCAAACGTGTATATATACACATTTCCCCTCGACACATAAAATAAAAAGGATAAAAAGCGTGTATATATATATATTTTATGAAAATTGCAAAATAATATTTTTTTTTTTTCATTTTATGCTTATATTACGCGCGAACAGAGACATCCTAGAAATCCTCGCGATATTTTCTCTCTCTCTCTCTCTCATTGTCAAAGGTAGCAAAACGATAATCGTTACGCGTCGTGTAGTCGCGACGAGCTCACCGATGCATGGAATTTTGAACAATGGCGATTCCCGCCGTTAATATTAGCATCTCTCTCTCTTCATTTTTTTTTTCTTTTCTCTTCTCTCTCTCTCTATACATTTTATGTATATGGATAAACCGACAATATTATAAAGTGACGAAATGTCTTGTTTATCGTTCGACAAATTCGAATAAAGTCACACCTATTCATAATTACATAACAAAGATGTGAAAAAAAAAAATAAAATAATAAAAAGATAAAAAAAAGAATAATGCGTATTGTATGGCGCATAATGGAAATAGTTGACAAAATATTATGGCGTTTGGTTGTAAGGTCTTTGCCGTGGTATAAAAATAAATGATAAAAAAAAATTAAATAAAAGAAAAACAAAAGGAAAAAAAAAAAAAAATAAAGGGAACGCAAAGACGAGAAGAACTTTTGCCTACGGGTATATAGACTTTAATGCGGCCCTGAAAAAGAACATGTATGTATATCTACCACTGCTGTCCACCTGACGTCACGCACCTGTTCTTTTGCCCGAGAGAGAGAGAGAGGAAGAGATGCCGCATTCGTTTATAAAAGAGAGAAAGAGAGTCAAGTCATTACAAAAGCGTAGATATCTGGAATTGTTACGATTTTCGTATCTTTCGAATGATCGTCGGTATATGAGTAAAGGAAAGACTTGCTATTGTTTGAAGTGTGAAAAAGTCAGACTTTTTTCAAATTTTGAAAAAATGAGGAATATGGTATTATCATAGATCAGACTTTTGATTAAAAATTTATTTGCTTTTAAATTTGTCTAATTTGGCCATTTAAAAACAGTTTCATTATCATTCAATAAAATTTAATTAAGTTTCAAAAATAATTATTATGGATAAAATTTATCATCGTAAATCAAAATTTTTTGAATATTGTTTGTATTGACCAAAGTTATTGCAAAGTTTCTACTATGAGGAATAAACGAGGGCAAAAAATAGCTTGTAAAATCTTATAAGATAATATATGGATGATTCAGAATTAATGTGGAAAAGTAGTTTTGATAAATTTGCATATTCATGTGAGATATTTCGGGATTGCGTGTAAAACCCTTGACTCTTACTTTCTTATACTACAAAGTGATGCATGTATAAAGTATGTAAATCTTGCGGAGTTGCCATTGAAAAAAACAATTTTTTTTTCTTTATAGCATAATATAGTTTTCACAATTTCAAAAATATGCATTCAGGTAATGAAATTTTATTAATAAGAAAGAAAAAAAATGTGTAATTTGAAATGTTCGAAGAAATACATTTTTGACATGAATTTTTAAGGCTCGTATAATTACCAAAAATTTTGGAAACTTTTTGACACAGATTTTATTCATGATAAATTTTTTAACATATTTTCATTAATTTTACTTTTTTCTTTTTATTTGAATATTATGCCATAATTGACAAAATTACAATTATTAAAAAAACTTGATTTTGAAGTACGGAAAACGGGCTTATGGTATGGTATGTTAATGGCTAGATTCTATTCTTGCAATTAAATCTTGCTGGCATTGTACTTCCAATTATGTCAAATCTTATAATTTCAAGGACACATACTATTGTTAGATTAGAATAATCTATCAAATAAAATATCATATGAGAACCGATGAATTTAAGTCGATTTATATATGAATTAATTTTTTTCCCATTTTTACTGAAGATTTTATTTTTTCCTAAAAATATGGAATAATAATTTTTATATTTTTTCACAACTCATCGTGAGTCATCAAATTTTTAAATAGAAGCACAAGTCCAATTTTACATTAAAAATTACTACACATACACGTGTATAAAAAAAAAATTTGCCCCACATCGTCAATCGTACAAAAAAAATAAAGATCAGCCAGTCCTCTTATGCAATCGCACATTACATCCATTATCATTTGTTTCACATCTCCTGAACCATATATACGTACACCCAAACCTAAATAAAAATAAAAAAAGGGGACACTGTGTATACACACGCTTGACGAATTTTTCAGCGAGACACACGATAATGACCATCTCGCTTATATATATTTTTTTTAGGCTACCATATCGTCATCCTTTCCCAAGAAAACGTTGCTTCTTTTTTTTTTTCGTATGCGCGCAGGAAGAACAAAAAGGAAAAAAAAAGAAGAAAGAAAGAAATAACGACTGTGCCTTCTTCTAAGCTTGGTCACGGTAAAGTGACATTACGTAAGAAAAGCAAAGGCTTTATATATACATGTATATATGTGTATATAATACACACGGGATGCGACGCGTCAGAAGGTCCGTCGAGCGTGTAGCCATCTTGTACATGCACACATACAATTTTGCGTACGGAGAGACAACAGAACACAAATGAAAAGAAGAATAAGAAGCTTTTGGTTCTAACGTCGTCGTCGTCGTCGTTGTCGTTGTATAAAACCTATCCTATTCTTTTATTATTATTATTTTTTTTTTTGTTGCTTATATATATTTTCTTTTTTTTTATTCATTCTTTCTTAGCTTCTTCTTCTTCTCTCCTCCTCCTCCTTCTCTCTACCTCAGGCGAGTCAGTCACGCCTGCTGCAATTGCTGCACGTCCTTCGTCCTCTCCGCCCTCCGTGCAACACACAAACACACATATAAAAACACAGATACACATATACACATATATTCACACACACAAATACTCAGCTCAAGAGAGAGAAAGATAGAGAAAACGAACGGACGGGACGGAAACCTTCCAGCTACACGTGAAAAATGCGGCCTTTACGACGTTGCCAACGGTATATAACGTATACTAAAGTACGATCCCATCCTCTATATATATACATAAGTATAAGAGAAAGAAACCAGGAGAACCTTGTTATATAGAGAGTGGGTAGAAAAGTTGAGATGAATTGTGCTAAGGGTCGATTTATTCGAGGCTTTTGAATCTTGAATCATGTGTGCTATTGATTATTAAAGTCATTTGAGATCAAGTTGATCCTAAATTCATCTTGGTTACTATTGATTCACGTTGCATTGCATTGTACAGAGTGTAATGTATTTTGGAGTTTTAATGAACATAATTATCAATAAAATCTTTATTTTTTTAGTTTATTTAATTTATCAATGAAAATCAATTTTTAATCATTAAAAAACAAACTACTTAACGGAATTTTAAAAAAAAGTAGTTTTAAAAGTTGTCAGGAATTGGGTCTCGATGAAAAACTCGATTGTAAGCAATAATTTAAATTCCAATTGAATATACATTGATAAAAAATTCATTGTTTCGTATATTTAAAATCCAATATTTTCTAATCGATTCTCTCTTTTTTTTTAAATCGATTTAAACTCTTCGCAGGTATAGAACGTTAACCACTTTGTCATCTCTACACTCTCTCGCGATTATTCTTCAATCCATGCACGTGCTTTCACAAAAACCTCCTTTTGCTCTCGCAACTTCTCATTCTGATCTTTGATATACCCAGCAACGATATATACACACACAACACACACACTTTATAAGAGAGAAACTTTGCGCCATACTGGAAAGGCTCTCTCGCGCCTTTTGCTTGATCAGAGATTGGTTCTCTCGACGTCGCAAATATATATATATATATATATATATATGTTGTATGTATGCATTCCACGTCTTAGGTATATAACGATAACCCAGTAACTTGGCTGCACGCCGATGATGAATTACCGTCCTCGAGATAACGGACGCCTTGCGCTTTTTTTTTATTATTATTTTTCTTCAACGAAAAATAAAAGAAAAGAATAAAAATAAAAATAATAAGGAAAAAAAAAGAAGGGGAGAGAGAGAGAGAGGCGTATACCTCTTTTGCGATTATATAGAAAGCATGCGCGGAAGCTTTCCTTTGATACTTTTTGCTTGATTCTTTATATATGTATGTATACGTTGCGGTATGTGTTACACGTTGAGCGCGATCTTCGAGTATAAAAATCGGAACATAAGTCGTTTTTCTTAATTTTTTTTTCTTTTTTTTTTATTTTAACTTTCAAGTGGTACGAGAGAGCGTTGAAAGTTC
Source organism: Anastatus disparis (assembly GCA_017163975.1). Classification (NCBI taxonomy): domain Eukaryota; kingdom Metazoa; phylum Arthropoda; class Insecta; order Hymenoptera; family Eupelmidae; genus Anastatus; species Anastatus disparis. The sequence goes on from JAFFSR010000003.1 coordinate 3,104,931, forward strand.
TTGATTTTTATTTTTAAGAGAGAGAGAAAGAAAAAAAAATGAACTTTTGTATTATATGCACCCGTTGGCGGTGTAATTCGTGCAACTAAAGCCGCTAGTCTCATGTCACGCGAACGTCATTAATAACGCGGTGGTCTTGTTTTTTTTCTCTCTCTTTTTCTGTTTTTTTGTTTTTTAAATTCTAAGATGAGAAGTCGTTGAGAGTGCGTACAAGGTGAATTAATCATTGGTGATTATATTCAAGTGCTACTGTAAGATTTTACAAAAGAAAGGACGGAAACTGTATTCGAATTGATTATGGATTATTTGCTTGATTGGTCAATTTGTTGCACTAAAAAAAATTTGGTTGTGTTAGATAAATATTTTGTATTTATTTATATTTATTTTTATAAAATTAGTGTTTGTTTTTTATTTTATTTAACGTCGCTGAATTTATGCTATCATTGCAATACTAATTATCGACGAAGGTCTTCAGTGTGTTTGTGAAGAAAGCACATGTATCGAATACAGTGGTGCTTGTATAAATTAGCCGAGAGCGGGATTCGAACTCGGGTCCTCGAGATTACGAATCCATCGCTCTACTGAATGAGCTACTGACGACCTCATTCGAACAAGTGTTAATTTAATTCAAAATAAAATTTATTAAATTAAAAAAGTATTTTTTCAAATAAACATGTTTGTTTTTTTCTTAAATAGTAATAATAATTATATAATTTTCTGATGATCTGTTTAATTACCACTATTTATTTTAGATTGAAAAATCCATCAAAAATTTAATTATATTGTTTGCTTAAAAATGACTTTTTCGTCAACTATTAAACAAAACATTTGGTCCATCAATACAAAAGATCATCTTAAAATTACAACTTATTTTCCCAATACATTCTAATTCTTTTTCGAATGAAGCAGTAAAAAGATGCAAACATTCGGGCAAAGGGAACACAGCATCCTCACGTACAAATGTAATTCTTGTGTCTCTCTCTCTTTTTTTCTTTTATTCAACTTTTTTTTGCTTTTCTTTTCATTCGTTGTGTATTGGCATCCCGATAATCCGTCGGCGCGATTCCCACCGTACGCACGCGCTCGCGCAAGAACGAAGATAAATTGCAAAGAAAGGCAGAACGAGAGAGAGAGAAAGAAAGAGACTACTGGAACGCGGAGGATCCCGTGTATATATATATATATATATATACGTATAGGGCCGAACAATGGAAAAGAAAGGCCGCGGCGAAAAGGGCTCTGTGTGTATAAGCTTGAGAAAAAAAATTGACCGCGGGAATTTTAACATTTATTTCTTTGCTTGTTGTGTTTGATTGCTAGATTCTTTCTATACATATATATTGGTTTTTAAAGAAAATCAAGTTTCATAAAAATTTGAATGGTGAAGTCAAAATTTGATTATTTAAAGGGCACACTTGAATGACATACAAAAATTAAAACTCCAAAACTTAATAAATTTTAATTTCTTCGTGGTTAATTTAAAAATTGGTAACAATAGTTTAAATGTAGATCAAAGGAATAAAAATAATAGAATATGATTTCTATTACGTACATAACAATACGGGATATACTGATTATCAAAAGGCTTAAGTATATCCGACAGATTGATTTAATAAATCCTTTTATTAATATACCCGCATGATATATCCAAAATATTCCTTCATACAAAAGCTTACAATACACAAATTACGACTATTCCCCACGCAAGTTGCATTGTTATAAAACCTCTTTTTCACTCTCTCTCTCTCTCCCTTTTTCTATCTATCTTTTACTCTTTCATTTGAAAAAAAAAAGAAAAGGTAGATCCGTCATACATAGGCATTCAACACACGAGAAGAGAAAACGGCACACACAAGACTTTGTACGCATCCCAGCAAAGAGATAAAAGAACAAAAAAAGGAAGAATTGTAAAAGAAAAAAAAAAGAAGAGAAGCAAGTCAAAGTTGAAAGACTTGGCGTTCGCGCGAGCGCAAGTTGACAGAAGAATAGATCAAGATAAAGCAAAAAGAGAGAGAGTGTATGTTAACTTACGTAAGTCTTTCAAGTGCTCGTACGTACGTACGTGTGTGCGTGTAATATTTGTATACGTACGTACGCCGGAACTCGTGATTAGCGCAAAAAAAAAAACTTTTGTTCTATTGCAAAGTTGTTATAATATTCGAGGAAATAAAACGACGTGTGTGTAAGAACTTGAGTGTGAATGGATTAATTTTATATTACGATGACATCTGATGGCTTGTTTTTCTTTTTGTTTTATTTTTGTTGACTGGTTTTTTTTAGTTATTGTCGGTGTTTAGCTTTTATATAAAGGTCAAAGAGAGATGTTTGAGAGGTCGGTGATTAAGCACAGGAATAGAATAAAATAGGTAAATTAGTTAAAAGTTTAATTTTACCATAGTAAAATATAAGCTTTTGATAATATTTTAAAAATTTAAAGCCCAAGGTGATGTAAGAGAGTATATGATTTATTTGTACTTACCAACATTACAGCTTCCCGGATTTTTTATCTTCATCAAAAAATTTTTTTTAAATACCTCTATATCATGTTTTTTATTAGTTAAAATAGAAGGGCATAATATAGACATTATTTTAAAACTTTTAGATTCAAAACGAAAAATTTGGAAAAATTGAATATCGGTATTTCACCTTATGTTAAAGAAAATTCAATGAAAATATAAATCCTCTTACAAAAGTTACAAAATCGAATAAAAAATACCTTCGATCAGTACACAACATAAGAACAATGTATCACACAAATGCATAAATTTTCCATATCTAATCCTTCTTAATATCCATTTCATCCAATCTCAACGTGTGTATACATACACACGCGAATACCGATGCGTCCGATATGTTAATAAAACACAAGGTATATACACAAGAAGAGAAAAAAAAATCTCCTACATAAACTAATCGCACATAAACGCAAAAGTGCATTCGCGTGTCTCGGGTTTATGTGCATGTGTTGCGTTACTTACCTACATCTACATGTATATGTACACTTGTACAAAGACGTCATCGATTCCTACACGATATAAAAGAATAGACTTCTGTCTTGCTTCGCAAGCGATTTATGACCACTGGTGTGTATCACATTGCGGTCTAATGAATTCTTCATCGATTAAAGAGCAAAAAAAAGAAGAAAAAAATTCAACGTTAATGATAATAGATTAATCTCTCGTGCTCTTTAGAGATGATAGAAAATGAAGAAAAATGTTAAACGACAAGGAAATGGGAAGATGTTGGTATAGGTCAGGTTTGAATCACGCTATTTTATTGTTGTACACGATGGAATGTTTGTTTAATATGAAAATATTAGGTCCTTCGTGTAATGGGCTAATTAAATTTACAAGTGGAAAGAAATTGATGAAATCATTTTCTGTACAGATTTATACGCTTCGGAACAAAAAGATTATAATTTATTAATTACCATATTTAAATTAGTACAGCATATTAAACGATAGCGAAATGATTTAATAAAAATTAAATTCTCCTCTGAATCGATGAATTAGCGAGTGAAAAAAATTTTTATTTCGTCGATTATACAGGGTACACAATGTGTGCTATCGAGCGAGTACATCTTGAAAAAATGAAAACAAATAAAAAGCAAGCATCTAATGACTAATTAAATCTTTAAATCGCTCACAAAAGCTTATCTCCTTTTTACATATTTAAATACATCTTTTTTTTTTTGTTGCTCACTACGCCTTATATATACCATTCGGCAAACACTTTTTCCACGTAAGGCAATAAAAATAACATTAAACTCTCGTAATTTTACCCACAACACACACATACATAAACATTATCTATACATACACGCATATACGTATACTTATACAAAGCACATTGTTCTGTAGAAAATACATATATAGACATTGGCTGCATAGAAGAGATTGCGTAATGGTTGTAACAACCCAGGGTCCTTCCTATCAATCTTGGTTGCTGCGCTAATTAGTGCGTGTGTGACATTAAGCTCGTTCAGAAGGCTATGGAGAGAAAGAGAAGGGGCTAGGCCTCGTGTATAAACTCGAAACTTTTAGAGACCACACTATGGCATTCGCATGTACGATAGATAAACGTTAAACACATGCTGGTTAATATATACGATGGATACGACACTGATTTGTTTCTCTTTTTTTATTTCTGTCTGTCTGTCTATTTTCATTGGTACCAATGTGATGATATATACATTAGATGGAGTTAACGGGCCGTGTAATGCTGGAGGGAGTCCGAGTGCGAATTTATTTGCAATCTTTTGTTTGGCCACGCATAATAAATTGCGAATTGTGTTAATTTTTAGTTTAGTTTTCAAAAGCTTTTTCAATTTTTTTTATTCTTATTTTATTATTTAATGTCATATCAATATTTTGGTAATTCAGCTTTTCAATTATTTATAAATTATTTTTAATTCATAAATAGTTTCATGTTGTATGAATAATTGTTTAATCAATTTCGATTTTGTCACATGTACTTATACATTTGGTAAATATAAGACATATAGTCGCGTGATAATTTACAATTAATTTTAATATACTTTACTCGCTTGAGCCCTTATGAATATGTGATTTTAATGTTTATTTATTTATTTATGTTACAGGTAAAGAGCCACATTCAGTTTTATACTTCTAAGTAACGAACATCAGATATCGTAAGTCAAATATAATTAAAAATTAATCAACTTATATATTTACCCAAAGATCTAAAAATACAAAATCTTAATTTAATGCTGAAAAAAATAATTTTCAACAATTCGAATAAATTACACTCAAGAAAAAAAGTGTTACACATTAAATTATAAAGTAGTTAAAGAATTTTGGCGTTACTACCTAGGAGTATAGAATCTTTAAAGCTCATTGGCTTATTATATGTAGATAAAGATGCGACGATAAAATATATATATTTATGTCGTCGTAGGCCGTATTCGGTGGAATACCTATAGACCACGCTAAATTTGTATAGGCATTGTATACGTTCATGCTAATATCTCGACGATATTCTCTCTGTCAATACTCCCTTAGGGAGTATTAACAGCTCTATACTCCCTAAGGGAGTATTGACAGATCGAGATATCACATAGCATGGCCGTATATGACGCGAGTGACATCGATTCGTAGGTTAGTGAAAACAAAAGAATGTCGTTAGATATGTCAATGTTCATACAAATTCATATAAAATCTTAACTTTACAGAATGTTTTGTTTGAACAAATTTTCAAAGTTAAACAGTTAATAAGTAAAATAAATAAGTAAATAATGACATTATTTACTTTTTTTTAATAAAACATATATCATTAATTTTAAAAAATCATTTTTATAGTTCCTCATACGGCCTACCAACGACATAAACTTATCTACGTAACTTGGGAGTACGAAGGATTCTGAATCCAGGCTTGACTAAAGTGCTTGTCGCTTGAGCAGCAGTCAGTCTCGGGCGCGCTTCGCGCGCCCTCGACCAACTGCTACTCAAGCGACAAACACTTTAGTCTCGCCTGTATTCATCCTTCGTACTCCCAAGTTACGTATATAACTAATATAACGTGAGAGTTGAAACAACGCGAAGGCTTTAAAAGCGTATAAACGGAATTTCGCGTCTCGAAAAGCCGCCCAAGTATAAATCGCGCGAGCGCGCACGGCTAATTAAACCATTGGCTATCGAAACGATTAATCGATCGACGCGCTCGAGCACATGCTCTTCCTTTCGTGTATATATATATATATATATATATATATATATATATATATATACACTGCTATGCTTCTTTCTGTCCTTTTCTCTTTCTCTGTTGGTCGTTTTTTTCTTAGCTTGAAATCTTCGCTGAATTAAAGCGCGGTTAAGAAGCCAGAAGAAAGAATTGGATGTTTAGTGATATACACGTAGATGGGATGGTTAATATTTTATTTTTTTTTTTTTTTCAAAGATGCGTAGTTGCAAAATTCAACGCCGAATGAAACGTTCGCCAATAGTTATTAAATTAATGGATATTTATTTTCTGACAGCTGACTAATTAGAACAATGTATATAATTTAACAATTAGCGGGTATTAATTTGTTAATTTAACATCTATTTTACGATGTTCAATCTTTCAAATGGTTTTTTTCTCTTTGCTTGTAAATTATCACATTTTTAAAAAAAGACCGTGATAATTATAATGCGTTTTGTTAAAATACTTAAAGTCAATTGGGTTAAACAATCATCGAAATTTATTTGTATATGAAAACTATTTTTGAACTAGGAATAGAAATTTTTATTTCTGTATAATTTATTAATTTAAAAGTGTGACTATAATAATTTTTATTCACTTACCTGAATCATTAACTCTAATAAATATTATTATCTCGAATGATTTAGCATTTTAATCACTTTGCTTTCGCCATATTTGAAGATAAACATAAGTTTCAACACCAGACCAATTTTTATTTTGCAATTCTCAAAAAAAAAGCGCATGACGAAAGAGGAAGAGAAAGCATAAAAATCAATCATCGAGCTAAAAAAAAAGAGCTGTAAAAGTACAAAAAAATAAGTCGGAATAAAAGCTATATAAAAATACAAGAAACGATCTCTTAAGTAGCCTCTCGCGCAGAGAAGAACTCCTCCTTGGGTGCTTATACGCGGACGGATACATGTGTATCGGCTTGTCGTTTGAATATTTATGCTCGACCTCTGCATGCTGCTGCTGCTGCTGCTGCTGCTTTTGCTACTGCCTATATATACAAGAAACTTGCCGCATTCTGGAAAAAGAGCGGCGTTCTGATTTATACGATCGAATATCTTTACCCAAAGCTTACGTTCTCTTCTTCTCTTATCTTTTTTTTTATTTCTTTTCTTATTCTCTTTAACCGTGTGCAAGTGTGTGTGTGTGTGTGTGTGTGTGTCGCTTATGCGCACCTGCGCAAGAAACACGTTATTTTTTTTTTTTCTTCTTCTTTGCCAGCGTAATTGCTTGCGCGGAGAACGGTAGCGATTGCGATTTGATGGGAAATTTATTGTTTTGTCGGCTTTAAGGCGTTAATGGAGATGATAATTTTTAGCATAGTGAAATAAATGTTAATTGCGTTTATTGCAGATTTTTGAATTATTGAAAATTTTTTTATTGATTCAATGCATCTTTTTTTCTATTTTGTTTATAATTTTTCTCAATGTGCTCGCAGCGTTTGGTTGCCGTAGTGGTCAAACCACTTTTAGCAATAATTGATTATAATTAATTTAAATTTAATCGGAAAATTTCGAAAAAATACAATTTTTATGTAATAGAGAATACATTTATAAGCCCAAACAACAATAAAAAATAAATTAAAAATTTTCTTTACCTTAAAATATTATAAAAAACAATTTTTTATCATAAATTTTATCTCAAAATTTTTTTGCAAAATCATTTTTACTAATTAATAGAAAGTTGTTTATATTACACTCTTTTAATTTTTAATAATTTATGTAATACGTTCTTTGAAAATGTTTTCATTGTAAAACTATAAATTTTCTCTTGATATCATAGTTTTTAACGTTCCACATTAATGTTAATGTTCCACATTAAAAACTATAGTTGATTATTCGTAAAACACGTTAATCAATGTTATTTTTAATGTTTAAGTATACAGTCTTGCGAGATGTCTATAGTACGTTTGAAAAGTACAGGCTGCTTAGGTATATTAAAATAAATGAACTACTTAAAATTTTACAACTTTATTTTAGCTCGGAGTTTAGGAAAATTCAAGGTTAAAAAGAAATGGAGAAAATATGATTATGGATACCAATCCCAGTTAGAAGCAAAATTAGTTATTAAAAAAAATAATGAAATTTTAATGTACATATGCAGCATATAAACTTTTGATTATCTCAAGTTAATTTTCTATTTTTTATCGAAAAAAATTATGATCATACAACTTTTCAGTCACAACAACATTAGTTAAATTTTCCATTGATTCAAATTTCAATATTAAAAATTTTATTCGCAAAAAAAAATTCATTTTGCTTTATTCATAGCATACGTTCTTAAAAAACAAAAGATATATCCAGCAACTTGTGGGACATGTTTATACGTGCCTGCCAGTTTTTCCAACTCCTTTAAATACTTGATGCCATGAAACATGCATAGACACTAAATAAAGATTACGCCGACATTCTTATATACCGTCCGTGTTAGAGAAGATAGCGTATAGTATAGTCGTCAAGCATAAGAAATATACATATATAGACAATGGGTATAAATATAGATATACAACGTAACGCGTTAAAAGCAATTGATTACCGATATTCTTCCCTCCCGCGTATACACTGAGGTTTCGTCCATTTTCTTCTACATTATCATAATACTTGGCTTTGGCTATAGCTTTTTTTTTCATATATGCTGCAATACAAGTATTGTCAATGCAAAATTTATGTAGCCGTTGACAGAAAAGAAAAATTTTTTTTTTCTCGATTGATTAGTTTTATTTGGCTGTTTTTCTTCTTTAAGTCTTTTTTTGAGTTATTTATTAAGTTTGTAATTAACTTTTTGAAAGTAATTGATTTATTCAATATTTATGATGGAATAAAATACAAAAGCTTTTAATAAACGCTCGTGTGTATAAATTATTATTAAAGTTCGTTAACAATACATTAAAAACTCGCTATTATATTTATATAATAAATATTTAAGTAATACGATGATTGAATTTAACGTTGTCTACTTAACTTTAATAGTTGTATATTAAACTTTATGACATCTTTAATGGTGTATAGTTTTCATGCAATTACAATACACATGCAGGCCTAAACAAAACACATAACAACGCAACGAATAATACATATTTTAACAAGGCGAAAAAAAAAGTTTTTTCCTTCAAAGTTGCATTTAAAACTATGCGAAGAATTAACACTGCAGAATTAACAAGAATAAAAAACAGCTGATGGGTAAAAAGGGTCACGATGTTTTATTTTTGCGCTGAGAGCGAACATATGTTTTATGAAAAACTTTCTTCTGGCTACTACTTTGACATGGTTACATAGATCTGATTTAGTTGAATGAAAGAAAAAGGAAAAAAATTAAATATGAATCGAGTTTGCATAGGTAAATAGTTGTGACGCTTATATTACTTACTTTGTAGACTGCAATCTTCAAGTTTGATTAATTGTCTCTCCATCGTTGCGAATTTTTTCAATTGATTGCCATCAGATTGATAAAATTGTCAATTGAAATTTTTTTTGAAACTATTATTAAACTATTATTTACTTAATTTCTTATCAATTTGTCTCCGATAGAGTTATTAAATGCATATTTTATAAATAACTATAATAATCATTCGTACAACTTAATCCAAGCAAATCACTAAATAAATTTCAACATAAAAGCTATATGATCACATAATCCAGGTGTAGAAACTTTTTCATTTAAATATTTAGCCGCGTATATATTTATACATGCTAATCAATATATCAATGGCAGCTGACTTCATTCCACCTTATTTATCTAAACATTATACTTTTATCATCTGAAGAACACGCGAAAGAAAAAACATCGAATTGGAATTTTTATTGTTTTCTACATTTTTTACTGTATTTTACAGTGAAATAACTTTTAATAGAATTATTAGCTGGAATACTTGCATAAGGCATTATAGTCACGATGCTCTCGAATCTTATTCCTCTGTCTTCTATTATCGATCGATGCAACCAACACATCTTTACATCCGTGCATACATGTATAGAAAATTTATACTAAAACGTTAGCGAACAACATCGAGCTCGCGACATAAGACCAAAGAATTCATTATTTCACGTTTATTATTAAGAGCTCGATCTAACAATATTTACGTCCAAACTCTACTGTGTTTTTATACATTAATTAGTCAACATTTTAGTAAGTTTATTCATGTAGAGTTGAGAGTTATCGCAAAATGTATTCAAAGCTAATAGAGCAATTTTTATTTATTTTTTTTTAAATGCCCATTTAAAATACTTTTATGCAAATAATTTAAAGGTTCGCTGATCGATAATTTAACTTATAGAAAAGTGTGGTATTAAAGGAATTATGACACGTCATTAAGACTAATTTTTACGTCCAGACATAATAATGTATATTTTGCATTCGAAACATTTACGTATCGCACGATTGATTTTTTTAAAGCTTTTGTTTCTATAAATAAAAATTAAAAAAAAAAGAAAGAAATAGTAATCGAAGAAAAAGTATTTAAAAATAAAATGATATTTATCATAAATTATTAAAAAATTTTTTATGTACGATGCAATATCCACGTCAAGAGTTTTCATATTTCACGATACACAGCAAAGCGGGACGTACACTCACGCGAGATCCGATCTTTCATTCACCTGAAAACTTTCGCCAAACAATTTTTATTATTATTATTATTTTTTTCATTTCTTTTCACGAAAAGAAACTGTCAACCAATGATAATCAGGTATTTTCGTCGGATATATGCGAGCCTGCAAAGGTGAAAGCTTCTTCTTCCTTGTCTGCGAAATAATAATATCCCTTGCCTTTATTTTATGAATTTATGCATGGAATACAATTAAAATTGTACGTTTTTATTACTATAAATATTTAATTGTTTCATCATAATTTAATGAATCTTAATATAATCATTAATAAAAAAAAATTAAAATTACAATTTCATTAGATACGCAATTAACTAGTTTATAAAACTTAAGTTTACCTTAATGAAGTAATTTTCTGTTCGGCATAAATAGGTTCTAACAATTATCTTATAACTACTAATTTTTGAAAAATCCTCTTTTGCAAATTAAGTAGCGCAATCTTAAGTCGTTTAAAAATATTAATTAACTAACTTACTTGATTACCCGTTAGCTTACATAACACTTGAACTTTTGTGAACTTGTTTGAAAAAAACATCTGCGGCTCTATTAATAATGTCATATCAAATTAGATTAGGTAATTAATAAACTCAACGCTTATTATTGAAATATTTCTACATTTTGGTTAGATTGTCTTTGGACTTCAAAATAGGATAAACGAAAATTTAAGAAATCTGCACAAGGACTATTAATCGTGAAAATTATAGTACATATCTATACAATCAACGCTCAGTTAATTAAATCACATTACAAAGCTAAAGGCGATAAACATGATTTACAAAAAGAAAAACGAAAATTCAATTTTCAAGTCAGAAACAATTATACAAAATATAATAATATCATCGTTGCATATAGGCAAAAGCAAGAGAGAGAGAGAGAGCAAGCAACAATTGCACGTATCTTAAGGAGAGTTCAAGCGCCATTATTTGTTTTGGCGTAAATAAACGACGCCATAAATCTCCATTCCGCACATTTGCCTTTTTGCGCTTTTCATGCGGTAATAGAAAATTAGTATCGTTTTACCACATACATATATATACATACACATATATATATATAATATTATAGTATACATAGAGGTCTTGGCGGTTCGTCTCTCGACTGCACCTAAACACGAAAAGCGGACTTCTCTCTTCGGTATTATACTACATGAAATTCTCTTTATATATATATATATATATATATATATATATATATATATATATATATGGATATACATGTATATAACGTATATATGCGGTGTAGGTTGTGCCGTAGGTACGCCCACTGATGGTCCGGCGTTGAGTTCTCTTCCAGTGTTTCTCAACTTGTTAAATGTTTAAGTTTTGTTAAAATCGTAAATCGTTAATCCTTTGAAAATTCAAAACAAAATTTTTTTGCATAATTTGTTTTATGCTCGCTGTCGATTGTAAATAACAATAAAGGACTTTTTAATTAATAATTAATCTTACGATACTTTAATAGGGTTTAACTTTTTATATATCTAAAAAGTGTAAAAAAAAAATTGACGATAGAATCATAAAAATGCTATGAAAAGCAAAAAAAATAAAATAAAATAATATTATTGTTGAACGGTATATTAATTAATAAAATATATGACCTTGCATAGTTTTCTTAGATAATTAATCCAACAATTAATTGAAATACCGGCGTGTATAAAAGTATATATTTTATTTACACTGCGAAAACTCGCTTACAAGTGACAATAATTGAATGATGTAATTAAAACTACCTTTTAATACTACTATCCAATCATCATTGACTACTATGACGACGGCTCTTAAATCTATAACGACTTTGAATCATGCTATAATGCACTCATTCACTTCTCTCTCTTGGGCTGATTGATGGCAATTATTAAAACCACTAATTGTCGCCCATTGATCTACTAGTTAAGTTTTAAGCCTTTAAGCTCTCTATATATATAAAGCTGTATAGATATATATATTTAACAAAATCTTAGAAGAAAATCGTTCAGTTCGCTTACTTTTCTCCAAAGTAATTAAAGTATTATAGACATCATTAACCTTTTACAACTGTCAATTCATCAGTGGTGCTTTTCATTTCAGTTGAGAAATAATTAAACGTTCTTCAAGTGTTTGGATACATTTATATTTATTGAATAATGTCAGTGTAATCAAATATTGATTAATCAATCCTATAATGATTAGTATTAATTTAATATTAATTCATATTAATGAGCGATTGAATTTAAGATTTTCTTTAGGTGTATTTGAGGTATTGCGTATCAGATATGAAAAATCACAATATTGATAAATACATTAATGAATATACTAAAGAAACACTTGTAAAAGGCTCTTTACATACTCCAGCATTATTTGCATGATAATACCAATTCCACGTAAAGTATCTTCTTTCAACTGCATATACCAAAAAAAAAGGAAAAAAAATTTATCTCACGCGCGGCACAAAAAGTAAAACGAAAGAAAAAAAGAGCAGCGCAACGTACAAAGTACAGATTTATAACGTTAAAAGCAAGTTTCTGGTAGGTATGTACAGTTGATGCGGCTTAATTATTTGGCAAGTTAAAAAGAAATAAAGTTCCCATCCTCTCTCTCTCTTTCTCTCTCTCTCGTCATCGCGCGCACGAGTTTTAATGCGTTTTACAGGACCTCCTTCGTATATATATATATGTATAATACCAAAAACCCATTAAAAACTCTCAACTCTGCTCCTCCTATGTATCTCTCTCTTTCTTTCTACATTTCTTCCGCGCTCTATTAGCGCCGTACTTTTTACGTTTTTCTGCTCGCTTTTATTTTGTAAAAACGCAAATATATTTCTTTTTCATTTCCAAGCTCTCATTAGCGAATTCTTTTTGTTTGATTGTTTAGAATTGATTTTTTCTTGTGGATGATTGTTTGGTTAAATGATGGTATACATTAGAAATAATTATGATTTATGGTTTGAATGTATCGCCTAGGTGTTGTGTATGATGCATTGAATTGGCGTTGACAAAGTAATTTGAGGTATAAGAGAGAAAGAGAGTTAACAATTTTCATAATAATCACTTATTAATTCTTAATAATTGATGTATCAAGTGTAAATTCAGGGAAATAATTACGTTTATATTCTCTCATATACCGCACACTTTTTTTTTACTTCAAACGCAATCAATATAAATTCAATTTAAGTTTTTAACTCCTGCAGCGGTGTTTACATACATAAATCATGATTTTAAAATCCACAAACGCCATAATAATGCATAATCAAGCAAAACATTTCTTTTTCTTTAATCATATTTATTCTCGTTCCGCGTAAAACCACCCACTTTTCATTCGTGTACTTTAAAATATATATTAACAATTTATATTATAAAAGAGAGATGAAGAGAGACAGAGAAAATGAGAACGTCGCATTAAAAACTAAACAGGACAAAATGACGAACGACGACGACCGCACAGCGAATGTGTATATACGTGTGCATGTATACATACACGCAAAACTTCAGGTGCACTGGTGAAGGCCTTGAAAAACGGCACGAAAAGTGGAAAAAAGGAAGACGGCACACACACACACATACACACACGGACTCTCGCGGGAAAAGAAAGAGAGCAAAAAATAAGGCGCCTTACAGCAAAAAAAAAAAAAGAGAAGAAAAGAAAAAAAAAATATATGAAGAAGGGAAGAGAGCGAGGAAGAAGATTATTACCCGCAGTATATAGAAGACCTGCCCGTCGAGAGTTGACACGCAAGCGACTTTTTCACGGGAACTGCTTGCGCCTGCTTTGCTGAGCGTGTAGTCGACAAAAGCTGCGGGCTTTGACTACCAGTTTTGTATATATATACGTGTATAAAGGAGACGTTGTTATGCTTGTCCTTGTTCGCTTGTATATATATCTTCGAAGTAGCCAATAATGAGAGCATAACTGACATAGGAGGACTATGCAGTGACAGTATCTCCAAGAAAAGACCATGTCTTTTCGGTACTGATTCTTTTAGCTCCTTCTTCTTCTTCTTTCTCTTTTACCTTCTTCCTTTATAGTTTCGTATAAAATTTTGTCCGTAATGAGGTTGTACGCGAAGGAGAAATTGATGCTTTTGACAAAACTATGGAATTCTGGAATCAGAGCAAAAATTTCCTTGATTTCGTCTCTGTTTAGAAGAAGTCAGAACGTACGTAAAATATATATGTCGAATTCAGTGAATGTTTTGTAAAGTCTTACATTATAGTAATAAGATAGTAAAGGAAAATCAACATTTTCAATACATTATTGAATATTTGCAATAATTTGATTATTTACTATTAAGGTGATAGAAAAAACATTAATAGATATGACAATTTTTCTGAACGATTCGTGATTAAAACTTTTTTTTCCTTACTTAAAACCCCTTTTACATATTATAGAAAAATTATGCAATTTAATTCTTAGTATTTACACAAGCGAGACATTGTCATTCTGGGTATGTTTATTAAAAAGTCGGAACAAAAATTGCTATGCCATTTTCTTATAGACAAGCAGCCAACTTACTTGAAAATTATTACAATTAGACAAAAGTGTGACTTTAAATAACTTGGCAAATTAGAGACAATCAAACACCGTTGGAGTATAATTAAAAAAAGTATCATTTTATAATGATACCCGTAACGATAAAAAAAAAAAAATAATTAATCATAAATTTATTTACAACAACACACTTTCTTTTTTCCAAGTGATTCTTTGAATAAAATAAACACTTGATAAAATGCTCGAATAATTAGTTATTCATAATTGTACCTGTAAACTTGCTTTTCAAGTCATCGATCCATCTATACATGTATAAATTGAGCTAAAGTTCTATACGTGCAGCACTTTTATTTATTTCAATAATTTGTTAAACAAGTTTAAACAAAATATCTTTGCTTCATTGTTAATTGTTTTGACGCGCATCGGTAACCTTATGAGAGTATATAAGTAATATGAGAATTTTCAAAAGTGACAAAACAATAGGCTATTATATTGAATAAATTTTTAAAAATTCATCATTTATTAACATGAAATTATATTGATTAAATGTTGTTTTGATGAAACGAAAAACCAATTAAATATCCGTTAATCTTGTTAATATTTTCAATGAAAATTAATCGAACAAAACGCACCTACCGATATACGCAAAACTTCAAACGGTACAATACTCGCTAACTTATAATACACACACAATATCTACCGATCTTAGTTACGCAATCGATCGATATCTAAAACCTTTCGCAACAACGATTTCGCAAAGGATCTCCTTCTTGCCACTGGCTCTTGCACGAAAATTATTAAAAAAAAGGTAAGAGGAAAAAAAAATTAGAAAAATTAAATAAGAAAACTGAAAAAAAAAGGAACGCACACTATACACGAGGATAAAGAACAAGAGTTTAGGCGATGTATACATAGGGAGCTTAGGCGCAAAATAAGCATTTTTCCGATATCGATCAGCAATATTAGAAATTCAATCGTGTAGGCAGGCGCATTTAGCGTAGGAAGTACACGGACGTACAGCGCACACGCGCCCGTGCTCCTAAGGTACACGCCCACGCTTTCCAATAATCGCGCGACTCGATCGATACTACAGTCTACATACATACATATACATAAACAATGCATACATGCATACGTATATTCGCATGTATACATGCTTATAATCATATGATTGCAAGAATATGCCTTTGTTGAACGTGTGACTTTATAGGAAATTTTACTGTGTCCTCCATACCTATTTTTATTTATTTTACAAGTATATTAATGTGCTCAATTTAAGGTTAATTAGCATCATTTTTATTCATTATTTATTATTTAAAATATAAGTAGTAGAAACATTGATTATTTTAAACAAATGATACTATCAATTTCTTGATTGTTTCTGATAATTTTGTGGGTAGTTTTCTGAAATTTAAAAGGGAATGAATGCCATAAATCAATCAGATATTGGCATCAAATATAGAAATCGGCCAATAGAAACGTTTAGAGGGTAAAATTTTATAAAGAAGATAAAAAAATTATTTATATTAGATCAATAATTATTATTTACCAAAGAAGGTCTATTTTTCTAAGGTCAACGCCATATTATTATAAATATTCTTTTAAATTAAAAATTTCAATAAAAGTAAAGGTTAAATAAATCATAAATAATTTACAAATTATTATATATTCATAAAATAATGACAAAATGACCGTAAACTAAATAAACAAGAATCGTCGACAAATTAGCATGGAAAAAAAGGAGAAAAAAAGACAAGGGTGTTAAACCCACAGTTGTAAAAATGAGCATTATAAAGTAGCAGCTATGTAATAATACTAACGAGTTGCTCGAGTTTTCGTGATAACGCATATTACAAAGCCATATATCCATAACGATAATAAAACTGGCACATTGGAAGTGTCATTTTCCGGAAAGCGAAAACTATGCTAACACGCGCGCCGTTGTCCTCAGTTGGATTGATATAAGCGCAATTTAGCTGTTCGTATGTACGCTTGTAATATAACGTTTAAAAAAAAAAAATA
This sequence comes from Anastatus disparis, assembly GCA_017163975.1. Taxonomy (NCBI): domain Eukaryota; kingdom Metazoa; phylum Arthropoda; class Insecta; order Hymenoptera; family Eupelmidae; genus Anastatus; species Anastatus disparis. The sequence goes on from JAFFSR010000003.1 coordinate 3,121,732, forward strand.
TGATAAAAATTTATCGAAGTAGAAGAAATACTTGGATGCGAAGACAATAAGGAAAAAAAAAAAAGAAGTGATGACTTACTTGAAAAACTTGTTGTGACTTTACTCTTGAAAAAAACAAAAAAGATAAAAAAATAAATAAAAAATTTTTCTTTAAATATTGAATAAATATTAATGGAAATAAATTGAAATGAATGTGTTTACGAGGCAACGTTAAAAAATAAAACCGTAATAAATAATATTTAAAGTTTTACGTCTTTATTTATATTTGTTATAAATCACGGACTATTTAATTTTATTTCCCGCGCAGTATAAATATAGCAATCTCCAATTTTATCTCCGGTCTTATAAAAGTTCTTCAAAATTGATAAATAAATTTTCATCCCAGCGTACGAAGAACCCGTCGAGCTGATCAAGCCTTCTTTTCCTTTGAAAACCCATTTACAACATTATACGGCCTTTTGCCAACCAAAACAAAACGAAAGTATAAAAAAAGAATTAAAGAAAAACTCTGAGAGAACCTTCCTACAGAGCAAAATCAGGTGGAAAACCTCAACCGCATCAAGCAGCGAGTTAAAGAAGAAAAAAAAATAAAGAAAAAGAGAGAGAATAAGTAAGGAAAAAAAAGTCAAAGAATTGCAGAGAAGAAGAAAAATCCAAAGTAGAGCTGCCGCTTCTACTCTCTCCTTTTCTACATATATATAAACATATAAGAAGTTAAAGTTGGATATAAGCTAGTAAAAATAACGAATTGCCCTAGCAAATTGCTTCCCGCCTCTGAATCAGTCGCTGTCATCGCTCGTTGTGTGTACCCCCTTTTCTCTCTCTCTCTCTCTTCTTCTCTATATAACGTTACGATATCAAGAAAAAAAGATCTCAAAGGAACTTACGCCGCTCTTATATACCGGCGCTTGCTGCTGCTGCTGCTCTAAATATACGCGTATATGTATATACCGTAAACAAGTTTTATCCGCTGGTTAAAATAAATAAATTGCACCAACCTACAGAGAGAGAGAGAAGCAAAAGAATGAGTGCGATGTAGCAGCACTAAGCTTATATGGCCCCCCTGGCTTATATACCTTCCTTTTCTCGTAATATCAACGTGTACATGTATACTAATATATACATATATTTTGTATATAGCCAAGAGCCTACCTTAGTGTGCCTTGCATACCGGGTGTTCACATCCGTGAAAACAGGCTCTCCGTAAATATGCGCGTTTTATGCATCAATACCACAACGCCTCGAGCGTGTATGAGTTACACGGCTACTTGTATGTAACTTCTATTTTAACACTAAATCTGTATATTGTGTATAGCTTATTCTTATTTTTTTATTGCTCTACAAGCGTGTATTAGTCTACACACGTATAAAGGTACAAATGAATCTGCTTGTATATGTGTTTGGAAATTTTTTAAGCGAGCCCGAGGCTGAATTAAATAAAAAAGATTTTTTTTATTTCTAAATGTTTAGTTGAGTGAAAGACGTAAAAAAAAAAAAAATTATTGTATTTCGATTGCGCCAGTTTTTCGAATCACGATTAATGGCTAACATGTGCTTATAGAGACTTGAGGCTATAGTTTTTGTGTATAGAATTTAATGAATAGACTGTACAAGTCATTTGTGGGTTTGAGAATATGTTGCCAAGTTTTACGAGACAAGTGCTTTATCTAGAAAGAATAAATAATTGAATAAGCAAACGGAATTTTTTTAAAAAGAAATTTCAAAAAATTTTTTTTAATTTTTATATTTTGAAAGAATTAATTACGTTTTTTTTATTATCCTTTGGTGTAAAGTAAATATTTATTCCAATTTAGAGTAATTTCATGTCAAGCGCGTTGAATATGGAAATTGTCATTTTAATCAAATGTTGCTTACTTTAAATTACCATGTATATAGATTCAAGATTTTTTGAAAAAAAAAAGTAATGAATTGTACGAGAGAAAGTTAATTAACAAGTGTCAAGTGTTTCATTACAATCACTTATCAACAAAATTAATAAAAAAATTTTTATTCAAAAAAAGATCAGTTTTTTTTATAAGTAAAACAAAACCGTATCTTACGAAAGTTATTAATAATGCAAATAACATTTAAAAAACTTATTTTTAAAATGTCAACGCCATTCATAATTATTATACCTTTTTTACTTTCATACATATAAATGTGGTACGATTTCAAAATCATGAAAATTGACTTTTTTACAAGCACGCGTAATAAAAGTAGATCTATTACATTTTAATATGCGATCAAATTATAGTCAATTAATATTACATAGCTGTTATTTTAATTCCGTGAAATTTAAAGCTCACAATTAGCTCGATTTAAAATTAACGACACATGCTTATTAAATGCAAACTCACGAGCACGAGACACTGATTCGGTTATCTAAAGGATCATCGGTAAGGAATAAAAAATTTTTTTTTTTTCTCTCTTTAACTTTTACAGAAATTGTCAGGCTAATTTTTATCTTGTTAAAATCGTTACGACTTTGCATTTTTTTATTTTTTTACAAAGTTTCAACTAATCACTCTGGATATCTTTATTTCTTATCTTTTCTACTTACCTACGAAATTGTTACGTATAACTTGATAAAACTGTTGCAATTAAGAAAGAGAAAAAAAAAAATAAATTGTACTTACATCGTGTAAAACGACAATAATTAAAGCGACAGATATTCGACGTTAAAAGTGCTATGAAATAAATGCTGAATTTACGATGTACGACATTATAACGCAAGTTCGAAGTCGTAAATCGATCGCGAGAAAGAAAGAAAGAGGAAGAAAGATACACACTTTCGCCGGTGCGTATATATACATACGCGCAGGATTTATGAGTTACAGGTGGTACACGCATATCCGAAATGTTTTATTCGTGCCCGAAATTAAATATATGTGTACGTGTGGAATCGAAAATTTTTATAATCGATCAACGATAATAAACGTCGATCGATCGGCAAAAATCGTTTTTAAATTATTTTGTCAAAGAGAAAAAAAAAGAAAATTGCTCGTGTACGTACGTTCGATTACTTATTTAACGTTCGGCTTTTACCGATAAGGATTTCAAACGTGGCGTCTTCATTCGTGCGACTTGGAGTATTTTATTTTAAAAAAGTTCGCTGCAAGTATTATTTATTAATGCTGGTAAAATGGAAGTTTTTTTTATTGAATTCGTATATGAAAGTGACTTTTGTAAAATTATTATGCGATAAATTAATATTTTTGCGACGTCGCATTATTTATGGTGTTGGTTACAAAGTTTGCTCTTGGTTGGTGGTCGGAATCATAATATTTTTATTTTAAACAAATTGTTAAAAAATTAATCAAAGAATCACTATTTTAAAAATAAAATATTTAATAAAAATTCTTCGCTCTCCACTAAATTTTTAATAACAAAACAACCGAGCAAACTATAAAAAGCTCGCTTGCAATAAACAAAAAATACACAGAGCATTCCTAGATCCAAACCTCGAAATAAATTTTATATCCGTTAAAAAAAAAAGGAAAAAAAAAAATTGTAACGTAAAACCTTAAAACGGAAAAAAAATCAGTAGTTACACGAAGAAAAGAAGAAAAAAAAAGGCAAGAAATATCGCGCGAGATCGTTCAGTTTTTACGGCTATGTATATATACACGCTGCAGCTTCTGCTTCGGCCTTTTACGTCCTTCGCGTTGCATGGAAAATACATCGCGTATATACTGCTGCAAGAGAGAAAGAGCAAGAGTTTTAACTGCGTTCGCGGCCTTTAAGTTATGGGAGAACTTTATGGTCGCGTAACGTAAGAATAACGCGAGCCAGGCAGTTTTCTGAAAGGAGTTTGAGTTTTTGTATATATTATATATAGATGGTGAATAAAGAAAAATAATAAAAATTAACTCGGTGTGGTATGTCGGGTAGAAAAGATTTTGATGTTCAATGATTTTGGTATCCTCAAATTTTTTTTCTTTTTCTAAGAGAATTCATATAAATGCAAGTTTAAGTTCGACATATTCTTGTAATAGGGAAAAAATTAATAAGTTTAATTTGAAAAAAATTAATCAAATCGATTATGATTTATTATAAATATCTTCAGTAAATAAAATAAGTAAACATTTTTTTAAATTTTATTTAACGTCGCTGTGTTTATGCTATAATTACAATGCTAATTAGCGACGGAGGTTTCTCAGTGTGTTTGTGAACAAAGCACATGTAATGTACAGTGGTGCTTGCATAAATCGGCCGAGAGTGGGATTCGAACTCGGGTCCTCGAGATTAAGAATCCAACGCTCTACCGACTGAGCCACTGCAAACCTCATAAGTAAGCATTCGATAAAATCGTGAAAAATTATGATTTATTCATAAATAAAAAGAGAATATTTAAACTGTTAACGGAACCTTCAAATCTCTATAATTTTTCAAACTCTAAAGATTTACAAACTCCACTATAATAAATTATACTTATACGCACTTCTCGAAAAAGGGTTAATTCACGCGCTTGACTTTCATACGTATATATACATATATATTTCTTTTAATTTTTTAAAAACCATCTTTAGCCTATAAATCGCAAAAGAATCCATCATTATCGTGTACAAAAGCTTATAGCGCGCTTACGAGTTACGAGAAGATTGAATGTTCATAGATCATACGTGCGAGAGGGCCTGCAGGTTAATAATTTTATGTTAGCTCGTAAAAACGTCGCTCTAGCTACCTGCAAAATTTTCCCTATACTACCAGTAGCAGTAGTAGTAGTAGTAGCTTTAACAGTTGTGTTTCGCAAGCTCTATATTATTCGCTTCCCCTTTGGCTATTATAATTATTACTATACGCGTGACATATCTGAAACTTGTATGTACAGTGGATTTGCTACTGGACTTTTCATTTATATTTTTTTTTTATGTAGTATTTTTTTTCATGAAAAAATATGTTCTACTTGATTTTTATTTAAAAGAGTCTAATTTATACGTACTTTTATGAGTAATGGAGATTTTTTTAAAAAGTGTCTTATACCCATTTTCTTATGATTTTGTGATTACCAAAGAAGTTTGATTTAAAATTATGTTCTTCAATTTATTAATCAAAATTGGTACATTTTAACAAAATTTATTTGATTAACTTATTTGACAACATTTTCTATCTCTAATTCAAGTCCATAAAGTGTAGCTATAAAAACTTTGATTTTCTCTAAGAGTAATTAAAAAATATTTTCCAATTCAACAAAATTCCTTAATAATAGGATCTTACTTATACTCAGCATCAAGTCCAATTTTATCTTTAGCAACCGCCTCTTTTATACATATATTTTTTTTCCTTCAAGTAATACGAGCCATTCAAGCTTTACGATTGGCTATACTGCTCTTAGCCATCGTGTAACTTACACCAAAATGTATATATATCCCTTGTGTCACGGGTGAAATCGAGCGTGCGACAGACAGCTCGCGCGATATACAAACCACTAAGCTGTTCCTTTTTTTTTTGCAGTAGTATACTTTTCTCTCATTTTATTATAAAACCAAGTAGCAACAAGTCTGACACGTTACTATATGGGCGTTTTCTCTTCTTTTAAAACTTATATATAGATTGTCGACCAATCACCTCTTGCCAAGTCCACTCGTTTCAGATATCCCTTTTTTTATTTTATACTTTTTTTTTAAGCTCATATTTGTATGCTAGATTTTTATCGTTTTAATGCGCTGTAGCGAAATTTAAATTTACAGTTTTGTTTCGAGTTTGAAGAATTTTAAAAAAGGGATTTGATTAATTTTACAATTTTTACTCGATTTTGTTATAACTAAATTAATTAAAAATATGATGTTTTAATATATTCATCATTTAATTCAAGCCCAGTATAAAAATATCAAATAATTACTTGTATATGTAGTAAGCTTATTATAATTTGATTCGCTCAATCATTGCTTCATGAATTTTTTCCTACAAAAAAAAAGAACGTTTCACAAAATTAGGAGAGATTAAATTAATTATCATCACAAAAGCATTGTAATAAATTTCACTAAACGACGAGTTTTGTTTACTTTACAAATGACCATAACAAAGTACCATCAATGAATTACACATTCAATCAAGATAACATTAATGTTACTTCCACCTACTATTCTACAAACCCGCATTTACCACTACCAAAAAAAAGAGAGAGTAAAAGAAAACAACTTACACGCGTTTAACAATAGTAACATTCGTTAATCCCTATACATCTAAAACCGAATCCGTTAACTCATCGTCGTCTCTCTTTCTGCGTGTAGTTTAGCCACGCGTTTACTTGGGTTAAAGAAAAAAAAAGAGGGAGAAACGGTTAATAGAACAAATTACGCTAATAAAAAGGTAACAGCCCAGCAGTCGTTTTCACGCTAGAATAACAATGTCCTGTGTAATGTTTTAGCCTTTATCTATCTTTCTCGCTCTCTCTCTACTTCTCTACACTACTGGCATTTGAATATATTTCCCTCTAATGCGCTTCACTGCTGCTGCTGCTGCTCCGTTCCTATAGGCATGTATATGTGTATTTCGCCGTGGACAGACATGCGCACGCTTTTTCGTATTTACGCATCAATGCCCATAGAAGAGAAAGAGAGAGAAGGAGAGTATTACGTTGGGCGTCTGTCGTGCATATAGTTAAACTATGGTCCGGAATAAAGGGTATAGGTGTGATCGTTAAATAAAAAATGCTGGATATATAGATTATGAATTTTTTAAGCTCATGGTACGGTGGATATATTTTATGTTAGAATTTTTATATTATAAATAAAAATAATGGCCGTTTATTCATGACGAAATATGCAAAATTTACTTAACATAATGTGCTTACAAATACAGTTATCAGGATTTATAACTATTTTTTAATTTGAATGATTATTTTTTCGATACATTCAATGAAATCTAACATTAAAATATACGATTGAATTATGTGCACAAAGAGTAACGCAGTAGCAACATTTTGAATTACAAAAAAACTTTTAATCATATACTTTTTATTACCATTGAAATTCTTCATAAAAAACAAAGTAAAGATCAAAGAATGAAAAACTACTTTAGCCAAATAATATATACTTTATCCTGCCAATTAAATCTTTACAAACCAGCTGAAAGTATAATAAAACGTTCATTGTATCGCACAAATGTACACGTTAATCGCTCGGTCGCATTAATTTTTCATTTATTAATTAGAATCACAAAGCCAGCGGACAAAGCGGAAAAACCTTTTCGCGTATCTTTAAAAAGAAAACAACAAGAGATAAGAAAAAAAAAATCTCAAAGCTCGAGCTTCTTCACACAATAAAATGCTCGATGCACATATATTCGCGAATTAAAGTAGCGATTACAACAGTATAACGTACATAAAAAGCTGACTCATATTGTACCCATCCGATTAAGATTGATGCGCACACCTGAGAATTATACATACGTATACGTAGACCGGCTAGATCTTTGTAACTTATAAGCGATCTTGACGCTTCTATGTATAATACAAAACGATATATATATATAGGCGATTCGATATATTTCTTTATTACAAACGCGAGAGAGAGAGAAAAATCTCTTTATAGGATATATATGTTAATCGGGAGTTTGTAACTCGCATACCAAAGTGTGTGATACGTTTGATTAATGGATATCGAAGAAATTTATTAATTGAGATGCTAAAAACTTGTAATCCAGTGTGCTGTTTTTTTTCTGTTATACTGCCGAGTTTAATTTTCATTCTTGTTGAACTAATTAGTACAAGATGTTCGTTAAAAAAAAATATTTTTTCTGTTGTTTAGTATTTTCTTAATTAGTCACAGTCATTACATTTTTGTTCTAGATTTTTCATTTTTTTCTTCTTCTTTGAACAAAAAAAAAGACACAAATAAAATTTTCTCACAACAAAAGGTTTTTCTTCAAAATATTAGAACAGTCAAGCTTACGTAAAGGAAAAACTACACGCTTATCATACAATTGCACCCGTGCGCATATAATAATAAACAAACGATCAAAATCGCTCTGAGAACAAAAAAATCAACGTAAAATCCCAGTTTTAAAAAGAAAAATAATAATAAAGAAAAAAAAGAAAAACCCAACACCTCCCGACCTTGAATGTACTACACTTGCTCGACTTTCAGTTTGATTGTGCATTACATTATGCATACATATACATACACGCGTTTATACACCGATGATGCATTATAATTCTTGCGCCATGGGACAAACGTATAAATCACTGAAGAATATATGCTCACACGCATTCTTATATATATTCATACGTATTACGTGTGTCTGCATATTGTAAATGTTTACCGGTCAGAAGGAATACATATCGAAGGAGACGACGAAGAAGATAAGGGTCGGCTTATATATATATATATGTGTGTTAGGTACGGCTCGGTATGTGTATGTGTACGAAGAAGCAAAAGACTGAAGGAACGATAGCGATCTATTGACGCGCGTTAACTCTTCGCATTATGTAACCCTTTCTTCACTTTATGAACGCTCTCTCTCTCTCTCTTGCTTCTGTAGCTTCTGTCGGTGATTATTCGCTTTTCTTTTCTGTTTTTTTTTTCATTATTTTATGCAATTTTTCTTATAGCTTATTTTTTTATTTATACGTGTTACGAAAATCTTGTGCATTTTTCTTTTTTCAATTTGTATACTGTTATAGTAAAAGTTATTTTAATGGGAATCCTACTAATGCCTCGATTTATTAAATAACGTTTGAAGAACAAGTTAATAATTTTAATTTTTCTTTTAATAATTATTCATCGCTGTACATACATATAAAGCTCAAACCGAAAGCTAATTTAAAATTCATGAAAATTTTTGTTTTTATTATTTATTGAAAAATATATATTAGCGGGATAAATTATTCATTTTGCACAATCATTTAATCGTAAATTATATTTCAGCAAAAAGTAATTTGCATAAATAGAGTAAACGATGTTATCGATAAAAATCGTAAAATTAATTTAAAATTATGAAAAAAAAAGCATTAGCTGATGAAACATTTATAATTTTAAATTTGCCTAGATGAAAAAAAAAGGCACCCCATTTTAATAAAATAAAATTACACATGAATTAATCATAAATTATAGAAATTTAATTAAAATTTAATTGCGCTTTATGATTTTAGATTAAAATAACCCTTGCAAAATATTAATAAATCTAACGATTTACCTCATAATCTAAACCAAAGTTTAAGAGGAACACTCATTTCTCATCAGCTCGCATCACAATGATCGGAATAACTCTTCGGCTTACAAACATTGTTTCAATCAAAGATCTAACCCTGAAAGGTCAAATCTCACGCATTAATTTTACTTTTTTTTTCTTTAATACAATACGTTATATATATATACACGCAAGTTAACGATCTTTGCACGCACATTAGAACTTATAAGTCATATATATATGTATATAAAACTCAACTATAAAGAATAAGGAATAGATCGAGTACTATAGTAGTATTCTAGCGCCGGTGCTGTTCGAAGAACAACGTTGCGCAAATCACTTGCGCGGCATCTCTCTTTTTTCCTCTTTATTTTTTTTTTTTCTTCTCTTCTCTCTTCTCTCCTTCTGGCTCTTAGTTAAGCGCGCGGCGTTTATAATTACGGGTTAATTATACGGGGCAGTCAATTTGTTGTATAAATTTTAATTACGTCGACTAGCGCGGCGGTATTGTAACGCGGCCTCGAAATGCCTTTAAGACTTTACAATAAGTCTTTTGTTTTCAGATAGTTCAATTTTTCTCTCTTTTTTTTTTCTCTTCTCTCTATCTAACTCCGCGTCTATTCCTTTGTTGCTGTTGTGGGTATAATTTGAAATTTATTTGCTGAAATTTTTTCTTTGATGTCACTGAAAAAATTTAGGTTGAAATTCATTAGATGCTTTTCCTATTTATTAATGCCGTTTTATTTTTCCATAATTTTGCACATTTTACAAGAGTCTTAGATAAAGAAATAAATTCTTATGCAAAATTCATTAAACCTGCATGAACATCTTGCGCACATGATTCACAATCACGCAATTATTCGCCTTTCTTTGCAAAAAAAAAAGGAAAAGAAAAAAAGAACCGCTTTTGAAGAATCTAACAAAAAAAAAAGAAGAAGCAAGAAGAATGAAGAAGAAAGGAAAAATCTTACGTACTGCACACGCACTTTTCCAAGCACACGCTTTGCTACATGAATTTCCGTTTAATCTTCTGGATCGTTTCTGCGTGTCGTTGCCACTGGACGGAAGTATAAAATACACGATTTTTCTTCAACTTGTGTGTATGTACGTGTGTGTGTGTAGGTGGGGATAATTTGCCGCTCCTTTTTTTTCTGCGAAAAAGTAACTTCGTGTGTGCAAAACGTTGAAGAAAAAAAGAAGAATAAAATAAAGAAAAAAAAGAGCAGAAAAAAAAAACAGATTCTTAGATAGAGATAAAAAGGGAAGTGAACGTAAGTTACTTTCCGTAACTATCTGACTTTTCGACGAATTTATCGGTTCGCAGATGATGACGAATGTTTCAAGAGAGAGAGAAAATGAGAATTAAGTAATGAGTAAATGAAGGTAGGAATAGGTAACCTTGAAAGGGACGTTCGGAAAGGGATTGAGTTAAGAGAAAAATGTGTCGATTTTAAGTACCCGTGACTTGCGGTTTAGGTTGAAAGAAATCTTAATAATTAATGGCCTCGTTAGTCGAGTTTTTCATTTCTCGGATAAACTCTTCTTATTAATTTGAGTTAGCGATAAAATTTCGGTTTCTAATTGAATAATTTACTTGAATTTCATATTATTAAAAATTAGTAATTAACTTAAAAATTACAATTGAAGAACAATTTAAGAATAAAATTCAATATTAAACAAAATTTCAATTGCATAATTTTTATGAGATTGAAAGATCATATACATGACAATCAGTGTGAGAGAAAATAGATAAAAATTGAAAAATGTTAAGAGCATTCTAAAATCACGTGAATTACGTATGTAGTATGCACCTACATTTTGAAAATGCCTAGTTTAAGTGCAACAAGGAAGTGCACGTATAAAACACAGTTGCTGTTGCTCCTGCTGCTGCTGCTGCTGCGCGTCTGTGATTACAGCCCTGTTAATTTACCGTTCGCCAGTACAAAAATTATGAAGTTTCTCTCTTTCTTTCTCTTTTTCTCTCTCTCTCTCTCTTTGGCGGACGACATTTTCCACGCGGGCGCGAGGTAAAAGCGTGAAATTACCGCAGTACCGGGGTTAAATTACCCTCTACTTTTCTCTCTCTCTCTCTCTTTTTCTCTTATTTATGAAAGAAAGAGAGAGAGAGAGAAAGCATAGTCGCGAAAATTACGCGTACCCGTTGCACCGTACGAGTACGTCGGATAATGTGGCTGCTGCTGCTGCGCTCTTGGCTTGCGGTGCTGCTGCTACTACGTACAAGTGAATTTTACTCTGTGTATGCCTATATTCACTTAACTTCCGAGTACTGACACATATAAGGCTACTTTCTTCTTGATTTCTAAATGTACGTTTGTGTGCGTCTATGTAATTTGAATTTTTCTCGTGTTTTTTTTTTACAAGAAACTGTTGGATCGATAGGTATTAAAAGTAAAAAAGTTCTACCGTTTAATTCACTTTTTTATCCATCGCTTTATAATAATTCCAAAGGTGACCGATTGTATTTTAAAACTTCTTATTTAAAAAATTTATTTCCAATATCAATCATGATCAGAATAATTATAATTTTAATAATTAATTATTAATTTTAGATTAAAAAATTTTAAGCATTTGTTAATAACAATCATCAATAAATAGTTAATTAACAATAATAAAATAATTGAATAAGGATAAAAATTCAAAAGCTAAAAACTAACTGCTAATAGTCGAAAGACAAAAAGCCAATAAATATTTAACCATTTTAAATGCAACATCAATTTACACATATCAATGAGCAGAAAAAAACTGTCTCTACAAGTTTCAAGTGCGAAAGATCGATCTTATATAGCGTATAGCTCCTCGTTCTCTGTCTCGCTTATAAATCATTCAATCTAGTATACTTTTATTCTTAAAGCCGTTTAGTCTCTCTCTCTCTGTTCTCTGTTCTCTCTATATTTGTTAGAAAGCGCGAGCCTCTCAATGAAAAAGTCATCAAGATATAAAACGATCAGAGCCTCGTACGTACACGATGGAGAATGTGAAAAAAAACTTACCTTATCCTTTTAAACAACATATACGCTTATATCTATACCAGTTTGAATTTAACACCTGGCCTACTGACAAGCTTCTTATTCTTCTTCTTTTATTATTTCTCTATACATAGACCATATACTATTCCATTCTCCTTTTGTCGGTATATAAAAACAAAAAGGTGCTGGATTAGCTTCTTCTTTTTCTTCAATTTGTTTTTTTTTTTCTTCTCTTTCTCCTCATCTCACATCTCGATAGCAATATATATATACAAAAGCAAGTAGTATCCACAGGTGTACGTTACTTTAAGCGAATCTAAAACTCTTAAACGTATATATATATACGTGTATATTAAATGCAATGGCTATACAAGTTCTACAGCGCTGTATATATATAAGCGATTCCCGTAAAAGTCCAGAAAGGCTCTCGTGCGCGCCAAAGCAAAGGCTAAGAGAACTGCAAAAGGTATTTCTGTTTGCTTCTTATGAAAGTGTGAGAAAGACTGACGTGTTGGCAAGAGAGACGGGATGATTTGGTTGATATGTGAATGAGGAAATCATGTCTCGTGATAGGATTTGAATTTTGTAATCTTTCGAATTAGATGGATAAGGAAATAGGGTTATTTACATTTAGATTCTGTAATTTGCATAGATTTACTCGTTAATATTCATATTTGTTTTATTTTCCATGGCTTATACATTGCTTAAACATCGAATTAAGCAATTTTATCAAAATTTAACCTGCGTCTTTCATATCAGGTTATTAAAATTATGCAATTTATTTTTTTTTTTCAAATAAATATTTTTAAAAAAAACTTGGTCAATTCTAGCATAATAGAGGAAATATATATTTTTTTGTGTAAGATTGTTAAAGGAAAAATATCTTCATAACAATTATAAAAGTTATCGATCATTACTGTGGTATGACTGGAAATTAGTACGATAACCTTGAAAGTTAACGATAAAACTCTTATTGTTTTTCTTTTTATACTTCTAGTGCGATAAAAATAGATAAGCTTGTACACAAAGTCCAATAGTACTAACTGTTTGTTTAAAAACTTTCGAAATTATTCAAATTATAAAAATCAAATATTTTCAACGTTAAATTTAAATATCAATAACATTAGCTTGTTTCCAAGAAAAATTAGCTGCTTCCAAGATGCGGATATTTTAATAAAAAAAATAATAAGTTCAATATATTATTGAATTGATAAAATAAATCGTTGAATAATAGTAAAATTATAAGGTGCACGATAGGAAGACGTGTACTTTAAAATCCTAATCAGACAATAGTACTATATCTTCATTTCCGTTAATAATATTTAAAAAGCAATTCATATTTATTACAACTTAATATACAGTAAAAGGGAAGATTGATGATTGTGTCAACTTGGCTTAGACCGGGAGAGGAAGAAGAAGAAAAAAAAAGACCGTTTCGTTAAAACTTTACGATGAAATAAACTATTTGAAAAGCTACTATTTTAGTTAGGTCGTTTATGTTGCTTTTTTTTTTCTCAACTTTTTATTGCCTACTTAAAGGGCTAAAAGGCAACCTGCAGTGATTTATGAATACATTAAATTAGCTAATTAGCTACCGGTCAGAGCGGCGACCTTGGTGTATAATAACTAAATTAGAAAGAATAAAATCGGCTTAATTAAAATAATCAGTCCACTTTTATACACAGGATCTTTTTTTTCAAGTACACTTTCAATTAAAGGGTCACTAAAACTTTAACAATGCCAAGCACAATTCTCGGAGATAGTTCGAAAGTCCTTTATGCTTTTTTTTTCTTCTTTTTCGATTATGGTAATCAAAGCTCTTAGTTCCAGCCGTTAAACGTCTAATCTCGATATATATTTACCTGTGCGTTTAACTACTTGAAACTAAACGATGTGCACTAAACGAACTTGTTACATTTTTCAGTCGTTTTTAAGCGTATAAATTTGTTACATGCTTATACTTTTTTTCTTGGGAGGAAAAATAATATGACAAGTCGGATATTGTTATGAAATAACTGCACAATGCAGGACTCCCGGATTTCCGAGTTTCTCTCTCTATTTTTTTCCAATTCTCACCCTTGTTTTTTACTGTTCGCTGCCTGGATATTCCATATTATGGTGACAGTGTTTTAGATTTTGTAGTGTTTTATTTTTTTATCATAATAATTTAGTAAAATTTTTTTTATTTTCATTTAATACAATGATATTTACTCGCTTAATATAATATATTTATTTGACGAATTGTGATTTTGCTATATTAATTTTGTTTGTACACGAGGAATCGTAATATTTTCAAGATTTTCATAAAACAGTTTCTTTGTCGCTCACTCGCTTTATTAAATACCAGACCGTGTTTCGATTTTTCTACCTAAAACTCATGTTATTAATATTTCAATGGAGAGCAGTGCTGTACTACTTTAAATTTTTCACCACAATATTTAAAACCTAAAAGACAACCATACGCCTCGAAGCACACAGTAGTAAAAAAAAAGAAGAACCATGCTTGCTATATGTTGAGAAAAAGTACAGTTTCTAAAGATAGTTGCATGAGAAAAGAGCGGCACATCTTTCGCGCGTAAAGACAATCGTTGTACATATGTATAGACACATGGACGTACACATTTATATACATATATATATACGCAATATGAACAGTCAAGGAGCGGAGACTTATTCTTTTTTTTATTTAGTGGGACGCTGACCAACGAAGAGCGGCGACCTAGGGGACAAGGAATTACACCTCGATGAACACGCTTATATATATACGTATATACTGCTTGGCCTAGCCAACAAGAACTTCTCATACTTGTTTTCTTTTTCTATTTTTTTTTGTTCTTTCCTTTTTTTTTTAATCTTACCTATTCTTTAGATTTTTTCCCCACCTTTGATTTTTCAAGAATTGTGTTTTGTTATAAGACTGATTTCATGTGTGTATAAGGTTGGGAAGTTATATTGTTTAAAATTGTCAACGCGCGACGTATAGTGCTCTTTTTCCTCTCTCTCTCTTTTGGTATGATTGTTTAGAAAAAAATAAAAAAAGGATGTGACGTCAAGTACTTGTTATTTTCGATTTTATAATGAATGCTGTTACAGTGTAAATTTTTAGAATTTGACATAGTTCATAATAGAAAAAAAAGTAGATTAAATAAGTTTGGGAGATAGTGGTTATATTATGCATACATTTCACGATTACAAGTGATGAAAATTATAAAAATCACAAATTAATTTATTCAAAATTGAGCTCCATACCATCTACAATACACAAAACTTAAAGTTCACTTTAATATTATATAGATTTGATAATAAATCAGTACTTTAACAAAAGAGAATACAATATTGAAGAAAAAGAAACGTTAATAGGGACTAACATATTCCCACACACGTCCATACAAACCTCTCCTACATCCTTATACCCACGACGTTGCCGGCGACGTTACGAGGACGACGACGAAGAAGTTTAACCTATACCTAAATGCAACCTAGCGTGACGAACTTTTGTATATTTCTCTTTATTCTACTCGACTCCTCTCCTCAACTTGATGTTATATACGTTATATGTATGTACACGTAAGGATAAGACCAGACATGGGAATCGGTCGTCAAGTTAGCCATTAATTATAGCTTGTACTATAACGTCGCACTTATGACTCTCGAGTCAACCGAAAATATGGCGATTTGGTAAGAGAGTAAAGAGAAGGACTTGGCAGCTGCATTTTTTTTTTTCTTTACTTTCTGGCAAGTTTTTGAAGAGAAAATAAGAAAGAGAGAAAGAGAAGGTTTTCATGAGGATGAACCTCAAGTTCTTATTCTGATATGTTTTGCGGTTTCTTTTGAACATTGGCCGATGGACGCGAGTCTTTTTTCAGTTTTGCAGGTGTACGCGAAGCATAAGGAGAACGAACTTTTTTTTGCCTGATGGATGGTCAATGAAGTTTTTTCAAAGTACGCGTTTATGCAATATTATGGTTCAACCAAAATTTTTATGTCTTTAGTTTTTTACTCTGCATAAACTTTTGCACTTTTTATGATAGAAGTAACAAAAAAAAAATAGTAAAGTTATTGTAATGAATGACAAGTCTAGCTCTTCTTTAGCATTTCATATATTTCTAACATATAAATAATTCATTCCAACAATGTAAATAAAAAATCACTCATGAGTAACAATCACATGCACTCATCCATTCAACACTATTCAAAAAAACAAGAAAGAAAGAAAAAAAAGAATAAACCGCGATGAGAAATAGAGAAAGGCTTAGAGACAAGCGAGGGGAGGGGGACGAAGTGGAGGGTAAAGGGAGTTTAGGCGACGACAAATAATAATGCACGGTTATACTTGTGATGATGTAACGGCGCGTTATGAATATGTAAAAAATAATAATGAACGCGACATACACTGGGCTACACACAAAAGGATATAGATATAGACGACGCTATAGAGTACACGCGTGTGACATTCTGGCTTTGTCGCGTCGTTCATTATTGTACGTACATGTGTGTGTGTATATATAGTGCCTCGGTCTAACTTGTACGTGCTTTAAATGTCCAATCAGTTGAGTTTCGATTTCAGCAAGCTTTCGATTTCTGTACGTTTTACGTATAGATGTATACTTGGTAGAAATGAAAATTTTGGAGATGATGAGATGAAATCATTATAATTGATCTTTCAAAAACAACCTATTAAAAACAACTTTTAATTAAAACAAAAACTTTGTAATAGAATCAAAAAAAAATTTATCAAAATTTTTTTCGTAAGTTTGAATGGGCATGAACAACAAACAACTAAAAATAATAATAAAACACCATTGACATATACGTACATAAAAAGAAGAATAACTAATTCAAGCTTATACGTCAAAACAAAATATAATGGACATTCAGTTGAACGTCAAAAAAAAAAGGAGGCAAATAATAACACTTGAAAAATGAATGCATATATATATATTCAGTAAAGCAAATCGAGAAATTCTCTCGGTAGAAAACTTCCGGCGCTCTGGCACGTATGCACACACGCAGAGATATCCCATTAATCGCGAGCTTTTTTGCTTATGGAAGCGCGCTCCGCTGACGTTTCTCTTTCTCTCTTGTCCCTTCAATACCAAACGCACAGGTTAGTTCTCGTTTGTTTTAAAAGTTACGACTTATGCGCCAAGTAACCAAAAAAAAAAGGTTACGATATAAATAAGGGTTCTTATACGTGAGGGCACTGCGCATCACCGGGCTCGTGCAGGAAGTGTGGGGAAGGTATATATATATATATGTAAGCAAAGGAGGGTGCAAGGAGGAAAAGGCTATTGTAACTTGTAAGGGAGTAGTACATCAACGGAATTTATTTTGTTCTCCATTGTCTTTTCTTAGAGACATTTTTGTGGCTATATCCTGTGATATACCGTTCGGTTATTTTGTTGTGAAGGGTTGCTTCTTCTGCCTCTACAAATATGTTTTACTTTCGAAATTCAGTGAGCTCGATTTTAATGTTATTATTTTTGACAGAAATTTCCAATGTAAATTGTTGAATAGAAAAATATTATTGATTTTCACTAGACTGGCGGTCATATAATTGGAAAAAGGAACCGTTAAATTATTTTCCTTAGAAATAGCATCATTAAAGATTAAAAAGACACAATGAAGGAAAACCCTTGAAGAAAAATCACTAAAAGGCAAAAATACATTAAATTCAATTATACCAAACGAACCCAACAACGAGCATCAATTAGTGTCCCTTTTCATCCATAAGTCACGACAATGTCACGCGACCTCAAAACATCAGCGCATAAAAAAAAGAAACAAAAAAAAAAGCAACAAGGAATAAAACAGTAAGCTATATCTTAACATAGTTAACAAGAGAAGAAATGCCGACTAATTCGATTAATACTTTGCTACTATATACTAACGCGAACGAGCGAGCGCGTGGCGTCATCGCAGCAGGGGGTTTTTCGGAGAACGATGATTACTGTTGAAACCTCCGTTCTCCCCTGCCCCCCTTCACTCCTTTTTCCCCCCCGCAAACGATGACGGATTAGGTTGTTATATACACACTCGGGTAAGGGTTCGTTATGTGCTACCAGGTATATACATTAATATCCGTATATGATTATTTATATTGTGCGCACTGCAGGCGGCCGTTTAATATTGCAGATTGGATCATATTCATGTTGAAGGGATATCTTGTGTGTATGTATATACATTTTTTTTTGTGTGATAATGTGAACGCGTAACTGAGCAGCGGATTGATGATTGGTGTACGCATGATACGAGGGGATTCGGGATATAATGGGTGGAGAAATTTTTTTTTTCTCCGTTGGGGAAAAACAAAATGGCGAGACGTTGAGATTTGGGATGTTGAAAGAGATTTGGACGTTAAAATTATTTGATTTATGTTGGTTTGCCGTATTTGAAAATTGAAAAATCAAATTTTGCAATTTCGAAAGAAATAATATATGTTTATTTTGAAGAGAAATAAAAAAAAAAAAACCTATAAAAAGTACTTTATAAACAATTGCGCAAGAAATCCATTTAGAATTTGAATTTTATTATTGCTACAATATGAAACTCGACTCGTTGCAGTTATTACTTTCGCAACCACCGCCTAACAATCTTCTCACGAATCTAACAAAGCCAACCTCATTTTGTATCATTTTTTTTTCTCTTTTTTTAAAAAAAAAACAAGAAAAAATATTCAATATTCTGTCATTTCCTCATAATAACGATTACACCTTCTTGCAACTAAGCAAGCCTGACTTTTAAAAAGATCATGCGAAAAAGAAAAAAAAAATAATCTTTCGCCAGATGAGAATTTCTAGATTCGCGCGATTTTCTGTATATACTTTAAAGCTCATAAATATTTAAACATCCAGCTCCCTTGCGTTATTTTATATATATATACACGTACATTTTTCGCCCTCCAGGCGACTCTCATTGAGTATGCATCAGCAGCGATCGACAGCCTAGGCTCAACAAAACGTTAAGAGGAGTGCAGAATGCAATTTTAGCCTTAAGGCCGTATATCCACCTTCTAAGAAAAGAAATGAGGTTTTAAGCTACCGAACCAACTACTCTCTCTCGTTTTGCTCGGTTTGTGTCATAAGACTCATTAGCATTGATAATTTTCATGCTTTAAGGAGTGACCTACAGAATGCGTAATTCTTATACCAAGTCCGTGAGTGCGTTATAGACAAGTCGTTTCTTTTTTTTTTTCAAAGGCTAAGAGATATTTATTTTTGATGATGGAGTTATGATTTTTTTTTTATTTTAAATATGTCGTAGCTGGGGGTTAGATTGTAAAAAGGATTTTTTTTTCTTATTTCATTTGGATATGGTTAAAGAATTATTCATGGCAGCAGCAATGTTATTACTAAAATATGAAAATAGAATTTATGAATAAATTTTTATTTACAATATTTTTTATTCCATCTGCTTCTATAGAATGTTTAATTCATAATCTTGTTCTTAATCAGACTTTTTAAAATAATCTAATTTTATTAAAAAGAAATAAAACAAAGTTAAACAAGATTTTAAAACATGAAATATCCGCAAAGCCAACGCATACCATAGTCTTCAAATTTTTTTGCGCTTCCTCGACGCGGTAACATTGTTCGTTCTTTTTTTTTTTTGTGCGCTTGTTCAAAAAAAGTGTATTCTATGCATCATGGCATCCAAATTTTCACGTAAATTAGCATATATATGTAAGGTCTAAATTTTTTACTCGTTTATGCCTGGCGGTCGTAGTAGCGGCACGAGGTGGTGCAGGCGGATTCTAATTCTCGGAAACGCGATACGGAATCGCATAACGTTTCTTGTGCTTAAAAATAAAAAAAAAAGAGTGAACCTTTAGGACAGGTGGTATGGTTGAAGCTATAAAAGAATATAATATCGTTGTTAGGTTTTAAGAGTGCGTATACGAGGTGCTTAGATCTTTTATTTTTAATTAGTTGAAATTAAAATAATAATTGTTTCTGTGTGTTTTGATGCTATGGGTACTGGTATTATTTAGTTTTCATTATTCATGTGGGTTGTTCTGTTTTGATGCTAATCAAGTGATTAGAAAACGTGTGGCTTAATTACAATATTTTTATTTTTCATGTTATTTTTAATAAATTTATCAAAACGTTGTTGAATAATTTTCTAATTACTTTTAAGTGTAAAACGTTTAACACCTTTCCACTTTAAAAAAAAAATGAAAACTAAAATTTCCTCGATTAACAATTTGCCTTGACAGGCTTTCGTCATCGAAAAAGAAGAAAAAAAAAAATTGTAAGCTAAATCGATCTCCTCGAATGTGTCGCTTTCTAAAATTTTCCTTCGATAGACTCTCTACAAGTTATAGAGAGAAGCTTTTCCTATACGTTAATCACCTTCGTTTCTCACGCGCATAAACAACGAAAAATTGATTATTTTTTTTTTTTTTAACTTTTTCTTCTTCCTTATATGCGTCGTACGTACAATCTTTGGACTTTCACGTTCACCCATAATTATCGTTTGAGAGAGAGAGAGAGAGAGAGAAAGAGAAAGAGCTACGCTGTCAATGTTGCGATATATACGTCATGCGGCTTAATTGAAAGGCCTGAAAAATAAGAAAAAAAAAAAAATAAGAAGTGGTCGAGTAGTGTTTGACGCCTTTTTAAAACCATTAATAAATATAAATCGCGAGGTAGCAATGCGCCTTTGTCGGTATATATATATATATATATATACAGCCCTTTTTCATCATGGCAATTAGCTAAAGATTTACTCGATGCAACGTGCGCTTCTTTGTTTTATATTTTTTAATCCTTTTTGTTTCTCTCTCTCTCTCTCTTTGGACATTGTGCGTGAGATATTGTTGTATACTGATTGATGAGCAAAGTTTCTTTTATTTTTACTCGATGCAGCGATGGTTAATGGATTTATCTAATATAAACTACTTTGTCGTGATGCGTAAATTCGACTCACTTTTTATTATTTATGGGTAAAAAGTATTTTTGCTTATGGTTATAATCGATACTTTCTATCTCTCTTAATATAACTTTAAACATTTGCGATGAATGTGCTTTTTATGATTCATATAATAATATTTATAAAAATGTGATTTTAAAATGCGAAAATATTAAAAATCCATTTACTTTCGGAACGGAAAAGAAAAAAAAATTAGTCTTCACCTAAATACCACGGAGAAAGAGAGACCCCAGTGTTAATTGCATCCGTTTCACAAGCCACCCAACATCTCTTAAAAAGCAAACAGTCAAGTTCTTGTACAATATTTTGATATTATACTCGCGTATATATATATATATATATATATATATATATATATATATACAGTCAAGGAGTTTAGAAGAAAAGAAGAAAAACCTCCTGGATGTGTAGTCGTGACTCGATTAACGCGCGTTTCGTCCGCGCATTCGCCACAATGCACCCATATATATTCAACATCATACTAAAGCGCAAACTAACGCAACACATATATGCTTCACCCATACACACACATTTATATATCTTTTCTATACTCTTTTGAGGTTTAGCGAACCCGCGGCTCTTGGTATAATGAACTCGTTTTGACATGACGCCCTTGCGCTCGCGCTTCTTTTCCTTTTATATTTCGCTTTTTTTTTCATTCTCCCTTCTTCATCTTCTTCGTTGATTCGCGTTTAGCCCTTTTGTTACTTATATTCTTTTCATTATATTACCTCTTTCTTCCTTGCTCGTGGAATACACATATATATGTATACATGTAGCTCAACCTTAGCCGCCAGACTTTGGTTGATTAAAATAACTGTAAAAGCCTTACTTTTTGATTGACGTATCAGTTGAGTAGAAGAGAAATAAAAAAATATTATAATAATAATAAGAGAAAAAAAATCAGTACCAAATGAAAAACGCTCAAAGCTGTATAGCGTCTCCTTTTGGCTAAACGCGCAATACTCTATCCCTCGAGCCGATTACGCAACTAGATGAACGTCGAGTTTGTTTCATTTGCTTGCACAAATGTTAGAATTCCTTTTTTTTTTGTTGTTGGAAATAGGTGTGTGGTTTTATTTTATTACTTTTTTTTTTTAAAGAGATGTAAAGTTTAAGAGAAGTAACGTTTTATTAGAGGTTTTCTTTTGGGAATCGGAATAAAGTTTTAAGTATGATATATTTCATGGAGTGAATCATTTTTGGATTGTTCAATCATATTTATTTTACAAAGTAAATAAAGTATTTTTATAAAATTTTTTCTTTCTTTGTACTTAATCACTTACCAGTTTGAATATTTATGAAATAAAAAAAAATATTTCCTTTCGAAAATTCAATCACGTATAGATTTCAAAAATTTCCCAACACACAACAATCATACAATCATTGAATTCGAAAAAGAGAGAAAAAAAAAAAAAACTCGATTCTCAATGACACTGCAAATCAATAGGTTTGCAACCTATAATCCAAAAGAACTCTCGAAGCTCAATGTAAAACTTCAGTGAAAATAATGAAGTTGTGGCATAAAAATTCTTTTATATTATCGTTGGAAAAAAAAATTAAAAAAATATCCATTGGTGAATATATCGATGCGACGAAGACTCACGATATATTCAACTTTTATTCCGTATATGCGTATATATGATATCTTACTAGCAATTATCTCTCTCTCTCTCTATGGACGTTTGTGCGCAAACGGACGATCTTACGTAAGATATACATACACAGGTCTATAATGTACTAGTCACGTGCACGAGATTCTGTAGCCGCGAGTTGTTTGGTACGCTGATAGAGAGAAATAAAAAAGATTCAAATAAGCCGTGTTCGTTTTAAACTATTTTTTCCAAGTTTTGCACACCCTGACTTGTACGTTTATATTTAAGCTCAAAAATTTTATAATTTAAAAGAAAAAAATTCTATTTGATTCTTAACTTTTAAAGTATATAGAAAACTGGTATTAGTCAAGGAACAAAATTTTCCTACAATATCGCGGTGTTGTAGAATCTAACAGAAAATCCTCTCTATCAATCTACTGAAATTTTGAGGATATCCGTTGAAAAATAAAAATTTATAATAAATCCTTTAATCATGCAAAAATAAATTAAGACTAAGAAAAAATTCTTTAAAAAGCAGTACAAACATTAGAAGATATTCCATATTTATTTGTTTAAATTAAATTAAATTTTTTTTTAATTTTACTTAAAAAATATTTCTACTAGATTCAGCGATGAAAAATACATAAGGATTGATCGGTCTTATTAAGTGTACAAAGTTCTTTTTTGTGGGCTTGTACAGTACGTAAATGCGTTGTTAGTTGGGAGCTGTATGTATTGGATTGATTGCTTCGGAGCTTGTAGAATAATGTAACATGGCGTTTTTTTTTACAATATCTTTTCAAGCACAAACGTGTTGTGATTATTAATGTGTACTATTTTCTGTACATTGTATAGGTAAACATATGTAATTTAATATTGATTCAAGTGCAAAAAAAAGTTGACATTATTGCTAGACAGGATGAGAAAACCAGTTTTATTTTTTTCACGTCGCGTTTTTGTATATACGAATTTATTTGTATAACTTTTGTATCTGACATTGTATATACCTCATAACTTGGAAATAAAAAATTATAGCTAAGTAGTTAAGACAATCAAATTTACGTATATTTTCCAAACGCATCACTATCAACATTATAATATTGACCCATAGTCAGCGCATACTATTAATGTGAAATTAATTTTATGTTATACGTAAAACTTCCAAAATTATATATTACAACACACTGGTGCAATATGAAATTCATAGAAAAAAAGACAATATATATATACGCGCGCATCAATCATCATTTGAATTGCCTATCAATAAGTCAATATATCCTCGCAACACACGATAATAATCATAAATATATGTATATCTATGTATTTAAAATACAGTTATCTACGATAATTAACGATTGCGTTTGTTCCTTGCAATGTTACAGGTGAAAATTTGGTTTCAAAACAGAAGAAGCAAATACAAGAAGATGATGAAGGCGGCGCAACAGGGCGGCGGAGGTGGCGGTCAACATGGTAGTCTATTAGCTGGTGGCACTGCGCTACCCGGTGGACCATCGCCACAACCTGGTCAACCTGGTGGACTTATGCAAGGTAGTGAGTTATTTTTTTATTAGATTTTTATTTTTATATATTACAATATTCTAAGTAGAAATTGAAAAAGTGATAATTAAAAAATAGTATTCAGATGAGATTTCCCAATAAGCATATTTCCGAAAAAAAGAATCCCTTAAGAAATCATAAATGTCTTACTCAATGTTAATCTATAAAATTCAAAAAAATTATAAAATGTTCACAAGGTATTTTCGTTTGAAAATATCTCTTTAAAGTACATTTTTAAATATGTAAAAAGAATTAAAAGAGTATTCATAAATCATTCTTTTTTTTAACAATTTTTATGAACAGAATATAACATACTAGGGTCAAGAGTTCAAATCTCACAAAAATCGTTACAAAGCTTTTTATTTATTAGAACCGTGTAAAAAGAGTGCTTTGTGAATACTTAATGAATATTTTAAATTCGAAAATAAATAGACATCTGTCAGTAAAAAAAGTAATCTTTAAGATATCTTTACTAATACTTTTATCTGCAAAAGTGAATATAAAAAATTCTTTAATAATTGGTTTTTATACTGCGTGCTTGTTGGATTTAGATAATGATAATTCTCATGGAAAATTTCTATTATAATAAATAAATATTAAATTAAAAGTAATGAAGAAAAATGTTGTTTGTTTTGTGTATTTGCAGGCGGTGGAAGCTCGGTATCAGGCAGCCCAACGACGGGTTACCTTGGGGGTATGGGCGGTGGTGCTGGTGGTCATACACCTGGTAGTTCGAGTCCTGGTAGCGACATGTCACCACAGCATAATGAAAGTCCACCGGCTCCAGCATGGCCAGGAGAGATGAAACATCATCCACATTCTCATGCACCGCCACATAGCCATCATCATCCACATACGCCTGGACATCATCCACCACCACCACCACCTCCACCACATCATGCTGGTTATATGCCTCAGTACTCTTGGTACCAGGCAGATCCTAATCCTGGATTGCTCACGTAAGGTTCTGCACAAAAACAAGCACCTCTGCCTACTTTTGTCTCGTATGTTTTTTTTCTTCTTTTTCCGATGATTTTTCTTTTTTTACGATTAAACTTTATTTTTGCTCTGCTTATTTTATCGTTGATGGAGGTAGTTTACCGAGTTTAAATAAATTGTAAAACATTTTTATTTTCTGTTTAAATTTAAAATATCGGTATGAAATGCATGAATTTTGTTTTATAAAATTATTGAGTTTTTATTATCAGTTACATTATATAATTACAATTTATACGACTTGGAAAAATGTTTTTATTCAAATTTTTATCTTTTATGCGGTAAACTGAAACATCGATATAATAATTATAATATCTTTATAAGACTATTTTACAGTAATCTTTATCTAAATGTTTGTCTTAAATTAATTAAAAACATATAAAATTAACTTTGACATAAATTGAAAAATAAAACGCGACGCAAATAATAATCCCAATACTATCCCATCGTACAATATGTCATTGAGAGACGAGAGTCGCGCTAAAACGGATCGCGTTTTTTATTTCTGTTACAGGGTGTGGCCGGCAGTTTAACGAAGCCGTCTATCGTCCGGAACCTCAGTTTGAAAAGTGAAAGAAACGTCGAAAGAAAAGGAGACCTACCTACGAAAAAAAAAACACACACACACACATACAGTGGAGAACATAAAAAAAAAAGCAGAACATACAAACGTACGTGCGTGCATTGTGAAAAGTAAAAAAAAAAAAAAAATACGCAAACTCGCGCGTCTCGTATGGAATGTAATCATATGCGTATTTCGGCTGTTCGTCAACAGAAAAAAAAATGAAAGAAAAGGAGAGGCTGCCAACTAAATGAATAAAAAAAATGAGAACAAAGTGGCTTTTTCAGCTCTCCGATAACAGCGACAACGAATGCGTATTTTCGTCGATTTATATAGTGAAGTGTGATCTCGTGAATCGTGTACTAGAAAAATGGATAAAAAAAAATAATTATATACGAATTAAGCGAAAAAGAGAGAGAATGTTATATTGATATAAATATATAAATAAGACGAATGAAAGATTATCGTCCGAATAAATAAATAAATAAAATAAAGATGGAAAATACGATCGAGTAACTATTTAGAGACGAAACAGAAAAAAAAAGGATTATTCGTCACGGACAATCAATATGGAGCTCGAAGAAAAAGTGTATCATTCGTGAGGATAAAGCGAATTTTCCGAGTGGTTATAAAATGTACAAAAAAAAAAGAATTAAAGCTGCGAGAAAGGGTAAAAAAAAAAAATAAGAATTTTCATTCTAAAAGAATTTCTTCTGTTTCATAAGGAATGCGATGCTGCACATACACACACCGAACCTCGAAAGCGTTCGCGTCTTTGAAAAGAAAAAAAATTAAAAAAAATATATATATATATATATAAGCTCTTTGTTCTGCTCTCGTTCTCTTTCGCTCTTCTTTCTCTAACTATCTCTTTTTCTCTCTTTTTCTTTCTCTCTCTCTCTCTCTCTTACGCATTTTTTTGCGGCAGAAATTGTTCGAGTGTGCGAGAATTGTGGTTCTTGCGTGGAAGATGTACGAAGAAGTGCAAGAGAAAGAGGAATGATGAGGAAAAAAGCATTAGCTTCGGGGCATGCAGTAAGAAAAATGTTGCAGATGGTCATTTCTTTTGTAATCTTAATGTTTTATATTTTGTTCTTTTTTTTTTGTTTTTCGTGTAAAAACATCGTAGTTCGAATTAGATTTTATTAGTTCAATAATTAAATACTAATTCAAATTTCAAGAAAATCCTATTCGTTCTCAACATTTTTTTCACTGAATATATATCTCTCTCGAAAAGAATAAAGACAGAAAAATAATAAGCAGAATTTCGATATTGACGAAATTTTGACAGACATTAAAAAAAACGTCGTGTCGGTGTGCGCGATCATACCGAAAAAAAAAAACTCTAGCGCGTATTGCTACAGAGATGTTGAATTGCGTTTTAAGCGCACAGTCGTGACTATACGTTGAAGAGTACTACTACTACTACGAAAAAAAAATGAAAAAAAAAATTTTAGGGAGAATTTAGACGAAGCGCGCGTTGCACAAATCTCTCTCTATTTCTTTTTACTCTTTCTCCCTTGGATCTAGCGAAATCCTGGCATATAATGACATTTTCGTGCAGAGTACCAAGAGAATTTCATTCTGCTAAAACTGTTTTGGCTCTTTTTTTTTTACCATGCTGCAATATATTTTTGCTGCTGCTGCGCTCGCCTGCATCCTTTATGCTAGTGATGCAAGCTGCACAAGAAACGCTAGCTTTTGTTAAGATCAAATTTTCTTTACTTGTTGGTTAGACGTAATTTAGGGCATTAGAAAACATTTCTTTCGTATTTTTTTTTTATTAAAAATTGCATAAAATTCAAAATTTTATGTTTTACTTTAGTATTAAACAATTTATTAGAAATCTCTATACGAAATTATATATTTACGTTCGACCAAAATGTCTATACGTTCTTATAGCTCGTTGCGTAAGTCTAAACGTTTTTTTTTTACCACAGCAAAAAAAGAGACTGTACATCAGAGTATAAAAAACAATAAAAAAAGAGAGACGAATAAACGCGTATGAATAGATGCCACATCTACCGATCCAAATTCCACATTCTATACTCTTGACAATGGTCACAACTTTATTTTCGTACATCTTCTTTTTTTTAACATTTGCTTTTTTCTTTTTATGTTTGCAAGTGTGTCATTTACTGTGCGTCAAAAAATCAACAGAAATCTTTGCAATTTAAGTCACCTTGAAGTTGTTAAGTATGATTTATAATTATTTCTTTTCCACAATATTTTCAAAATTTTTTCTTGGTTATCTATTGCAATATCGACTTAAATATCATTTAATTTCATTGAAAATTTAACTTTATTGCTTTTCTTGTTCATTGTTGTATTATTAAAGAAAAATATCAAATAGGAAATAATTATAAGTCTAGGTAAATCTAATAATTTCAAAGTGATCAGAGTGTAAAAAAACATGTGAATGTGTATGAGCTTGTTTATATTTAAAAATAAATGAATATTATTTCTCTTTATTTTTCTTAAAATGAAAGAAAGATATTATTTTTGTTTTCTGTTCACGCTGATGTGCGCGTCAACGATTGATGAAAAGAAAACCATGTAATTGCTGAACGTTGTGTTTTTGTATACAAAATTGTGTACAAAGTGTTGTATTAGTATACGAGAGAATTTCTCTTCGCTAATTATATTGAGAATGAGAGATAAGCAGCCAGACTGCATCCCTTATTTCGGTGCAATAAAAAAAAAAAATAAAAATAAATAATTAAACGAAAGAAAGAGCACGTCGGTAAAAAATCGACGAAGACTCTTTAGTTCCTACAAACTATAAAGCGATGAGAAATGCGTCTGCATGTGAAAATGAATGTGTGTACAATAAAAAAAATGAAAAATTTCAAGTTTGAAAATTTTAGATAAAATGTAATAAAAAAAAAGAGTATGAAAGGGAGAGAGAAAAAGAATTGAGAGAAAAAAAAGTAAAGAAATTGAAAAGTCAAAAAAAAAAGAAAAGAAATGGACATACACACGTAGAGCGAGAGAGTCGTAGAATTTTAAATAGGCGTTAATTAGTTTCGACGCGGAAACGTTTTTTGTTTTTTCTATAGGGTGAGAGAGAAATCGATTCACGAGGGTGCTTTCGGTTTCTTATACGAAAAATAAAAAAGTATAATAAAAATGAAAAAAAATGCGTGTACATATTATATATTATAACGATTAATAGTTTGTCGGGGCCTTTGAGCACAAAAAAGAATTAAGAAAAAATAAAAAACAATATTAAATGAAAAACAAAAGGCTCCGACGAAAACCCCATTTTCTTAGCGCGTAAGTTGTAAGTGGATCTGTGTAAAATATAATATTGTGATAAGAATGTAAAAAAAAAAAAGAAAACAAATAATGAATACAAGTGGAACGACAGACAATTTATAGTGGAGAAGAAAACAAAAATGTTGCGAATTAAAAAAAAAATCGTCTTTTTAAGACAAAAGTGAAAAAAAAGAATAAAAAAGATGACCGCATTCCCCCGCCTCCCTATTTCAATTTTATCGATTTTACCGAGAAAACAAAAACCTTGTACGAAATATAGATTACGATGAAAAAAAAAAAACTAAAATACCTTAATTATGATTAATATTGTATAAAATATGAATAATATAACTAATTAATTCAATTTAATTTGTTGATTCAATCTTTCTTTTCATGATTTATCCCTTACCCATTTCCTTTATATTCTCGTAAGAATATTAAGCTTGAAGAATGTCAGGATGACGATAGCTTTACTTGACAAGTAAGTATTTATTACTTCGATTCTTAAGGTGCTACCATTTATGATTTTACTTTTTAATTTTTATAACTTATTTCTGTTCTTTGATAAAAAATTTAATTCATTTGAAAAATAATATCAAATTTATAAACAGCATTGAATAAATTAATCAATTATTAAAAATTTAAATATAATAGTTTTTGCATTTTATTTATTTTTAATAGTCTGCATTTTAAAATTATAATTTTAATTTAATTTAATTTTCATAATAAGCTAATCTAAAAATATTGATAAGATAGTCAATATTTATCTTTACATTCGAAAAACTTTTACTGCACATTTCTATTCGAGAAATCGTACAAAAAGCGACTAGCAGCTGGTACTCTTATAGATGTCTCGTATGCGCCTGTACAAAGGTGTCTGTTCCACTTTATATGGATATGTTTCTATTTCTATCTCTATTTCCAAGGCAAGTGAAAAGCGCAATTCTTTCCCTCAAGCTTTGGCTTTACACTAATATATCCATTGAGTTTCTACTGTAAAAATCGATTGTCATCTTTGTTAAATATCGAATTAAATCAAGAATTTCCTAAAAGATATTTTTATAGAAAAAATTATTATTTTTCACATATAATTTTAAATCTTTTATGCATAAATTTAATAATATTTTATTTGCATTTTTCATGTACAAATTGAATAGTTTTTCTTAATAGCATAATTCTTCTATAGCATTCTTGACATTGATAGCAATAATTTGAACTTATTATTGCTGAATACGTATTTCCAATGAAATTCATGATTACACGACAATATTTACCGAGACAATAATTAACATTACATATAGTTATTACTTATGATTAATGACATTATAATAAGAAAATTGGATTGCGTTGATATCGCTGGAAAATTTGCCGCGTACGTGCATATTGATTGCACTTTGCATACTCTTGGCTATATTAATTTTTTTCTCTAGAGTGTAAATCTGTCGATAGAGTATGTGTGTATACCGATTTAAATAATTGAAGAACCGCGGCTTTGTTGAAACTTATCGTGCGCATGTCCATCCCATGGGCTATAGATCAAAGGCTGTTGGAAGAAATTAAATAAAAATAAAGAAAGAGAGAATAAACTTGTCGGAAATAAAATAATTCAATCGGAAGAACTTAACTACAATTAGAAATATAGACGCGAAACAAGTGTCAATCACTTATAAGTTGTCGTGAGTTATTACGTATTTACTTTATATATTGTTATTAAAATTAATTCTAAACAAATAATTTTAATCGTTAAAAGTTTTTATTTGCTTTGGTCATAGTTTCCGTAACAAATTAATAAAAGAAAATCTAAGTTGAGGGAAAAAGTAATATTGCAAACAATAAATGTAATTGATGAAAGGAAAAAAATGATCAACGTTTGAGACCATTTACTAAACCGGAATCACGCATCGACGGTTAACATTCGCCTACGTCTCTAATCCGGGAAATTCATCTCAGAAATCTTTGAAAAAATCAAGCAAACAAGTGTCAAATTCCACCGGCTCAATAGCTTACATTGTGTGTCCACTTGTGTGTGTGTATCTCTTCTGCAGGTCGATCCGCTAAAAAGAATAGAGAGAAAAGGAAAAAAAAAGAAAGCATACACAGAGGGATGAATAAACAGTATACTCGACTGGTAATCTTTTTGAGAGTATTTCCAGTTGAGATGAATCTTTTGTGCTTATTTATTCTGAGACTTTTCATTGTCGTGCCGGTATGTATACACGCACAACTTTTCAAGGGTACTTCTTTATTAGTTTCTTTTTTCTTAGAGAACATTGCTACCGTATATAGCTGAATTTTATAATAAAAACTGTACGAGAATAGAAAAAAGTATAAGTTTACGATTTTTCAAACCACATGTGTGCAGTAACTGGCTTTCTTTATTATTGGAGGATGCACTACCTTTTATTGTCGATAGATTCTTTTTGAGGAAATCGAGATAAGGGATGCTTCATTCAAGTGGATCAAGTACATACAATGCGTGTTCATGAGAATCGTTTCCATTAAAAAAAGAATAATGAATGTTGGTTTAGAAGATTATTTAATTTAGCCGTCATTTTTTCAAAGATTTATTTTAAATATTAAAATTGAAAAGCCTTTAAATATCAATAAATTTTGCACCTGTTTAATTTTGCACTTTAGAAAAGTTGTATTTCACGCTGACTTTTGTGTGAATTATTTTTTTTTTTCTTCTTCTTTAAAAGGTTCCACATCAATTCAGACTTTTAGTTTATAAACACGCTGTATTACAAAGTAAGAGTTAAATTATCGCGCTTGCACAAATTATATGAATTATTTTAATGACTAGCCATCTTCGCAACCTTTTTCTTTAGTTTTTTTTTTTTCTTTCTTTTTTTTTTTACTGAAGTAATTTTTAGTATGAAAACCTTACATTTTAAATCAAGTTCTTTTTCATTACACCTGCTAAATTAACTTTTTCTTTATTTCAGTTCAAACAGAATGAGACATTAAAATTTACGTAAACTAGGAAATATTTTTAATGAAATTTAAAGGATTTGCACGGTTTTTATGATATTAAAGAATTGTCTCAAAGCTATCTGCGCAAATTTTGAAAAATATACAGACATTTTATTGAAACTTTAATTATGAGTTTGAATGAAATTTTATTTGAAATTTTTTATATTCTTGTAAAATAGAACGATTATTTTTTTTAAATTTTATTTAACGTTGCTGTATTTATGCTATCATTACGATGCTAATTAGCGACGGAGATTTTAAGTGTAAGTGCTCTTGTGGTTAAAGAGGTAAACGAATCTTAAAGTTTGCTATTGTTTAAATTTTCACAATAAATTTATCGTGTATTCTTTTATCAGGCCAAAATTTTTAAAATTTACTGTCAATATTAAAAATGCAATAATGCAAGATAAAAAAAATATGGAACCATGAAAATCAGGATTATCAGCAAAGAATTTTTTTTTCATTTAACATCGCTTTATTTATACTATCATTACGATGTTAATTAACGACGGAGGTTTCTCAGAGTGTTTGTGAACAAAGCATATGTATCGTATACAGTGGTGCTTGTATAAATTAGCCAAGAGCGGGATTCGAACTCGGGCCCCCGAGATTATGAATCCATCGCTCTACCGTCTGAACCACTGAGACCTCTAACATAGATTCATTAGAATTTATAGAAAATTTACACTTATTCGATGTCAAATATTAAAAATTCAATTGCATCTACGTTAATTTTAATTTTCAATTCAAACGGGCAACTAAAACTATGTAATTTTATAATAAAGTTTCAAAATATTGAGACTTTATTTTCGTACATCAATATTCGAATAAAAAAAGGCCTTTCTTTAAATCCATCAACATTCAATTCTGCATTGGAAACAACTGGAAATCAACAACTCTGCAAACAAAAAAAAAGGTTCCTGAAAAATAGCATTAAAAATCAAGAACAAAAGAGTCACCAATATACTCCATGAGGTAGAACCACTTGTTCGGCACTTTGAAATTTCTCCTCTACCCATACTTCAATGCATATACGTTTACACATATACATAGACGTATAGAGTTGTTTCTTTCAAGCTTGCCTTGAACAATACATTGTGGGTTTTTGTGTAATCGGGTGTTATCGTAAAGTAAAATCGAAATATATATGTACTATATGTGTGTGTGTGTGTGTTGGTATGATATTTGTTAATGTCTCGCTCTTGACTTGATCAGTGTTGTATATACGTATACTCGAACGACGAAGAAGCAATTAGTATTTAACCCACATTAGATTCGTTGGCCTTTGAGGGGCATTTGTTAGTTCAGTATGTATACACATATAGATATATACATAAGGGAGAGTGAGAGAAAGAGAGAAACTTACTATTACGTTTCCGCGCGGCGGATGCTCATCTTTTATTGGGTTTATAAATCACACGACAAAACGTTAATTGAGACGAATGCTACCAACTACTACTACTACCACCACTACATTTGGTGGCTTCCGTGAATCGAATTTATCAGTGTCCGTTACAAGTAAGCAGGGCTTTTTTTTATTTTCAAAGCCTTCGAAGATGCTATCGTTGACACCTCTTTAAAATTGATATCTTTGCTTTCGAAAGGTTTCTGTCATTTTTCAATTCGTTAATGAATATTTAATCAATTCATATTTCAAATTTTTATTAGCCGAGAACAATTAGTCATTCCAATACGAGACTTAATACTTTAAATTTTTTATATACTTTTGTATGAGATCTATAATCATTGTGTTTAATTTTTGAAAGATTGTAATGCATTTCTTTTAGAGCTGAATTGACAATATTGTTTATAAATAAATAATCAAATTTATTGATTTAATAGAAAAAAGTCATAATTTTTCAATTGTCAAGCACATAAAAATATACTCCAAGACATAAGTAGTACAGATTCAATTCTAATTCATATATATATATAAGTATATAATATATATCAACAAGTCGAGAAGCGAGATTCTCTCTTGTCGTCGTCATTGCTCGTTCGTTCGAGTCGGCCGAGACAATTATCACTTAACTCTTGAATTAAATTAACCAAGCTCGGCTTTACCCGTGTGCGTGAGACAATAACTTTAAGAGAAAGAGAGAGAGAGAGAACGGATGGAGTCGATGCTACTTGATTATAAAACTGCGCTTCACTCTACAAAAGAAGAGATGAGGCAAAGGCTTATACGTACGACAAACGCAACTTGTCCCAATGACTTTTAAGACATGACTTAGAGAGATATGACGATGATTTATCGAATGAACAAAGAGAGAAAAGGAGAAAGAGAGAGAGAGTAAAGCACGATTAATTTATGTGCACTTTACTTCACACGAATCTCAGTTGTACTCGTATGTATATGGGTTATATACGTTAAAATGCATTATGTACACTTAAAGCGCTATTAAATTAGGATGGATAGTATAAAGCTATTAGGCTTTCTTTTCAATTTAATTGGGTTATTCTTTTGTAGTGCTGATAAATTTAAGCTCAATAAAAAGTTTACTAATTAGTTAATCTTACAAGTATAGGAATTTTTTGGTAAAGAAAAATTAGTTATATAATTTCTAAATTTTTTCAACATTCATAATTTTTAAATTGATCATTTATAAAAATTCAAGATCAATAAATAAATGCTATTAAAATAAAGAAATGTCAAAACATCAAATTGGCAATAATTTTATTTCCATTCTTTTGATCACATACGGATCTCTACGGCTCTATTCTCCTTGTAACTCACCACAACACACGAAGGCATGAGCAATGATCGAAGAGAAAAAGGAGCAAAGGAAGCTGTGTGTGTTGTGAGCGCGTGTATGGATAATTTGTGTGATATTCTAGTATATCTATACGTATGAAGGATGGAGGGCGTGGCAGATAGAAAGGTTCATGCATGGGGTAGCTCGTTTGTGCGACATTGTCGTCGTAGTTGTCGTCGTATACGACCCCAGCATCGATGCCTTGCATCCCTTTCGCTTTCTCTCTTAGTCTTTCTCTTTCGTTTGCCTGCTTACACGCCCCCACGACGAGTTGAAACCTTTTTCGTTTGAACTTAAAGTATATATATATATATAGGTACGTTAGGAACTCGTTGTTTCATTAGCTTTGTTGTTGAAAGTTGAAGGAAGGGTGGAATTTTTTTAAGATTTTTATAACCACCAAAATGGTTATTTATTTTTTGTTTACAAAAACTTTTTGTTTTTTTAGAAAATTAATACTATTTTTTTATGATGACCACTTTGATTATTAATCTAAAAGAAAAATCATTTTTTAGTTAAATATTAAAGAATTAAAAAGTTATAACGAATTTCTGTAGTTGGCATAAAAACAAATAAAAAATATAAATATCATGTAGCTAATAGTAAAGGAAATATTCAATATTTTTGTCTATAATTAGCCGACATATATCTCAATTAAAAAAAAATTATTATCCTCCCAATGTTCCCCTACACTGGTTTTCAATATTCATAAGTTTCATGTAAAACTCATTTTCCAACATTAAGATATAACACATCCTTCGATAAACGATGAAAAAAAATATGTATATACTTGACGTTTCCAATAAAGTTCTTTAGCAGAATTGATTTCTCTCTTTCTCTCTGTTTTTTTTTAAACATTTTAAAACCATAGCATGTTTTTCCTTCCCTCTTCCGATGCCTCATGAATTATACGTGTCTTTACAGCCAAAGAGACTGGGACTATATATTTATAAAGTACAAAACTCACGAGGTATATAGAGGCAAAAATCGATTGTTATACGTTGCAAAAGGGCATCGATAAGCAAAGTTAAAAAAAAAATAGCCGCAAAAGATATAATTTTATACTTTAAATAAAAAAGAAAATAAAATAATCCACGAAACAATCGTGCGACACTTTGTTAAATTTTCTTGGAATTGGGGCGTTATTGTCCACTAGTCATTTATTTTTTCTGCTAAACTATGTTTGAAATTCTAATTGTAGATATAAAGCACAAAAGGGTTTGACGACAAATGTGATATGGGGGTGAAAAATTCATTTATTATCACTCGTACTGCGACTGCTTGCAGACCGCAAACTGTTTTATTTAAAGCGATTTTTTAAAACCCAGCGGAGCAAGAAATTTAAAATAAATTAATCATTTTCAGGTAAAGGATAAAACTTTAAAAATTAATGATTCTTTTTAATTGCTTTTATTATGCACAATATTAACCAGTTAGTTAACTGCAATTAAATAAGCATTGATCAGTCTTAAAATATTTATCAGATTTTAATCACCGAAATCATTGTAAGCTCGCAATTAAAATTGCAAACAAAGTGTATATCGATATGAAAAGCCTAAACGGAATCAATTATAAATGATCTTTTATTCAAAGGAGCAATGACAGTGCGAGCGTTGAAAAAATTAGTATATTTTTATCCTGTTATTAACAATCGTAGCTTTCATCAAAAATCAATCGAAACGAAAAAAAAAAGACAGCGTTTCAGCACCGTAATACAGTTAATATTCCTTCTCCCTTCCGAAAAATAAAAGTAATTTACAAATTACCATCACCTAAAATACATATCGTACATTTCCAAGATATACTGATCTCGATAAAGTTGTTTGAGCATTGTCGCGCGTTTTCTTTCTTTAACCCTCTTTATTTTACCTTTTTTTTCTCTCTCTCTCTCTCTCTCTGTCATTCCTTGTACACAAAAAAAATAGCGCTCACATATACATATAAGCTTGATACAAGTTTATACGGTATATATCCATGAATCAGCAAAGCCACGTGGCAGCAGCGGCAGCGAGACAACCCTTGCAAGGTACATACGATACGTTGGGCGGGGCCTTTTTATATGTATACGTACACGCGCTTTTGTGTATATGTCGTACGTGTATTAAAACCACCTGGACAAGAGAGAAAGAAAGAAAAGAAAAGAAAAAAGAGTAAATTTTTGTCGTTTGTTTCTGTATAAGGGTGCAGTTATACGATATATTCTTTTTTTTTTCTTTCTTTTTTCATATATATATGTATACACGAACCCCCTTTTTCGTCTTCTCTTATAAGAAGTTATAAGGGAGAACGAGAGTCTTGCGTGTTACATAAAAAGTGTATGTATGTATATATGTATAATGTCGATTTCAAGTGTGCGCCCAAGTTTGAACGGAAAGATATTATGAAGGCGCGCGTGAGAAAATATTGACTCTTTGGTAATATAGCTTTTCTTTAGACTATTTTTTTCTTTTTCATAACGTCTCTCTTCTTTCTCTGGCTTTCTTACTTCTCTCTATTTTTACCTTCTTTTCTTTTTATTATATCGGACGAGAGAAGGTAAATTTGAACTTGTGCGAGGAGTTGTTGAGAAATTTTTTTTTACAAGGAGATTTGGTTAGAGTGCGCATTGTGTTTTAGTTCTTGAGCATAAGAGAAAGAGAGAGAGAGTAGTTTAGGTGGCGAGAGAAAATTGCTAACTAAAATTGAGATGGTGCTTGACTTTTGCAATTGGATGAACATATTTTTTTTCGGAGCTTACCAAAGTTCCCATGATAAAATTACGTACAATGGTGTTTAAATACAAAGAGTAACTGTACAGAATTAATTACGAGTTGTTGTTTTATTTTATTTATTTATATTTTTGTTCAAATGAAAAAGAAAAAATAAAGAAAAATTTATTTTTATAAATATTCAACTGCAAAATATTAAAAATTTTTATAAACTATAAGAGAAAACGAATTCTATTGATCTTCATTAACGCAATAGCAACAAAAACTTAAAATGTACTTTTTCAAAATTCGAGAATGGTTAAATAGTATGCTCTATATAGCCATATATAATATATTAAGTTTGAGAGGTCCAAGTGGCTCAGCTGGTAGAGTGATGGACTCGTAATCTCGAGGACCCGAGTTCGAATCCCGCTCTCGGCCGATTGATACAAGCACCACTGAACGTCACACGTGCTTTTTTCACAAACACATGTCGACCTTTGTCGCTAATTAGCATTGTAATGATAGCATAAACATAGCGATGTTAAATAAAATTAAAAAAATATTTATATAGATATAAAATTTTATCAAATTTTTTTATATTACACCTACAATATTTTTAAATTAATTTATATTTAAACAGATTATTTTATTTTATTTCAAAGTTATTGGGAATTTATGTGAAAGTTGATATCAATTTTTAATTGTTAAAACTATATGAAAAACTATTTTTTTCTTTAAGAATAAATTTATAGTTTAAAAAAATCTTGCACAATTCATTCAACATGTAAATCCCATAAGAGAAAAAGCAGGTCACGTTCAAACGTTCTAAATTCAAGCTTGTTCATCAAAATTTCAACTCCAGTATTGCCAAGGGCCCCCTGACCAAGCTAACTTTTAGCTTCTTTCCCATCATCCAAAAAAATCTATATAAGCTAAAAGTCTTAAACGCAAATCTACCTGACCGAAAATAAACAGATTTACGTTTATTCTCTGCTCGTTTCGTCTGTACACTAAACAGTAAACCATTTCTCTCTCCCTCTCTTTCGCGACCCCTTGACCCAATCCTGCCATGCTGACATTAATCTGACACTAAAATTTTCATCTTCTAGGAGTTTTACCGCCTTATCTTAAACTTGAATCTTAACTTTTGCTCAACCGCCAGCCTTATACATAAGGTGTAATAGAGGGGCTCAACGGGTTTTTCCTTTGGTGATTCGAAAATTTTTCTCCGTAGGAGTAAAATATTTTTCAGTTTTAGCAGCATCTTCTCAGTTTCGTCTCTAGAGAGAGAAAAAAAGGCGCTTCGAGAATCATTTATCAATTGGACACATAGGGTGGTCTTTTTGTCAACTTTATAGAATAGACCGTTCGCGTGCCAATGGTGTTTTAACACTTTGAAATTTGAAACCATGTACATTCAAAACTAGTATTTACGGTCGTTATTGTTATACGTTTGAATTATTTAGCAGTTGCACCTATATTACATCAGATAAGATCTGCAGCGGAATATATTTACAAGGACTCAAGGTTATTCCATGTTAATAATTGAATTTACTTATTAAAGAATACATATTTTGTATTTTACACATATTAAACATTTATATTCAGGTTATAAATTTAATTATTTAAAAAGATCTAAATATTCATCCATATAAAAGAGCTTAAATTAATTTAAAACAATAAATGCGCATTTAAAACTAAAAAGTTATTGAAATCTCACTCTATCATTAACAATAGTAATTTTTAATAGTCAAATTTCAACTCATAGTCTATTTCGCTACGATCGAAGAATTTAATATTAATTAACGGGGGTTCGTTTTAACTGTACGTATGTACGACGAGTCTCGAGTTGTTATGCCTCATAAAACATACACTGATTTCTTTCCCCTCCTTGAGGCTCCGTTTAATTGTAGCGTCAATAAACAGCATACGATAGAAGGAATGAAAATAGAATTTTATTAGAGTATCGTATATTTAACGACACTAAAAGTTTTAACAAAGTGTAGTCGCGTATAGATTCGTTAAACATTTATCATAACGCTAGGCGATTAGGAAGCAGTCATGCTAATACTGTAGGTACTTATGGTTAAGTTCGAAATCATTTCTGGGAAAGAAAAAATTCAAGTTTTTCAACCCAAATGTAATATTGGTCATATTGTTTATTGATAATCGATTTAAAGAGCAGACAATGCATATTCACTTTTTTTTACTATATATCGATCGTTATACTTTTTTTTATATATTTCTGATGAATTTGATAGTAAATTATTAATTGTTACTGTTTAGTATGAACTAGTTGATGTTCTTAATATGAAAATTTAATTTTAATGAAAATAATTTAGGACAACACTGCCTCAAATAAAATTTTGAAATGTTTAAAAAAATAATGTTAAAACGAGTAAAAAATTTTCAAACATTTATAAAAATGATCTCAAAGCTTTTTTGAAATAATATTTCTAATAAATTCTATCCATTTAAATTAGGTGAGATTGTGTTTTTATTTATAATTTCATAAAATAGTAATTATACTGATTTAATGTTGAAATTTTTGTTTTAATATCATCACAAAAATAACTTAATCTTATTCTTAAATTAAGATAATCAAGTTAATCAGACCAGACATTAATTAAGAGGCAACATTGCACAGTTGACTTAAGGCTAAGTTCCTATCTTTAGAATCATACAATATTTGAACAGCAGTAGCAGTATAGTCTGCATTATAAGCGTGCACACGTATACGTTATACCATTATCTTCCCCGTACAAGTGTCCAAGTAAGCTTTACATATGATGGAAGAAAAAAAAAGGTACGTGTATATATAAATACAGAAAATTAACGACAGAAGAAGAGAGATATGATAGGACGTTCAATTACACGTTGAATAAGTAATCAAAAAAGACGATGTGGCTGGTTTTTAAAAACGCGAACCCACCCTGGTAGAAATTTAACGATATTTCATCGGTAACATGTTAATCAAATGGGAGAAAAATTAGCTGATATTTAGTCTTTGAATATGTATAAATTATTAAAACATGATTATTATCTTAAGAATAGACAGCTTCATATTAATATATTAGCCGTAACATGCTATTATTTATTGTTGTTGAGTTATTGTCAAAATATTGTTTTTGACTAGAATATATCGGTTAATTCTAGTTGGAGAACGGAGAAAACTTATCCCATGGATAGACACAGAAAATGAGATTATTATATTTTTTTTTTATTTAACGTCACTGTATTTATGCAATCATTAACTAATTAGCGACGAAGGTTTTCAGTGTGTGTTGTGAATAAAGCACATGTAACATACAGTGGTGCTTGTGTCAATTGGCCGGATTCGAACTCGGAACTTCGAGATTACGAATCCATCGCTCTACCGACTGAGCCACTGAAACCTCATAATGGAAATGTTGATTTAAGATATGATTTTCAAGAATTTTTGAGTTTATATGTACAAAAGTTTAATATTATAGTTTAAATATATTTGAGTAATTAATTTATACATTAGTTATTATTAAAATTAATGTCAAGAGCTATTTTTATTGTTTATATTATAATGTAAAAATTGGTAAAGTATGCAAACTTTAAAAATTAAATTAAAAATATTTTTAATATAATGTATTTTTTTCTTAATTTATTTTATTTATCATTTTGTTTACAATGTTATTTAAAATTATTTAATTTGAAAAACATTGGTTTGTGATAAAATTATTGCAAATTAATAATTTAAAATTTCTAGAACTATAAAAAGTCTAATATAACCGAAAAAAATTATGATATCTCAAGTAAAAGATTATAATATCTTAATGTCTCAAGTCACTTCCATCGATTAAGTTTCTTTGCTCTCTCAAAATTGTAACGGTTCTTCTTAGAGTTCCTTACTAAAATAACGCATATAATCCACCCTTACCCAACTTGCTTTACTTGCAAATGCATCCTACAACACCCCACATATAAAATTGCTTATATGTATATAGAACCCGATAAAAAAGTCATAGCTCGAGGGCTCGAGAGCTTAAAATTCACGCCCCGTGGCCCATTCAAAAGTTGTAAAGAAAAGTGCGTGTGCGCGCAAGATTCTTAACAAAAGAAAAGGAGAGAATGCGCGAAAAATAAAAAAAAAAAAATAAATAGAAGAGAGAAATGTTACAAGGCACAAGTAACACAATGTAGGAGGAATTCCTATGGATTTTTTTTTTTTCATATATGTATTTTTTTTTTTATTTTCATTTTAATCGACGGCGCGCGCGCATTGTCGTATAGGGTTTCCGGTCGGTGTAACCGGATATCACTAGTACAGCCGGACATATTGACGTTAATTTATAAAATACTCGCACTGAAGAGCAGTACTATATGTATACGTGTATGTTGTTTCCCCTGGTATTTCTCTCTT
Source organism: Anastatus disparis (assembly GCA_017163975.1). Lineage (NCBI taxonomy): Eukaryota > Metazoa > Arthropoda > Insecta > Hymenoptera > Eupelmidae > Anastatus > Anastatus disparis. The sequence goes on from JAFFSR010000003.1 coordinate 3,163,562, forward strand.
TATTTTCTCCTCCTCCCTTTCTTTTTTTTTTCTTCTTTATTTTTTTTTTTAACCAAATGCCCCCTTCTCTACTTCTGCGGTAGTCATATGTGTTGTACACATGTTAACAGACGAATGCCCAACTGATAAATCACGCGACACGCTCTTGATTCTCTCGTTTCTCCTTTTCTCTCTATATATTTTACGCGCCTTATTCTATTAGAACTAACGCTTTTTTAAATGCTTAGGATGTGTTAGTACAAATATGTGGGCTGTACGTCGAATGACGACTTTTTACGAGGATATTGTTTAGACGTTACGTTAGTTGTGCACTGGGATTTATTTTTAAGACGTTAACGAGGATATTATATGTTTTAAGTAATCAATATTTTTATTTTAATTATTTATAAAATAAATTTTTTAAACTGAAAATAATTGTTTTTAACTAGTTTGTAAGTTTAAGACTTATTTAGACCGTCAATGCATATCTTCGTAAAAATTATTTATTTTAAAGTAAAATGACTAATGACAGATGAATTTTTTTAGTTGTAAATATTGTTCTATGTTTTGATTTTTTTTTAAAGAAAATTAAGTACTTTTATGTTTTAGGCATTTTTTCACATGAATCATTATTCGATTATTAAAAACAGTATTACTTCAGCATATCTTTGAAATAATTATAATTATTTAACATTTAACGTCTATTCTATTTTAGGGTAAAATGACAAACTGTGAGCATATTTGTTTGGATGTATAAATATTACTCTACGTTTCATTTTTATAAAGGCAAATTATTATCATTTCAAAGATATGTTAAATTAACATATTTTTTTTTAATTATTGATTGAATAATGAAATATATAAAAATATACTTAACGATTACTTGAAAGTAGTTAATAACAAGATTTCTTCGTTAATTTACTTTTTAAAAAAATACTACCGTTACACAAATAATTTAAATCAATTTTAACATTTTTCCCACAAACATCTATAATTTTGAAAATTTCCAATGATATATATTTCAATGACAACTGGAATGCCAATATATATATATATTTCTGTACGTACATGTATATTCGTAGCATCCAGTCATGAAAGAATCATTACGCGTCACTCCATTTCGCAAGCGAAACGTAACCCGAAATTTTTCGTTGCACGAATCATTACCATTTGCAGAAACAATTTCTGAAGTAAAAAGGAGAAAAAAAAAATATAAGAAAAAAAAAAAAATCGAAAATAATTAATAATGATTGCAATGTGTTTCCAGAGGGGTAGCGCAATACACATATCTTGCACCTTTACTTGAAAAGAAGAAAAAAAAAGTTGAAAAAAAAAATAAATAAATAAGCCGCGCGAAAAAGAAGACGGATTGCAGAACGTCGTAATGCCTACCTTCGAGGCAGATAAAATAAAGGCGAACGTTAAAAGAAAGAAAAAAAAAATATGAAAAGAAAAAAAGAGAGAGAGAGAGAGAGAAAGGAGAAAGACACAGAAAAGATAATCACGAATATATGTGTATGGGGCGCAGTATAATGACAGTCGAGCTAAAATTACGTATGCGTGTTTTCTTCAAAATGCGCGTTTCAGTAGAAAAGCCTTCTGGATTTGTTTTCACCCGATACGTGTTTTAATGCTGTACATGTAACATATATATATATACATGCGAAGGAAGCTGCCTGCTTGCCACTGGAATTTCGCTACAAATGCATATCTATATATGTACGCTGGCTGCATGCATGCGAGCTGCCCGCGGCCGTTCCTCTTTGCTTTTTTTTTAATTTTTTTCCCGCTTTTTTTTTTAGTTAGACGTTCGATCATCCTTCGGTTAAGAAAAAAAAAAAAATAAAGGAATAGATGGAATATAGTTTTTCTGAAAACTCGTTCGAGCGTTTTATGTTGTGAGAGAAAAAGGCATTTTGCGAAAGAATAAAAAGAAAATAAAGAATTTTGTCCGAAGTAATCTCGCATAAAATTATTGTAGACTCAATAAAATTAAGAATAGAGTTAAATGTATTACATTTTTAAAAATTTGAATGATAAAGTTGGTGAATTAATTCTAGTAGTTACATAAGGTTAAAATTAGATCACCATAGAAAAATGATTTCAAAATACTTTGTTATATAATAACCAAAAAAATTTTGAAAATTTTTATCGGAATAGATTTTCAAAAACTAGACTCTTAATTTTCTTAAACGTATGACCCAAATTCTCATAAACATAGCCAAAAGTTTGAAAGTTCAATACTTCAATAAAACTCCAGATAAAAAGAAAAACTTTTATTTACTCGTTAATCCAAAACAAGAAAGAAAAAAGATTAAAAAAGTCAGGTTGAAAATAAAAAGCTACGAGAGAGAGAGAGACAAAGTGCACGGCGCGCGGTGTGACCGTCAATTGCGTGGGCAAACGTCTCTACAGGCTGCTTCCGACCTTCGTAACAATTACGCGCAATTAAAGCTAGCTTGAGCATGAGCGCGCGAGTGCTCGCTAGCTCGGTTGTGTGTAAAGGCCGAAGGCTCGTTGCCTTAATTTCTAATATAGACGATCCTCCCTCGCATATACTTGCCGAACGGAACAAAATTTTTTACCGGTGCCATTGCCATCAGAATTTATCGTTAGAAATTTTTCCTTTTTTTCATATTCTTTGATTCGTTTCAAATAAAATTAGATAAAATAATAATATTTTCGATTGATTATTTTACTTGAACTGCTTTATAATTTCCAATGATCATTTTATTTAAACTACAATAGAGTTTTTTATCTAAGCTGTCTTTTATTTATATTGTGATTCACCTTTATAACTAATTGATACTGGTATCAATAATAATAATTAGAAAATTATCAAATAAAATAAGGAAAAGACCGTGACATTGAAAATATATTTTCGATCTATTTTATCCTCGTTCTGTTCTACAAAACATTGTAAGTGTAAAAAGTATTACGTTTATTATTCTTTATAAGTTGATATACGTTAATTTCATCATTCCGATTATATCAATTTTTTATCTTCGTTTCGATAAGTATTATACTCATTTCTACCTGGGAAGTACTCGACTTTTAATTTATTTTAAGATACTGATTAAATAACTTCAATAAACAAATCTGAAAAATTGAAAAATTCATTCCACATTTAGAATAATCTTCCTTTTTTTTAACGTTGCTGTATTTAGGCTATCATTGTAATGCTAATTAGCAACGAACGTTCCTAGTATTATTTCTTAAAATTTGTAATAGTATAGATTACTTACTTTCATATAAATTAATACTTTGAATTTTTCAGTAGTTTCTTTTTACCTTTATTATCTACTTATTATTATTTTTTTTTTAAAGAGTTATCAACAAATTCGTAAAAAATATACTTTTTTTGACTGTCTAATATCTATGATTTTCTCTGATTTACCATTTCAATTTAAGAGACTTCAATTCATAATTACACTTTCTTTTGCAATTAAAATTAATAAGGCTAAGGGCCAAACATTCATATATGTTGAAATTTATTTGCGCTACGAGTTTTTTACATGGCCAGTTGCATGTAGGACTTTCAAGAACGGGTAAATCGGAAAAGCAATTCATTCTAATACCACATGATTTAACAAACAAAAAAGGTTTATTCCAAATTTCTTTATGAACAATATTTAATAAATAATAATTTCTGAGTATTTGTTTCTATATCTCCTGACTTCCGACCAGCTATATAGCACCGGCGAAGTGGCGATGGGAGATGCTAGTTCAGATAAAAAAAACAAATTTAAAATTAAAAGAAGAAATAATGGGATCTTTAGAAGAAAAAAATTCAAAAAAAGAGAACACTCTCGAAAGACAATATAAAAATTATAGTGCCTTTCAAGTTTCTTACTTTGACAACTTGATTCAAGAGGAAATTTTTTTTTATTTTACTTAACGTCGCGCTTTATTTATGCTATCATTGCGATACTAATTAGCGACGGAGATTGTCAGTGCATTTGTGAATAAAGCACTTGCAAAGTACAGTGATGCTTGTATAAATCGGCCGCGAGCGGGATACGAACTCGGATCCTCGAGATTACGAATCCATCGCTCTACCGACTGAGCCACTGACGACCTCAATCGATTAATCTTGAAATATAATGCTTCTTTTCAATTAGCACAATATTGGAAGTTAATTTTTGATCAGCACTACATTTGACTTTTAATGCCAATTGAGTACTTTAAATATTTATCGAATTAATAATCATATCTTAGTATCGCGTATTTTTAAGCCATTTCAAGTACACGTCAATCATTCGTTATTGATACCCAGTTTGTATACACTCAATAAAGAATACGTCACAACACGTATTGCACCCCATAAATTGTACAATCCTATAACAACAACAATAAAAAAAAAAGACTAACCAAAAAAAGCAGCACGAAACGACCAAAAAAAAAGAGCTACTTCCTTATAGTACATAAAACTTATATCGTAATGCTAAATTCTCCACAGGCGCTCTCTTCACGTATAGTCGTCAAAAAACAAAACGTGCGCCAGGGTCTTAATGCACCACGGGGTTTCTATAAAGGAGGGGTTTATATATATATACACACACACGCGAGTTAAAAGGATACCTTTATTTTTCAATACAACAAATCCTTTTAATGGCTCTCGTAAACATTAAGCATTGATGTTAAGCACAGCGGTATGCTTTACTCATAATCCTTGGGACACGTTTAACGCGATCACTATTCGAAAATCGGATTTGTACTGTTGCCGTCTATTGTCAGAAGAAAAAGAAGAGAGAAAAAAAAGAGAGAGCACGTCTTATACCTTGAGTGAAAGGGATGACATTGCTCTTGCACTCCGCCCTTTTTTTTTCAAAAAAAAAAAGGTACTTCGGGAAAACGGACAGCGTGCGAAATTTTAAAAACTGGTCAAAGTAAAAGATACTGAATGGATGTATTGTTTTGAGTTGTGAACAGTTTACTTGCTTTAAATGAGCATCATTATAATAGGTAAATATTGTTCTTTTATTTTGCAGAAGAGCATTTGATTGCTGTAATCGATACTCGTTTTGGACATTTAAACTTACTGTTCTCTCATTATTGTATTTAGAGACATGAAATTAAATTTTATTTTTAAGAGCGAAAATATTTTGTATTTATAGTACGATTTCAAGCATTTTTTTTGTAACATTCATGCATTCATAATTACTATAATACATATCACTAATATCTATAACTTTTAATATGAAAAATTATTGCATAATCAATAATTTGATAATTCTTTATTACAATAAAATTTTCAATATTTTTGATGAAAATGAAACTTAAATTTCTATCTAGGTAAATAAATAAAATATCAGACATAAAATTTTGTTATAAAAAATTTTTTTGAAAAATTTTTGAAAAACTTATGAAAAAGGGAGACTCACTTTTATTTTCTCCTCTTGTTGGCCTCATACCTTCCTCTTTTATTTCCAGTTGGTATGTATAATACTCGCTACTGTCACATAAATTTTGTTCTCCTTTCTTTTTGCACGAGCCATCCATGCGTCCATCCATCGACAGTATATACAGTAAAATGAAAAGAAAAAAGATAAAGAAAGAAAGAAAAAAAAAAGAGAAGAGAAAAAGAAAAAGAAAGAACTGCGCAAGGGTGACGATGATGGGGTGTGCTAGAGCGTAGCCATTTTGTACTGCTTAGTTCCACGTGAAGTCATCCAGTGTATGGAAGTCCCGGCGCGTGTAATCGCTAATACTCTGAAAAAAAAATCCCTTTTTTTTTGTACTTTATATATGTATAAACACACATACAGATATAACTATGCAGACATATAGACATAAAGCTAGGTATAAGGTATAGTTGAGGGTGGACCTTTACAAGACCAAGTACAAGACCTAATCTTTTACAGAAGCCTAAAAGAGAGAGAGACGCGCTCACAGATATTCCGTGAGACTTCCGGAAGTCCGACGATTTACGGACAAATGGGTTCTTACAAATATATACTCCTCCTCTGTATGTGTGTGAGTACGTCTGCGTAAGAGGTCGATGGGCTTTTGTGGGCTAATATCGTGTACACTATGTGTACGTCTTTTTTGTTCGCTAACCTTTATTTGGGCTTAAAATGAAGAGTTTAAAATCTTTTTTTGGGAAAGTGAAATGTTAAAAGTAGAACCATAAAACGATAAATCTGATATTTTTTATCAATAAAACTTATATTTATATTAGAAAAAAAGATTATTATTCATTTATAGATTGATTAATTAATTTAAAATCATGGAAAGGATAAAAAAAAAGGAAAATTGAAGTTCATAAATTCAATAAATTAAATTAATAATTGAGTGAATGAATTTGTACATTTTTATGTAAATTGCTTTGAAAAACGAAAAAAATTAATTATTAAAACTGAAAAATTAATATTTTACGTTTTTTTTCATAATTTTAATTTAATTTTAAAGTAAACTTAATTTGCTTTCTTATTCAAATTACTGCAAAGCAGGTAATATAAATATTAATGATAACAGAAAAAATAATATTTACTCGGTAAACAAGATCAAACAAAAAAATTATTTCTGAATATCAGGTAACAACTACGTTAGTTTTTCCTTGAATTTCTGAAATAAAAACTTTTACTAGTGCTTTAATTTGTAAATCCCAGTTATTTGCAACAGTATTGATTTTATCTAATATTGATATCAAATACAAGATAGAGCATTATTCATAAAAATTATAACTTCAGCTAATCAGATTAGTTACGCATTATAGCGTAATTAACGAGATATCAGAATTAGTATATAAACAATTTACAGTAGTTCAATTAACACAGTTTAAAGTTAGTTCAGTAAGGAAGAAAACTAAAAATAACAAAGCAACAAAATGTTCTCTCGTTACATTTGGATGTTATTTGCAGTCGTGCTGGTTGCAGCTTTAGCTAATGCCAGTGCACAAGTGGTTGAAGAAAATATCGTCGAGGATGTGGATCTTTCTTTGAATGAAGAGGACATTTTGGAAGATGATCTCTCTTTGGATGAAGAAAATGATGTTGAAGCTAGATCGGTAAAAAATAAATCTTACATTATATAATATACTGTAAAAAAAAATATCATCTGCAAAGTTGATTTTATTATTTACTACAAATTTAAACAAATATTCAACTTGTTACTGTTACAAATTATCATAATCCTAATTTATCTTTAATAAATTTCAAGATGTATAAAAGTATCGATGAGGATGTGGATCTCTCTTTGAACGAAGGAGATCTTTCGGAAGACGATCTCTCTTTGAATGAAGAACTCGAAGTTGAAGCTAGATCGGTAAGAAATTTAGCTTATACTATGTATTGTATTAAAAATATATTTTTTTTTTATTTGAGTAAAATGAACTAATTTGAGAATTGTATTTTCAATAAATATTTAACTTGCCATTATTTCAATTTATCATGATTTATATGATTTTTTTAAGTAAATAAAGCATAAAATGTTTTTTGTTTTACACTAAATTTTAACATAATTAAATATTTTAATGAAAATTTATCTATTATTAAAATGCATGTTATATGCAATATTATTATAGAAAATCGGTAGAAAAATAGAGAAGATACTGAAGAAATTCTTCAAGCACATCAATGAGCATTGTATCAAGAAAGCAATCGCTAAATGTAAGAAACACTGGTACAATCCATCCAAAGTGATCAAGTGCGCGGTACGTATATCTTCGTATGCTTCGCATTTATATTTAACTTATTTCTTTAATAATTTGTTATTAATTAATTTTTCATTCTGCATTACAGAAGGATCTATTCAGCGTTGAAGGTGCATTATGTTTGGTTGGTGCTGAAAGCATATAAATTTTTAATTGTTTTGCTGTTGATGCCAAACGCGTGCAGTAAATGCAACAAACAACAAATGTACAGAATATACAAATATATAACTTATAAATTTTTTATTATTTTTACCTAATAAAAACAAATAAACAAATTAAAACATTCAGAACTTTTTATTTGAATATTCATATTCATCAAATTAACCTCTTGAAAAATCTAATATTATATAAAAATTTCATTTCAAAACCATTTTTAAATATTTGAATACGTTTTTATTGGCTATTTTACTAAAGTAGACTATCATTAAGGAAACTGTGTTGAAATATTACATAATTAGAAAGTTTCACTAAAATTAGAAACTCATAAAACTAACAAGGAGAGAAAAAAATAAGTAAAAATTAGTCAGTTTTTTTTCTAATTTTGAGATATCTTTTTTCATATAAAATTATGAGGAAAATTTTATTTATTCGATCCCACTTTCTTTCTAAAGTTTTTTGTTTATCTTATTGAAATTTTAAAGTTTAAAAAAAAAAATTATTTAAAATCAAAGATGTCCAGTTTTAAATAAATAATTCTAAAAGATTTTTCCAAAAAGTTGGAATCAAAAACTTGTAGGTTAATGAAAAGTGTTTAAAATGACTAATCAGTTTAAACGTCATTAAATGTGCTTGAAAAGTTTTTGTATTTTATTTGCTTCATATTATTTGAATTCCAAATCGTTATATTTTTTTAATTTTATTTAACGTCGCTGTACTTATGCTATAATTGCGATACTAATTAGCGACGGAAGTTATCAGTATATTTGTGAGCAAAGCACATGAATCGTACAGAGGTGGTTGTGTCAATCGGCTCATAGCGGGATTCGAACTCGAATTGTCGAGATTATGAATCCATCACTCTACCGACTGAACCACTGATGACTTCATTATTATATTTATATATGATTGGTAAAATTGAAATGGTTATTTTTACAATTTATAAGCAAACAATTTATATACCACTTTGACGTCAATAATCACAGAAATTTTTAAGTATTACACAAATGACCAATAATTGAATTTATAAATTTTTAAAATTAATTCCCATTTTATTTTGTTCGTGTTATTTTTTAAATATTTTTTCACTTTAATTGTTTAATGCTATAATTTTCTGTATGGTTAATGTTGTGGTTAATGTAACTAAAAAAAATTCTAATCATGTCTTCCTCAAAATAAATAAATTGAACTTCAATAATAAAATTTGTTTTTAATCGAACGATTATATTCTGATACGAATTTAGAAATTTACACTTAATATAGAATTATGAAAGATGTAACTTCTTATCACCACGCTTTAATTTTTTTTAAATTAGAAGCTATTTTAGCAATTGAAGAGATTTAAAAAAAAAATTTAGCATTTTTAAACTAATAGTTTCAGAATTTTGTTACTGAAGGTATATTAAAATTGAGATAGTTAAAAAGAATTTTCTATATGAATCTCAATTTATTCAAAATATCAGTACATAATATTTATTTACATTAATACATCCATACTTTTACAAGTTTTCAAAATTACAAAATAAAATAAATAAAATGGAATAATAGAATTATTGTAATATTAATCAATAAATAGTTATTTTCGATACTGGTGCGAGAAAGTGATTTGAATCTCGTGTCGACGTTCGCAACAGAGCGAAGCAAGGGTGAAAAATAAACACAATTTAAAATCACTTTGTCTCTTAAGTATCAAACACAATTTTTTGGTACGTCGTTCAAAAAGTTTGTTTTAAAACACAATTCAAGCGTGCGCAAAAATAATCTATCAAGAAAAATTTATACATTGGTTAAAATTTTAAAATACACAAAGTTTTTATTGCCTTGATTAAAAAATCATTTTTATTGAAATATAAATAACAAAAATCCATAAATGGAATTATAAAATTAGTGACATAATGTAATTTGTATCAATTCTGCTCCCATCGAAATAAAATTCAGGATTTAACTACTCTCGGCACCGACCAAGCATAATGCACCTTGAGCACTGAAGAAATCTTTCTGTAATACAGATGGAAAAATTTGTCAATTATAAATTATTCAAAGATATTAATCAAAAGGGATGAAAAGCGCACAAAGAATACGTACCGCACAATCGATTACTTTGGATGGGTTGTACCAATGTTTCTTACATTTGTCAATTGCCTTCTTGATGCAATGTTCATTGATGTGCTTGAAGAATTTCTTCAGTATTTTCTCTACTTTTTTACCAAATTTCTGAAAAAAAAAATAAGTAAATCATGTTTTAATAATTATTAATCATGTACAAGTAAATAATTAATTTTCAATTGATTGTAGACTAAATGATATTACATATTTTTTATTTTAATATTATAATTCCAAGTTTTACCAATTTATAAAAGAATGTATTTCGAAAAATTTATAATTTTTTAAACTTTTGAAAAATTATTTTTACTTTTTGGCATTATACTGTTAGAAGTTATATTGCTTACCGATCTAGCTTCAACTTCGAGTTCTTCATCCAAAGAAAGATCACCTTCCAAAATATCACCTTCGTTCAAAGAGAGATCCACATCCTCAACGATACTTTCTTCAACTTCTTGTGTACTAGCATTGGCTAAAATTGCAACCAGCACAACAGCAAACAACATCCAAACGAAACGAGAGAACATTTTGTTGCTTTGTTATTTTTAGTTGTCTTCCTTATTGAATTAACTTTCAACTGTGAAAATTAACTTACTGAAATCTGTTTATATACCAATTCGGATATCTCGTTAATTATATTGATAACATACTCGATTAATCAGATTAGCTAATTTTATAATCGTAGGCATAAGGCCTTATCTTGCATTTGATATTAGTAGCAGGTAAAATAAATATTATTATAAAGAACGGGGGTTTTTAAATTAATCACAAATATTTAGTTTCGAAATTCAATGAAAAATAAACGTAATTAGCTATCTGATTTTTCAGTAGTATTTTTTAAAATAATATTATGTATTCTATGATTATTTAAATAATTTTTTTTTTAACTTTTGAGATGCTTTAAATGTTTTTGTTGTATCACTAACATGCTTTCAAAATATTTTTGACAATTAGGAATCTTATTGAAATGGACTATAGGGCAAACTAATACATAACAAAAGATCCCTGGAAGAAAATTGACCATATTGTAGGCATAATTGCTGGTCAACAAATGTTAAAATGGCACTTATCTAGAAATTCTAGAAATGATATAAAAAAAATTTCTAGATAAGTGTCATTTTAACATTTGTTGGCCAGCAATTATACTTAAGATATGGTCAATTTTCTTCCAGGGATTGTAAAAATCTATTTGCTCATACATCGTCTAAGGTTTCACAGACTCATTACTTAAATGTTATTATATTAAACTTGTAAGTTATTCACAAAAAGAGAGTATTTAAACTTCCACTTACGCAATCTTTTCTAACTTTAGGATATTTTCTTTTCACATAAAATTATGAAAACAAGCGAGTTTTTTAAGAATATATCGATTAATCTTTTCAAAATATTAAAAAAATTTTTTAAAAATTTTGTATTTGTTCTAAAGCTGTATATTTCTTAAACTAATTATTTTAGAACGTATTAATCAAAGATACAAAGAACTTGAGTTTACACAATTAAAAATTATTGAAAATCCTTGATTGTTCAAATAATTATAGAATATAAAACACTATTTAATAAAAAAAATACTGCTGGACTATCAGATGACTAATCATGTTAATTTTTCCTTGAATTTCGAAACTAAATATTTGTGAGAGCGTTTAGTTTAAAAACCCCCGTTCTTTATAATAATATTTATTTTACCTACTATCAAAATCGAATTAAAGATAAAGCATTGTGCCTACAATTATAAAATCGGCTAATTAGATTAATCAAGTATGTTATCAATGCAATTAATGAGATATCAGAGTTAGTATATAAATCGTTTTCAATATTCGATTTCTTACAGTTTCAAGTCGATTCAATAAGAAAGACAATTGAAAATAACAAAGTATCACAATGTTCTCTCGCTACATTTGGATGTTGTTTGTCGTCGTGCTGGTTGCAGCCTTAGCCAATGCTAGACCACAAGAAGTTGAAGAAAGTAATGCTGAGGATGTGGATCTCTCTTTGAAAGAAGATGATATTTTGGAAGATCTCTCTTTGGATGAAGATTTAGAAGTTGAGGCTAGATCGGTAAGCAATATATCTTACAATATATATTCTATCAAGTAAAAATTATATTTATAAAGTTCTGTAGAATGAACTAGTATTACAAATAATCAATATTTTTAATTATTTTTATCGAAAAGTAAAAAACATTATTTTATGCTCGAACTTGGTATAATAGGGAAAAAATGTTATCTCTTTTAGTTTACAATTAATTTTAAAACAATCATTTAATGGTACGGGATTAATGATATTGAAACATAACTTATTATTTTTTCAGAAATTTGGTAGAAAAGTAGAGAAGATACTGAAGAAATTCTTTAAGCACATCAATGAGCATTGCATTAAGAAGGCAATTGACAAATGTAAGAAACATTGGTACAACCCTTCCAAAGTGATCGATTGTGCGGTACGTATAACTTGATGTACTTTTCATCCCTTTTAATAAATCTCTTTAAATAATATATAATTAACGAATTTTTCTCAATCTGTGTTACAGAAAGATTTCTTCAGCGCTCAAGGTGCATTATGTTTGGTTGGTGCCGAAAGTAGTTAATTCTGAATTTTACATTTATTGGGGCAGAATTGGCACACCGATTTAAGAAACAATAAATTTATAGAACATTTTAATTATTATATTATGTAAATAATTTTTCAATTTTTATTTAATGAAAATAATTATAAGAATTAAGACGATTTATGCTTTTATTTTATTGTACACATTCAGCAAATGAATCTTATGAAATCTAATAAAAATATCTTATTCTCACAAAAACAATTTTTTTAAAATTTTGATACCTATCAACTTATTATTTCTAAGGTTGTCAGTGGCTCAGTCGCTAGAGCGATGGGTTCGTAATCTCGAGGATTCGAGATCGAATACCACTCTCGGCGGCCGATTAATACAAGCACCACTGAATACGATATAAGTGCTTTGTTCACAAACACACTGAGAAATCTTCGTTGCTAATTAGTATAGTAATTATAGCATAAATACAGCAACGTTAAATAAAATAAAAAAAAAAAAATTATTTAATATAATTGTTAGTCTTTTTTTTTAATATTTAAAATTTGTAGACTTTAAGATATCATGTCACTATTAAAGTCTGGGAAAAATCAAATTTAAATATAATAAACATTTTTTTCTTATTATCTTGATCTTTCAAATTTAAGACCGATTTATACGGTGTTTTTATCTCATCTCGGGTCGTTGATAATTCCAATTTTGATGATTCCATATCATTTTTTATCTTGCGAACTGCATTTTTCATTTCATTATTAAATTTATTTGATTTTTAATAAATTATGAAAATTATACTGAAAGTACAGCCTGATAAGAAAATACATAAAAAATTTATTGTGAAAATTTAAACAATAGCATACCTTTAAGCTCGTTCTTCTCTACAGCCTATAATCAAAGTTAATAAAAATTTATTAGACATTTATATATTTTATGTGGATTGTAGTAAATATTTCATTTTAAGGAAATCTTTTGATCACTTGCTAATGCTGCAGTTTTTTCAAAAACATTTAAAGTTGATCTATTTCTAGACATTTTACATCCCAAATTATTCATTTCCAACATTTTTTGTGAACTAATTTTTTTCACTCGTTTTTGTAAGATGTCAAAAGAAGTATTTAAATTACTCTTCAATAGAACAAAAACAAACAAGCCGAATGACGAGACAACTCGTCCAGTTTCCCATTTATATACATACTTTTCGATTTGGTGGTGGTTGCAGGGGGGTTAATAAAGCTTAGTTTATGCAAAAATTATGAATAAACTAAAGTAGATATAGATATGGAACTAGAATATAAAGTATTTATTTATAATAAAATACAAGCTCCATGCTATTATAAACTTTTGGAAATAACAATAGTAACATATTATTATATGTTTATTACAAAATTTAAGTGAAAATAAATTACTAGATATTCTAGAATCTTGATAAAGCACTTTTTTCTGATTTTTATTTAATTCAATTACTTTTTTTTTAAAGTATACTGCAATTGATCTCTTTTTAATGAATTCTTTTTATTGTTTTTTTTTATTTACAAATAAATTCTTATTTATAATTTTTTTTACTTTTTTCTTTCTTTCTCTTTTTGATCTAATTTAGTTTTCGATATATAATAGTTTTAAATTTATAGTAAATTTATAATTAAAGGTAAACAATAAAATTTATACAAATTTTTGAAAAAAATTTGAATAGAATGTAATTTATTAAAATAGAGTATTTAAATTAATAATGATGTTGCAAGAACAAAATATTTACATTAAATTTTATAAGACACATTTACTAAATGTGCACATTAATATACAATAAATCAATTATCCTAATATTTTTAATTACTTTTATTAAATATACATTATAAAAAAATTATACAGGAATTATAATAAGTAACAAATTTTATTCGCATTAATTTAAATTATTATTTTTATTAAATACAAATTATGAAATTAGTCATATAACAAAGTCATTTTGTTATTTTATTTAACGTTGCTATATTTATGTTACCATCGCAATGCTAATTAGCGTCGGAGGTTTTCAGTGTGTTTGTGAACCAAGCACAAGTAAAGTATTCTATATATTTGTTGTTTATTATATACATTATATAAATTCTGCTCCAATAGAAATGAAATTCAGGATTTAATAACTTTCGGCACCGACCAAGCATAATGCACCTTGAGCACTGAAGAAATCTTTCTGTAATATAAACAGAAAAATTTGTCAATTATAAATTATTCAAAAATATTAATTACAAATGGATAAAAAGCACATAAAGTTATACGTACCGCACAATCGATCACTTTGGAAGGGTTGTACCAATGTTTCTTACATTTGTCAATTGCCTTCTTAATGCAATGCTCATTGATGTGCTTAAAGAATTTCTTCAGTATCTTCTCTACTTTCCTACCAAATTTCTGAAACAATAATAAGTGAGACAAATTTTAATAATTATTAATCTTGTACAACTAAATGATTATTTCGAAATTTATTGTAAATTAAAAAGCATTACATTGTTTCTTTTATTAATACAATTCTAAGTTTTAACAATTTTATAAAAGAATGTTTTTCAAGAAATATTATAATTTTTTATTAAGCTTTATATTCGGTGTTATATTTGATAAATAATGCTATTTTATAAATTCATTATAATTCAACTATTTAACGGAATATTGCAGTAAGCTACAGTAATTCAAATATTCTAATTTAATCGATCCGATGGTTTTACTAATTTTTGAATGAAGTGATCGAAATTTAATTTTTTGTGTATAATCAAATATATGCGTCAAAATTCATAATTTTTAAAAGATTGCTTGTGTTTTAAATATCGTTATTCATGAATTATTTTAAAAAAATTTGTTTTTTTATTAAAAATTGAAAAAAAAATTAAAAATATGAACAGGAATTAATAATACTAATCATTGTTAACACTAGCAAGCTAGATATTGATCGACTGAAAATATTTAATTCTGTTGAATTTTATAAAAGTTTCTTACTTTTTGATTTATACTATAAGATGTATTGCTTACCGATCTAGCTTCAACTTCGAGTTCTTCATCTAGAGAAAGATCCACATTCTCAACGTTACTTTCTTCAACTTCTTGTATACTGGCATTAGCTAAGGCTGCAACCAGCACAACGGCAAACAACATCCAAACGAAACGAGAGAACATTTTGTTGCTTTGTTATTTTTAATTGTCTTTCTTATTGAATTGAGTTTTAACTGTGAGAATTCGAATATTGAAAACGATTTATATACTAGTTCGGTTATCTTATTAATGACATTGATAAATGACATTGATAAATGACATATTTGATTAAACTGATTAGCCAATATTGTAATTTTAGACATAATGCTTAAGCTTGCATTTGATATTAATAATGGTTAAAATTAATATTACTATTGAGAACGGGGGTTTACAAACTAAAGCGCTTTGGCAAATTTTTATTTCAGAAATTCAATGAAATATCATTATAATTAGTCATACGATTTTTGACAGTATGCTTTTTGTGTTTGGTATGTCTGTATTATACGTCTTATAATCATTTTAACACTTTTCTATTTCAGCATTTTTAATGTTTTCAATGTTTTTACACACTTTCAAAAAATTTCCCACCATTTATGTTCCTATTCCTATTTAAATGAATGTTAAGGCAAATATATTCATAACAAAGGATCGTGATAATATATTTACTCGTTATTCATCTAACATTTTAACAGCCTTACAGACTCGGTACCTAGGTGCAGTTTTTTAAATATCCTAATGATTTACAAAAAAAGCAGTTTATTTTCAGGTTCCACATTTTCCCTTACTTCCAAACATTTTCTCCTTATGTAAAATTATCGAAAAACCCGTTTCGGTTAATTTCAAAAATTCATTTTTTCAAAATTACTTGTGCAGTTTTGTTATAATTTCAATTATTTTAGAATATATCAAGTAAGAAATATAAAATAGTTAAAATTACTCAGATAGAAATGTTCAACAGTCAGCTAAAGGTAAGAAAAAATTAACTGGCTAAGGACTGTATAGCCATAGGTTATATTAGTTACAATGTCTAAATAAAAGTTATTCACTAGTTAATAAATAGATTGGTTAGGTCTCAGTAGTTCGATCGATAGAACTCGTTATTTGCAAACCCAGTCTCAGCTGAATCCCAGTCTCAGCTGAAGCACCACTGTATGTTACATTTGTTTTGATCACAAACTAACAATGTCCATCGTTAATTAGCATCATAATGATAGCATAAATAAAACGAGTTTAAATAAAATAAAAAAAAATAGACTGATAAATTTGAAATATCTTATTCTTCTTCAGAGTATACAAAATAATAAAAAAAATGACCATCCCTGGTAGAAAATGAAACGCTTTTTCTACCATTTTATGGCCATTTCTTTAAAGTGAAGAGCAGAAAATGGGAATGTTTCATGGCCATTATTTGAACTAATATGAAACGTTTTTTTCAACCTTCATAGTGCTAAAAAATGCTAATAAAATGTTGAGTCTGATCCACTATTATTTGAATATAGATAGTTAACAGTAGAGTCTATCAAATTGTGCTCTAATTGATTACTATTAAGAATCATTTAAGGTTTTTTCTTGAAAGTTATCATTAATCATTAATAGAATCACTTTTGTTAATATATTCGCGCGTATATTTTGAGTTGTGATCGGATTGTTAGAGGTTATTTTTAAACGATTAATAAAATTTTCCATTTATTATTTTAAAAAACGATATTTTTATACTCGGTTCGTACTGCGTTTCATATTTTTATTTTAATAAAATTTAATATTATTTTTATTTTTATAAATTCCAATAAAAATAAACATTGACGAAGGAATGTGAATAAATACTAATCTATATTTTCTCGCCACGTGGCAAAAGTGAGGTTATGATTTTACCTATGATCTGAAAAATTAAGGACTCATTACTAAAAAGTTATATAACTAGTCAAAAAAATTTGTCCACAGTTTACCTAATTTTTAGATAGCTGTTACTGATTTTTTCTCTCCGTTTACTTAAAATGCGTATTTTTTTGGCTAAATACGAAAATTTAGAACAACATTTTTATATTAGCATTTTTTGCCTATAAGATGCTAACCAATATACCAAAAAATTTGAGCTCTGCAGATTCAGCAAAAAATTGCCATTTATTCGCCAATATTGACATGACAAAATATTACTATTGACAATGGTCATAAATTGTTGTTTACACCATTTTTAATGTTCAAATTTCTACCAGGGATTAAAGTGGTTAAAGAACAATATATGGTAAATCATTTTCCATTTTTTTTATTTTTATTTATTTTTTCTTAATATTTATACTTAAGGCAATTTTAAACAAATCAAAAGTTGGAACTAATAGCCGCGGGTTTTTTTATCATTTTATACGAGAAAAATGTGAAACACGAATATAAAATATTCTCTTTTTTGTGAATTACATATGAAAAAAAACGTTGAATCTGTAAAACTTTAGACAATTTTCAAACTGATATATTATTACAGTACTTTGTTACATGTTTGCATTGTAGTTCATTACACATCTTAATTGTAAGGAATTTTTCAAAAATATGTTACGCGCGTACTAAAAATATTCAAAACATTTTAATAGTTAAAAAAATTTTTCAAATCATCATAAAATATATAACATTGTCAAATATAAAAAAAACTATCAGAAAATCAGATGATTAATTATGTTAATTTTTCCTTGAGAACGCTTTAGTTTGTAAAGCCCCGCTCTTTATAAAAATATTTATATTACCTACAATCAAAATCAAATTCAAGATAAAGTATTGTGCTTACAATTATAATATCGACTAATTAGATTAATCAAGTATGTTATCAATGCAATTAATGAGATATCAGAGTAAGTATATAAGTCGTTTTCAATATTCGAATCCTCACAGTTTAAAGTCAATTTAATAAGAAAGATAATTAAAAATAACAAAGTATCACAATGTTCTCTCGCTACATTTGGATGTTATTTGCCGTCGTGCTGGTTGCAGCCTTAGCCAATGCCAGACCACAAGAAGTTGAAGAAAGTAACGCTGAGGATGTGAATTTGTCTTTGAACGAAAATAATATTTTGGAAGATGATTTTTCTCTGGATGAAGAACTAGAAGTTGAAGCTAGATCGGTAAGGAATACATCTTACAGTATAAATCAAAAAGTAAAAAAAAAAATTTATAAAATTCTGTAGAATGAACGATATCTAGTCGATAAATATCTTTCGCTAGTGTTAAAAATTATCAGTATACTTTTTTTAATAAAAATTTAGATAATTATCAAATTAAAATTAAAAAAAAAAAAACATTTCTTCATAGTGAAACATAGAATTATAATATTAAAAGAAAAAATTGTAATGTTTTTTAGTTTAAAAACAATTTGAAAATAAACATTTACTTGTGCATGATTCATGATTAATAAAATAAGACTTACTAATTTTTGTTTCAGAAATTTGGTAGAAAAGTAGAAAAGATACTAAAGAAATTCTTTAAGCATATCAATGAGCATTGCATTAAGAAGGCAATCGACAAATGTAAAAAACATTGGTACAACCCATCCAAAGTAATCGATTGTGCGGTACGTATAACTTTATGTGCTTTTTATCCATTTGTAATTAATATTTTTGAATAATTTATAATTGACAAATTTTTCTGTTTATATTACAGAAAGATTTCTTCAGTGCTCAAGGTGCATTATGCTTGGTCGGTGCCGAAAGTTATTAAATCCTGAATTTCATTTCTATTGAAGCGGAATTTATATAATGTATATAATAAACTATAAATATACAGAATACTAAATTATTATATTATTTTACCAATTTTATAATTTTATGTATACATTCTTTATAATTTGTATTTAATAAAAATTATTTAATAAAATAATGTGGACAGAATTCTTTATGTTAGCGTATTATCATCCCATGCAGAAATTCTAACGTTATGGACTACATTGAATTAGAGGAATTGATTACACGCATTTAAAAAATGTAGAGTTTACTCTAAAATTATAAATTTATTGTGGATTCAAGATCTTAACGTAATGACAACTAAGTTACTTGACAAGTAGAAAAAAAGGAGAGAATGAATATAGTAAATAAGGATTGAATGGTAAATTAAAAAAAAGTTAATAAAAAGAATTAAATAGTAAGGCGATTACTATACTTTAAAAAAAATAACTAAAAAAAGTATAAATAATAATGAAAATAATGCTTTTTTAGAACCATAGTGAATTAAAACTTTTATTGAATATTGTTTTAATAATTATTTTATTTCACTTTATTTATTTTGTTTTGTCATTTTTCTTCATTTTAATTTTGTTATCATCATATAAAAGAAAATAAAATAAAATATAAAAATAAAAAATAATTATATGTTATCATTTTAACAAATTATTAATGATTCTCATTTAATTTTATTCTAATGCATGATTATACAAGTTCAAATCAATGTTTATTATAAAGAAGTTTCAAGCATCAAACAGAGATTTAATACAAAAAATGCTTTTCTTTTAAGAATTCACCCAGAGGCAAACGAAAATGACATGATTTCAAAAATACAAATTTCACATTCAAATTTTGCTATTACATATGAATTATTTAATCGTTTCATTGAAAAAAGAGTTTTGTAATTCCACTGGTATTAATCAATTAATATATTAGATTGACTACATTCGATGCGGTGTATTGATAAGATTAATTGATTAGCAAAAAAAAAAAGATTTTATTCGCACAATTAAGCAATTATATTTATTTACATTTTACATAAAATTAACGATTACAAATATTTAAAAAAAATTTTTTAATCCTAAGAAATAAATGTGTCTTCCATATTCAACCGAAATAAACTATCCTCTATTTAAAAGTCACTTGTGTAACTGATACATTTTTTCTCTATAATCTAACAAACCATTTAGAAAATTAGAATAAAACTCTTGTTAAGAGTATATTATAATCAATATATAATTATTCTAAAATTAACTTTACCAAAATACAATTTTCTATATCTGTTTTCACCCTCCGAAAGTTATAGTTCAGTTGATGCAACTTCGCTGCCTTTTTTCTTCTTTTTTTTTATTTGTTTCTTCGGGTTATAAAGGAGAATTATCAATTGACGATTGAATTATAGAAGGCTTCTATAAAGAAGGTAATATTTTTATGCATAAACTATAAGAGTTTAAGAAACGTATAATTTGTTATTTATTTAACTTTACTACATTCATGCTGTCATTGCGGTAAAACACATACGATGTACAGTAATGCTTGTACTAGTTGGACGAGAACAGAATTTGAACCGAATTCAGAGTCAATTGTTCTAGCAAGTACATATTTCAATAAAAATTTAAAGAAAATTAAAACGACTAAAGTTGTTAACCCAAAAACTGAAAAAAACCTAACCAGCATCAATCTTTTTCTGATCTTCCCAATATTCTTTCATGTTCTTCATTTCTTGTTTGGAAATCAATTTTAGAGGTCGTCAGCGGCTCGGTCGGTAGAGCCATGGATTCATAATCTCGAGGTCCTGAGTTTGAATCCCGCACTCGGCTGATTTATCCAAGCACCACGTGTATACAATACACGTGCTTTGCTCACAAACACACTGATGATCTCCGCCACTCCTAGGCATCGCAATGATAGCATAAATACAGTGACGTTAAATAAAATTTAAAAAGTTCTAAAATTATGATATTTTTAATATTTTTTAAATTTATTATGAAGGAAACGAGAGATTTAATCAAAACCAAATTCTACTGTTTAATAAATTTCTAAATTATACAAAAAAAAAGAAATCGTTATTAAAAATAGAGAAAAAAATATTTCATTAATTTTTGGCTCTTAATTTAAATTTATTTTTACAGTAACAATTTGATTTGATACTAAGACAATAGTTATATGCGTAAATTATAAATGATATTAGAGAAAATTGTATTTGCTTTGTAAACAAAATCAAATTACAAAAAATCCCCTTTGAAATATTCTGTGATTATTATTTAAATTTCTCCTTGAATTTGCAGGAAAAAAATCACGAAAGTATTTTAATTTGTGAAACCCACTTCTTTATAATAATATTGATTTTATCTATTATTGATTTTAAATGTAAGCTAAAGCATTATACAGTCATAATCTTAGTTAATCTGATTAATCAAGTATGTTATCAATGTAATTAGTGCGATATCAAAATTAGTATATAAACAGATTTCAGTAGCTTAATTGTCACAGTTGGAAGTCACTTCAATAAGAAAGACAATTAAAAATAATAAAGCTACACAATGTTCTCTCGCTACATTTGGATGTTGTTTGCCGTTGTACTGGTTGCAGCTTTAACCAATGCCAGTACACAAGAAGTTGAAGAAAGTAACGTCGAGGATGTGGATCTCTCTTTGAATGAAGAGGAAATTTTGGAAGATGATCTCTCTTTGGATGAAGAAAATAATGTTGAAGCTAGATCGGTAAAAAATAAATCTTACTTAATATAATATACTATAAAAAAATTGCATCTACAAAGTTGATTTTATTATTTACTACAAATTTAAACAAATATTCAACTTGCTACTGTTACAAATTATCATAATCCTAATTTATCTTTAATAAATTTCGAGATATAGTTTCATTTAAAATTCAAATCTTTTAAAATTAATGTTTATGCGATTGGATTCCAAATTTAATTAATTTATTTGTAAATTGATAAAGTTATATATAGAGATATATATAAAGTGCAAATAAAACATGAATATTTTTAACTTACTTCAAAGTAAAATTTTTTAAAAACTTTTAAAAAACGCATATTTGTTACTATACTTCTTACATGATCATCAATTTATTTCTAATATTATAATTTATATGTTCAATATTCTGCGGAATGATTTATTCATTAGAAAGTATTGAAAGTGTATTATTTTTATAATACAATATTTAAATTTAAAAATTTATTAATTTTTTGAAAATTTATGAAGTTTAAAAACTAAAAGAGAAAAATGGTTAATTTTTAGTGTGTAAAAAATTATTATTATTGTTATTAAAATGGGTCTTATGCAATATTTTTACAGAAATTCGGTAGAAAAGTTGAGAAGATACTGAAGAAATTCTTCAAGCACATCAATGAACATTGCATCAAGAAAGCTATCAGCAAATGTAAGAAACACTGGTACAATCCATCCAAAGTAATCAAATGCGCGGTACGTACATCTTATTATTCGCATATTTAATAATTTTTTAAACAATCATTAACAAATTTTTAAATTTATATTACAGAAGGATCTATTCAGTCTTGAAGGTGCATTGTGTTTGGTCGGTGCTTAAACTAGTTAAATTTTGGATTTAATTTTCATTAAAGCAAAATTTGTGCAAAAGATATTTGAAGCAAGAAATGTATAGAATATTTAATTATTATGTTCAATAGTGGCAGAAACGGATTTATTTTTTGAGTACTATGGGTTATCCTAAGCCGATTATCGTTTCATTTATGAAATATAAAAGATCCAAGAACTCATATATTCTATTTAAAAAATAATATTAAAGTACGTACATAATACATATGTACTTTGTATTATAAACCCTATAAAAATATAATTTTGTAAAATTTTAGTATCAATAATACTTGAAAATAAAATATTTGAAAATATTCAGAGTTGTTATTAGAAATATAAGTTTTTTTTCCTGCTTTGCGATAAGAAAATAATATTACTTCCTCAATTAAAAGTCCATAAATTTTTATTTTAATTAATGAAAAACTGATAACTTATTGAAAAAATTACAATATTTTACAATAGTTATATGTTTTTTAATACTTTATTACTTTATTGTTGGCTTAAACAAAAATTTATAGGTTTTGAATATTAATTAAGAAAGTAATATTTTCTGCGCTGAAGATGCATTGTCTGTTGATTGGTATCAAAAATACTTAATTTCTGAATCACATTGTAACTAAAGCAAGAATATATGTATAATTGGTAAACTAAATAACAAACATTAAAATATTTAATTATTATATTACGTCAACTATTCGACCACTGAATACAAATATAAATTTAAAGTAATACTTAATAAAAACAATTTGATTAAAATTTTTCTATTTCGATATACGTATTTATCAAACCATTCAATAATAGAGTTTATTTTATAAACATTACATTTTTACTAATAACATATCAAGTATGTATATCTAAAAATTGTTTTAAGTGGTTATTTCTAACGTAATCAACTTAAAAAAACGAGAAACTTTATAAAAAATATTTCAAAGCATTAACTTCGATTAAAATGATGAAATAATTCTATCACCAAGTTTCTCTCTGAAAAATAAAAAAATCAGTACCCAAATGTATTTGTAAATTAAAATGACAATCTTTCAACTCATTGCTTAAATCAATGCTGACTAAAAGATTTTGAGCAGCGTATGTATATATAAAACATGCGTAAAGATTTTTTGAATTGGTCTAAACAGCTTATAAGATCCTCTCTTGACAGATCTGTTTAGATGTTTGAGAGATATCAGAGAGAGAGAAAATAGTTAATAGTAGCCATGTATACTTTCATGCTCTCGTCGTGTCTCTCTTAGGCTTATCTCTCTAACGCTCGCCGTCGGTCTCCTCTGATTGTCTTTTATTGGGTTAAATTGAACTTCCTTCTCGTGATACGCGGCATCGCATCAACTCCATACATATACATATATATATATATATATATATATATATATATATATATATATACTATATATTCCTCGCTTTGAGTAGCTTAGCTTAGGCTCTTAAAGCCTCGTACGTTTCTCTCTCTTTCTATCTTTCTTTTTCTCGTTCTATATATGCAACGAATGTAACGTACTTGGGGTGTTCTTTTAATATACTACAATAAGTATAACTTAAGAACTTAAATAAAAAAGAAAAAATATATATAAGAAGATGAAAGAATTTAATTTCGTTCTAGTGTTAAATAGAATTAGTCACTCTTGGGGAAATCAAACTTTAAAGATGTAAAAATCTTTTCACGCGTAATATCGTCGTTGATAAGCAATTTTATCTCTAATTAATCGAATTACGCGGACGTCACGATACTTTCTATTTATATAATATAGTATGTTTTTGTTTATGAATCATTCTTTCATTTATTAGGGGCGAGATTTTAATAAGAGATAATCGATTTGTTTTTTTTGTCAAGTAATTTATGTATATTTGGAAATATATTCGATTCTTTTCGCATGGAATAATTTAGATGAAAGAAAATGGATACACAATTCCATAAACTTGTATTGCCTAGTAAAATAGAACGAGTTTTTAGCAAATACAAATCTGTATTTTAATATTTATCAATTATATTGTTTCTAATCTTCTTGTACGCCCGCATTATATTTAATTATGTTTAAATATGTATAAAAAATTACATTTAAAAAATTATAAATAACTTTGCACAAAAAATACTGGTATACTTTATAACGTATTATACTATAAACAAAAAAGTTTTGTAAATTTTTTATTAAATACATTGCTACTCATAGAAAAGTTTTTCAAACGTCACGAGCCAAGACATTTTGCGCAGCTTTAACAATTCGACGCAAGCAAGACGAGTAACCAAGATGGAATTTAGAACGAATAAACACGACAAGCAGAAGAAGAGTTTACTTTAAAAAGACGCACGAAAAGAATAAACGCGCGATTCTTTAAGAACTATGAACTATATAAAATGTCTTGGCTTGAAAATTAGTTAAACGCTTCGTTACTGTATATATTTCATAATTATGTTTTACACAAAGCGAGGAGAGAGAGAGAGCGTGCAATTTATTATTGTGAGATTCCAGGATTAAAAGTTGGGCTTTAATTTTAAGTGTTTCGTCGTAATTTTTCATTGAAATTGATAAATTTTATTGTTAAAGAAGTATTTTGTGCGTAGATTATTTTTAATTTAATTATATACGACTGATTGATTATTTTTGATCTTGAGATATTTTTTATGTGATTTGATTGATGACAGCTAGAGTGGCATACGAAATTTGATTTTATTGATTTCCGTAATCTTTTAAATGTTTTAGTATTATAATCTTGAAACATTATTGTATTAAGTGATTTTTATATTAATTTTGATAGCAGTTAATTTTTGTTGCAGATTTGTTATGTTTATAATAATTATAAAATTGATCAAAGAATATCTGATAATAAAAAAAAAATATTTAGTATTATAATAGTTTTCGAACTCATGAAATTTTTAATTCATTTTCAATTATTTCGTGCTTTTACATGAATCAAATAAAACTTATTAAGATATATTTTTAAAAATTATATTTAACGTCACTGTATTTATGGTATCATTACGATACTAATTAGCGACGGAGGTTTCCAGTGAGTTTGTGAACAAAGCACATGTAACGTACAGTGGTGCTTGTATAAATCGGCCGAGAGCGGGATTCGAACTCGGGACTCCGAGATAACGGGTCCGTTGCCTTACCGGGTGAGCCACTGACGACTTCTAATTGAATTCTATTGAAATATTTAGTTACGTTTGTGTATAAAAATCAGAAAAATTTTGTATCTTTTTTGTCTGAAAATAATTGACAATATTGTGCAAAATAATGCAATCAAAATAAGAAATATTTTTAACATTAAAAATAAGAATAGTTAAAATTAATATATTAAATTGAAAAACTCTGCAGCACGTTCGGTGGTCATGATGATATAAAGCGAGAGAACAAATCTCACTGATAAGAATGAATTATGCAGATAAATATTAAGAGACGACGATGTCGCTGATATATCAGCGACTGGCTGGTTAGTCAGCTTAAACTAGAGCTCATTCTCCTTTGTTATCTATTCTATTGGTTCATGGGTAGAGTCAGTCTCTCGCTCTCTCTCTCTCTCTCTGTGTATGTCTCCAACAGTCGTAGACGTGACATATTATTGTTGGACCAGAAATCCGTATTGTTTCCCATGCTCTAGTTACAGATAGTATATATGTATACCCAACGATCTTTTAAACTCAATGACTAGTGTACCATGGGACCTTTAACTTTTTACAATCAAAATTTACCCTTATGTTGATTATTAGAGCTTTTTTAAGTATGCGGGCCTTGATTCGCTTTAGCTTATTTTTCTATTAATTTTTTGCTTAGACGATCCTTGATTTACGTTTTGTTTTTAGATTAATTCTTCTTTTAATTGCTAGTAATCATTTATAATGAATTTATGTACAAATTTCTTGATTGAAATATTTATTTATCTTAACAGTACTCTATATAGTTTCATAACGATACAATTATTTAACATATCTATTTAAATATTTTATTATATTCAAAATTTTTCATCCAAAACAGTTACTTATCTTTTTGCTCAAAAAAATCCTACATAAAATAAGCCCCATTAATAAACAAAATATTATTATTTACTTTGAAATAACGGCACTTCATTGAATAAATTTTGCCTCCAAATCCCAGATTTTTTTACATATACCTTGTTTTTGTCGAACATTACCGACGCATATTAAATTCGTATTTAATTTTCATTCATTAAATCGCGCCTATCCATCCATCAATATTCCAGGCTTGAAGTCAATCAATTATTCAAGCTCTCAAACCTCTTTCATGCATACAGGTATATACATGTATATAATATTAGAATTGGATTTTAAGTGTATTCGAGACCTCTGTATGTTTTGTGTGTGTAAGCACTAGAGACAAGTGGTTTCCACACCTGTCGACAAAAAAAAAAAGAAAAGAAAAGAAAAAAAAAAAGAACCGAACCTTTTGAAGTACTGTTTGATGACGCCAAAGTGAAAGAGAGCTCGCGAGAGACTTGTAATGATTTTTAAACAACGCTGTACACGACCTTTCTTTTTTTACTTATTTTTTTTTGACGTATCGAATACTCAAGTGTTACTTGATATTTGTTTTGTTCAATTAATTGGTTCGACTGCTTTTACTTGTTTCGAATGTCGATTATTTCTCTAATAATGATACGAATTGATAGTGAAAACATTGCACGGAAACATTATAATTAGAATAAGAAATAAAAAATAGTAGAGATACAGTTAGTTCAGATAAAGATTGTTTCTCAAGTATAAGAAGGTACTATAATGCTTATTACTTAAAAATAAACCTCCGAAAAAAAAAATATAACGTTACTTACTTTGATGAAGCGGCAAACGAACACCAAAATGTGAAGATACACATATGGGATGGTATAGAAATACAAACTGACATTAACTGAAGTAAAAAAAATAAAGAAAAGAAAAGGGTACAGGTAGAAGCTTAATGACTCTGAGAGCATCCGGGAATCAGGAGGACAAAACGTGTTATGCAAAAGAAAAAGAAAAGAAATCTCGCGCCCACGTGTAACACGTTTTCAAAATGGATATAATGTACATTCTACAAGTTTAGTACCCTGGCAAAATATCAGGTTAATTCAACAATCGCGAGTTTTAGTAATAACATATGCAGCTAAGGATTTTGACCTTAAAATTGTTTCGTACTTATATAAATTAATATTAATTCTTATTTTAAAACTAGTTAATTTGATTATCATAGGAAAAATTAGTAAACGATATTTGAATTTCATCAATAACAAAACCTCAAATGTTTGATAATATCTTAAAAAGTAAAAATAACAATAATAACAAAAACAGTCGATAATATATGGTATTGGTTCATCCTTCAATAATCAATAAAATTTTAACATTTTCATGCGAAATATCCTACTTTGAAAAATACCAACTGACAATTCGATCTTGTAACCTCCTATACATAAGCTCACCGTAATTACCATCAAACTTGAAGAGACACAGCGAAAGAGAGAAAGAGAGTACGACAGTGACAGCTGTTCAAAAATAAATCCCAAACGTCAGCGCTTGCTACCGGAACCCGTGGGGCAAAGTATAACAGCAAGTAACAACAGCAGCAGCAAACAGCAAGAGAAGAGTTATGATCGAGTACATTTCGCAAGGTCGGCGGATCGTAACTCGCACGCGCACAAAGTGCTTTCTCTCTCTACGTTTTTTGTTTTTTCTTCTTTTTTTTGTTTTTTTTTTTTAATTTTTTTAATTTTATTTTTTTATAAGAAAGAGCACACCGCGACGCCTCCGGGACTATTATAAAACTTTTTGCTGTACACGACCCTGAGTGCACGAGAGATAGAGATAGAGAGAGAGAGAGAAAAAGAGAAAAGAAGAAGAAGAGGAAAGACGAGGAAAGGGTGACGTTTGAAGCTTGTGAAACGACGAAGACGATGAGGTTCTACAGGTTCTTGCTACCGGCAGAGAGAAGAGTAACACAAGACCCAACTTGATTGATGGATACCTTTGCGCTCAGAGTGGTCTCTGCAATCAGATGAAATGCTCTCTATCTCTTTTTATCTCGTTCTTTCTTTAAGTCACTTTTTCTTCTTCTTATTCCTTTTTTTTTCTACTTCTTTTGATGTGAGTGTATCCTTGCGATTTTTGTAGCGGCTGTACTTGGACCGATAAACTTTCATTCAGAAATTATAGTTTTGCTTTGTCGAGTTTGTTTTAATACTTTTTTTTTCGAGTTTTGTTTTTCTTTTTATAAATGGAATGAAAAGAATTAATTTATTGAAATTCTTAAAAATAAATTTAAAACTAATAGCAAGTTTAATATTTTTTATGTTCTCAGCCTATTTAATTTTGTAAAAAAAAATTTTATATTTACTTCAACATTTGTAATCTTTAAATTCTCACTTATGATTACTGCATGATTCCCAATGCAATATTAATTGATCTTTTTTGTAACATACAAAAATTATGAATCATAAACATTTCATAATCTTTTCCTACTAAAAGAAATCAATTATTAATTTGATATTAAAAAATCCTATTCATTAGTGGTCCATCAAAATCCTAGATCAGTTACCTAGAAGTCCAATTGCATCTTTACATCATAATTAATAACATCGCGAATGACACCATAAAATGAAAAAAACAACGAAATAAAATTTCAAAAGTATTCACGCCTTTGATTGTAAAAAAAAAGATTATCAAACCATTATTTCTCTTTTAATTTTCGTTTTGTAGACTGGATGTCTTAAACATAACTTTCTATTCATCGATATCCATGTACATAGGATACACAATGAAAGAGTGCGCACTTAATGATGTAAGAAAACATCGGTGGAGGAGAACAAAGCTGTATTGCTTGATACAGAATGGAGAACATATACGCTGCTTAAAGAAAGGAAAAGAAAGGAAAGAAAAGAAACAGAACAGAAGAAGAAGATGGGTCCAGCAAAGCGAAGTTCTTTCTCTCTCTTTTTCTTTCTCATTGTAGCCTACAAAGATTGTGTGTTAATGTATGGCTGGCATTCGGACGACAAGCGTGACAAATTGCTTTATTAGGTTGGCAGCCCGGGAGCCTTTTCTATATAACCCTCTCTCTTTCTTCTTTCTTATTTTTTTTCTTTTTTCTTCTTTTCTTACTTCTCACCTCACAACGTGATTATGTGTATATATGCTGCTTCTATTCTCTTTCCAGCTCCAGAGTGTTTCTTTACTCCTTCTCGCGCCTCCTGTTGTTGACTTCTTTTTTTTTTCTTCTTCTTCATTTTTATTTAATATGGTCTTTGCATTATCTCTTGAATGGATGAATGACTTCGCGGTGTGCGACGGAGATTCACTGTACGGGGAGAATTAAAAGCCTTAGTGTATTAAAGCTTTTGTAAACTTAACTGATTCTCACGATCAGTCATGTGGACTTTCTTGAACATTATAAGTTCAGAATCTATTGAAATGATTTTCAATCAAGATGTGAATTCGATATTTAATGATACATGGACATAAAATGTTTACATAATTTTAATGTCCTATCCTTTTGCTGTCTTTTTTGTTGGGCAGAAAAATAATCGTAAGTAAATAAAATCCAGGTTATTAAAATTAATCTACTTGATGATCACATTTTATGGAATTCAAAATTTTTTGATATCACAAAAAAAGCTTTTTTCATTAAATTTGTAGTAACATTAGCTGTCTTATTATTCAATAATATACAATTGAAAGTGCGTTTACATACAATTGAAATGCAAACTGATCTCAATCGTCCTTCCACAAACATAAAACTTAAACATAGTTCAAGTCTTCCTTAAATTCCCTTTTCATTTATCAGTTCAAGGTTGACCAATTATCGAATGCCAATTGAAAGATTAGCATGACGATCTACTTATATGTCAGTATATAGGCGTTTTATATATACGCATATATATGTTTTGTATTGCATACGAAGGACTTCAAGGGTCAGTCTTATTACCAATTTGACCTCGACTGACCCGACTAGCGACAACAGTAGTACATATATACGTACAGCGCTCATATATAAAAGAGAAAAGACTCACTTGCGTGTGCTGCTGATGCTTGATTCAATTAAAACCCTAGAATAACGCGCTCAAATACACGTATATACACAAACATATATATATATTATATATACATTAACCTAACAGATCTCGCATGGTCATCGTGAAACATTGGATAGATGTATACTAACTCCTAATCTCTTGATTCTATAAAGTATATATTTTTTTTTTCATTCACTTCCGAGAAGGATAGGATTCTTTCTGTAAAGAGACAGAAGAGTTTTTCGTTTGTAAAACTCCCTCTTATTACTAATCGTTTATATAGTGCCTTCGATGATAATGAAGACAAATGAGTAAGAAAGGAGACCGGAAGTGAGCTAATTCTTTCATTCGTTATTTCTTTTATTTTTTTCTTTTTTTTTTTTATTGTAAGTTCGTAGATGAGATCTTTGGTATTCTGTTGTTAATGTGTTTTTGGCTAGTTTGAGATGTGAATTGGATTGTTATTGTTATAAAGCTTATACGGATGATTTTAGTTTTTGCAAAGACATTTCGACATTAAAATTATAAGGCGCGTTTCTGTCGTTTGCCGTTTCGGAAGTTCTGATGAATCATGTTCTTTTTTTTAAATGATCAAATGACTCAAGCTAAGTTTAAAGTCAAAATAATAAATTACAATGAAGTTTTGTGTTAAGAATATAACTATTAAAATATACTTCATTTCTATATATTATTGTTTGCCAATTATAATAAAAAATTTATTGATTATCTCAATATTTGATCATAACATATTAAAGTTTTCTGGTGGAAAATTAATCATAATTTGGCCAAAATATGCCAAAATATGGACAAATCATGGATAACTTTTTATCATGGTTAAAATGTGAATAATTAAAAATCAAAATAAATTTATTATATTTATAAATTATGATTTTGAATATTATCAATAAATTATAACTTCACGTTTGACCAAAACAAGAATTGAACAAGAAGAAATAACTAATTAGCCACAATGATTTGTAGCATTAAATTTTAAAAGCGCCTAGATTTAAAAATGAAATTAATTAAACGCATAGCCAGCAATAATTCTAAGAATGAACGAGAAAATATAATAAAACGTAACAAGTTAATTCGTTTGATCAACGCACACTATGCTCGCCTTGTATCTTTCAACAAACTATATACGTACCGAGAAAAAAAGCATTAAAACAATGAATCAAGACCCGCTATATACGAACGAAACAATATTTAATTAGCATTAGTACAAACGCGTTACAAACTACATCAATTCATCATCTCGAAAGTCTATCTATATGCCCAACAACATAGAAAAAAAGGAAAAATAAAATTAATCATCCATTTAAGGTTTTGGTCTTCAATCCACGTATTATTTATTTACGTGACCGTTGTGATTCAAAGTCGAATTGAATTAATCGAAGATGAAAGAAATGATTGCGCGTATGGTTAAAAAGTTGCGTAATTCTAACAGTAGAGGGCTTTATATATCTCTTAAAATGTCCCTCGCCACATTATATACGTATGACAAATCAATCTCTCTCTCTCTCTGTCATTCAATTTTTGCTCTCTTTTATTGCATCAATGCATTTGATAAGAGGCGAGGTCACATATTACACAGTAGTAGTAGCAGTAGTCGTAGTCGTCGTCAACAGATGCAGCCAATTGCTTTCAGGGGACCTACACACTAATACCCGACCAAGAAGTGTATATCGAATAAAACGTGTTGTGGCCAATAAAACGAATGAATGCTAATTGTGCTTGGGTTATAGGGTAACTTTTATGCGATTATAATAAAAAAGTCTTTATTAAGATCTTGTTATGATTAAAGTCGAGATTGAATTTTGTAACTGAAAATTAGGAAATCATAAATAATCTTGTAAACGTCAAAAATATTCAAGTGGAATTTTATATTGTTTTTTTTCAGCATATATAATTTTTTTCAAAATTATTTCGATTACACATCAAAACTAATAATACAATAATATAAATTTATCTTTTACTTAGAAAAAGTTTTTATTTCCTTTGACACTTGTTCATATTTCATCTTGATCATGACAAGTACATGGTTAAAAGTAGTTCTATATTCTTATTGCGCAGCTTCTTAATCTGTCTCTCTCTATATGATTGTACGTAGCTTTCGCACGGTGCGACAGAAGCTCAAATCAATCTCACGCGGTGGGATTACGCTACGCAATGATCACACAAACAGGTCGAGGGGACACGTATAGTCATACATAATGTTGCATTGTTAATGGATTGAGTCTTGAATTGATCTGTAATTTGTAGTAGAAAAAAAACTACTTCTATGCGGTTGCTTTATATTTTCTATCCGACAAGTATTTTATTCTTATTTTAACTGGAAACTTTTGTTTATTCTTAATTTGTTTGCTTCATCAGTGGTGAACAAATTTTTAAATCAAATTTCTTTTTATTCGACAAATAAGAAAATTTATGACGTTATGGTGATTGAAGAATAACAGGATTTGATTGGCTTGTAACTTCTATTTCTTATTTGATAAATAATCGTGCTGCTTTTATTATTAATTTATTCTCGCTTAAATAAAATAAAGAAGAAAATTTTTTATTACAAAATTCAAAGTTCCTTTATCTGATTTAGTAAAATTATGGCAGTGATTCTTTGTAATTAAATCATATATACAAATTAAGAATCATCGTTCTGTTTAAGGGTCAATTGAACAATACAATTATACATTGTATAAGGATTCAGTAACAAAAAAAATCATTGATCGAGCATACAACAGCTTGAATGCATAAAATACTTAAATCCGATCAATTCGTTTTTTCTTCTTTTTCCTTTCCTTATATCCATGAAAAGCCACTGCGACCGCAAATGAATACGCAAAATGAGCTTAACTATATACTTTCTTATGTATAAAAGAGGGGTAAAATCGTATAGTCAAAGTTTAGCTTCATGTCACAGAGTTTCAGAAGAGCCGACTAAAATGTTGAGACAGAGAAAGAAACTCTTTACGGTTTGTTAAGAGGAAAACTTTTGCGCAATAGTCATGAAATTAACGTCTTTCTCTCTCTCTCTCTCTCTCTTTCTTGACTTATTGCGTAAGTTTTACGTCTTTCTTGTGATCTCGAAACTGCATGCTACTGCTACTAACTTGCGGGATTTAATACGCATTTCTATGTAGTTGCAATTGTTAAAAGAATTATTTTTTTTCTTCAATTTTATGCTTGGTAATTTATGTATATAAGACAATTAAGAAGCCATGTACAAGGAGTTGTGCGTTTAATTTGATTAAGGACAGTTTCGTATTAGTAGATGAATTTGTAAATTTATTAGCAGTTTTTAAAAGTGATAAGACTAAGTGGGATTTTTATGATGCTTTTATAGATTCGTGCCTAAAAT
Organism: Anastatus disparis; assembly: GCA_017163975.1. Taxonomy (NCBI): domain Eukaryota; kingdom Metazoa; phylum Arthropoda; class Insecta; order Hymenoptera; family Eupelmidae; genus Anastatus; species Anastatus disparis. The sequence continues at coordinate 3,197,661 of JAFFSR010000003.1, forward strand.
TAAATAGATACGAATAAATAAAGGCTACAAAACTAATGAAAAGCGATAAAATAGATTTTGTATCTTGAGAAATTAGAGATAATATTTATACTTCTGATTATTACAGTTACGTTTCAACGTGTTCTTTTCTTATATGAATATTAAACTCCACATTCTTATATACTCGCATAATAGTGAGCATGGACATTCATAACATTGCCTACTTGAATTAATAAAATTAACATCAACTTTGTTATCGCAGCAAATACTTTTCCCCCTGTTAAATAAATTGGAGTAACATTCTTTTTTGAAAGTTGATAAACAACATTGTTATGCTTCGTATTTTCATGAACTATTTTAATTATTTTACTAGTTCACTAACTTCTCTCAACCCACTTATACATTATCCATTATGTCAAACAACAAACTACACGTCATTTGTTTTCATTCTAACGGTTGGATATATTACAATTTAGAAGTTTTACAACTCCATTTGTATTCGTATTTTCAATAAATTATTCATATTTTCAGTAATATATAGTTTTTGTATGAAGATAATTATTTGCGACCCATAATGTTTAAAATCAAATGATTCGTGAAGAAAATAATGTAAAATCCGAATTTTCCTATTAAACGCATATATAGCTTTCATTAAAAAGCAAAGGAAAGCTAAAAATAGTGTACTTTACATATAAGCACATCCTATTACGTGTTCTATTCGATTTCTGTAAGTCGACCACACGCATGTATAGTCTCGAACAATAAGGCGAGCGAGGGGGTGATTACACATTCGGTAGCCAATGATTACACGAGCGTGAAACGCCAGTATATTATTTGGGTGAGAAGTGGCCCACAATGATTTCACACGTTATCCAGCCTCCTATGCTCTAATTGACTTTTTAAGAAGTTTCAAAATTTATTTAAGATGTTCTTCGTTAGAAATTTTTTGGATTCCAGAAAATAATTTTTTTTATCATTTCGAATTGGTTATATTGGTATTTGTTGGAAATGTTTAAAAAAACTAAATAATTTGATGCATCAAAAAATAACAAGCTAAAAAAGGAGAAAAAGTCTAATTCTCAGTATAATATAATGATAAAAAAAATCTTTTTTTATCATATTATATTAAATTAATAAAAGTAAAGCACCATAATCAATGAAATGTATAATAATCCCCAAACGAGATCAGTGACACAAAAATTATTATCCAATAAAGCCCCGTATAGATATCCTAAAAGCCACACTCTCGTAGTCTTGATCGATAATAAAAGGTGTGTATACGCATAGACATAAGTCGATGACGAGCGTTAAGCTTAATCTAACAGTATATAGAAAGACGAAACATAGTGAAAAGCAAAATAGTCAAAGAGAAAGAGAGAGATAGAGGACGAGTAAGGTTTGATTGGTCCATTGAGGACACGTGCGGTGCGACTAACCCCCAGTGTGTATATGTATGAAGTAAATATATATCTATGGAGATAGTGTGGCGACATTGCCAGCAAGAGCGCGCGCCCTCCCTCTGATGTGCATCTCGTTACGTACTCATTCAAGACCTTGTACAGAATCAAGTGGAATTGTCAATACAAGAAAGAGAGAGAGCGAGAGAGTCAAAGAGAAAGATAGAAAGGAAATAAAGGGAGAGATGTAATGCGGATAATCTTACGCTTCTACGCGTTATCTCATGTATCTTGTTATATATGGAAGAGAGAGCACGTGGATACATATGTGTATACACATATACACACACGTACACATATGAAGGAAGGGAAAGTCCCATAGAGACAGTCAACGATGCGAATATTAGTCGTCTTATCGTATTAAATTATTGTCAGTGTATATATCTCCGCATACACGTATACGCGTGTATAAATATATGAAAGCAGGAAATCAAGTATGTCATTCGTATATATGACTATGTAACTTGACAGAGAACGTATGGAAAATATGATGATCGTTATGTGGAAGACCCCCTCGAGAGACGATTGGATAACTAGGGAAAAAAGATTTCATTTTTTTTTCTGTACTCTTTTTTTTTTGAAACATAGAAAAGATTTTTACTTGCGTTTACTTAGAAACTTGAAAAGAAAATTGTTTACTTTATGCAAAACTCTCTGTGGGTTGTAATTTGTAAAATTAGTTTAAAGATAAGAAACTCTTGGTTATAGAGAGCAAAAATTATGTTTGTATGTGTGTATTCGAAATTACAAGTTATTAAATGTTTATGTAATTTCAAATACTTTTATAAATAATAATAATAATAATATATTATATAAATAAATGATCGAATTAATTTTTTTAAATACTGGAAAAGAATGTGATTGTATTTAATAAATGTTTATTAAAATGATTAAAAGTAAATAGTTATTCCAGTTGAAATTTTTTAAATTAAGCAGTGATATGTTATTTCAAATAAACATCTTTTAAATAAAAAAAAGCATTTTATTTCTGGTCATTTTAATAAAAATTTATTGGGCACAATACAAATTTTTTCACACTACATTATAAACAAATTCTGGATTTTATTCATAAATTAATAAATTGAATTTCATTAATAGTGCTCAATAAAGTAAAAACTAAAAAAAAAATAAAAAGAAAGAACACAATGCAAATATCAAAAAAAGCACTGCTCTTAAAGATCCGTTAAATTTTGAGCCTTTTAAATCAACTTTCTTAAGTTAGCAAACAAGCTCCCAATGAACATTACAAAATATTGATACATCACCGTATACACACAAAAACCCTCAAAAACAATACTCGATTCGCAAGTAAACCAAAATTCGCACACTACAAATTGAATCATTCTACGTATAACAAGGGTATAAGCTAAAAAAGAAAAAAAAAAAGAAAAAGAAATAAAGAAGTAAAAGAAAATTGAGAAATGGAGTGTAACGAAAAGTAGTACCATAGAGTCGAATCTTTAACAGTAGCACTACTACTACAGCTTAGTGTGTTCCCATGTGCGTAATAATAAAAAAGTCGATCGAGTCGCTTTTTTTTTTTAGCTGTACTCTTAGTGTATACGGGGACTGGGTTTGTTCGAGCATAGCATGTGGGCCAACAATGCCCACTTCTAAGAGAGACTGCGACCGCGACGCACTTCACTCCGCGCTCCCATTATTTTTCAACTTTGTATGTATGTATACACGTGTGCATGTATGTTTATGTGTATGTGTGTGACTTGCGAAAAAAAAAATAAAAGAAGAGAAAGAGAGAGAGAGAGAGAGAGAAGGGATCTCTTCAGACCGTCCACTATACCACGTTGTATAAAACGCCGCCAGTTTGAAGAGGTACTTGGTGCAAATTTTGTTCCGTAGTACAAGAGCAGTAAGAGCAGCTAACCAGAAACCAGTGCAAATTCGGTCGAGAAATCTCTGTTATGAACTGTTCTCTGGGGGATTCATGTATATATGCTTGCTAAGTCTAGGATTTTACAAGAAAATTTTTTCTACAACTTTTCTAATAGAAGAAATTTTTTAAATCTTTTTTTATATTTTAATTTTTAGTTTCAAATTGATAACTCAATTCTTGAAATATTTTATTATTATTTATTTACTGATCCCTTTTTTATTGTGTTATTTTAAATGAAATCAGGTCAATTTGAAATTATTTATTTTACAAAATAATATTCATAGAAATAAATTTATAATATGATTTGATGAATAATAAAATAAAACAGCTACGATACAGAATTACCATACCGATAATAATCCAAATTGATAATTTAATGTTTCAGAAATTTGATATTTTATAAAGTTAATCATTTTACATCCGATAGAAACGTAGTAAATAACATCTATTAGCATAAAACAAAATAAGATAAACTCAATCAGTTAAAGAGAAAAAAAAAAGCTGAAAAATGTGTTACTAAACATTTAAAATGATATAGCTCTTGTTTTCCGGTCTTTAATTTTCAAAGTAATTCATCTAAACGACATAGCAGCCAACAACTTGACGCTTATGTGTGTGCTACTAGAGTTGTAAGCTCGTTCACAAGGAAAGTTATATGCGCGTTATTTTGTTGACGGCAACATACAGTTGTATAGGATTATACCATTCGTTAGGTTCGTTCCATCGTCATGATCGTCGTCGTCGTCGTCGTTAGTTCCAAGTCGAGTATGGCTCTTATTCGATCAACTGATATATATATACAACAAGGCCCCACTCAAGACTTTATGTACATGTAGACTAGGTACGGATATATATTAGGTGCTGCGGGTATACACATACACACGGGATGTATAGACATGTGTTTAACAAATGTAGATATATGCATGTACATATATATACATTAGTTCTCATTCGAAGGGTGAAACAATAAGCGACGAAACGACAATGAAGATTTAAGTGCTGACCTCAATGATATCAACTGCATACGCTGAAATAGAATTCAATTGAATTGAAGGAATACGGCGCGCGTACAAGTAACCAACCAAAGAGAGAATCAAACATATACATGTACGTATACGAGAGGGGAAAAAAAAAGAGAAAGAGTAATATGTCGGTTCTGTGTTATATGTCGTCGTCGCAATGATAATTCTACGACTCTATACGTGTATGTTTCAATAAGAACATCGTGCATCCATCTTTAAATTATATGTATACGCTTGGAAAATCTTCCGAGTAAAGTTAAAAATCTTGCTGGGTATGTTTTGTGTAAACAAGGGCTTGCTGATGATTTATTATGATTTTATTCAATTTGACGCTGAGATTTGTGCTTGATTGTCGAGTTATGATACTACGAGGGAGATTTTTATCTGTTAAAGATGAAAATATATTTTAGAATGAATTAACGCCAACACCACGCATGGAACCCTTTTTCAAGGGATCTATGGAGGCAAAACTTTAAATGTCAAATAATGAATAGGCAAATCGACAATAAAAAAAAATAATCGTCTTCCATCCATGAATAGATTCGTATTAAAATATAAAAATAAAGGGTTTTTCGCAATTTAATTTTTTAACTTTTATTACTTGAATTTATCCTTAAATAAAATGAAACATAAAAAATTTAGCAAAAAATTTTTTATTAACATACACATTGTTCAAATGCAGATAAAAATGTTAACATTCTTAAAAATTATAATTAGCGAATATAACAGGTAAATATATACAAATAAGGATGGGCTCATGCTGTATATCGACAAGAGAAACATAAAAGACAAAACTACGGTGTACGTTACAGGAATAATAATTACGAAAATTTCAACTTTTATATATTACGGAATGTAATTAACATTAACACTTGCTGTTGCAGCTTCCAAAATGACTTTTTTTTTTCTCAAAAAAGAAAAGAAAAAAAAATTTAATTAATGAAAATAGATTTATGAATTTACATAGATTTTATCATTAACTCATGTATTATGAAGTTAAGTTTTTTTAAATTTATTATGATTAGCATGATGCAGAAAAACTTGTTTTATATAAATATTCATGCATACACATAACTTACACATCTTGATAATTTTCATGGTTAACAATATAAGAGTCGCTTGGATTAAAATATTAAAATCTTCAATATTTTTATTGTGCTTCACATTAAAGTTGTGTGTATAGTTTGTTATTTAAAATTTTTCGAAATAACTATAATAACATTTTTATGATTAACGTCGTAAATCAAAAACATTTTACGACGCTGGAAATTTTTCATAATACTGAAGATTTATAGGTTTCATTAAAAACTTTGTATTATAAATCCATGCATCATTTTTCAATTAATGAATTTTATGTAAACCACTTAAATTGAACAACCCCGTGTTACGCACGAAATAATCTTGTATTGATTATTTAAAAAAGTTTGATAAATTGAACGTGCACTAAAAAAAAAAAAAAAAATTACTATTAATAATTTGGCACTGTGTTTCTTTAAATTTCAGAATATACATGACATAAGAATGCAAACGGCGAACCAGAACAAAGCGAAGCAAAGTTTTTTTATTTATCATTTTAACGTCGCTATATTTATGCTACTATTGCGGTGCTAATTAGCGGCGGAGATTTTCGGTGTGTTTTTAAATAAAGCATATGTGACGTACAGTGGTGCTTGCATAAATTAGCCGAAAGCGGGATTCGAACTCAGGACCTCAAGATTACGAATCCATCGCTCTACCGACTGAGCCACCGAAAATCTCAATTTAGGTACTCTTGAATTTCGTAAAATGTTTTACGAAGATCAACTGATAAATCAAAGCAATTATCATTTTCGGAAACCGTTTTTTTAATTTTATTTATTTTTTGAGTTGTTTGTTTAACAGTATTAATTAAATTTCAAATCATTTTAGAGTAATTGAAAAAATATTCACTTTTTTAATTCACATATTCTACAAAGGATTTTTATTACTTTTAAAAATAAAATCAATATAATCTTTATTATTATTGAAGCCTGTGAAAATAGTTAATTCTAATATTATTTAACTTTATAAATTAATTTAATATAATTGACATTTACCTTTTAATAAGAAGTACCATCAATTTAGTACCTTTGATATATAATAAATAATTAAAGTTTACTTCAGTCGTGTCAATATACGAATAGAATATTTTTACCGTTTGGTATAATGCGAATGAAGAATATTTGTAATGTGCCCGAAAAAAATGTATTATAAATTCTAAATATTATTCTTTCAGACTTCTGTAACGATAAAAAAAAGAATTTTTTCAATCATAAAATTTATTTTTATAAAAAAGAAGCAATATTTTTTAAATTATCAATATTATAATTTAATTCATTTAATCTTAAATACCATTAAAATAATATAAATTGTAATTTTTAAATTCTTTTCAAACAATTATTTTTTACTTCGTCTTTCTCTATAATCACATTTAAAACCACTCACAGAATTTAATTCCAAAAATCAGTACATTTAATTTGACACAATCAGAATTACTGTAGCGCGAAAGAAAAAATACAACTTGCCATCTATCTTTTTTTTCTCATGTCCAGATATAAGAAGCTCTAAAACAATTTAAAACCATACAGAAACGTTACGAGTATAGCGCCATTCATGTTGTATATATACATGTACGTATATCGGTATATATGTGAACGTAATTGCATTCCACATAATTAATAAAGTCGTTGATACGCGTCGTGTAGTTACAAATGGGGATAGCATGCACTTAATTTGTGGTAACGCTATACAGCAAAGGCAAGTAAAAGATCGTTGGATTGTGATTAAACGTGAAATGAATTTTTATAATAAAAATTATCATGTCTGTGAAAATGGTAATGGGACACCTTATCGTATCGTTGGAAAATATAGATTATCTCGATAAATTTTATCATACTTTTCAGATAAATAATATCGTAAGTATGCTTAATACTTTCAGTGATGACACTATATCCTAGAATTACTATTATACGCTATGTGAATAATTTTTATTAGAAAATTTTTCTCCTCCACTTTCATTACATATCGTTACACGCGTCGTTCGCCAGTAATGTGTTAAACCTTTTTTTGTCGTCACATGTTCCTTGTCTTTAATTATTTTTTTCATTTTATATATTTTTTTTATTATTTAACGTTGCTGAATTCATGCTACCATTATAATTTTTCCAAATAAACATTTACAACATATTAAATTATACATATTAACATATTATATCAATCTATTTAACAATAGTTGAAATTAAACTTCTTGAGAGAGATAGACGTCGTGTCACAGTGCTTAGTAAATTAATAAAAAAAGTTTGTTTTTGTTTTTAATTAAAAAATAATTTGAATACTTCTTTTGACATATCACAAAAATGAATAAAAAAAGTAGTTCATACAAAATGTTAAATACCCAATGTTCAAAAATAAAAGTTTTTTAATTTTTCATTTTATTTAACGTCGCTGTATTTATGTTACAATTGCTATGCAAATTAGCGACGGAGATTGTCAGTGTGGTTGTGAACAAAGCACATGTATCGTAAACAGTGGTGCTTGTATAAGTCGGCTGAGAGCGAGATTCGAACTCGGGATCTCGCGATTACGAGTCCATTGCTCTATCGAGTGAGCCACTGAGATCTCTTGTCTTTAAATTTAATAATTTACAACCGTATGAATAGAAAAAAATTTCTTTTTATCATTCTGATTATGATTTTTTTGATCAATGGTTTTTAAATATTATTTGAAATTAATTAATTTCAATTAAATTCGTTAAAAGCACTTTTTTAAAGTATTAAATTTGATTGTCGACTTTATTGCATTAAAATCATTACGTGTCACGAGTTTTAAACCACATAATGTCATGGTAATTCTTCTTTCTACAAATAGTTTAGTAAAAACCACAAAATTCTTTTCTTAGTAACATAAAAAGGGATGATAGACATTAAAATTCAATCAATTCAAAACTTTTTCATTCAAATGATTTCAGTTTAAAACAGCAGGAGAGGGAATATAAAAGTGTAATGGTTTAGTTTATAATGAGAATATTACAATTGGATAAGATACGTGCATTTAAATTTTATGACATTCAAATGAGTTCTTTGAAATGTTAATTTTTTTTTCAATTATTGTGAAAAGTTTTGTTGACTGTAAAATTTTATTTTTATAAATTTGTTCATATTCTAAATAAATCCTTAATTTTTAATAGTTATCAATTAGATGGGTATAAAATATCAATATTATAGTTTCCGAAATTTTGATTCTTGATATAAAAATTTTAAAAATATATATTATACCTCCCCACTTTTACTAATAAAAAGTATGACATAAAGATAATATAAAATATTTTTTAATAAAGATAAAAAATTCAAGAAATTGCAATATTAAATTTTATTATGTATAAATCATATTACATTTGTTTATTAATTATTTTATGACAGTTCTAAAACAAAGCTTATCTTATTCCTAAATAATATCAACATAAATTTATCAATTTATTTTTAGCATAAAAAAATCTTATAGCTTTGATATTACTTATGTTTATGAAGTATCAGTATGAGCCTTACGATCAAGCAAAGTTTTGAATTAACTGGTCGCGCCACGTGGCGCCATCTCTTAACAAATTGATGAAACAGGTATGCTAAACGAGCAAGAAGAAGTCTTCCTATGTAACATTAAGGATTCCTTTGTTTGTTTTATAAATGGAAAATTATGTGTATATACTTGTATTTCAAAAGAATCGCAATGAAGAATATTTTTTACGAGGATTTATTCTGCAAGCTATTATTATTTAGTGTACTAAGTTTAAAGTACAGTTACAAGTATTATAAAGGTAAAACGTGCGTTTTCAATGTATAAATTATAATTGAATATTTAAATTTATTCTCTTATTTATTATGAAGTTTTAATGTAAAATAATTTTTAGATTTATTTAACATTAATATAAATTTTGAGTTTATTTATTATTTTAAACATATGGAAGTTGTATAAGGAATTACGTCGAATGTAGTTAAAAGAATGCATGCATTATATTGTTGATTTTGTTATTTCAAATACAATGTTTAACTCGTAATTTTTTGTTTACACATATTTTTTTTAGTCTTGCTTACATTTCATACTATAAAATAAAAAAAATTATATTGTCATGGAAATTTTAGCGTTAAAAATAAGTTTTTGTTTGCTTTAACATTTCATTCTCCGCGTACGAAGTTGCAAATAAACATTTTCATAAGCACTAATTCGTTTGAAGCAAAACAAATAAATATTGTTTCTTTTCTATAAATAATTACTTTAATTAACATTGAACGCATTCTTCTTTTTATATATGAAAAATGGCATTCGAAATACTGCATAACAGTCACGCCTTGATCACCTTTTTTTTTAAAGTAAAAACTACATTCGTAATAAAAAAAAAACTTCAAGCCATATCGTACGAACAATTAAAATAATAACTCTCTCAAAAAATGGCATTAAGCGCACACATGATACACGCACTGGCTCGAGTAATATCTTCAACAATGATTACTCGGAAATTTACCCAAGTAGGATGGAAAATTAGCCGCAGCATATCGCGCGCTCGCTCGCGTCAACACCTACACGCGTTCTATATAAATCAAGCTGAAACATTGTATGTAATTACGCGTCATAATGAGGATTCACGGATGATATTTCAGTGTTCGTTTGTTGTCAAGTTGAAGAATATAAGCTTACTTATTAAGGAGATCTTTTCTTTTTTACGATTGGTTTTCTATTTATTTGGCAATTCTGATGATGTGAAAAGAAAAAGTAACGAGGCGCACGTATAGTTGAATATTAAAGTGCGGAGAGCAGGAAAATTGTAGTGTTAACGAGACTTGGTATGAGGAATGATTGTGCCAACCGATTTTCTCTGTTAGCTCAGTGATTTTCTTAGATTAAGAGGAACGACGAATGATTACCGTGTGCATGTATGCTCACATACGAACTTTGTAATTTGTGTAGTTAAAAATTTTTCAGTATTACAAAAACTTATTTTACTACAATTTTTAGGAAAATTTTTAGACATTTAGAAATTTTTTATAATTATACTTTTGTTATAAAGTAAAAATAATAAAAAAAACAATGTAATAAAGATAGACATGAGATTTAAAATCATGAATAATTTTTCGATTTTTCATTTTTCTGTGATTAATATAAAAATAAGATCGTACTAAAAATGTTAACAAAATATTTATACTTCATTTTATTTGTGCGTCCATGCATTGATAAAACAGTACTACATAAAACCAAGTATCATCTATCAAAATTAAAAAGGTAGCGCAAATAAAAAAGCAAAGAAAGGGAGAAATAAACTCATCGATCACGAACAAAGATTTATGAGTATTCGAGGTGTGGTTTTTCTCGCGATATATACATTCGAGAATTCGCGAGAAGAACCAACAAGAAAGAAAAAAAAGAAATTCTTCAAGGAAGTTCGTGATCGCAATCACATATATGCCCGGAGAAATTCGAAAAACAGATAGAAAAAATATTCATGAATCGAAATAATAACATTACGCTGAAAATTATTGATAATTTAAAATTAGAAACGAAGTTATAATACCATAGGGCGCTCGTTTTTTGAAGTTTTATTTTTCCGAGAAATAGAATTACATAAAGTATTATTTAAATTTTAGTGAGCGCGTCGTGTGCAAAAGAAAATTTATATACGCTTTTTTCAAAATTGATATTTACTTTGGTTTTGAAAAAGTTAATAAAATAGCATTAAACGCAGATTGATAATTTAGGTAATTGAATGAATTTCAATTTTATAAAAGTCAATCTTCAGCTTTCATTGAAATTTATTCTTAAAAATAAAATATACCAGTGAGGTCGTCAGTGGCTCAGTCGGTAGAGCGATGGCTTCGTAGTCTCGAGGACCCGAGTTCGAATCCCGCTCTCAGCCGATTGATACAAGCACCTCTGTACGTTACATGTGCTTTGTTAACACACTAGAAACCTCCGTCGCTAATTAGTATCGAAATGATAGTATGAATGCAACGACGTTAAATAAAATTAAAAAAAAATAATAAATTTCCAAAATATAATGTGGTCATTTTTTTTCTTACAATCATCGCGATAAGCTTACGAAATCGAAAAGTAAAGTCCGCAACAAAATCAAAGCACGATTGTTTCTCTCCCATTCATCACCATTATTAACACTGACATTATTAAACCTCTTTTCTTTCTTTTCTTCGAACCGCGGGTGACGACTTTCGTATTGCGATTGCAATACATTTCAAGGATATATACATCTAAGAAAAGTGAACTTGTTAAAAAAAAAAATGAAAAAAAAGAAAAAAAGGAAAGACGGAAGAAAGATTAAAAGAGCGAATGGGTCAAATGTAATGCAATGGATGTGTATAGCGGAAAGAACCAATCGACGTATACCATACACTACTACTCGCGGCATGCGCAGCATCTTTTCCTTTAGGGTAAAAACCATCAAACAAATGCCGCCGCTTTTACTTGCTCTCTCGCGCGAGCACGTGTGCACTCGGACTCGCGCGTACGTATTCGCGAAGTAACGTGCACAGAAAAAAAAATAAAACTTAAAAAAAGAAGCAAAGAGAATCCAGGTTGAGGTGGGGTGAGGGTGAAAATTTACCCGCAAGGAGATTTATGTCGAGATGTATGATTTATGTTGTTGAATTCTTGACGTTTCTTTATATTCCTTTTCTTTTTTGTTTTTATTTTTCGCTCAAGTTTTTTGGCGAGTGCTTAAAAAGGTTAATGGACACTGGAGATTGAGAGGAAAAAGTAAATGGTTTGCTTATATTTTTTTCTTGTATTTTCTCGTTGAAGGTGAGAGGTGAAAGGGCAGTTTTATTGAAACATTAAAGGTTCGTTATGAACCGTGTTAAAATATTTTACATAGAATTTAATCTTTTTATATATGATTACATTTTAAGATTTGTAAATTTCTATATAAGTAAATTTTTTATTAAAAAGATAATTTATAAAAAAAATTATAAAAATAAATCAAAGTTTTCATGGAATTATTACTAAAAAAATTTTATGAAATATTAAATAAAATTAAATAAACATGTTTCAGTACTTAACAATAAAAAGAAGTAAAACGTATTTTTCGATTAAATCAATATTTCCAAGACAATGAAGATTTAAAATGGATTTTCTTCGACAAAGATTGAGTAAACTTATACTAGAGCTATCATTAAGAGAAAACTACAGGCTGGACTTAATTCAGGGTTAATCGAAAACTAGTCGATTTCGAAACTTTCTTGGACAGATGTGTTATACAGCTATACTATATGGATATCCTTTTTTTATAGATTAAACTTCAAAAAAATGATTAATTAAGTAACATTTTTTATTGCCCATTTTTCTAACAGATTCTTCTATATTAACTTAACACGTAAACGGTATCGTAAAATATAATATCCATAAGAGAAAAAAAAAGAAAATCATAATAGAATTTTTTCCTTGAACAATCCAGCCTTAATTTATAGAATAACTGTAAATCAAAATCTTCATATTTTGCATTTTAAATACACACAGGCTTTTAATAGATAGTTTACCTTGCGATATTACGCTCGTATAAAATATAATCGCCACGTAAAACAGAAAAATCCTTTGTTCTAACCGCCTTGCACCGAGCTCCTCGATACACTTACATTGAGAATCGACGAGAATAAAAAAATATGTTGATCAGAAGCACATAAAAAAAGAAACAAAAGGTAGGGGGGATATAGAGAATAAAAAAGTTGTTTTGATTAACATAATCGCACAACTGGCACGTACGAGTATGATTAGCAATGACGTTTTTTTTTTCTCCACACACACGATGAAGAGAAAAAAAAGTTCTCAAGGGGTTCTTATAAAAACGCATCGGAATAAATGTTGTAAGTACAGTCCAAGCGTAATGAGAGTACCGAGTTACGAACTCCTTATTTTTTTTTCTTCGCTTTTTTTTTATACAATGAGAAGAAGAAAAGTATATCGAGTAGGTGTTTTTTTTTCATGCTTAGAAACAATGATAGCTAGTCTTCGGATTAATAGTTTCTCGCAACTCTTTTGTACCAAGCTTATGATTTTACTTATATGATGAAAAAAAAAGTATATAATCAAATTCGTAGTTTTGATACTTTGAGTTATATACCGGTTGTAATGCGCAATTAATTAATATACATTTGAGTTATTTAGAAATACTTAAATTCATTATTCTCGGAATTCAATTTGGAATGATGAAAGCTTGCTTTCGATTATTGAATTACTTATTGGATCATTTGAGATTCCAATAATTTTCCAAACAAATTTCCATCGACTTGATATCATTGACAAGCCAATAATTTTGATTTTTACTGTACGTTTAATGGAAAAAAACTATATGGTTGTAATTTGTAAAGTTTTTCCATCTTTTATTTGAATCACCTTCTGCGCACACCCATATAAATATAATGTACAGTATACATAAGAATAAAAAAGGGGGGTATATCACGTAGAGAGAGAGACTAATGATTAGGCGCCTTCCGTTTCCGCGATATGCGCTTTTAACTCGCTAAAGAAACATCGTAAAGCGTATTAAGCGCATCCATAAAATCCTTTTCTCTCTTTCTCTCTCTCCTCTGCGAGAGCCGTTGATTTCAAATCCCAGGAAGACTTTTGCCTTTGCTACAGCCTCTCTCTCTTTTTTTTTTTCCTTTTCGGAATAATTTTTTTTTTTTTTCTTTTCTTATGATTTCTACTCGGTTTATATACGCGTGTTTATATATATATAGCAACATAGGCGTGTCGTATATATTTATTGAGACAATAAACTGCAATTATGCGAGGGTATATAAGGCTTAACTAACTTGGATACTTTGCTTTTGTATATATACCAAGAAGAATGGATGTTTTGCCGTGATTTTTTTTTTTCTTTTTTATTCTTCTTGTTAATTTTTTTTTTTTTTTTCAATTTTTCCTTTTTTTTTCATTTCTCGTTTGAAGTTTTGTGAAATTTTTTTTGCGAGCTTGCGCAGATTGGATGGTTTATGGCCTTTAGTATTTTAAGTAAGTGAGCGAAAGGCAATTATTTGTTAACAAATATTTACCTTGCTTGTTTATGTATATTTATATGATTTCAGCCTTTAATTTATACGTATTTATAAATCTCGACGAATAAAAAGTTTTTCTCTCCTATAATCAGATTTTTTCGAATGAAATTATTATATTCTTGAAAAATCATTCTTAAATTAATAATGTTATAGGATAAAGTACCTAGTTAATCAAATAATTGACAATTCTCGAAAGTGTCAATTCACGATAAAGTAAATTAAAAAATTTTTTAGTTATGAAACTCGTATTAACTTCATTACTGTATATAACTATGTATAATTCCTATTAAAAACTATGTAAGTACACGTACATCTAATGTTTAATGATCAATAATGCGAATAATCTTCTACAATGTATTCGCGCGTATATAAGTGAAAATAAAATCTTACAATCTGCGATTAAATTATTTTCCAGTCAATTCGATATTTTTATTATTAATACCACGTGTACCGTTTTGCAACGAATTAAAATACAGAAAAAAAGTTTAACTTAATCATCTAAAATGAAAATAAATAACAATTCGTAACTTCTAATACGTACTGAACATTCGATATGAAAAAACTTTATGTTCAGTTACTTCGGCTTCAGGTAGTAGCTGGTGTGTACGAAAGAACGCATAGATCGAACTTAAGACTTCGTATATTTCTTATTTTTTTTTCTCTCTTCTTTTTTCCTCGTCAATTTGTTTCATTATGCAAGTAATCATCAGACAAAGTTCCTACATCAAAAGTTACACGTTACACACGCGTACGGTACGCGTATATGTGCTTCAGAAATTGCTCGAGCGACGAATTCGATTATGTCTATATACGCGCGCCGAGGCAATCATACGTATATATATATAGAAGTTTGTGCGAGCAATTACAAAGCATCGATCTTACGTGTACGCTTTTGCTTGTTAAGTAACTTTTCATCGAGAGAGAGAGAATAAATGGCGTCATACATAGACGTTGATATCTATAAATCTTGTAAAGTTAACTTAACGATCAGTTGTTTTATATATGATTGCTTTCAGGATTGAATTGTTGTTCGAGAGAAAAAATAAATTCTGCGAGATATTAACATTGATGACTTGTAATTAAACGTGCACGGTATAATCGATGAGGTTTTTTTTAACGTTTGTAGTTTTTTCAGATTCTTAAATTTTCATAATTTATTCGAAATATTAATTCTTATTGACTTTGAGCTTCAACCCTGAAAAAAATGTGAATGATTATTAATGCAGTATTTTTCTTTGAAGAATATTTTCTCGTTTATGAATGAACGAAGTTTGAATAAATAATTTTTCTCTGAAATGGTTTATAGATGTTGAAATAATGATTTTTAATGAAAATTAATAAAATAATTTTCAATATATTTAGCGCTTAACATAAATTTTCAGATACACCGTTACAGGCCACTTTACGTATTTCCATTAATTTTCTCAAAAACATTGAATATGGAAATTCCTGTACGTGTACATATACATCGATACGTACTCATTTGAAATAACCACACGCATTAGAAAATCGCCTCCTTGCACCTATTACACACTCCCCGTGTGTATATCTATATAAAGTATACTAAGCTCGTTCCTTTTTTTTTTATTCAACGTATTCCTATCTACCTCATTATGCATTTATATGCCTCGAAGGTAAGTTTCGGTGTATATAGCTATGAAAAGCTTTTAGCTTGTCCTTTGGCAACGACACAATTACAGGCCTATTTTGTCTAACGGAATTGCCACGTGAAACACAAACTGGCGCCTGTCTGTCCTTTATTATTATTTTTTTTATTTTCCATTTTTTTTTTCTTCTGTTTCTGTGTATTTTTTTTTTCTCTTTTTTATATTGTGTATAAGGAAGTCGGATAGCCGTGTATGTGTGTCAGTGCGCGCGAAGCATTGTGCATGACTACTCTGACACGGTCGCTATGAGCGAAGCCTTTCGTCACTTCGCTCTATACCTAATTTGCGATATAATCATATTCAAATGGTACTTCTAAAGGTTTTATTATGAATAGTTTATATAATGGTTTATTATATTTTTTCTTTTTTTTTTTATTTAGATTAGATGATGGTTTGATTTGTGAGATCATAGTGTACCTTTTTATTGTGAAATATTGTAGTTTCCAACGTTTCAATTTTTTTAAATGTTAGAAACTACAATGTTACTGTTTGAATTATGAAACTACTATTTTTAATTTTATCGAGCAAAAATGTAACATCAAATAAAATTGAATCAACAATAATAATTGTAATAAAAGTTAAAAATGAGTTATTTTTTAATAAGATATTTAAATTTTGGAAAGAGCTTTTAGTAAAGATTTCAATATTTCAAAATTTAATAAATGAAAAAATTATTTTAATGAAGTAAACAATACTTATAATTAAAATTTAATCATAAGTGAAATATAAAGCAATTCGTCTAATAAATTCATATTTATTTTATGTTAAATTCGATTGAAGTCTGGATTCTCATCAAAACATAGATTTTTGATAATATTTCTATATAAAAATTATATTAAAATCAATATCATAAAAACATTTTAAAATTATGAATAATTCAAGAATTCATTAAAAAATTATTGCTTAATCGAATGCTGAAAGATCACAAGATTAAAAAGTTATAAAAGAAAGTTTAAATAATTCTTGACTTTTGAAACTTATGAAAACAATTATAACAGCACCAAACCTACAACTCACTCAATACTAAAGTCCAAAGAAAAAGTTCTCCAATCTTTTTCAACCCCTATTAATGAATTCGTAATACCGTAACTAGCCGTCAACGCATCGTGACATTTGCGACTTTTGAAAACAGTTAAATTTTGCTTCTCTTTTTGCTCATAAATACTATATAAACTGATAATTTCAAAACTTCCTTAAACAGTAGTCTCGGTAGAACCCCTTACACACTCTGTCGACCATTAGACAATCTAATAATACGATTGCGCCTGCTGTTCCAAAGAACAAGCTTTGATTATAAAGCAAAAAAAAGAGGTAAGCGTAGGCGCTTTTATAGGTAGCGCTCTTTTTTTCCTTTCGTTTTTGCTGTGGGAATGGTTATTGCGTATTTAGGCGATACGTATAAGGGATAATTTATATAAATAATGAAAAAGTACCAATAAAGGCGATTTTAGGTAGTTTAACTTTGTTGTTTTAATTAAGTATGGATCTAATAATTAATGAGAAATGATAACAGCGTACCATAGACGCACTTGTAAACTTTCAGGCAATACGTCTGTATTTTATTTTGAAGATTAACTTGTAAAGGCAGTAATTTATATTTTTTTTTGTATGGGAATAGCTAATCTTTGATTACTTTTTGTTACTTTGTTTGATTTTTGACTTGTGAGTTTATACTTTTAAATACGTAAGTAGTGAAATTAAGAAGGTAGTTATTTATCGAAAGCACTGATAAAGTAATTTACCTAAAAACGCAACATTTATTAAAATTTATAGATAATAATAATAATCATCGAAACGCAATACAAAAACCATAACATACATAAATTTGAAGTCAAACACTTATTCATAATAACTGCTCTCATTCTTTCTCTCTCTCTCTCTTTTATGAACAATATATAAGTGCAGTCATGTCGTTCGTGCGTTACAAGAAAAACTTGAAGTACAGAGGAAAGAAAGAAAGAAAAAAAAATGATGTTATCTTCAATTCCATAGGTGTTGTTACATTGCAAAGATATACATAAAAATATATACACAAGTATGTCGGTATACAGGTATAATAATGAAAGGCTTTAACACCTTTATGAAATCGCTCGAATGCACTTGTGATTAGGCCAGTTTTCTACGAGCTTATATATATATATATATGTATATGCTTCCTTTTTGTTTTTCATTCTCTTTTTTTTCTCTTGCTTTTAGCTTTTTGTACTTTGTAATTTTCAGACGTTTGATCTTATTATTACGCGTTTGCTCATTAAAATTATATTACGCGGAAAAAGAAGGGAAAAAAAAGAAAAGGTAAAATAAAAAAAAATATATATATATATACGAAAGAGAGACTTGTTGGAGCTGAAGATTAACGAGTTTTATGAAGAGTACTGTGATTTTGCTAATTCTTTAGTATAGCGAAGAAAAGTCGTGCACCGGTTATGTTCGCATTGTGGTAATACATACAATTTTGACGTATACTATAAAGAGAATAATTTTATGTATTACTTTAATGTGTCTTTTATTGTAGAAAAAAAAATTACTGGATATTAGTTGTATCACATTAATTTAAACAACTGCGAATTACATTTATTTGTGGTTAACGTACAATTAATATTAATCCATTATATTTAATCATTTATAATTTGTATGTTTACATTTTTTAATTTAACGCCTGATTAATTTGTTTGAATTTATGTAAAAAAAAACAATCCCAACTATATCGCAGATTACAATTTTTTTTAATTTTATTTTATTTAACGTCGCTGCATTTATGCCATCATTGCGGTGCTAATTAGCGACGGAGATCGTAAGTGTGTTTATGAATAAGGCACATGTAACGTACAGTGGTGCTTGTATAAATCAGCCAAGAACGGGATTCGAACTCGGTTCCTCGAGAATACGAATCCATCGCTCTACCGAATGAGCCACGAAGACCTCACGTAGTTATAATTCATTTTAAAAATTAAATGAAGAAACTAAAAATAACTAAAAGGTAATTTTTTCTATGAAAAAAAAATAAATTACAGCTTTTCCAATAATATTTTAAGGGGATGTAAACACTAGCATTATAATTTTCCAAAATTTTTATTCGATGAACCATAATATTTTTGACATTTAACATTCTATAAAAATATATAATGAAATCTATGAATTAAATATCTTTTTTTTCAACATTTTAGATTAATTTTTAGAATACAAAATCATTAAAACTTTCCAATTAAAAATATTTGTACCTAATCAACTATAACATGACCTTATGATGTTTTATTCCTGAATGTATTTAATAAATCAATTTCATCAATACATAAAACATTTCTAAACTTACTCATAGCTTATACTAATTTACGTAAACTTTCTAAATAAAATTAATCTTTTACGTATTCAACTGCTATCTAAATATCGAAAATGTACATGCAATTAATTGGCGGCTCGAGTCTTGAAAATTAAAAAAAAAAGTCTCTCTTTCGCGCGCGGTTGCAGAGCTCTTCTGAGAAAATCGTTCAACTCATGAAGAAACATTGCTTTCTCTCTCTCTTCATTTTTATAAATATATATATATATATATATATTCTTTCTTCTTTTCTTCTCTTTGAAAGATTGGTTCAAGGTTCTCCTTTTTTCCATGCCGCCAGCTACAGCTGAAAGAGAGAAAGAGAAAGAGCCAGGAGAGCTGCGCAAAAAGCGAAACACGGAAACGTGACTACCAGCCGAGGTGTGCGAGTATATTGCGGTTTGCTCACCTAACTGTGGCTTTTATACACGTATATATATACACGAGGTATTCCATCTTGATTGGATGTATATAAACTTCAATCGAGAAATTCGTTAAAATTTTTAGAAAGAAAGGTGTCTTGATAAAATGAAATTCGTGGAAATGCACCTTTTTTTTCACTAAATCATTATAGTATTTTATATTTTATTCATACGAATTATTCTTTCGTGTCAAAAGGATCCGTTTAAGTATAACATTCTTGAAAATGAGAAAATTTTAAGTTCTGCCGAGCAATCTTGCTAAAAACCGTTTTCAAATTTTCTCAAATTGCTCTTATGCTCTTTTATTGTCGTCTTTTCATTCTTACGCACTTTCTAATTTATTCTTTTCATAATAATTTTTTGTCATTTTTCATACGCAATAAAAGTTTGATCTACAGAATTTAAGAATATGCATAATTAATTATTTGAATGAAATTTCATTATAACTCGAGTGTTTATACTAAACGAGCCGCAAGGACAGCTTGTTTTTTCGAGCCAATCACTAAATATGGAATCTTTCATATATTTATAACCAATTACATATGTACATTCTCGTACAAATAATATTTATATACACACAGAGAAATCCATAGTATTTGTGTACGTGTCTATACATACAGAAAGCCATCGTAGCGAGACCCGCGCATAAAGTGTGCACCTGCGTGGAATTCAGCATGAAAACTCGGTATAAGTGCATGCCAATGACAATCGTTAAATTATTATTTCTCTTTTTTTTCTCTCTCTCTTCATTAAGGCGAAAAAAAAGAAAAAAAAAAACGGCAACGATATGGTTTCTTACTCTTAAAAATTAGAGTTGCGGTGTGCGTTATATCCCAGGCTCGTGCAAATAAATTCATCATACTTATCGTATTTCTTAATCAGTATAAACCCATACACCAAGTTAAAAGTTATTAGCCGTCCATAAGTGTAAAAAAAATAAAATAAAGATAAAGCGCTTAGATTTAAAAAAAAAAAAAGGATTCTTCTTTTTTTTCTGTTTTATTCGCAGAAAAGGCGTTGGAGTGAAAAGGCGATTATTTAGTTGTAATTAGCGATAATCAGCGTGCTTTTTTAACGAATTGTACATATAGGTTATGTGGATGATGATGATGATGGTGGCGATGTTGGAGGACGATAAGAACAAAATTATAGTTGTAAAAATAATTTATTATTGTGTTTGGAATTTTAATTTATCTTATGATGTAACGAAGTAGTCAACCAAAAAAAGGGTTTTGGTATCGTCAAATAAAGTGATCAATTGTATCAAAGCTTACCATTGTGAATTAAATATTTTATTTTAATTTATTTATCACCTTATCTTGATAAGAACTTTGTAAAAACATAAAAGTTTTAATAAAGATAGTTTACAAATTAATTAAAATAAGGTTATAAATATCAGTTACTAATAAAAATTTTGATCAAAGTAATTTGGTCATAAATTCTTTTCATTACCAAATATTCTCAATGACTAAAAGCGAATAATGCATTGAATACTTATACGAATATCGAGTTCCAAGAATTCATTATTTTGCATTTTCAATAACAATTTAAATAATTTTTTCCTTTTTTTTCAATGACTGTTGCGTCATTTCGAGCCGTAAATTTAGTTGGAGAAAAGAAAAATATCCATTAAAAAGTCAACCCCCGAAAATAATTAAAACGCCATTATAAAATACAGCTGTAAGTCATGCAGCCAGCCAGCCAGGCAGGCACTTTAAACATTTCTTTAGTTTTCCATCTCTCTCTTTTCTCAAGCGCATCATCTTAAACATATATATATATATATGTACACATATACATATAGCACATGCATGGAATTCGTTAAATTTACATGCTTGTAAAAGCCACGCTTCTCGTGTCCGATTCCAAGAAATACATTAGCGCATAATACCTACTTGAAGCAAAAGAGAAACCTCTCTTCTCTCTTCTCTCTCTCGCTTTTGCAAAACAGAGAGAAGAGACACGGCAGAAAGAGAAGAGAATCATGATGCATGCTATTGCTGTCATTACAACCGAGCGCGGTTATAAGTACCGCTCTTTTCTTTCTTTTCCTCTCTCTCGCTCTCTTGCTATAGCAAAAAAAAACTCAATGTACGGTTTCTTTTTCTCTTTTTTTTATTCTTCCTTTTGTTTTGCCTGTATAACGCGTGTAAAATTTTATTTCGATATATAAGAAAAGGCCAATTTAAGCTGAGAGAGAGAGAGAGAGAGAAAGAAGGTTGTAAAAGCTGATCGACGGATTTGAAAGATTGAGAAAATACATAGAGGGAGAAGAGAGGGGGAGAGAGAAAAAAAATATTGTGAGAGGAAAAGAGAAACAGTGGCGGGCGTGTCTTATAGGCTGGTTGTTGAGGAAATTGTTAAAAGTAATTTAATCAAATACTTATCTGTGAAATCAATCCGATTGTATTATTGTAATAAAGTTGGGTACTATCTTTCTATTTTTTTTTCCTTTGCCGCGATTGTTTGATTTATAGGCTTTGATTAATTTTCAAGATTTTGTTATTTATTGTTTGTAGTTTTCGAGGAAGTTTATTGGCTCTTCGAATTTTAAGTTGGTTGTTAACTAGTAGTTATTTTTTGGTTTAAATAACATAATAAGAAGTAAAAGTGTTATTAACTTTATAAGGCACTTTTTAAACTATATTATTATCTTTATAATGCACTTTTTATCAAAATAATTTTAAAAATGTGTTGTAGCTATTCAAGTGTACATTTATGATATAAAAATATCGAATTTGGATTAACTTCAATATTTTTTTCATAATAAACAACTTTTAGATTATCACATTTATCATTAGAAAAAACTGCAGAAAGTAGATAATGTCCGAAGCTAGTAAGACCAAATAAAATATTATTTTTGTTTTTTTAATTAAAAATATGATGCCATAAATCCTATTTTTGTTAAAATCCATTAAATTTATTATTCCCCAGTCGTGGGTACGATAACATTCTTTTTTCAACATTACACGCTCTTTAAAACCTAATTCATCAACTTACTTAAGAAGCTAAACGCCCGTAAACGCGTCGATTTTATTTTTCTAAACCTCTTGCATATCTTTTCATGCCTTGGACACTGGTGCTGCACTCGGAAAAAAAATGTTATGTAAAATTTACATAAATCTATGCAAAAGACATATAAAAACTGACGTAAAACCGGATTATATAAGATGTGCAAGAATTCGCTATAATTTCAACAAACTGGTTTTACTCACTATACATTCGTTATTAACTTATTTATTATCATAATGCATTCTTAATTTGAAAAAAAAAACACGCGTGATTTGATTTTGTGAAATTGTTAATTTTATCTAATATTTTTATTAATTTGCGCGATTTTGTCACATTAATAGACTGGATAGTTGATATTTTTTTATGTTTGGAAACGTAATTATAGATTTCATTATTGCCTTTTTGCTTTTTCTGAGACTTACAGGATGTATAAGATTGAATTGATTCTTTTTAATTTTATCATTTTAAAATTAATACTATCTATTTAAATTAAAATTTTGATATTGAAATTTTCATGCTTAGTAATTATTTCTTATATTTTTAGTATCTGCGAAGAACATGAAAATAGCAAACTTGAACGAACGTATATTATATTATAAGAATTGTTTCTTCGCAACAGACTAAAAAATATTTTCGAAAAAATTTTTTTTCTGGTATTCACATTAGAAAGCTAATTCCTTGCGCAAAACAAAGCAACGGCACTCCCTTGAAAGTTCCTAAAAATTATCCAACCTCCGCACGAAAAAAAAGCCTCCAAGTTGAAAAAAAAGAACTACTATCTCCGAAGGCCGACGGAACACAAAAATTACCTCTCTATATAATATATAAGAAAGGATCAAACCCATCTGAAAAAAAGACAGCAGAGAAAAAGAATGAAAAAAAAAAGCTATCTTTACTCTCAACGCGCAAAGACGGTACATAACGCGTGCATTAGAGACCTTCTACTTCGGCACAATGACAGGAACTTCAATTACGAGAAAGATAGAGAGAAAGAAAGAAAGAAATAAGTCGAATCCAAAAGCCTTACGAAATATGTCACGATGAAAGCGTGAGAGTGTGTCGCACGTTGCCGTAATACTAGCATCAAAAAGAGAGAGAGAGAGAGAGAGACCTTTCACGACCTCAGAAGGAAGATGTCTATCAAAATCGTCGAGCGTGACTTTGACATTTTTCGCCTTCTGCGACTGGCGCGCTGCTTTTTTTTTTCATTGTCCAAGAGAGTCTATTAGGAATAAGGTGCCTTTTTGGATTGCATACCTTTTTTAGATATACGATGAATCATTCTATAAGATATATACATACACACATGTGTGTGTGTATATAGAGATGCGTTCAAAGTCCTTTTTTTTTGTTTCATAGGGTGATTATTTTCTTTTGTGTGGAGAGTTTTGGATGTAATTGTTTGGGAAGGATTAGCTGGTCTTTTTTTTTTACCGTTCGATCGAAATGAAAGTTTGATTTTAATGGTCAGGTGCTGTCGCATTAAGGTAATTTTGTATAGAATTTATGGGAGCTTTGATTTTGGGAATGACCTGAATCTTAACATTTTTTTCATACACTTTTCGTTATAGAATAAAATACAATGACAACAATAAAATTTACTTTTTTTCGCCACTTTAAAGAACAAGAACTTTAAGAAACATTTTTTTTATTTCAAAGATTTGACGGACAAGTAATGATATTAGTATATCTTGATAAAATTTCATATGCAATTCCAGACTAGCGATAAGAAAATTTTATTTAAATTTTAACGATGAATCTAATTTCAGATAAAACTTTTTTTTTAAATCTAATACCATCTTATCTGCCATCGGTTAATACCATTCTTTAGCTCGAAATTGTGAGAAAAGGAATATTGTAATTTTGCTAAAACGAGCATTTCGTAATAACGCGTTTAAAAATAATGCTTATACAGAGCGATACAATCAATACCGAAATATTTAAAAAAAAACGGTATCGTGAATGTTAGACAAATGTTGCGTTTAAAAGCTGCTTTATTTTTAATATATACATACATGTGTAATTAATAATTCAACGAAAATTGATTTCAATTTCGTTGCACGGGGCGCCACGTTAAAGTTTGATATAAACAAAACCTTTTTTTTTCTTTGCCTCTCTTCTCCCGAAGAAGAAAAAAGGAAATTTAATTTTAACTACAGCATTATAATTATATGTAAAAAAAAGGCAAAGAAACAAAATAATACGCGGTACGATCTCCAGGCCAGGTAATAACTTATTAATAAAATCGCAATTCGCATGAAACTCTCGTATTTCCTCTTCCTTAAACAAAAGCAAAACAAATCTTCGCCTGCCTTATAAAGAAAAACCGAGAGATAAAAAAAGGCAGCGAATAAATAAAAAAGAAATGAAAAAAAAAAAGATAACGTATAGCCAACCAAAAACAAAGCTCATCGTGTAAAACACGATTACTCGGCCAGATACATATAATGTTCGATCTTGGTTTAAACAAAAAAGAAAATATGAAGATTCGAACCGAAAAAAATCGCTCGCCGTATATACATATATAGGAGAGTAAAAAAAAAGATATATATATATATATATATATATATATATATATATATAATATATATTAAGGCGAGGTTTACATAAAAAGAGAGCAAAGTATAAAATAAAAAAAGCCGTATGCACGTAGACGAGCAAAAAAAAGGAAAAAAAAAGAAAAGAAGAGAAGACTTATCGAGCGTATATAAGAGAGAAAGAAATAAAGTTTTAGCTTGCGAACATGCAAGCCTCGCTAAAAAAGATGAAGAAGGCAATATATGTATATATATGTATAAAAGTTCTGGTGCAGCAAAGCGATCGAACCCAAGTAGAAGGCTTTTGCCCCACCTTCTCTCGTATATATGTATACATATATGTATATGTAGAAGAGAAGCATAAAAGCAAGGCCGCTGAGAGAGACGGGACAGGCCCGTCGAATGTTAACGAGGATATATGTATATATATATGTATGCATGCACATATACGTATGTGTATACATATAGATTTTCTCTTTCTTTGTCTTTCTCTCTCTCTCTCTTTCGTTTTAACGTATGAAACGTTCTCCCTTCTCCTTTTTTTTCTCTCTCTTTTTTTTTATTTTAGTCAAGCTATATAAGCTGCGAGCGTGAAGAGCGATCTCCGTGTATGATTTCCAGCGGGCCTCCCATTGGCCGGGCCAGTAACCGCCTTCGCGAACGCAACGCGCCTTCTATGCCACGGCCTTTTACTCAGGAGGCTATAAACAAAACGAAAGAGAGAAAGAGAAGAGAAGAAGAGTACAAAAAATAAAGAACAAGAGAGATGGATGGAAATTAATAATAATCGAATGTTGGATGAAATTTTTTTTTTCTTTTTTTTTTTTCATTTTATTTTGAAGAAGAGAAATTTGTTTTTTTTTTCTTTGAGATGAGAGACTTTTGATAATCGATATATGCGCACCCTTCGGAGATGTTTCATTTTGCGGTGGTATGGGAATAAGCGTATAGATGAAAAATTAGGGTTTTTTTTTTCAGAGAATCAAGATTGGTATGCAGGTGTTGAGCGAGAAAACATGGTGTAAGCGACGTCTCAAAAATTTATTGAGCGAAAATCATTCAAAAGTGAGTTTAAAATTTTAAAGCGCCGCATTATGCATTCTTAAAAGCATATCTTTCATTTATTTATTTACGTGACTCAAGTGTACGATTTTGGCATTTGTGATATTTGATTTTTTTAAATTTGTTCAGCCATGGTTTTTAATATGATATGCGATATGTACAAAGTATTTAAATGATTTATCTGAATATATTGTGGCTAATTGTTTTTGCATACCAAAAACACCCCATTCAGGCTACTTAATTTACAATTAAAATGCGAATATTAAGTTTTGGAATATCAAAAGACCCCTCATGGTATTACACGATTGTCATTATCAAGCAAATTTTATACACAAAAACAAGTCTTTTTATTTTCTACCCAGTAAATCACAAAGAATTACCGGTTAACAATGTGCTTGGACCAATTTGCAAAGAACGTTAAAAAAAAAGGAAAAATATTATTAAGTTGTAAAATTAACGATATTTCATTTTCATTAACCGACTTTTGAAAAAGACAACAAGCCATCCAGTGTATAGAGAAAATTCCTGGTATTGATTTCAATATCACACGTCTTCAATATCAAACTGCCCCGCAAAATACCTCCACAGTAACACAATATTCTATCCCTTCGCAAATCATAGTAATTTCAACAGCTATACAACGTCGTTCAATGTAATTCCGTTCGATTCTTTTTTTTTTTTCTCTTCTTCTTTAATCCGTCCTTCCTTCGATTATTATAAACATCAGAGCCTCGTGTATATCCAGAGTGTAAAAAGACTGGAAAATTCGATTTTAGCAGATTGTTCGCGCGCCGGGTTTAAATATATATAAAAAAATTTTATATAGATATAATAAATAAAGGCTGATGTGAAGGATAATACAAGCTTTAGCAACATTTATAATGTTGTAATGGTGGGTATAATCCTACGAGTCTGTAATAATATCAATTACAAGTACGACTACGCTGCCGCTTTTTGGGACAACAGCTGGTTGCTTTTATGTGTATACATACACTCTTAAAGCTTTTATCCATAGGTCCGTCGGATATTAAAAAATGAGGATTTTTAAATCTCACATGTTTGCAGAAATGCAAGGAAATTGCATTGTAAACTCTCGTGCTAACCAGCTGACTTTTTACCGTATATATAAATATACATTAACGTATGCGGAAGAGTGCACAGGTTAAAGCTTGATATTTTTTTCTTTTATTTTTGGATTATACGAGTTGTTCTTAAAAAGTACTTTTCAAATATAATGGCTCTCTCTCTCTATCTCTTTTGGAAGGTGAAACTAAAGTGGGATATTTATATAGAAGTTGATGCTGTTTCGTAGAACTATCATTTCTGTATTTATTGATCATCTGATTTATGGACTTATTAAATTTTATGGGGAAGTACGGTACTGTTACCTCAAACATTTAAATTATGTTTATGCTTATTTTGTTTATGCGTAACAATAAGAAAAATTAATTTCATTTTTAAAGAAATTTTAGGATATAGACTAAGCAGATTTTGCATATTTGCATTGTTTAATGTATACAATAATGATTTAATGGAAAATTTTAATATAATCCAAAATTAATATTTTTTATTTTTCAAATAAATATAATACGTTCACTGAATTTAGTTACTGCAGTAACCAAATCACTTTTGGCAATAATTGATTATAATTAAATTACAGAAAATTTTGAAAAAATGTAACATTATTTTTATATAATAAAGAATACATATTTGACTAAAAGAATTTTTTAATAGTACATTACGATACACGTGCTCTAAGTGGTCCTTTTTTACACGGCGTGCAGTTAGCGCCCGAGCGCAGCGAGGGTGCTATGCACGTCGTGTAAGAGGACCACTTCGAGCACACGTATCGTATATTATTTTATAGCACGTGTGAGATAAATTCGCCACACGTAATTAATACCCCAGAAAATCAATATTATCAAAAACTATACACACCACGAATGATAATTCGTAAATAAAAACGAATTCTATATATCAGCAAAACTATGCACACCACGAATGATAATTCGTAAATAAAAACGAATTCTATATATCAGCAAAACTATGCACACCACGAATGATAATTCGTAAATAAAAACGAATTCTATATATCAGCAAAACTATGCACACCACGAATGATAAATCAAAAACCCAAAACTATTTATTATCAATGATAGACCCATCGCAAACAAAAAAAAGCAAAAACGATATCAAAAATATTCTTAGATTGAGAAATTATATCTAATAAGTATTGATGTCAGTGATATTTTATTAATTAAATACAATATGATAAAAAGAGAACTTGCCGATTATTTAGATTTATGTATACACAGGTCAGACAAAGCAAAGCATCTAGTTTATTGTTCGTACAGCTATCTCTTTCTTTCTCATTCTTAGGCCGTACACACTGTACACGCATGCGCGCCGCTCACAGATGTTTTGTTTCGACAACTCACGGCACAACAGTAATTTATAAACTATAGTTTTGATTTTCTTGATGTTTTCAATTCTTTATTAAAGTATTTATATTTTTTGATTGATTTTCTACGTATTATCATGTGTGAAAAGACATTTCTACGTATTAATATATATACAAAGAGTGATTGTGATGCGTGATTTCGATATTACTTTTTTGAACAGTATAATAAAGTGCGAAATTTCTGACGGTAGTACTTTTTTACACAGTTCAAAAAAGTTGTATTTAGCTCCCGCTAAATGGTGTAGAAAACGCGAATTTAGCTCACGCAGTGCTATAAAATTATTTTTCACTTTAAAAAAAGTTAAAAAAAATAAAAAATTATAAAAAAATTTTTTTTAAATTGTTTTTGCTTAAAAATTTTATAAAAAAACATTTTACAATAAATTTTAGTTTAAATGAGTTAAAAAATATATACTATATAATAATGATGAAGCCATAACACAGTTAATTCTTTCTTTTCCAACTATATGATGCATTTAGAAAAATTCTCATTTATCAGATTAAAAATCGATAAAAATTATCTTATTTCTGATAATTTAAAAATACGTCCAATATTCTCAATATTTTACCGTTGAACAAAAAGAAAAGCCAATATCTCCTAACATCGATTCGCCTAAATTTGTTCCTCGAAAGCCGGTACCGATACGTTAGCACGCCATTTTGAGCGTTCGATCTTTTACCAGCTCACCTATACTAGGCTCTGAGACACCGATCCGACCGTTTTATTCTTGTACGTACGTATATATATAGATGGCCATCTATCTCTCTCTTTTATCAAGACTCAGCAACGGCGGCTGGCGAGATCATCTATACCGTCGTCCCTTAATCATTGTTATTACGACGCTTCGTCGTTTCTCTTTCCACGTTAAGCTCGATAGATTTCAAGAGAGAGAGAGAGAGAGAGCAAGCAAGCAACTCCAATTATTGTCTCCTCGTCGTCCTTTTGGTCCTCGATCGCGGAAACAATATATACGAGCGTACAGTGTATATAGACGTGTGTAGCACGATAAATATGAAATTTAATACAACAGACAGTGCATGTTGACTAGAAAATTTTAGATGTATTGGCTTGGGATTTTTAAGTTAAATTTCGGATATAGTGGAACGCCTGTAATTGTTTTATATGGAAAGTACTTAATGGCTTATTAATTTTTTAATATCGAAAAAATATTTTGAAACTGGTATTTGATATAAATAAAATAAATAGTCCTCTTTTATTTTGGTAAAATAGATCCATGACATTCTATACCCTTTTGTGGTACTTGCATATTGAAATTTTGTATTTTATAATTTCGCGATCTGAACCGCAAAATTTTAATTTCCAAATGAAACTTGCGCAAATGTAATTATACGAAAATTCACTGGAACGCAATGATGAATTCAGTTGCAAAATTTTGCCTGAAAATTCGTAAACGCTTGTTTATTTGTATTTTAATTTAGAAAATTCGTGCATCATACTATTCAAAATATCTACAAAATAACAGCATTTTACGAAGCATCACGCACTTTCACTTGACACTAGGTTAAATAACCGTTTTCGCATGAAAAAAGAAAAAACAAGAAAAAAGTAATAAGAATATAAGAAAACGATTCCACCTTACTCTGGAAGAATATGTATGTATATGAAATTTACTCTGTAGAGTAATCGTCCACGCATGCAACGATCACGATGATGATGATGATGATGATCATGATGATGATGAGCTGCTTACTTGAGCGCACGCCTTGCAAACCGCAAAATTGTAATATGCGGCAAAAGGTGCGTCGTCGAAATTCTTTGCGGACATTCATAGAAATGTTTCAACACGGAAGTATTTTTGTGTTTTTTTTTTATATGTATATATATATAAAAGTTTTTTCATTTAAATAAAGGCGGTAAAAGTTATTTTCTGTTATAACGACTTTTATGTGTACGTTGTAAGTTTGTTGGTGTACAATGATTTTTTTGTCGGTTGAAATAAGGTAATTTTTGTTTAAAATTTTTATTTAGCTAAAGCATGTATGTTTTGCATAACAAAGTTTTAGTTTACACGTTACTCTTATTTCAAATTTTGTGTTCGTAACAGAATGCAAAAAGAAATTTTTTTATTAAAATCATAAATTTAATTCTTTGAAATTTTATGTTTTACGTGCATTCATATTTATATTGATACAAAAAAAAAACCAGCACGAAAATAATAAATGTATTACGCATTTAATTATGATTATTTTCGTTGATTTAATATAGTAGATTTTAAAAAGAAATAAATAAAAAAAATTTTATTATGATTGCATAATATTTTGAAATGAACGATTCTTGTGATGATCGCTAGTGTTATGACAAACAAAGTAAAATGCAGCAGTATGTTGCGGCGGGATTTTAAAACTAATTTATTATTAAATTACTCTGGTAGAAAATTGAGCATATTTTGGACCGAAATTTCTGGTCAACCAAAGTTAAAATGACACTCATCTAGAAATTCTAGAATACTTTGACCAAAATTTTTGGATAAGTATCATTTTAACTTACTATTGACCAGAAATTCTGCCCAAAATATGCTCAATTTTTTACCAGAGTATAGGTGGACTGATGAGAGTAATATTTAAATTTACCGCTTACTCATATTAAATTTTTTTGTTTTTATATTTGAAAATATTTATATTTATAATTTGATATTATAGAGAACATTTTACTAGATTTAAAAAAATCTTTTGAAGTTTATTTGTTTAATTTAATATTTAAATGGTTCGGTCTTCCGTATTGCAAAAACAATAGCGTGAGAAAGAGTTGTCATAATAATTAAAATTTTCGTATTTTCAGACTTGGCACGCGTTTTCTGCACCCCAATTGTTTAGTTGTTAAAGTTTCTTGAATTTTGATTTTTCATATTCGTACTTCTGTGTGAAAGATAAAAAATAAGTTTGTAGGTGATAAATTTAAAAGATTCACATAGTGATTAAATTTTAATTAAGATAAAATTAGATCACCGAATTATTATATTTTTACTAATTTCTTTTAAATTTTTTACTTAACGTCGCTGAATTAATGCTATCATTGCAATGCTAATTAGCGACGGAGGTCGTCAGTGTGATTGTGAACAAAGCACATGTAACGTACAGTGGTGCTTGTATTAATCGGCCGAGAACGGGAATCGAACTCGAATCCTCGAGATTAAGAATCTATCACTCTACCAAGTGAGCCACTGATGATCACTTAGCGCTGTACTTGCCGCTAAGTTTATAAATACCAAGTCGGATAATGAAGTTGATATTAATGAAATACACGACGTCAAGCCAAATGTTTTTTGAAAATTTTTGTTCCTTATTTATACTGGAAGACTTACAAATGATAATATTGTAAACATAAAAAGTTCGCTAGAACTTACAGGAAGGTATTGCATGAATATCCCTTTCCCATCATGTAGTATTTAAAATCATAAATGTGACCATGAGTGATTAAGATTAAAATTTAATTTTGTAATTTTGCTAAAAAACATTAAATTGTCAAAAATTATTAATCTAAATAATAATTTTTGATTTTTGTTTACATTAACCATCAACCTCTTTGCTTAAATCCTCATAACTTTCCAATCAATTTGAAGAAAAAAAAATTCTCTTTCAAAGCCGCACTTTTAACATCCTTGAATCCTCTTCACGCAAAAACATTTAAAATTGAAACGCTCCTCTCTTAACCTGTATAAAAATTCTCAAAAAATGCAAAAAAGCGAGAGAGAGAGAGAGAGAGAGAGAGAGAGAGAGAGAGAAATAAAAGAGAAAAAAAAAACGTAAAAGAATAACCGCGATGTGCATTCACCTGCAGCGCAGAAAAGAAGAAGAGGACTACGTGCTCGTCGTTATACATGTATATAGTGAAAAAGAGAGCCTGCAAGCTCTTTTCTACGTGCGCACGTATATAATACACGAATTCCAAGAAACGAAACCGCTAGAAGTATCATCTTGCACGAGAGAGAGAAAAAGGAAAAAGGACTCGAAAAAAATAACGCTCGCTGCTGCGAGAGAGAGCTCAACAAACCGACTATACTTATGTCACTATTAAAAACCCATTAATTTTTGAATCCCGGGCGAAAAAGATCGTTTTTCTTTTTTCTACTATATATACAAATGCATGTAACACATGTACGTATAAATGTCTGCAGCTATAAATATGCGCGCAAAAAAAAAAAGCTTATGTACAAATCTGCATCTATATACACGCGCTGTTCTATACATAAGTGCATCGCACATGCATGTACACATATTTTTATAGTGTGTACGCGTGCATGCATGTATGTGAAAGTGCAATTTTGTACGAGCCATATATATGAATGCGCATCATCGTTTGGCTTTTTTTTATTATTTCATCGAAACGCGACTTACAATAGTCACGCAACTTTTGCACGTCAAAGAATATTTTCTGCATTCCGATGTTTCTTTCATGATTATTTCAGTCTTTTTTTTTTTTCTCTTCTTTTTTATTTTACAATTTTTTTTTCTCCAGTTTTTCAAAACGCACAGTGACACGAATACAAAAAATTACATGTGGCAAGAATTTCTTCTTTAACTTCTTCTTTTTCTTTTTTTATGTATGTAGTTTTGAACAATAGAGGCAAAAATGCATTAATATTCATATGTAAATGTAGCTTTTAAAATGGATACAGTAATTTTAAGGAAACATGCTAATTTTCGGTTTAACTTGTGAACTATTTATTCAAATTGTAGAAAGATATACATACAAAGTTGTAAACGAGAATACCCAACAACATTATCAAGACACAATGATTATCAAGGAATCCATAATTTTAAAACGTATATAAATATGAATAGAATTTTATTTAATCTTCTGTTACGTCAAATTTTGACAAGTTTATCAAGACATTTGAAAATTAAATTTTTGTCTTTAAATTAATTCTGGGAAATTGCTTTAAAGCTGCTGAATTCGCTTTTAGAAACGATAAGAGTTTATCGCTCGTAAATTAACTAAAAACGAATATAGAGAAGAGAACTAAAACTTTAGTACGACTGTATAGATGGAAATTTCAGCTTTTCCCCTTATTTCACACTGACAATACAGAAATGACAAAGAGAGAGGGATATACAAATGTAATTCAAATTCTATCCGAACGAATTGTACCGGGAGTAGAAGGGAAGAAGGTATATGTTACTTGTGCACTCGAGAAACTAAGCTCTTCGCGTTGTGTATACCGAGGGCTTGGAAGCTTTCTAAAGTGCTTCGCGATCATCCATTCTCTTTCTCTCTTCTTTCTCCGGCTACACACCGTTGAATGCGCTAATGGCACTTGTGTATGATGAAGTCTACAAAAGCCTTATATACCGAAAATTTTCAAGGGATGAGAGAGAGAGAGAGAGAGAGAGAGAAGAAGATGTACATTCAAAGCTCGTTTCGCGCAAAAACTGTTGATTCTTACTTATGACAAAAGCCAAAAAGCCTATAAACTTCAACTCACGAGGGTGCATTAAGATTGAGTATGAAAATTGACTGTAAAAACATTGTTTTTTTTTATTCTGTTCTTATTAAATATTTATATTTTTGATGAAAAAATTATCTAATTTTACTTTTAATTTGTTTGATTCTAAAATATACAATTTTTATATAACAGATTTATATGATTTATAAGAAATGGTATTACAAAAATGGATAAAATCTGTCATAAATAAATAAAATATATATTCAAATCAAATTATTTTAAACTCTAAATAAAATCAATAAAATTGAATCTTTTCATTAGGTTACGACAATTCGATATTACCCAAGTTAATTAAAAGCACTCGAAAAAAAATGTCGGACTACATACCAACGATTTTGTACCTGTTTAATTGCTTTTAGACACTGAAAAAAAAAGAACGATCGTAAAAGAAACGAGCGAGAACAGATAAGGTAGCTTTTGTCGGACGACTTAACGAAGCGTCAAAATCGCTTTAATCTGGTATAAAGACGGTCAAGTCTTTCTGCCTTCGTTTTTAAATATTCATGAGTTTCTTGAGCGTCTCAGCATTTTATATATATAAAAAAAAAAGAAGTACGGGTATAGAGCAGCGATTTTCTTTTCTTTTTTTTACGAAGCACGATAAAGTCGTAAAAAGAAAAGGACGAGGATGACTTTACGGTAGGCGCGCGCGCAAACGTTAATGTTTTTGGATTAATAAGCGTTGAGCTCATTATGCCGTGCTTCGGGCAAAAGGATATCAAGTTACGAATTTGTATTGATCAGCGATATAGAATAATCAAGTAGCTGTATTAAAGATGAGAATGAACGAAAAAAGAAAGAAAAAAATTAAATAATACTGAAAATTTAATTTAATTTATTATCTGGATAAGATTTTAGTGATTTTTAGTCGATTTTCTATTTTAATAATTAATAATACAAAGAAAAATAAGCTTTGACGATTGTATTAAAAACATAATGTTGAAAAGATTTAAATAAAAGACTTTGGTCTAACGTGTAGACTTTCAGTTAGTTATTATTTGTTATTTGCTGGTCTCCATAAAAGATTTTAGTTTAAAAAAATCCAGAACATGATTGAAAAAATTCAAAAAATGGAATAATTTTTGTATTAAAAGCATGAAATTGAATTATCGAGTAAAATTTAAGCTTCCACCAATATCCATGGATACATATGCAGTTGTAAGCTTATTTTATTAACATTATTTTTCATACTGGATATTTAAAGTACTTATACATGCCCACATTAGACGTACTATTAGTGTAATTCAGATCAATCAATTTATCATAGATATCTATGTACAGGAAAAATAAAATAAAATTATTATGATTATGTTGGTAACACGACGTTTTATTTTCATGATTTAAAATTTGAAGCTCTTGTTAACAAACAAAATTATTCTATACATAGTATTACTATAGTTGATTTGGTCTTGAACAAATTTTAAAAAATTCGAACAATTCAAAATTGTTATTTGATTGTATCATCAAGTTTTATTTCTCATAATTATTAGTGATTGAGTAAATGATTGCCAAATAATTAACGTTTTTAAAAAGATTATTGACATTTAACATTTTATTAGTTACCTGTTTTTGTTGCATTATAAATAATCAGATGGTGCTGAATACTTTTGGTTCTTGATTTGGAAAAGTTCTAAAATCTTGGAAAAAAGTACAATATAATCTATTTTTTAATATATACAATTTTTCAATACTTCCTAAGAAGTAATCAAATCCGTTTGGAAGATTTGCGGTTCGTTCTAATAATATGGAAATTCATGAATGTTATCACATAATTATTGATATAACAGAGTGTGCTAATCATCTTTCAAAAAGCTATCGTTCAACTTGTTCACATCCCGATTATTATCCAGTTTTTAACTCGTACCTAACAGTGAACGTACCTATTTACATTTCAAAGAGTAATATTTTAAAAACAATATTTACATGTAAAGAGGATTTATAGCGATACTCTATAAAATAAATTCATGTTAAAGTACGGATAGTTTTATTAAATTTATTTTTAACATAAAGAATTTTTATGGTAAAAGATCAGATAATTTTGCTCGTGATAAAGCATAAAGACTTAAGTTTAAAGCGCTTATCATTAGCTTTTACATTTTATATTCAGGTTAGGTATTAGCATCTAAATGGCATTGTGAGAGTATTACTGAATTCTGTTACATAAAAAGTTATGTTATTCTTTCTAAAATATGTTTTATGTATATAAAATACATTAATTAAATACTTGGTAATTTTAAATATGATTATTACAATTGCAAAATTTAAATATAAAGAAAATCTTTTTCTGCATACAAAAAATGTCCGTTTTTTTTTATTTTTCAGGTGTTGTTGTATGTGAAAAGAGTTTAATTTTTGAAATTGTAAACGAGAGTTTAAGAACCTAAATCTGTGATTTGATTACATTTTATTATTCAACAAAATATATTTACAGTTTATACTTACTAGCATTCTAATGGATAAAATTTTTAAAATATCTATTCGTTTTGATGAGGTTATCAGTGGCTCAGTCGGTAAAGCGATAGATTCGTAATCTTGAGATTCCGAGTTCGAATACCGCTGTCGGCTAATTTATACAAGCACCGCTGTAAGTTACATGTGCTTTGTTCACAAACACATTGAATCGACCTCCGTCGCTAATTATCATCGTAATGATAGCAAACATACAGCAACGTTAAATAAAATTTAAAAACAATCCAATTAAATTATTTAAATTCTCGTTTATTATCGTTTTTTTTTTAATTCAGTCGATGATCTTATATTTTTCAAAACTGCTATAAAAATCAAATAATTCATACTTTTGTTGGTATCTTTTACTAAATTTTTGCATAAAAAATCACTGGAGTCATCTGAATTATCATTGTATTTGACAGTAAAACA
This sequence comes from Anastatus disparis, assembly GCA_017163975.1. Lineage (NCBI taxonomy): Eukaryota > Metazoa > Arthropoda > Insecta > Hymenoptera > Eupelmidae > Anastatus > Anastatus disparis. The sequence goes on from JAFFSR010000003.1 coordinate 3,234,902, forward strand.
AATATTAATTTTTAAGCACGTAAAAGATTGTGCCCAACTTCTCTAAATACCAACATTAACATTTGTTGATTTCTCGACACCTTTTTTCAGAAAGCTAATTTATTATATTAAACAATAATTGCATCTATATAAAAAAATAACTTTTTCAAAAGAAATTATCAACATTATTGGAAAATTGAATTAAGATTTGCTTATAATTTTAGATTGATTTTATTAACTTTAGATCCGGGAGGTGTCATTTCATTCTTTGTATTTTAATTAAATTAAAAGTAATTATTCAAAATATTTTGTGGGTGATGACGAGCTAATAAGAAGAGTATTTTTTTTGTATCTTATGCAAAATATTCATACCAGCAATTTTTCATATTCTCAATTAAAATCATTATTCACTGTATTAAAAACTCCTTAAAAAGTATTCTTTTAGTTATTATTTTAAAAAAATCAAAAAGTAGTTGTTTATGTGTAACTATAATTTATAAACAATTTTGTACATGATAAAAATACAATTTAAATTTAATCATACAACTTTCATTTCAGTACATTATTATATGTAAAGTAGTTGTTATTTTGGTATAATAAGTTCGAATGAAAAAAAAAATAATAATCAACAGATTAGAAAACAATAACTAAATATTTAAGCCCGATAGACGACAATCAAACTCACGCATACACACGTACGCATAATCGTCTATTAATCCATTTTATAAGCATAGACGATTATTCGAGTGACCCCGATTTTTGAGAATCGTCTCCTTCTGAGAACGCAATTATTTTGTAGCGAGTCTCTATTTTCAGCTGCTGGAATAAAAAAGAAAAAGAAAAAAAAAAAGAAAAAAATTAAATTACAAGTGGAGGGTGGACGACTAAGCGCGAATGGCGCCTTGAATAAAAAGAAAGAAAGAAGAAGCACTGTCTCCAACACATATAGTTTTTTGCATTCTCTCTGGTGATCCGATGCTTCGTATAATATAATTTAAAAGGCGGAAATTTTGAAAAATTCTTAGAGATAGATAGAAAGAGAGAGAGAGAGAGAGTCTAAATTTAATCGAAGACTCATTATGATCTTAGAAGCGCGTCGTCGCCTAAACCTGATATTAGTGTAAATATGGATCGAACGAGTAGCTTTACTATATGGCTCTTCGCTTTTTGAATACCAAAGAAGCAGCGAGGATATTATGTTAATTAGAAACTGACCGACGATATTCAGATGCGCATATCGTAAGCTCTTCTTCTTCTTTTTTCATTTACATGGTCTCTTCCTTTTTTTCGGCGACTTTTTTCTTAGGTATATATACATGTATAGGTGATATCGCTTGGCTCGGAAGAACAAATTTATTATTTAATGTCTAAATGGTGATGACGGGTTTCGAAATCTACATAGAATATTAGCGCGAACTTACGAACAAGAGACATTTTTCGACTCAAATTATAATTGATGATACGAAGTGTTTAAAAGCGATATGTTAAACGTATTTTAAAATTGAGATATAAATAACCGTTTTCGTGCTAAATTTATTCAGCGGTAAAATCATCAAGATTTTATAATAATACAATGTAAATTTTGACTATATGAAAAATTTTATGAATGCATTTTTCTTTGTACTAAAATATAAACTTTATTTACAAAGAATAAGCTTTCTTATGACCAATTTCATACGATTATTATTCACACATAAAGTAAGAAGTTATAAAAGTGATGTCTATATTTAATAGTCATGTTTTCTTAGATTTTACGTAATCTAAAATCCTGTAATTGAATTTTTATCCAGAAAACTCAATAATCCCACGAAAACAACTCAATTTATCAACATTATACCCATCATCTACTTTCTCCTTTAACATACATAACCACACCATCTCCGAGTATCCTCATCCATGAAAATTGCGTATAGCGTATCTTGATGAAAAGGGGGATAGTAGGGGGTTATAGAGGGAAGGTTTGATAACAGTAAAGGTTCTGAATGAAGGGAACAAGAGCAGAGAGCAGTTCAACAGCCAAAAGGAGGGTTCTTCCACAGTGGTATAGAGCTACTGAGGGATCGTTGTTGCCATGGTGATTCTTCTCTCTCTTTACCGCACTATACCCTGCTACTGCTGGGCTTTACTACCCCCCCAGAAGAGAGAATCCCCAGGCTTGTGCTACCGTCGACGCCACCGCCGCCGCCGCCACCGCCTGACACGATCTATATTCGCTAAAGCAAAGTCACGTTTCGATAGCCATTTTATATGCGCGATATGCGACTTCAAAATCCTTTTAAAAGCTTTTAATATGGAAAAGAATTTTTGAGAAATATTTTTTTTTTTTTTAGAAATTTTATTGTTTTTTTAATAAGGGAAGCTATTACGGATGAAAAATTTTAGGAAAAGAATGGAAGATATAGACATTCATAGTGGGGTATAGATGGCGATGAGCTTTATCATTTTTATAAACTTTAAAAAGAAAATGAAGAATCTTTAATATATTTCCTTTTAATTTTTTTTCTATTATCTATTGTTTTATATACACTTTAAAATTAATAATCGAAACGCACAAACAATATACTTTACTTTAGCTTATTTATTTCAGAATATTTTTAATTTCCTTCAAAATATTTGTATCCAAGAATCAAATACATCCAATATATCAATCAAATAATTTTTTGCATTAGTGCATCAGAAAGGAAGAAATCTTTTCAAGTGTTCACTGCCAATATGAAGTACATTTAAAAAAACCCATGTAACCAATAATACATAGTGGGCCCCTATATACGTAGTTGTACACTACAACAAAGAACAAATCATAAGAGTTTTCGCTGAGATACAGGTTACGCGTGGGGTGATATTCAAGGATACTCGAGAAACATTATTAAAGGTACTTTAAGTCATGAACCCTCGCGCAGACATTGCAACGATTGTCTCGTCAAACAATTGGCCATGCCTGTCCTGATACATTTGATACAGGTCCATGTTTGATTCGCACTATTGTGAATTTAAGCGTAACTTGCGCGTATGTGGTTATGTTTTCATCACGATTCATTAAATAATGTGATTTCAACTGTATCTTGATGTTAACCAATAAAGGAAACGATGTGTTATATGACTTTATAGGTATTAATTTGTCATACTTGTGATAAATGTGCTGAAATAAATTAGTATAGTTTGGTAACAGTAACGCTGTACGTAAACACTCTATTTTCATAAAGTCATTGTAAAAACTGCAATTTAAAAAGAATTGATAACTATATATTATTAAATCGCTGGTAGAAAATTGACCATGTTTTGGGCAGAATTTCTGGTCAACGAAAATTAAAATGAGACTTATCTAGAAATTTTAGGAATTGTTTGAACAAAATTATTAGATAAATGTCCTTTTAACTAACCGTTCACCAGAAATTCCGCCCAAAATATGGTTAATTTCTTGTTAGAGATATTTTTCAAATAATTCCAAAAATTGATCAATAAATTAATCTAAAAAATCATTGTACTTTGCTATCTTGGCCACATATTGTCAATAAAGTTGTAAATATTAGCTGTGAACTTAATAATCTGAAATGATCGTAACATTATATTGCGTACATGATAAAACATCTTTCTCTATCTCCCGACCATATTACCGCCGTTATATACCGATAAGCGGACAGTCCCTTCATAATCTCTAGCATGTATATATAGATTCGCCATCGACGCGAATCGATTGCAACCGGATATTGTGCCAAACCCGCCTTGTTGCAACCAGCGGTTCAATTCTCTCTCAATCTATCTCTCTCTCTCTCTTTCTCTTCCTCTTGATAGATATAGAATATACTAAAGCGCAAGAGAGAATACGAATTGCTCTCTCTCTCTCTCTCTCTGTTAATGGGTAGAGAGAAAGATAGAGAGAGATAGTGGAGTGAAAGAGAAGATAGAATGCGATGGACTCAGTACACTTTGGTTTCGATCTAACCGTGCTACACGTGCAATTTGAGGGTCCCGAGAAATTTAGCGAGGTTCGATCCGCCAATTTAACTTCGCCGCCTGATCGCCTTCGCCCTCGCATACTATATACATATACACATACATACATCTATATATGTATCTAAATAGCAAAACACACTTAACCTACTACATTATACATATATGTCCATATACATGTACAGCATATGAATGTATATAAAAGATATATACGAAAGGAGGAGAAAGCAACAAAAAGAAAGAGGGGTTAAGCCTGTGCGTGGTCAAGTCCCATTTGCAATCCTCTTTTTCTTTCTCTCTGCGCCAAAGCCCTGCAGCAGCAGCATATAAGCTAAGCTGTATAAGCTATACGTATATATATATGTATATGTACACACGTATATATATGTGTTCCTTCAAAGTTAGGTCTCCGCCTTTTATATATAACCAAACGAAGGTATATACAGCATACATATATATATGGCCAGAAAGAAAGAGAGAGCTTTACTTTTCTCTTTTCAGCGTTATATCTACCATGTACGATCGTTCCTTTCAGTCTACGTGTATATATATACATATAGATATATAAGCCCAGGCACGTCATTACCTCTCTCGCACATTTGCCTGGCAAAAAGGAAAGAGAAAGAGAGAGAGAGAGAGCAAGCAAGCAAAGCCCCAACAGCTAGCCAATCGGCTTTCGCGTGCTAATGAATCCAAGCTTCGAGCTCTAACCAATCGTTGCATAGGCTTCTCTCGCTCTCTCTCTTCTATATGCTTAAAAAAATCCCTATGTATGTTGGAAAAAAAAGAGAGAGAAAGAAAGAGAGATAGGGTTTAACTAAAAACTATATAACCATAGTCTGCTGTTCGATCGAAAAATCTTTCATTTTTTATATACTTTGGAGGAGAGAGAGAGAAAGGATTTTTTTTCCTTTTTAGTTTTTGTTTTTTGCTTTCCTTCAGGTGGGAGATGTGTAAAGGTAAGAAATTTTATGTATAGAGTGTTGATGTTAAAAGGGAACGTTTTATGGTATTTTGTATGCTCCGTTTTGTTAGACGAGTGTTACCAAGTTTGTAAGCGGAGGTGTATAACCTGGAAATAAAAAAAAAGAACGTTAGTTCATGTTTTCTTGAGGAAGTTTTTTGTTTTTTTTGTAGAGTAAGAAGTCAGCCATAGCGATTTTAAGATTAAGTTTCATATTAATAATACTCTATACAGGAGAGATATTTTAACATCAATTAAAAAAAAATTCCTTTAATTTCGTATATTTTTTCAACTTTTTGTATTATGCGAAAAATTGAAGGCAGAAGTCAATAACATTTTTTTTAAATATTATTTAACCTCGCTGTATTTATGCTAATTAGCGACGAAGGTGTTTAGCGCGTTTTTGAACAAAGCACATGTAACGTACAGTGGTGCTTGTATAAGTCGGCTGAGAGTGGGATTCGAACTCGGAACCTCGAGATAACGGATCCATCGCTCTACCGACTGAGCCACTAAAGACCTCTATTTATATAATTTTGTTATTCATATTATATCTTTGATAATAACAACTATTTTAAAATATTTATTAGCATTTGATTGTAGCTACATAGCATTAATAGATTTATAACAAATTCATAGTAAAATTTACAATTCATTAAATGAAAGAAAAAATTAAAAAGAAAAGTATAAATTTCCTGTAATTGCTAATAAATAAAAGAAATCTTAAGCAGCCATTTTGTATGACAAAAAGGTAATTTCAGTGTTAATCGAACGAGCGAAGCAGTAGGAAATTTACTCGGTGCGAATATATATATATATCTTGGCTTGGACGATGCGCGATATCGCCGCTGGTGGGCCGGTTCATTTTCTCTCACCCATACGATAATATTCATGAATACAAGAGAACGTTTTTCACATGTATACACGTATATACGTACGTGTAGGCATAATCTCACGTGGTTATATATATATATACCCGAGAGTTTTGTCTGTATATATAAAGATACGCGCATAAAGATATATAAAGGGCCTCTTTTCTCGCGTGCACGCGAACGAGAAAAAAAGAGAGAACTCACCAATACACACACTTATATATTAGTAGTAAGTCAAAGGTAATACCACGTACATGTACACACATACACACATGTCTATGTATGCGGAAACATTATGCGAGAGAGAGAATACTGCGTTGTAGAGCCTCGTATGTGAATTCTGTGTGTGCATATATATATAGAGGTATGTATAGGTACATATATCGTATATACGCGAAGAGAGGCGCGGGTTCCTTGCAAGGGCTATCATTATGGCAGCAGTAGACACTCCCTCCTTATCGCATGAGTTTCCAACGTTGCAGAGCCCAACTCTCTTACTCTTAGAACCTAAACTCATATATATATATATATATATTTGGATGTATATATATTCGCCATCATTATATTTTCTACTAGGAGTAAAAAGAAGGTTTAGGTATATAAACATAAACGTTGTATATATCTTTGGAGCTAGAAAAATATAAGAAGTTTTCTCGGAAACTAATCTGGTCTCCAAAAATGGAGCGAATGCACGAGCGAGCGAACGATATTTTGCTCTTGGAGCAAAAGAATTTCCATTTTGTTGTTATTTTATTATACATGTAAGCTGTCTATATAACGCCTATAGGTACACTGGCCATTTTTGTTGAAAGTTGCGGGTGGGCGCGACGAATGGAGCAGAGCTAAAGATATAAAAATCTACGTAACTCTAGATTTTTTTTATTGCTTGCTGTTCTGTTGTTAGGCCGTTTTCTTTGACTGTCTTTTTAGTACGCTCACATTAACCATTAAGTTAACGCGCTTTTGAAGTTTAAATTTTAGCTCTAGCTTGTAAAAATGGATTTATTTCTTTATTTTTATAAATTTCATATATAGAGCAACGAATAAATCGGACATAGGTTTTATATTAAAGTTGAGCCAAATATTCCGTAATTGTAACAATTTTGTTAGAACTACATTTGTTAAGGAGTTTTCTTAGAATTACTTTCTTCTTTAGGTTCTTCAAAACAATCGGTATGGAAATCTGTGCCGCGGATTTAAACTTGAACGAATTGGAACAAACGTTTGATATGGATATCATTGTTACAATTCAGTTATGTCTCGGTTTGAATGTTTTTTTACAGTATTGTAAATGACCCTTTACTTTTGGGCTTAATTATAATATGCTGATATCATTATTTATCGAAATTTTTATGAATTTGCAGTGAAAAAAACATTGAACGAACCATTTTATAATTGAGCCAATGTTATTTCATACAATTAAAATACAAATATTATAATTAATATTTGTATGATGATGTAAAAGTATAATATTCATAGGGCCAAACGATAATATTTTAATTCATTATCGGTATTGCAATCACACCAAAACTTTGATTACACTCGCAAAGCCAATTTGCCTTTGTGTCAATTTTTAATGGCATTTCAAAAAAAGTTAGAATAAAGATAAACTTTTTCGACAATTTTAAAATTGTTAAAGAACACATATAAAAAGCTGGTGTTTTAAATAATGTGATAAAAAATTACACGTATTCCATAGTAAACATACTTATTTAACTAATTTCCTAAGCATAAGATCTCATGAAAATTCTCCTTAAATTTATAGTTTCTGCGAACTATCGTAACATTTCAATGAACTTTTTTACTCCGCGCTGCCAGCCGAGGCAATAAATTTTATTTTAATTTTCTTAACATTCTAATGCCTTTCATAAAATTTACTTTTATATCTAGAAAAAAAAAAGAAGAAAACCTTAACTCTAAGTTCTTGTTTGAAATCGAATAAAGCAACGCGGTATTTTTCGCATTTCTTACGTGAAGGACTTTTACGTGACGTCTTTATTACTCTAAAAATCATGTAACTCCGAGTCATTACACATAAACATCATACAATCGATTACTATTAAATCCTTATACACAAGGCATTTCCGTATAAATTGTGCTTCCGCAAAAAATTATACGTACTCTCTAAATCCAGTTTAGAAATCATAGTTAATCGATTTTAACACTTCGAATTACATTCGCGATCGTTAAGCCGTTAAGAAAAAAATTTTAAACTCTTTGCGTTGAACACATCGAATCCTTTCGCTCGATCGTCAAAAATTTTCACTCGATACGTGAAATTTTAGATAACAAATAAATACAGAAGAAGAAGAAGGAAAAAAAACAGCATCCAAACAGAAAAGTACATACGTACAAAAAGACTCCAGGAAACTAAGCAAGCGACGGGACATAATAAGCGATAAGTAAGAGCTTCGTAATTGCCGTAATTTTCGTTAAAAAGAAGGAACTACAAGCACAGTTTTCAATCGTAATGTATGAAGATATAAAAAGAAGAAAAAATATCCAAAGAACCACCAATGTTACCTCACACTTCCAATCGAGAAAACATTGTTTACGTGCAAAAGTAATAATGTACAAGGAATTTATAATAGTTATACGTACGTATATACATACCTATACATATATATACGTGTATAGATATACACAGTATTAGAATTACGCGACTTTACAATGATCGTTTCTTAGATTTGCTTATGTGTTATATACATATATACGCGTATGTATATATGTACGTATGTAAGCAGCATCGATGAGTCATGAGTCTAATGAGCAAAGTAATTTTCCAAGAGTGAGCTTTAATCGCAAGAGTCGCGCGAGCGCAAACATGTGAGATTAACTCTTGCCTGCGAATCATTGGCTTAACTTGGAAAAACGAGAGGAAGGCGTTATACATCAGTCGAGTTATTCGTTAGACGTTTGAGTAGAGGAAGAAAAAAAAAAACATTGAAACGCAAGCAATGAACGATTCAATTTTATTCTGGTTTGGAGAACAAGCTGCTTGGCGAATTATCGGCGAATAATGAAGTCGGAGTTTACGAAACTCTTTATTACTTGACAGTGGTCTTTTCTTATGTTTATATAAAGGTTTTTTTTTAACTACGCCAATGAATTGAATGGCTATTAGTTTATTTGTTTTATAAAGTATCAAGTTTTTCATTCGATATTTTCTTAGTTCCTTATTTTTCTATAATTTAAATGTAAAATTTTTCTGAAGCAATACAATTTTAATAAAAAAATTTAAGTTTTTACGTAATATTATTACAATTAATGATGTGTATTTTATTAATAAGCTAAAAGTTCATTGTAAATTGGTTCCAAGCAATTAAACTCATAATTTTAAACAGATCCTTGAAAATTTGATACAACAATAGTCAATTTCATTATTTTGATCTTACCGTCGATCTCGAATCGTGTACATAAACTTTTAAAAAAGTCATCCTGAATACAACATCATTATCCTATGCGTACATTATTATACTGTATAAAATAAAATAATTAAAGGAGTAATATTTGTATGAGATTCAAGTCTCTTTTAGCATCTTACGTGTTTCAGTAATGATTTTTTAACTTGAAACATTTATGATAAATTCCAAAATAAAACTATTTAAACGTTCTCCATTCTTTTCGTATACGTGTACATGAAATCGGTGAGAAGTTAAAGATACATTATTAAGCATAACAAAAATTTTTCTCATAATTATATCCGTCTAGTATTAACTTATTTTTCGCAACGAAACGCAACGTTAACAAAAAAAGAGAATCGAACTTGATATTCTTCGTCAGAAAACTTAAATATAGAAGAAAAAAAGAACATTCGCATTGAACACTTAGAGATCTGTTATTATCTGTTATTACAAGCAGTATATTTTCCTTCAATGATACGATTTCGATTTGAATGCTACTTTTTTTCTCCCTTTTTTTTCTCGAATTGACGAATGAAATCACGCCATTGAGATGAATAACTTATACACATTTAGGTTAATACTCATTTCGATTTTATTGCAGTAAAGTCTATCACTAAATACACAAGTAATTTTTATTTTTCAATAATTATACATGACGACGTCGATTTGTTTTGATGTCCTACAATTAAAATATAATAAACACCTGTGCTTCTTAATTTTGACGTAAAAGTGTTCGATTTCTTCACAATGTTCAGTTTTATCACTTGAAATACTCGAATTACTATCTACAGCAGCATAATAATTATATAAAATCAAGTACCATTTGGTACCTACTTATCCACACTTAATTATCCGTTTATACTACTAAACTTTTTTTAACTTTATGACGTCGTTCACAGTCTTGTACACCCACCGTCGCTATCCATCGAAAATATCAATATTTCGACAAATCACAGAAAAGAATGATGATATCAATTTTTTTTTATTAAAGAAAAAAAAAAACTAGACTTTCAAGGAATATGTGACACAAACCGTTCCCATCGAACTTCTCGGACAGACTCTATGTACAGAATGGTTTCACATCCCCTTTTCGATAGAACATCTCTTCGTCTGTTCTTTCTCTTCTTTTGACTCCTCCTAACACACACGGAGAAAGAGAGCCAACTTTGCTTGCTTGTGCTGTGCTGTGTGCCGCCGCTACACAATCATTTCTATAATGATTGTCATTACCGTCTCACACACACACACACATATACAGACTTTTTACATACACACAAAGGGGGCGAGGGTTAGCGACGCGAAGCAGAAGGAGAGCAAAAATCGGAAGAACCACACAACGGGTTGTTGAAACAAAGTATAGATATATATAGACGTGAACGACTATCTTTTACTGTGGACAAAGAAGATTTGAAATCGATATTTTGGTTGGTCTTTCTCAACTTTTCTTTTTTTTACTTTTTTTTTATTTTTTTGGCAAAAGGGACAATTGTCGTTTAGGTCGCCAAAAAGCAACTTTGCCGCCTAGGGGTTTTTGGCAAATTTCGTCGAACTGATCGTAGAACTGTCTTTAGAAGCAGCTGTAACTTTTTAATGATCTATTGCACACAGTTTGAGAATGGATTCTTCGTGTGTTTTAAAAAAATTTTTTATTGTCAGGTGAAAACAATTATATGGAATAGAATGATGAAACTTTTTTCAAATTCGTGTTCTTATGTAACAAAATATTCTATTATTACAAAAAGTTATGAATCTTGGATTAAAAACTTATAAATTTTCTTAAAAGAAAATAGAGACAAGAAAAAATAATGATTACAATTTTAATAGGCACGTTTTTACGGCTAGGTGCCAAATACCAACCGCTTTAATATATCAATTGATAAAAATAATTTAGTTTAATTCAGTAAGCTTAATTTTTTTATCCCGTCAGTTAAATTTTTTTCCAAGTTGGACCAATAAAGTTTTTCTAAATTCACACCCATTCCAAATACGCATCGCCGCGTCAACAAACCATGAAATTGAAAAAAATACGCTAAGAATATAGAATAAAAGGCTGAAAACTAGTGTAGAAATTCTGGAACGTAGTATAACGTGTTCTATTGATCTTTTGCTCGAACCAAAAGTTTAAAAAGGAGAAAAAAGTATCAAAACTCCTACTATACTTTTCTAACTCTCGTCGCATTCAAACGAGCCAGGGCGCTGGGATGTTTCATAAGTAGCACCGTAGTTTTTCGGTTGTGGCGTGAGATAGCAAGGATACATTTGTATATATGTGTATTTGTGGAACCTTTCCGTCAATTCCAACGAGTGCCCAATTGACTTCGTAGAAACGTTCGCGAACTCTCTTTCTTTTATCTTTCTCTCTCTCTCTCTTTCTCCGCTGCGCTCGTGTACGCGCAACATCGTGTCTTCGTACGGATAATTGGCGTAGATCCTACGTTTGAAACGAAAGAGAGAGAAGAAAGATAGGAAGAGAGAGAGAGACCTGTGGTTACTTTGTAGCAAGAGAAGAAGTAAAAAACAATACGAAACGAACAAGACGAATTTTAGAGAAAATCCCTCTCTTGTAAAAAGAGAAAAAGTACCAGAGAATGCCAATGCCACAAATTTTGTTTTGTATGTTTTTTTTTTCGTTTTTTTTTTCTTATTTTGTTCTGAATGCTTTTTTTCGACTGGTTTTTATTCTTGTCGAAGCAAGGTGGTATTTTTTTTTTATTTTTGTAAAAAAAAAAGGTTGAACGTGAGGGTAAGAGAAGGAAGAATTTCGAAAAACGTGCAGATACATACGCTATTTGCGTGTGAATCGTGTATCCGCGGCTTCTTTGGGGCTTGTTGTTAATGCAAAACTGGACATTATTCGGAAAATAGCTAACGCGGTTACATTGAAATTTTTAACTTCAATCGTTAAATAACTTTATTTAAAATAACCAAAAAACGAACAATTTCTCCATGATTTATATCCAGATTATATGGTATTTTTAATCTTTACCAAAGCACACAGTTTAAAAGTCTCGATATTTCTCCTAAATGTGAATTATGATAGTATTAAACTATAAGCGATTACAATTACATAATAATTATAGATTATACAAATGTACTTAAAAGATTTTATCGTTTTTATTTTTTTTTCTTTAAAAGTTGAGTTATTGAATGTTTTCCAAGATAAAAAAAGCACTAATAAAATGCCTTTTCATTAAACGCATTTACTTCTTATACAAACAAAAATGTTTTATAAATAAATATACAATTAGGTGAATACCTTAGGTAGATACTTAAAAAGATCAAATAGTCGCAAATAATAAAGAATCCTATTTAAACTAAGAATAAGAGTGTTCAGAAATGGAAAAAAAAAAGTTTCACCGCTAGGAACATTGCGGTATAGAAAATCAAAGACAAGTACAAACCACAGGATTTTTTCTTCTTCTTCCTTTTTTTGTATACGAAAGTCTCTCGTTTATCTATACGCAATTGCAATAGAATAGAATTATCGAAAAGAAAAAAGAAAGATATTCCGGATCACTCTTGAAAAGCATAGCTTATTTTCCTTCTTTTTCTTTTTTTTATTTTATTTTTACTTTCTTCTTCTTTTTTTCGTTTCTAAAGAATACGCGATAAAATGGCTGATTGAACAATGGGGGGCCATTTATTTACGGACGACTTGCGTATTCAATGTATATATATATATATATATATATATATATATATATATATATATATATATATATATTTATATATATGTACGTGTATATGTGTCCGTTGAGTGGAATGCAAGTAGCGAATTAACCTTCCCAACCGATCGCCCGGCTAACTCTTCTGAATAGAAGATTACCAGCTCTAGAGAATGTCGTTATCCTCTGTTTCTTGTCTCTTTACTGAATGAGAAAAGAAAAGAGAGGGATGGAGAGAGAAAAAAATTTCTCTTGGTAAAAGACACACGCGACGAATGGCTTCCCGCAGAGATGATTTCTACAGAGTCGCGTGGCTATGCGCGTGCCGTTTTCTTCGAGAGTTCAAGTCCTTTTGTGGATCAATGATAATGCAATTTCATCTCTATTATTAAAAGGTGATCATTGGAGTTGAGCTTGATTAAGAGATCGTGTTAATGTTTTGTTCGAGAGTCGGAGCTTTTTTTTTCATTTTATTCGTTGTGATTTCATGCAATTTTTTAACGATGTTGACTTTTATATAATTAACGTAGAACTTTTATTAATATCTAAAATTTACTATTATACTTAAAAAAATGAAAATTTAATTTATCGTTTTTCCTTTTAATAAAAACGTTTAAAATTATATGATAACACTTCAAGAGAGAAATATGATGCGCAAATCTTACGCAATATATTTAGTAATTGCATTAAATGAGCATACGTTTCATTTATCTTTGTTCACCCTCATTTTAGTGATAATGCAATTTCGTCTTCATTAAATATAATCATTTCACTTGCGATTCAAGATGAACAAGTGTTTATATGATCGTTTTAAATATATTTTTTTTAAATTTTAAACAACTTTATTAGGATAAATACGTTTACAGAAGATTATTTATGCGAGAGAATGATTTACCTTAATAATTTAAAACTTTATTGATTTTATAAAAAATAATGTGAATATGATTAATAACTTTTTATGTTGATTTGATAAATTGTAAATTTTGAACTGACTAATAGAATTTAAATAGTTTTGTTTTAATTTAATTTCTTCAATTAATTATTTATCGAATATCAAATCAAATTTGCAATAATTACATTCTCAAATATGGAAAAGATACATGATAGCTGATTTTTCAATAAAACTAGAAATACATCAACTAACTCATTGATTGCATTCAATGCAAATAAAGTGGCACGAATCGATGTATGTTTAAAAAGTACTTTTTAAGAATCGACACAGAAATGTTAAAAAAAAAAGCATAGAACGAAACACGATAGAGAAACGTCACCCTCCAGCAACTATAGAATACAACATCAAAGCATCCAGTACATACACAGATACACCATACGCGTATACATACACATGTCGGTATATAGTTGTATATTGCTTTTCACGGCTGCCATTAACGCATTACTTCCGCGTGGCCGAATGTCATTTGTCCCTTGTACGACCCTTGTAACTTCATGGATGATTTGAGGGCAATCGAGCTACATACACACACATGCGCATCACTCTGTGCCCGCACGTTTTCTCTGAGGGTTATCTCGAATTTTTAGTGTTATTATGATTGTATGTTTTAGCAAAAAAGCACATAGTTGTAAGCGAAATTTTATCAAAATTTTTATTATGTTAATATTACGGAATTGCGATAAATAACTCGGGAGGTAAGGTACAATGGATATAATATAATTAGCAATAAATGCACTAATAATAATATTAAATATTTTAATAATTAAAAAATTAATATTTGTATAACCGCAAGATTTATAACAAAATTTATAAAATTATATAAAAAATTCATTTGAAAGTTTTGCGACTAAAAATCAAGTCCTTTTTCATTTTTTAAATAAAGTTTTTTTTCATCATTTTAAAAGCACACTTTAAAAATCTAAAATAATATGTTATCATTTAAAAAATAAAAATCCTTCCCTTTCATCATAACATAGAACTAACAATCTTCTCTCCTAAGTATCTAGCTATCAACATTTTTAACAAAAAAAAAAAAATTTCTTTTTTTTTTGCTTTCATACTTGTCTCCGTAGAATTTTAGCTTTGGTACATTTGCGTTGAAACATGCATACACGAGACAGTGAAGAAATATTCTATACAAAAGAACCTAAAGAGAAATTTCATCATTTTGCACACATAAATATATATAGACAGTCTGACAATAAAATTTGAAGATGGATTTATGGTCGATTATCTCTGACAATGTTCGCGCGAAGACATTATAGAAACGCATTAAGGCCTACGACAACAGCGAACGCTAAGAAACGCATGTCGTCCTCGTCGTCGTCGCGTCTACGTATATATGAAACAGAGCTATGTAGTCGTCGTTGGAAAATCTGCTTGAAATAGCACTTCCCCTCTCTTAGCTTTATATTTAAGGCATCTCTTATGTATACATGTATAGATAGACGAAATGGTTGTATAGTCACTTGTACTCATCGCTTATATATACATTAAGTACTTGCTGCAGTACGACAATTTGTGATACATTTGCAATCTCTCTCTCCTCCTCTCTCATCCCTTGCCTCTTTCGCTCACTCGCATATAGAAGGAATCTTCTACTTATTTCCGTGCAACTGGAAAAGCAATGATGACAAGAGAGAGAGAGAGAGAGAGACTTTTCCCAACCGTTAATTCCTCTTAGGGGTTCTTAAGAGCTCTTTCTTCGAGCGCTTATCTTTCCTTGAATTATTTCTACGTACATAAAGTACGTACTGCGGAGAGATGTAGCGCGATTTCTTTTTTTTTTTCGAACGCAAGAAAATTTTAGCAGAAAGAAATGTTGCATAATGTTAAGCGCTTTCAGGTTGACAGACTTTGAGATATTGCTCGCGAGGCTGAGAAGAATTTACTTTTTTTATATTTTATATTTTTACAATTTTTATGGAAGATTGAACGATTAAATTATGGTTGAAGCGAAGATTCGATCGAGATGTATTAATAGTGATTTGGAAAAGAAAGTTGGGTGTTCATAGTAATTATTTGAGATGAGAAAAAGTGATTTATTAAAAGTAAATACAAAAATATAAATTAAATAAAAAAATAGTCAATAAATAGATAAAAAAAATATTTATAAATTATCGAAATACCTCACCAAATATTTATAAAGTCGGATACATAAAAAACTTAAGCTCCAAAAAAAGGCGTAAAATTAAAATTATTGACAGCATTTTTAGAGAAATATTTAGAAACAATTTCTTGCGCCTGAAATAAAGCAACATAAAAGTTTATTAAAAAAATAAAATATAAATTTTTTCGACAAATTACTCCAAGAAAAATATAAGTAAAATACAAAGTTCTAATTTTCGTAAAAATAAAATGAAAATACAATGATTAACTTAAACTATCAAGTTCTGTAGTAAATTTTTTTAAAAACTTTTTTGCAATATGCAAAGCAAAAGGCACGACTTAAAATAAAAAAAAAACAGACAATAGTCGTAAATTTTCGTTTCTTTTACAGACAATTACAATGCTCCAGTTTTGTTTCTAGTAAAAAAAAGAGAGAGAGAAAAAAAAAGAATAAAATTATTGCACGCGCAAAAGTTACACGAGGTTTTTCGTCGACTCGAAAGTGGTCGAAACATTTCATTATAGGCGAAAATTGCTATAGCTTTTGCTATTTGGCTTTGAGTTCGAGGTTGTCATGGGGATGCGACCCGCCCTTTCTTCTAACATCCCAACAAGCAAATTACCTTCGACTTCTATATATTATGAGAGTGAGAAAGAGAGAGAGAGAGAATGAAACCTATTTCTTCTTCTCTTTTGACTTGTGTCTTTCGTGTAAATTTCGTATGATTAGCACAATTTTTTACGAATGTTAAAATAGTATTTTCGTGCTGTTTTAAAATGTTATGGGGGAAAAAAACTAATTTTTTTTTTGCGTTATTGAATTCTTGTTTCTCAGCTAGTTATCTTGACCTTTTTTAAACTTTATAATATTTATTAAACTACTTACTAGTTATTTTTATTTTATAGTTCACCTTACAATAAAATAATAAATTTAAATTTTTTAACCAAAATATAAAAATATGATTTTGACATATTTTTTTCTTAGGTGAAGTTGTAGGAAAGGTAAGAATTGGGTTCTAGTAAAAATTCCTCAAACATTTATCACACATTATTGATAATCTGATCGATAATTCATCAATTAATTTAATAATTGATTAACTAATACATTAATTGTATTCTTTTAAAATACTTTCGGTTCTAAACTGCGCATAAGAGACATCAGCAATTTGATAATTCGCTAGCCCGCCCAGCACCCTCTATTTAAGCGTGGTCCACCCACTTTCTTCCAACGAAAACAAAAAATAAAGACAATACATTAAAAAATCAATGTCATCAGGCCTTGTTATTTCAGCGGTTACTGTGCCCCGTAAATATTAATCTACAGTCTTTAAAGAGTCAGAGCGACGTTGGAAAAAAAAAATTAAGTAAGAACGTACCTTTCAACGTGCCATATCTATAATCTTCATTTAACTTAAGCATCCCGAAAAAGTTTAGTTCTTTTAAAACGGATATATAAATAAATTGTTGAACAATGGGATGAAAGGACGTTTTTAAAGTTAGCAAGGCCGTCGAGACAATCGGTGTATATAGTAGCAAAAAACAAAAGTGAGAATGTCGCTCTTTAACTTTTAACATCGATAATTGTCGGCGAGAAAGAAGAAAAAAAAAAAAAAGATCAGAAAAGAGAGACAAATCGCTTCCTGCCTTAACATGCCTCACCCATTTTTTGGACCGTAATGTTATACATTTTACATTACACGTATACGTATATAAGTTCGTACATACGTACACCGCGTTTCTCGCGAGAGAGCCTCGCCCCCTTTGAGCGCACGATTCTCCCACGATCTTTGGAGTAGCACACACCAAGTTTCTTTGGCGAAACGAAAGGAGTGAGAGCAGCGCACAAGCAGCCACGTCCGGCACTCCCACGTAATCGTTATTTACCTTGTGGATGTGTATTTTTTTTTTTTATTTCTTTAATCTTTTTCGCTTTTGTTTCTTAAAAAAAGGAAGGAGGGTAGAAAATGAGGAGTGGTTGATGCTTGGGTGGAAGAATTAAAAATCGAGGAGAAAAATATAAGTTTTTGAAATTTAAAAATCTGTTTTAAGATACTTTTCTTGTAATGTATGTTTAAAGATCTAAGGAAATAATTGCCTGATTATGAAAGAATTTTAGTAATTAAAATTATTTCCAAGTATTTTCTGTACAGTACAAAATATATTATCAAATCTTCCTATGAAAGAGGAATAACTAAAAAAAAAACTGAAGCGTTTGGAATCTCAAATATGATTGATCGTTCATAACTGTAGCCCTAAAATTTAAATTTTATTATGTTTTTGAAAAATATTTGCATTTTGCAATTTCTATATTACATGTTTATTAAACGCGATCCATCTCAATGAGCACAAACTTATTTACTGGATAATAAAGGTGAAAACTTAGTTATATAAAATGTTTTAGAAAAAAATGAGTTTTTAATGGATTAGATTTATCTAAATAGAATAAAGAATATTATTTGTATAAAATAGTATATATTATAGTAGATAAGGAAGCTAAATTAAAGATTATAAATCCACCTAATCTTAAATATATATAAATAAAACAAGTTTCGCTATATTATTCGAACTCAATCTCTATTATAAATCCAAATCGATTTTAATTTTATATACTTTTTCAAAATATTTATAATACCAACAATGATATTATTGAAGAAAAGAAGAGAAAACTAATAATACGTCTCATTAAGTTACCGCAGCGTAACACACATAACAAATATTATTTCATTAAAATAGAAAGCTTAATAACAATAATCTCCCCTTTGCAGCCTATCAGCATTCATCTCTCAATAAAATCTTCGCTCGTCCATCTTGACAATATCAAAATAACTTCTTTTGATCGTATGAAAAGGCCTGTGTATAATATATATTTTTTTGATTAACCGCACACGCAGAGAGAAGAAACACATCGAGCTCACACAGTGGCTTTGGATGACAGTTTGATTGTAAGGTGCTATAGACAAAGTTTCTTTAAAAGACCCCCTGCGGAGCTTTGACTTTGGCTACCTGTAGGCCTTTTATATTAAGCTACTAACTTTACTACCTGTGAACAGAGCCTTTAGGGCCCATCGACATTCATCATCTCTCTTTTCTCTTCGTCTCTCTCTTGACAGAAAAAAAGAGAGAGAGACCACCTGTGGGCTACCTGGTTTTATATATATATATATATATATATATATATATATATATACACTATCAAGGAATTAAGAGAAAGAGAGAATGAGCGTCATAAGATCAAAGGCAAAGCTTGCGAGTGAGCAAGAGTTGAATCGCGCGCTACTACTGTATTACTATATCTGGTATTGTTCATTACTGTTTCTTTACTTTTTTTTTTTTACTTTATGTTCAAACTTAATTAGAGAAAAATAATGTAATTCTTTTTTTATGCTGGAGATGAAGTGTGAAGTACGGTTGGAAAAATAATGTTTGATTAAAGTACGTTATTAGTGTGTTAAAAGAAATAAAGAAAAATAAATAACAATTTTTCGTTATTTTTGATTGAATATAAATTAAAAATTTTATTTTATATTAGTTTTAAAATTACATGAATGAGGTCGTTAGTGGCTCAGTCGGTACAGCGATGGATTCGTAATCTCGAGGTTCCGAGTTCGAATCCCGCTCTCGGCCAATCGATACAAGCACCACTGAATACGATCCATGTGCTTTGTTCACAAACACACTGACAATCTCCGTTGCTAATTAGCATCACAAGGATGGCATAAATACAGCAACGTTAAATAATAATAAAAAAAAAAAAAAAAATCGCGCAAAGGCTTACGAAGATTTATAAAAATTAAAATATTTTTTTGTAATTTTAATACACGAAAGTCTTTGATATGAGACACAAATGATTTTGTGTTAAATTTTACTTATAATTTTTTTATTCATTTTAAAATAAAAACTTCAATGTAAAAATTTATATATGATACGCAATTTTGAATAATAATTATGAGTTTCAAAGTAATAACATTATTGTAATGTTTGCACATAATTATAATTTATAACATTTTAATAAAAAGATAAAGATATAAAAATATTTTGTAGTTTGATGGATGCTGTGATGAATAGATTAGTTCTTAAATTTATGGGCGAATGAATGGCCAAGCGAGTCAATGGGTAGACGGATAATTAAAAACAGAAATTCCGTACGTTAAATTGACGAAAATTGAAAAAAAATTTCTAATTTTTGTAAATTATAAGTTAGTAATACAATAAAAAAATTCTTGATCAAATTTAAATTTTCTAATAAAAACATCTTTTTTATTGGCGTATTTTCTTTGAAGTAAACACACTTAAATAAACTTATACTATATCATCGTCTACATTATTATTACAGACCTCATTCATGTCATTTTTTCATAAAATTTTTTTAATAGTATTGGAATTTATTAAAGAAACACTCCTTTAAACTAAAATAAATCGAAGATAATTTTAAAAATTCGTATAGCTGTACATAAACTGATATTGATACATACCTGCATATTTCACATATTTGTTATACCTATATTTTATTAGCAACATTACATTTTACAATCCCCCAGCGCATCCTAATGCTCCTCTCATCAACGTGAATGAAGCGCTTACCATGACAGCACGTACACAATGTACTTGCATAACTTTATTTCTAAGAAATAGTGAATAAAATTACTTGTCTTTCGTACGACATTTGCAAGGAATAAACTTACGATGCGCGTTTATTTTTTTTATACATTTTTTTAAATATTTTTATTTAGATACGGCTTTCGTATATGTCACGTAATTGTTGGTAAAGGAATTTTTTATAGCATATAAGGCCTATAAACGTGAGAGAAAGGGGTGTCAAAATTCTTGGAATTGATTTATTGAACAAGGCATAAATTTATATAAAATAAGTTATATAATGGTAAATATGATGCTGTTAATAAAATATAATCAATTTATAGCCACAAGTTGAATATTTTTTAAATTTTAATCGATATAATGGAACTAATGAATTTAATTTCTGAAATAAACACGAATCAACTTTATTTTTTTACATGCACAGTTGTAAGTCGGTTGAAATTTAAGCGTACAATGAGTATTTTTAATTAAACGAGAAAATATAGAAATGTCGTGTAATATTTTGTCGAATAAATTTCTTTTTAAAATCATTCAACACAAATCCTGTTTATTTGTGCCCGTTTACATGCGTTTTATATAAAACACAAATCAAAGTAAATCAAGGCAGAAGCTGTGTATTTTAATTGCTTAGAACATTTGTCATTCATTTACTCGCGATCAGTTTGTCCTGCATCAATTTACAGAAAACACACAATTTTTTATTGTGTCTGATTTTTAAATAACGATTCTTCACAAAAGAGAAATCATAAATCCTGTACAATAAAGTAAATAATTCAAGTCGGACGGAAAAAAAATGATTCCAGTATTTTTCAACAATTTTCCAGTATGCTATGCAAAAAACAAAACTAACTACATATCTCTATGAAATCATAACCTCCTTTTTTTTTTCTTTAACCACTCCCTTAACCAGTCTAACGTAGTACGGTGAAAATCGAGGATACACGCACAAAAATGAGGAAAAAGAAGAAAAAAAAAGCAAGACTTCATCGAGTAGGAAAAAAAAAGAAGTTGGAAAAAAGCGTTAAAAATAAAATGAGATAAGTAAGCAAAAGCAAGTCTCGAGGAGACTTAACAGCAAAAAAAGCCAATATCTCGCTCTTTGTGGAATATATATCCACATATAGTTACACGTCGTGTGCTACCATCGGCGAGAGAGAGAAAATTAATCCTTCCCCGCAAGAGAGTCTTGCGTATGTGTGTACGTGTGTGTGTGTGTGTGTTGTTGGATGGATTTTTCAGTGTCTTCACCATCTCGCGGCGATATTCTCGAGATATCCGCAAAAGCCCATAATTACCTATAGACCTTTTCGATCGCATCTCTCTCTCTCTCTTTTTTCTTTCTTCAATATATCCGCCATTTTTCGTCCCTCCTAGCATATACACATACCGATAATGAAAGATTGGCATGTTATACACGCGCGTGTATATATGAGAAGGAAAGCTGTAAGCAAGTAGAAAGAGAGAGAGGCTTTACTCTCTTAGCGATGTGGAAAATAATGAGTGACTTGTAGCCGTCATTTTGAAACGTTGGCTCCCTGGCATCCCCTTTCAAAGAAATTCTTTACTTCTTTTTTTACACGTTGCTTGCCTTTTTTTTTCCTTAAACTTTTTTTTTTCTTCTCTCTTTTGTTTTTTATTTTTCTCGACTTTTTTTTTTTCTCTTTTTTGTTATTATTTTTCTTTTCCATACGGGTATAGGTATATTTATACACGTGTATACGCGTGTATATAAGGCGAAAATGCCCTCGGCTTGTCACTGCCTCGCAGGGGAGAGAGAGAGAGAGAGAGAGAGAGAGAAAGAGAAGAAGGTGATTTTTATCAAAGAGATTGGCGAGTCCGCGCGTTCACGTATGTAATATTGGGTTTCCTTAGCAAAATAAGGCTTTCCTTAGCCAATCTCATACATGGCAAGGGAAAAGAAAAAAAAATATATGTATATATATAGATACGGGGCTCTCTTTGTGAGCGAAAAACCAGATTTACATACAGGATATTACCGAGTCTTTTAATGCTGTATCCTGTGCAGAAATAATTATTATTTATTATAATATATCTATATGGCATTAATATTGGTCAGTTTGGATTATCATGAGCTCGAAATTGAGATTGCGATGATAATAAGTTTTATTTTTTAATAAATTTGATTCAACAAACGATGCCTCTAATTCCTAGTAAAAATATATAAGTTATTGTCAAACAGTAAATATTATTAACATTAGAAATTGGTTCAAATTTAAAAGTATGACCCGACAAAGTTTCGAGTCACTAATGGACACGTGACATCTTTTCAAAATATTGAATGGTGAGAAAATACGGAGCTTCTCACTAAAGTTCACCTACTTGGAATCGAATTAATTTCTTAAAATAAAAGTAACAGTACACTAGAAAAATCATCGATCATTAATCCAATTATAAATTAGCCTTAATTAGCCTAGATAATTAGCCTTAACGTTATCCAAGATAAAGGAAGGAGACAATAGACCGTTCGAAAAATACCATATTCTTAGGACAATTTTGAGCATGGCCGAATAAATGAGTTTACAGTTAGCGCCTTTATTGTAAAGGCCCAAGTGAAAAATAGCACCTAATTCGTAAGCTCTTAAACACAACAGACGTATAAACTACGCGGAAGAAAAAAAAAATGAGAAGAAGAGAGTAGAAAAATAGTATGGAGAAGAAAAAAAGAACAACAGAGTGAGAGAGGCCTGCAATCACGACAAGGTAGACATTATCGATTACGAAAGCTCCAACTTTGGATACTCGTCAAACGCGCTCTTTATAAAAAGATCAAACAACTGACTAGAAAATCTTTGTGTCGATAAAATTCTCACGCATCGAAAAAAAAGCGAGTCTTTTAACTCTTTCACACGAGAGAGAGAGAGAGAGAGATAAAGAAAGAGAGCTCATATATATTATAAGGTATAGATCCTGGAATTGTAAGAGAAAGAGCGTTGTAACAACAACGTCACGATATGAGCGCGACCAATGGTGTATTATCGATTGGTTTGCAACCAGCCACGCTCTGCTGTTTTGTGCAAAACTCGCTAATAATCGCGCCGCCAAAGGATGGAATGCAATTCTACAGAATTTTTAGACTGTGCATGAAAAAAAAAAGTAAAAGCGATTTTTCTGATAGTGTTATGTATTCTGTGAAAAATCTATACTTCTCTTTTTTTTTACAAATTCATTGATGTTTTAGAAGTATAAATAAATTATTTTCGTAAAATTAAGTTATGGAAGATATTTTAGTTGTAATAGCTATTACGACAGTTTTCTGATATCATCTAATTGGACGTTCATGAAAAATAATGTCAATAATAAAAATAACAAACTGTTTTGTAATATTTCACAAAATACTGAACTAATAGTATAAAAAAGGAAAAGTTTTAACTCGTGATGAGCATTACTTATAAACTTATTCATCTATATATTAAAAATAAAATCAAATTTTAAATCAAGCGCACAGGTTTCCTTGCGCTACGGTTTTTTAATTAAACAGTAATAATTTTAAATAGAAGAAATGCTGCATGATCTAAAAAAATTGTTAATCTTTCTCCTTGTTGAAAATCTTTCAATTTCTCAAAGAAATATGCTGGAAAAATAATATTTTTAATTCTAGCTACTATTTATGAAATTAATTTGATATTAACGTTATAGGGCTAAGCAGAAATATTTTTAAACCAAATAGACATGCAGCAGATTTTCATTTAAATCAAAAGGATTTGGCTTGATTTAAGATTATAATTTTGTCAGTGCACTCTAAAATTTTTACTTATTGATTGATTTTTTTGCATTAAAAATCTTTTTTTATTTCAACTCTTTTAAATACCGTATTGTCGGCTTCTTCTCGTTTAGTGTTAAATAATTGTATTCAATAAAATTACGTAGAAGTTTTAAATTTATTATTTTAATCAGTTGAATTTCTAAATATTTTATTACCTTTCATATTGTATTTTTTCAACATTAATTAGCTTTCATAAGTTGCATTTCTTCGTTATTTAGTTTATAATAAAATCACATTTAACTATTATATTGCTTATTTACGTACGCACGCCTGAATTTTGTTCTCTATTGTTCTGATACTTTTAGTTCTTTTATCTATTGTTACCAGACACGGTTATACCCCAAAGTATCTAAAAAAATGGCTCAAGTCTAAGTCTATTAACAAACAATAATAAAACAGTGAAAGTGAAACCAAAACTCCTCGATTTTCAAAAAAACGTGATATACAAACGTATGTATTCTTTTCTTTAGGTCAGCAGGATTTTTGTCACCTTCGAAGAAAAAACTCTCAATGCCAGATCTTTTTTATCTCGAGACTCCTGCAGAGTAACTATTGTTATGAGTTTACGCGAAAAAAGCCTATAGTCCTCTGTTCTGCATATAGTTTTAAAATCCTTAGAACAAAAGATCAAAACATCTCTTGACACAAGTATCGCCTAGAGGTATTGCAATTTTCGATGTATTACTCATCGTTCACTTTCTTTTTTTTTTTTTCTATAACTCAAAGGTAAGTCGTTATTTTTTCTTTCTTTTTTGTTAAATTTTTTTCTTATTAAGAAATTACCGACTGAAGTACCGAGAGAGTAAAAGCATTTCCGCTTGAAGCTATCAAGAAAAATAAAAGAAAGAACGATGCAGCGGCAGCAGCATCAAGCTCGCGGGTGACGATGATTAATCGTTAGCTCTTTGTCTCGTAATAATGAGATTTCGGTTTGCGCAATGCGCGAAGCGAGCTAGCGTTATTGAAGTTTTTGATCGAAAACCCCATGGCACACACACATATATACAGGTGAATATATACGTCTGTCGGCAAGTTACGCTGGTGGCTTTCTTTTCTTTTTATTTTATTATTTTTTTTTTGTTCAGTTTTGTACGTTATGGTATTATAAAGTGCTTTACTGCACGGATATTATCGAACAAACGTGTACTATATGTGGTTGGACAAATTGCGAACTTTGTGGCTTAATGTGTGTATGTGCATGTGTTTGCACGCGTGGAAAATGAAAAATGTTTTATTAACAATTTATACTGTTAAAATTGCTTATATGGAATATTTTATAATGTTTAATAATTTAAAATATTTAAAAGTTATATATATATATTTAATACGTTTATAAAGTTTTATATTTTTATAAAAAATAATTAAATTGTTAGATACGAACACGATTTTATTTTAATTTGTATACAATTATATCCGAGCAAATTTTGGATCCAATTTCTAGCCGCAACTATTACCGAAAAATGTAAAAGTGTACTATTTGTAAAATGTCAATGATATATACACGGAGAAAATAAGTTAATAATAAAAATTTTCATTGGAATCGCTAAAAATATACGTATAAAATTTTATTAAATTTCTTTTAAAATTAATGATTATTAATTTTATTGAATGTTGAGGTAAAATTAATAAACGGTTTAATAAATATTTTAGTGTCATACATAGTATTAATCAAGAAATCAAATGATCTGTAAAACATTACCGAAAGTCATTTTGTCCTAAGATTTATGATTTTCATGATAATTATTATAGGAATATTTTCTTCAGGCAAAAGAAATATATTCATGAAATTCATGTAGAAAAATCACAAATCGTAAAATCAAATTCATATTATCTTTAATATAACGAATACATTTTTTTTAATTCAAAATGGACGAAGCCCCAGCAACATGCTAAACTTATTTTGTTCATCGACGACAACAGAAGATGTCCTGTAATTTATAGTAAATTTTTGTAAACTTTACCATTTTAGTCTCACCCTTAAACTATATCCACACATACCCTTTTTCACATTAAGATAAAAAAAGTAAAGCCGCTTCTGTACTTGGTGAAATACGGCTAAGCGTGTACATACTTACGATCGTTATTTAACAAAACAGCGTGCACCGTGTGCATACGTATATGCATCAGAGTTTTCGATACACAATAGGATTTACTGTTAGTGGTATATATATATATATATATATATACAGCGGAAAAAAGAAAAGACTATATAAAGGCTTCTCTTAACATTGTATATATTACATACGCATATATGTATGCACGAGAAGCCCAAGCGAAGCGTGGAACATTTGACTACGAACGTTTATATATATATGCGGAGTGTCAGCCAAGCCCATCCTTTCTTTCTCAGCGTAGGAAATATTATAATTGCTTTTGAAACATATAGATAGAGGAGAAAGAGAGAATAGAGCTAAGAGTTTCCTCTTCTTTTTACGTGCACCTGGGCAACAAAACTTTTGATATTTCTATTGCAGAAAAAAAAAGAGAAGAAAAAAATATAATATTGATATGGTTGAGAGAACATTTTATTCTTTGAGACAGTTTTGCCATTTGGTATTGAATCTCGAATATTGCTTGAATCCTTGTATTTTGCATTGATTGATGCGGTCTGCCAAACGGAATAATTTTTATTTCTTTTATTTTTTTTATGTCGTGGAAAATTGCTGCATAAAGATTTTTGATATATTTTCTTTTTAAACGATTTTATAGAAATCTTGAATTCATCGATTGAAAATAATTTAATTTATAATTTATGTATTTCTATGCAATTTGGACATTTTAATCATTTATGCATATTGAAAATCAAAGGTCTAATGAGAAAATGATTAATATTTTATTATATGCAAATGGTAAATGTATTGAATGTGTATTTAAAAAAATGATTTTAATGTTATTAAAATATTTACAACGGTGACAACGAGATTACAAATTAATAAGATTATTATGAATCATACAGTCTCTAAAGTATGTATCTAAAGTACATGGATGAAAGAATGAATGATTTTTTCCTTTGTACAAAAAATGAAAAATATTAAAAATTTAGCCAAAAAATTTAAGGTTTTTTAAGTTTATGTAGGTCGAATTAACAACATCTGGATTCGAATTGAACAAACTTATTAGTATGTTTTTTTTATTTAACGTCGCTGTATTTATGCTATCATTACGTTGCTAATTAGCGACGAAAGTCGTTTCAGTGTGTTTGTGAACAAAGCACATATATTATATAGTGGTGCTTGTATAAATTAGCCAAGAGCGAGATTCGAACTCGGAATCTCGAGATTATGAATCCATCGCTCTACCAACTGAGCCACTGAGACCTCACAAATTTTAATTTATTTATTAATGTATTTTTTGCGATTGGAACTTAATAATTACAAGCAGTAGTTACTCCTTCGTCAACACTCACTTGGTTTAAATTCTTTTTTTTTTAATATTAAGTATTTCTTATTTATAATTTGTTTTGGGATATGAAATTTTAAGATTTAACTTTTTTTTTTAATTTAACATTTGTAAATCTCAAAAGATATGATCCAAAATAAAGTGTATTTGGTAAAAATAATATAGTCGGATTAACTAAAATTTTACACTTCGTTCCTTAAAATAACAAAAACTGTATGAAAATAGAAGTAGGTGTATATGGGTAATTCTTTCATACTTTTAAAAATCATGTTACTGCGTCATTTCTCCTAAATATGAGATAGCACATCTTGTTAGCAAATGTTCACTGATTTATTGAGTTATTAGAAACTAATTTTGTTATATTTTTAATGATAATCAGACGTGTCATTTTATGGCGGATAGGGAAAAGAGGTTTTTTTTTTGAAATTTAAATGTTACCAGGCCATGTAAAATGATAAATTACCGCTATAAAAAAAATGACTACTGCTTTTTTGATTTGAAATTCACACCAAAGCTTTATCTATACACATACTTTTGGAAAATCAAGAGCATGGGTGTGTGCCTGTTAACAAAAGTACTTTCTGAAAGGTTATTAAAATGTTACCAAAAATTTATATATTTTACTTTTTTCTGGAAAATACGATGCTGTAAAAAAGACTATTCGGCGGTGATATTTTAAACTACATCAAAAGGTAATATTTAGAATCACAAAGAGAAATTTTTTTATTAGGAACGTGTGCCTAGTGTAGATAAAGTTCTTTGTTCGTTTGAAATTATACTTAAAAAACATGACTCACTTTTGAAAATAGGTTTTTATCCACTAATATGAAAACCTAAGCTTTGATTCACCTTTTCTCTGTTGTGAACTTTGTAATTTACTATTTTATAATACTCAATGTAATCTTTAAGTTGCTTTTGAAGTATTATTTCGAGTATTCTGGAAATCATTGAATTTTTCCCGGCTATTAAATTTTCCAAATTTACATCGACTACCTAGTTTCTATCAATGTTTTAATTCTAAAGAGTTTAAACTTTAAAAAGCTCAGTTTTAGTATGTATTTAATAGCTTACACCTAGAACGTTGAGTTGAATCATCACTGAAGTTTCTAGATTTTAAATTTAAAATTTTTAGATTTAATGTTTATTAAATAAACTAAAATATTTGGTTAAAAGGAATGTAAGTATTTTTATTCGAAAACATAAACTACACAAATCCATGTCAAATTTCATACCCTAAGATTGACAATTTTAGCAAAAATAAATTGATATTCCACTCACTTATGATTTGTAATCAGGAATCCCAAAAGCCATTGGGTAACTAATATCTCTCAATTTTAATACCCGAATCGCCAAAAATGAATTTTCCAAAAAAATTGGCATTTCTGGCATATTTTATTTATTACAAAAATTTTGTAATTATTAATGTAAATTGCGTATTTAAATATTTTCTGTAACATATTAAACATGTAAAAATGAAAAAGCTCAATGGAAAATGATCTATTATAGCCCAAAATACTTAAAAACTGATCTGAGATATGTAAAATATTATACCTGGGTGTGATAATAATGAATATATTTAAATGTCTTATATTAAAAAAAGCTATCTTCAAAAGTGAGTAATGCGATTTTTTCTTTTATTATCATTTTAATATATCAACATTTAAAAAAAATAAATTTGATACATGTGTCTTCAATTTTTTTTAATTTATTGAAAGTAAATTTTAACACTATGAAAAATTTACTCGAAAATCTGTCTTTTGATGTTTGTTAAAAAGACTACCCTTAAAAGTGAGTAACACGATTTTTTTTTTCATTATAATACGTCAACATTCAGAGAAAATTAGTTTTATACGTGTGCCTGTATTTTTTTTTTTTAATTTGTTGCAGGTGAAATTTTAACATTATGAAAGATTTACCCATATATCAGTTAAATTATACTTGTAAACTAAAAACCAAAATATTTCACGTACAAATCTTAAATTTCCTCTTCATTCAGAATACTTTTTTTCATTTTAGATAATAAAAAGTATGATAACAAACGCATTCATTGATTTAACACTAAATTATTTTAAACTATTTTGTTTAAATTTTAATGATTAAAAAATTATTTATCTACTTTAAAGTCGTACATTTTTTAAAATAATCTGAAAATTACAAAAAAAAATTCAAAAATTTAGCTTAGGATATGTTTAGAAAATGAAGGCTTAATTTTATTCGTTCGTAACTTTTGAAAAGATTTTTTTATGTAAAATAAATGCGCAAAACATTCTAAAGTTAGAAAAAGATCCGAGACGTCAAAATGAAACGTTCTTCTATTAATACCGTACAGAAAAACCAAAATAAAAGTTAATAAATAAAATGAAACGGAGTATCTTTAATTTATGCTGACAAGAAAAATACCAATCTTGTGAAATTCAAATCTTAACCACATTGTAAAATATGTTTTTATAGTCAAAATAATGGATCCTGTGTTTCATGATTTATTCTAATGAGTCACAGGATTGATGTTCTCTTTTGTATAAGTTGTACATAGACTTTACGTGTATTATATAGAGTAACAAAGTTTAATATGAAATTGAATCATACCTGATGTTCGTACGCTTTTATAAATTACATATTATCATCATCTAACAAATATTATAATTTCATGAAATTCGTGAAAAAACTTATTTTGAAGAACAAATAATAAACTTGTCGCTTGACTTTTCTTACCAAAACAGTACTTTTAAAGAGATATCCTCTCGAAAGTGCAATAATATGAAGACATACTCTAAAAGATTTATAATGGGAAAGGGTTTTAAAGGAAGATCTTGAAGATTCAAAGAAAGGAGAGGAGAGAGAGAAAGAGTCTCTTGTAAAGCTAAAGAAAGAGAGAATGGATCGCGTAAAACACATGCGCGCACAAGAGAAGATACCAAAGCTTGTGTATACCATATATAAATGCTAAAGGAAGAAGAAGAAGAAGAAAGAAAGAAAGAATAAAAGAAAGAAGGCACGCGGCGTCGGCAAATGGGAATAACATGCGGTATCTTCTCTTGTATAAAAGGCATGCGATTGTGTTGCCGCGCGAGCGCGTGATTTAGAAATTTGCCGCGTATAAAGGCGCGCAATCGATTGTTTCGATAATATCGGTCTCATTTGTCAATGGGGAAGAAAAGACTGTTGCAGAGAAGAAAGAGAGAGGGATAGGCCCCCGGAAGGATCGTTTAAATGCAAATAAAACCAATGTTTTAGTTCTATAGTCACGAGAGAAGTTTTATATTATTGCTGCTGCTATGTTGTCTTTAAGAGAAAACACAAGTAGTTAAAAGGGAAGATTTCTTATGCTTAAAAGCTTGCCAACTCACTTGACGCTTGATTTCTTCATTTAAAGACTCTCTTACTTCGTATTTAATTCAGAATAAATGATTATTCACTTTTGTAAGTTTAATTCAAAGAATTATTTTACTAATATAGTAAATAATTGTGCAATAGTAGTATAACATTATTAACAGTAATATGTATTCTAATTGTTATTAATAGCACAAAAAAAATTATTCATCTATTCAAATCAGAGAAAATTTGTAAAAGATAAATCTTAAGAAGAAAATAATGTTTCTTGTATGAAGTTGTCAGTGGCTCAGTCGGTAGAGTGATGGATTCGAAACTTGAGGGATCGAGTTTCGAATCCCGCTCTCGGCCGATTTTATACAAGCACCACTGTACGTTACATGTGCTTTGTTCGCGAACACACTGACGACCTCCGTCGCTAATTAGCATTGCAACGATAGCATAAATATAGCGACGTTAAATTTAATAAACTGTTAGGACGCGATCACAAAAACAATGTCATTTTTATCATTTTTTTTTTTTTTTTTTTTTAATTTATTCATATTGTCTAAAGCTTTATAATTGCAGATAATTTTATCTTAAAAAAAAATAAACTTATCGACTAATCACTTACGTATTCATAAAATTTTTAATACAAAACAATAGTGTATATTCGCTAATCCCGTGACACGAAAGTTGCCACTTAAAGCATAAACATATGCTTAAACTTTACAATCATTTTAAATGCAACTTTACCTATGAAACTCCAGAATTTCTTTATACATTAAATTTCATTCAATTCTCTTTATTTTAAACCTCTATAGATTTAAATTCCAAATTTTTAAATTCATTTGATGATGAATCAAAAAATTTATTGCTATAATATAACTCTTTTTCTTACTTATATAGCCTTATAAATTTTTGACGAAACAGAATTAAATTATTAGCGTGAATTTTAACCGTAAAATCAACATTTTTTTAGCAGCTTTACTGATCTATTGTTCAGCAAATAATTCCTAAAAAAAAAGAGAAATTTCAAATTCATGCGTATAGTTTCAAGAATCGTATATAGTAAGTATTGTAGTCGACAAGTATCTCCTTTTGTCCTTTTGACTTTTTTAGCAGAACTTTTCAAAACTAGAGCTTCACAGTATGCAGATTTTTACCTGCCCTAATGTCGTAAACATTGCGCACCAACTTTTTAACTTTCTTTTTTTCTTCCTCTCTTCGACGTCTTTTCTTTTTTTTTTATTTTTCTGGTAGACCTACCATAATAATATACTGGATTTTATGCAGCAAATTTTCTTGATAACACGTGCACATTTCTGTATTAAAAAAAGAGAATAAATAAGAAAAAAAAAGGAAAACATATCAGACAGGTTTTCTTCAATGCCACGTGTGTATTTTTCTCAGTTCTTTATATATATATATTTTTCTTTTTTCATAAATTTTTTTTTCTAACGTTGTAATTAACGTAGAAAAAGATGCGCGTGCGCGACACCAACTTGCGCAATCGTTTTATTCACAACACGCAGATTGAACAAACGCCAGGATATATTATAACAAAGTACACGTCCGGTGGGAAGATGAAGAAGAAGAAGAAAAAAATCTAAATTGTACTGATCCAAGACACCGCGGCTGTTAATGATCAATCGAGGAAGGTGTTATTCCACGATTAATCAACGAAAGTTGAGAATGTTTAACAACTCGTTTTGTCGTGGAATTTGTTAAATATAGGTCAGTTCGAGTGAAAAAAAAGAGCGCGAATTGAAATATTTCAATATGCAAAATCATTATTTAATGGCAATATAACTAACTATAAATCATATTGATCATAAATTTTAGAAAGTGGACTCTGAGCTTTTAATTGATCTCGTGTTGACAAGTGAGATTGCAAATGTCTTTAATTACTATATTATTAAATCGAAAGAATCTGACGGAAGTGATTAAGAAATTGATTATTCTTTCAGAAATATTTGCACTATATAATTAGTAAGTAATTTACAGATGATTTTTAAGCTTGTAAATGTTTAAGAAATTAAAATTTCTTAATTTATATAAAAAATGTAATAAATAATTTAATAATTGGAGAGAAAAGTCGAATAAAAATTACAATATTTTATCGAGAAGCCAGACTGTCGCAACTCTTATGTTTTATCAAGATTTTTTAAATATTTCTAGCGAATTTTACCATGAAGCATGGAAATTTTTTACCATGATAAGTCTACGGCAATTGTACAATAAAGTATTCTAATTTTTACAGAAACTACTGAAATTTTTACAAAATATTGTAATTTTTACTAAACTTTTCTCTCTATGTTGGAATACAGAATCATAATATTTTGATTGATGCATAAATTCATATTTACTTTAAAAAAAAAAGAAAAAAAAATACTTGAAAACTTGAAGTTTATAATTTAAAATCAAATTTTTCATCAATGTCAACTTCCTTCTTAACTCCTATCTATCAATCCTTTATTCCTTATTCAGAAGGTTTACAACCTCCTGTCATACGCGCACCTCATCACCGGCAGTAAACAAAAAAGAAGAAAAAAAAAATCAACCATCATCTATCTACCATAAAAGCCAGCACCTTTCTCTATCCTCTCAATGATAAATAACATGAGCTACCGCACGCGACAAGTCCAAATCAAACGCAATACACCGCGGATCTTACAAAAGAAATATATAAAACACAGATAGAGAAACCAAGTACAGCAAGTCGGCAATAACAATTGCACATCATCGCAAGAAGAAGAATAAAAAAAAAAAGAAAGATGTGCAATGTCTCCTTGCAAAGACGGGAAAAAAAAGTATTAAGAAAAAAAAAAAAAAGAAACGTAGAAAGAGCGAGAGAGGAAGAAAGAGTTGGCGGCACGATTGATTGCATCCAAGCATCCACAATAAGAAGCGAGCAAGCAAAAGAGAGAAACTTCCCACCGATGAAGCCAGATGGACTTATGGTTATGCACTGGGCTGGCTGGCTGGCTGCTGCTTCTACAGGTGCTGTTTTCTGCGACGCTTTTTCTACGACCCACATTCCGAGCACGTCGTTTCTGAAGCACGGAAGGATTTTGCAACAAGGGCACTTGTATAAGGCTTCTTCTGTTTTGCCTCTCAATTTTTGCTTTTCTTTCTCTCTTAAATTTTTTTTTTTTTGCTTGCTTTTTGATCGATAGTTCGATACTTCAACTTTGTGACGAGTGTTTAGAGGTCCTAAAATAACTGTTAAAAAGACACACAGAGAGAGAAAAAGAGGAGGAGGATAATATTAGTTGGGAAATCCGGTAACACAGGTGTCACGCGAAAGGTTATAATTGTGAATGGACATTTTTAAGCGCCAGTTGGGACTAGGTACCGAATACCTGCTGTTAGACACGGGGGCGTTGCGAAATTCTTTTGCTTACCTAAGTTCAAGTGTAGTACGTGTGGCCAGATGACAGTTTTTCGAAAATGAGCGTATTTTTTTCAAATTTTTACAGAGTTTTGTATGCATGTTTAATGTAATACTATTTATAGCAATATGGAAATGAAAAGATTGAAATTGAGCTAGTCAGTTTTGCTTAAGAATTAATTATTAAATTATTCTTATGTATTATTTCTAGAATATTTATATTTTCATTATGTATAGAAATGAAGTATATGGGCTTCTTGAGTACTATCGATGACTGCATAAACACCTAATAAATTATTTGAATTTCTAACTAATCTCATGGCATTAATATGCCTAAGTGTTGGAGATTCAAAAGTGGCTTGTTGCTTCATTGTAAAAAAATTTTAATTTAATCTAACAGCCATTTTTTAATTTAAGTATGCAAAGCATGACACAATCGATTTTTTACCAAATAAATATAAATTTTTATTTCGTTACAGTTGATAAATTTTAATGCACTGCTATATGGAACAAACATACTATTATAATTATGAAAAATTAATTTTAAGAAAACTTATTTAAATATAATTAATTTTTCGTTATTAAAATAAAAATCCATCTATACTTGACAAGTAAGGTCACATATCGTTGCATAAGATATTTCTCAGTCAAGCTGACATACATGTGGAGACGGTATTTCACGAATATAAACAATTTTCTTCGTTTTCGATGTTAAATTTTGGCCTCCAAATTTCTCACTTTTTGTCCTCTTTAACTTTCGACTGAAAAATTTTTGCCCTAAAAATTTTCGAAATAAAAGCAGTAGCGATACTTTCCAACCGGGACATATATATTCTGCCAGCCAAAAACCATATGCACAATTGTTGCACGCATACACGCAGACATTCGTCAAACTCAAAGTTGATAATATGAGAAAAAAAAAACCAGAGAAAAATGAAAATAAAAAAAAGCAAAGTAAGTAACAGTAGAGTCTTACACATACGACATGATCCTTTTTAACGAAGAAACAAATGCACGCTGAATATATATAATACTTTGAAAAGAAGGTAGAGACACCGGTTCGACTGGAATCGAAGAGAGCTTGCTGGCGTGCGTGCATGCATGCATGCGTTCGTTCGTTCGTTCGTTCGTTCCTTCGTTCGTCAGTACATACCTGCATACATACGTACACGTATACAGAGAAAGAGTAAGAAAGAGAAACGAAAAGCCAAGGAGTCGGTGGGCGCTTTGATGTGGCCGCGCGCTCTCGCTCTCCTGCCACCCTGAATACCTTCACTTTACGCTCTCTCTCTCTCTCTCTCTCTCTCTCTCTCTCTTACTCTCTATATCATTCCTTCTCTTTCTTTCTCTCGACTTCATTCCGCAATTTATCTCGCTTTGCAACGCGCCTTTCTCTATCTCTCACGCGCTCTCTCAGCTCTCTGCAACACACACAGGGTGGATTTTATTGTGCGATCATCGCGTTGTCTCTGTCTTTTCCCGCGCGGTCGTTGTTCGGTAAGAGAGGAAAAAAAAAATAATATGAAAAAAAAAGAGCGAACGAACAAGAACGAAGGGAGCAAGGTAAGTTCAGTCCAAAAAGTCGCCCATGGAATTACATGGGAATTATTGCAAGAGAGGAGAGAGAGAGAGAGCGAGTGGACCGATGTATAACGGTGAGATAAGAAAATTGCAGATTGACCAAAGCTTTTTTTCACAATATTCGAGAGAGATTACTGTATATGCTCGTATAAATGTAGAACAGTTAGATATAATAAGCGAAAAAATCACTTGGTTTTTATTAAATTAAGTAAGAAAATCATTTCGATTCAATGACTTCAGATCATTTTTTTTTGTCAAGATGATGTAGTAGAGTATATGATTCATACATGATCATCGACATAATAATTTTCCGAATTCTTCATCTTTATTCAATAATTTTTGAAATACCTCCATGTCATCTTTTTATTAGTAAAATTTAAAAAGTTGAAAATCTACAATGCCAATATTTTACGTTCCCTCAATTTATAGAAATTTTGTTACTTTTTACGTAATAAAATTTTATTTAAATTTATTACAAAGAATATATTATACAATAACTTTTATAATTAAAACTAATAGAAAAATTAATTTTTTTTCTAACCTTTACAAATTGAATGAAAATAATATTTCAAGCACGATGAATGCTAATGCATTTTAATATAAAGTGTGTATAACTTTAATAGCTGAACAATAATCGCTAATTCAAAAGCAGCAATCCAGTTATGATCTACTGTATGAAACACAGCGCGCTAATTAATGTTTCTCTGTTATGCATTTAGCCGATGCATACATGATAACAAATTTGATTATCCATTGTTATTTTTTTCTTTTTTAAATACTCACCGTACCATCGATTTTAATCTCGCACACTAATGCACTTTAATATCTTTCAATTATTAAACGTTATTACACATCTTCATATCAATCAAATGCCAATAAAAAAGCTTACAATCCAATCTCATGAAAAAGAAGAAAAAGAGAGAAGCTTTATGATTGACAGACAAGATATATCCTTTTTCTTGATTTTTTCTATGCAACAAGAAATGGCAATATCAATATAATTCCCTTTTTCTTTTTCTACAATCAGAACTAGCTCTCAAAAGGTTTTACAAGCATTTTTCATGTATATATGGCACCGCTAAAGCTTATGTAGCATAGTTGCAAGGTAAGAGAAGAAGAAGAAGAAGAAGAAAAAAAAGGAGATGCCGCGAGAAGTCTACGTGGAAAGTATAGTAACCTAGTAGTAGTAGGCTTGTGGGAAATCTTAGTTATCTTTGCTATGCCTCGTTTCTTTAGCCGAGTATAGAGAGAAAGAGAAGGACATCTCTTCAAAGGAGTGATTTTGATGAACGCGACCTCCCCACAACGCGCTCCGGCATAACCACTTCGAATATTATTGTTTTCGTTGCGGCTTTTTCTCTCTCTGCAGCTATAAATATGCATTTTTTTGCGGAATAAAGATGATAAAAAAACAATTTTGAAACTGGATAAAATGGAAAATAATAAGGTTAAGAAATTGTTAAATATATTT
Organism: Anastatus disparis; assembly: GCA_017163975.1. Taxonomy (NCBI): domain Eukaryota; kingdom Metazoa; phylum Arthropoda; class Insecta; order Hymenoptera; family Eupelmidae; genus Anastatus; species Anastatus disparis. The sequence continues at coordinate 3,272,332 of JAFFSR010000003.1, forward strand.
AGTTTCTTTACATATTATTTCTCAGAAATATAAAAATACATAGTTTTTTGCTGATTGGAATTCTTTGAATATAATATTTAAATTGTCGATCCGATAAATTGAATATATTTTAAAAGAATCATAATACTTACAAAAATATTTACGTTTTTAATTCTTATTTGAATTAAAAACTAAAAGTACATTTCTTCATTTTATCAATAAAAAGTTTTTTGCACACTATCAATTTACTTTTCATCATAAAAATTATATTTAGATCCTTTTGAAAGCTATCGTAAGCTTCTCTATTTACATAATTTAATAATAACAACATGTTTCATCTTCTTTTTGTTCATTCAAACAATTCTCATGCAACGATGCCACAGGCCGCAGCGTCCGACGGTGAAGCTACACAGACGATGCTATGTCCCGTGACCCACATAATCATCATCATCATCATCATCATAATCATCATCATACACAAAACAGTAATATGTCGTCACACTTCCGGGACACGACAAATCGCGGCTCGGCAGTGGCGCGCATCACACGACACTGTAGCGCACAGAGAAACAGAGAGAGAGAGAAAGAGCAGAGTGTATACCAGAATTTCCGGCTATAAAGGCCGCAATGCGACATCGCTTTTATAGGTGAGGCTTAAAACGGTAGATTTTTCATCTCTTACGAAATTCAACTTACCTGAGCTTTTCTCCATTTTAATTTTTATGGTGAACTTGCTAATGGATTTAAAAGAAATCTTGAGTTTTTAAATGAAAAATGGAAATTCATTGTGTTACGAAAATAAGTGGCTTACTTCATCTCTTTGAGGGAACTGTACTTATGTCTTATTTATTTTTTAGGTTGTCACAAGAAAAAATGACTTTTAAGTTTATTTTGTAATGTTAACGAAATTTATTCATATTATAAAATAAATGGTTATTTTAGATACTGGTGAAGATTAACGTATTGTTTTTGAAGATGACAATATGTTCTTGGTTAGATAATCCAGCGAAATTCTAAAATTATGCAAGTATGAAAGATCATTGTTTGTAAAATCGCATTATGTACAGTATGCTATTGTTATAATTTTTTTTTTATCCAAACTTATTTCAATTGTAAAAATTCAACCATATGGATCTTTTATCTCTTTTTAAAAAAATTGATGATGAAATCTGTCATCACAATAAGACTTTTTTGATTGGTTTAAATAAAATATGTGACTTAAATTAAAAATTTGGAATCATGAATTTAGGATGAAATAGAGTGTGGATATGGTTATTAGAATTAACGATTTTAAAATATAAACTTTATGACACATGACATTTTTAATAAGATATTTTCACTCTAAAAAATTAATGTGCTTTACAATTTACGAAGCATTCATGATTTCGTTATAAACATGTTGTAATTTGATAAAGATTATCAATCAAGAATTCTTAATTATTAGATTTAGTCTTATAATCTATAAGATGTTACTGTATAAAATGACAAAATATGTTCATTTAATTTTTAAGCACGAGCGCTATGCGAAGGTACCTTATATTTTTATATCAAAAGTTTAAATATTTTAATAAATTATAAGAAACTGAAAAACAAATATCGTAAGGCGCATAAAGTGCGCTTAGAATCGCTAGTCATTATAGAAATCCAATAATTTTGCAAATTAAACACATGATCTTTATCCTTTCCGATGGTAAAGATCTACAGAGAACATTTTATATGAGTTTTGGTCATCGGTACAAAAAACATAAAATAGTTACAATTAAACGTAGAAATGTATAATTCACCGAAAATGCATTAAATAATGATATTTTAATTTTCATCAATAAAATATTCTATTTTCAAATTGTACATTTTAATTCTGCAGATTCATTTTTCCTTATTCTTTTTTCTACTAATCATTTATTAAAATTCGCTAAAAGCTATACGTTTTTACTTTCCGATTCAATTATTTATCAAGAGAATTCTGTTGCCGTCTGAACATATTGTGCTACCTTATTCAACGTTAACAGTTCAATATAAATCTAAGTTACAGCTCTAAAATTACTTCAATCAAACTTTATCTTCATTTTAACCAAATAAACTCAACTAGTACAAATACACACAGAGAGAAAGAGAAAGAGAGAGAAATCGTCGAAGATAAGCTAACGAACAATTCGTATAACATTAAGCTGTACGTTTTGATCGTAAAGTAAGCGAAACGCGCTTTGGAAACGTGCAATTGAACGCTATACGCGCTTGATTACCGTCATCAAAGCTCTCTCTCTCTCTCTTTCTCTTCCTTCTTCTTCTTCTTTTTTTTGTACCCTAAGTTCAAATACCGTAGGTGTAAATGCTTTCTCACTTTTCAAATGAACTTCTCTGGCTGTACTCTCGTTTGCGTGTGTTTTCCCGTAACAAAAGCTCTCCGCAACTTAAATATACGCGAATTACAAACGGAGCCCCTTTTGTCGATTAAATGGGTATAAAGACGCGGAGAGAGTCTATAGAGTATAAATGTTATAAATAGATACGTTAGAGAAAAAGTGAGTTCAATGAAAGCTCAACTTTATCTTCTTTTCTTTCTTTTTATGGATTTATATATATACACGCGTACTTGTGTAGAGTAGTTTGTAGCCATTTATTTTTGTTTACCTTGTAACAATATAATTGAGATTCAGGGAAATGATTTTAATGTTGGGTCAATGTTGAGATAATGCTCGCTATTATGCCAGTAAGTTGGTTAACTTTTATTCAATATATACACACAGAAGGGGGGAAAAATATGGTATTTTACAAAAGTGTGCATTTCTGAAGATTTTTATAGCTACGCTCGTGTTAACCCAAATGAGCTCATAATGTTCGCTTTATTTATCTTCTTCTTTTTTATAAATGCCTTGTTATTTGCCTTTTTCTGTATGTAATCAAGTAATGAAATAATTCGAGTGATTTTATAAAAATTTAACGTTTTATAACGAGCAAATGATAATAATTAATAAAAAAAAGCCTGGATTTTATTTCTCTTTATTATCATACTTTTACACGTATTTGACATTTTAGCGCTCGCTATTATTTCATTAAGTCATTTATATTATCGCTTAATTAATAATAGCCGTCTATAATTTGTCTCTTTTTTTTTCTTCACTTCAATCTTATTCTTTACACGTATTAATTCCATGATAATAAATATCTTTTAAGTGTTATTACTTCGAAAGCCAGTACTTTACTTTCACGGCTCGCTGAAACAGAAAATTTGTATTTTTTTTTTTTTCAACTACAATTTGTACTTACATGAAATTCCAAAAAAAAAGAAAAGAAAATTAAAATAATATTGTAAGATAGAGTATAAAACTTTGTAGCTTGATTATTTAAAATACATCGGTAAAACGATGAATTAATCATACACCTTGATTATGTGATATATCGCCGCACATTATACGTTAACAGGCTTTATGTCAATCTAAGTACTGATAATCGTTAGGTTTGAATTTTTCAAAGGCTACTTTGCATCCGTAAAATGATTAACGTGCCGTGCTCTCATTAAACATTTAGTTTTCTAATTGCTCGTAAAAGTTAATGTTTATATATATATATTTTGAAAAAATCAAGTTTTTAAACTAATAGACATAGTGTGCAAGCCTCGATCAAACAAAAAGTTACTAAATGATTACAACATTACGTGAAATGAATAATAAATTCGTTCTCGAAGGGGTAGTCGGTTCTATGAAACAACGAGCGACATCCAGTGGATGAATATCGTAATATCGCTATCTCGAGATCGTAACCAGTGGCGCCATCTGTTAGACAACGAGAGTACTCAAACGAAGCTATTGCTTGAGGGTAATGTTAGATTTAGACTCAAAAACTTTATGGTACATGCGGTTTTAACCTAGATAAAAGATGATTATTTTATCCTATTTTCAAAGTAGGACCCTTCCCTCTTATCAAGCAATTTTAATCCATAGCACAAAGGTCATTTCAACCCGGAATTGAACTAGTTTGTATCAATTATATTTTCTCTTTACATCCATAAGAAAACATTAAATAGTTATTAAATCCACCTACGTACTGAATAGTTACCCCTTTTGTTATAACGAATATAACAGTACAATTAAATGAAGCAAATTATTAATTAATGATCAGTACAGTTTGTCTTATATATGTGCATTAACCTCTGCAATTCATCATTTCACCGTAATAATATTGAAACCAGGATAAAAATTAAATAATTATCGTTAATGTCTTAAACGATCAAACATGTGTTCTCTTATATATATTTTTTCTTTTCTTTCTATGAAACAGAATCACTTCCTCCTCTTACAAAAGGGATGCAATTTTTTTTTATTTTCTCCTTTTCTTTCTTTCCCCGGCTATATGTCATGGATTAATATAGTTCGCAAACAACAAATGTTAATCGGCATTAATTATATAACACATGGGATACACTTAGGATATTATAAAGTCATATATATACATAAATGTTATAGAGAGAGACTTAAAGGGTAACTTCGTAAAACTAATTATGATAATGGTTTTAACATTCGCGCTTTGCAATTGCGATCTTAACGATAAAAAAAAAAGAGAAATAATCAACATAAATTAATAACGGTGGATAATGATGCGAGCTGTAACGCGTGTGCTTTTATACACTTTTTTTTACATTAAGAAAATATTTCGAATCATTTGTAATTTCCGCGAGCGATCGACCTAGAGGAAACATGTTTGAATCTCTCTCTCTCTCTGTGCGGTTGTATGGAAAAATATGATTTTATGTTAAGGTTTAAACAAACAAGGTTAACAACTATACTAACATCTTGATATGAATAATTTTGCTATAAAAACAATGCTTTGTTATTCAAAAATGATTATAAGAAAAAAAAGAGCTATGGAAAAAAAAAACTTGTGTAACGCTTTAGAAAAAAAAAAGAGAAAAAAAAGTAGCAAACTTTTTGCATTTTCTCGACTTAATTTTTAATTGACGATTTTATCGAGAAAAGTGTACAACGTAAATAGAAATGGGTTAATAACAGTTAACGTGTACGATTATTACATTTAGCGCTGGCTTATTATTTTTTAAGGTATGTTAATTTTTTTTTCAAAGCTGTTTCAACGTTTAACCAGTATGTTAGTACAACTTTTTAATTAGTACAGCTCCAGGCTTATTTTACTATCCTTTTAATATTTATTTTACTGTAAAGACCTGTCGTTTGCATATGTAATATTAAATATCAAAAGATAGGATAAAGAAAAAATGTTTGAAGAAAGTATACATAACATATTTGGATTTTTGAGATGCAAAATTTTAATTTGTTTATTTATTATATTTAATAAAATATTTATGGGATAAGAATAAAACCGAACCCTTGGATATTGAGCTAAATCATTTATATTTTCAATTAAACTTTTTCGAAAATTTTCATCCTTTCCTGATCCAAGTGAAATATTTATGGTTGATGATAATTCAATAACATTTTAGAGAACTTAAAATTACTATTTGAAAAAATTTCAATAAAAATATTTATCAATGTTTAATATAAAGAAACATCATTTAAATCATGTAGAAAAAATATTAAAGATTGCACTTCTGGGTACGTGATCAGAATATCCAATCATCATTTTTTACCGGCAAAAATAAAGAAAAAAAAATTAGCACTTATACCAACAGTCAAAGGTTAATCCACGTTTCATCTTGATCCTTGCCATACAACCGTGAAACATCAACGCTATAAATCTTTTGAGCATCGTACGATGCCGATACAACATCATAAAATAAAAATAAAGAAAAAAAAGAAGAAGAAGAAGAATCCCTATGTCGATATCGAACAAGGCACACATTCTTTGATCGATTACAGAAAATTGTTAATTATCACTTTCCCTAGTAATTCGGTATACCTGCTCTCAATTATCGCATTAATAATAATGATTCATGCGGCTCTTAACACCGGGCTATAAGATAGTAATCTTCGGGTGTGCGCGGAGAGCCAAGCCATAGTCTTTTTTTATTTTTTTTTTTTATCTTTCATAAAAGATAGTAATTTACAAGGTTTCTTGCAAAAGATTCTGCTTTTTGTTTTCACCGTTTGACTGGCAATATTTGCGCTACATATATATATTCTGGTTACAGGACCCCCAGCATTTAAAAACACGCTGCTAAGTTTTTAGTAGTTTTATAGGAAAAACGAAAAATAAAGGAGAACGGGAGTTTTCATTTTTATGAAAGTACCAACCTTTTTGCACTGACTTTAAGAGCGAATTTTTTTTTATCAAAGTGAAAATTTTCACTTATGAAGTGATTTTTTTTGTTCGATGATGATAAATTTAGGTAAGACTTTGAAGAAAACAAATCGTTTTCTATAGAGTAAAATGTACATAAATAATGTTAAATAGCTACATTTTATATTACTACTCGTATATTATAAAAATACCGATCTCCAATATTCTTTTAAGATAGCAAACATCTTTTAAAATAATAATTATCTTTTAAATAAATTATTTTATTTGATTTAATTTTGTTAAATTACAGAGTTTTGAACACGATTATTTTTCAGTAAGTAAGAAATATCGACTTAATATTATTTTTAGACTTCCGATTACACATTTTATATGAAATAAACATTAATATCTCAAATGAAATATTGAAAAATAATTAATTTTAATTAACGAGTTGTAGAAAATCTATTTAGATTCCAAGTCGAATTTAAAATTAGTCCTTACATTTGGTTATCTAAGTAATTAATAATTAATCTAGCTCCTAATTATTTATTGCTCTATATAATAAAGCAGCACTAGTAATTTAATTTCGTAATAGTAAACTAATTTTTGAAATATTTAATCAGAAATATATTTATCAATTCTTATTTCATAAAAATACTATTTTACATATTTTAAAACCAAGAGGTCATCAGTGGCTCAGTCGGTAGAGTGATAGATTCATAATCTTGTGGTCCCGAGTTCGAATCCCTTTCTCGACCAATTGATACAAGCATCACTGTACTGTTACTGTATTCATGTGCTTTGTTTTACAAACACTTTGATGACCTCCGTCGCTAATTAAAATGCAATAATAGCATAAATTCAGCAACGTTAAATAAAAATAAAAAATATTTCAATTTTATATAATGTAAAACTAACATTTTTTTAAAAATTAATTATTTTTAACTATTAGATAAACAGTATCTATGTAAAATAATGAATAATTATTCTAATATAAAATAATGTGAATTATATCCACGAATAAAGAACATAAATTTATAAATCATTTTAAAAATCCAAATTTTAATAAAATCTTCATGCCTATAATGATTTTAAAAATTATATGTGATTGTAGCTGTTCAGTTGGTGATTGAAATTTTTAGCCAACTTAATTTTCTAATCCATTTTCATAGATAATAACATCACCTGAAGATCACACGATCAAAGATTCACACGAGACAAGAAATGTACGTGTCCATATATACGCGTATATATATAGAGCTTGTTTAATAACATAACGGTCAATTTGCCTGCGATTAGCTCTCTCTCTCTCGAGCGTTGGGTGCTAATGATAGCTCCAGCCAAAGATAATTTATCGTTAATTATTCCCCCCTTTATACCTCTTTTTAAAACGAGATTAAATAAGATCTCTTTAGTGGTCTATATATACATATATCTATAGACACGTCCATCAAAGGCGTCGACAACAAAATTGACAACTAATTGAAATATTATCCCTCGACCATGAGTGAATTGAGTGTCAAGGATATATAATCGAAGGAAAAATTATGTCGCCCTCATCGTTGCCTTAAAGCTCATTTTGTATAAGAAAAACGGGCTGGTCTTTACTTTCTTTGAGCTTCTATTACACATGTATACGTATCTAACAATCAACTGGCTTTTAAAATTACTCTTTCAAAGGCGCATTTACCCTAATTTTTCAGACCCGATCATTATGTACTAAGAAGATTCTTATAAAGTGTGCGATTAGTGACTGATGTTTAAAGTCAACTATTACGGCTTTGGATATTCTATAAATTATGTTACAGTGATCGTGCACTTGTCTTTTTGACGAATTTTAAAAATTATTAAATATTCGTAATTATTAATAAGATTTTAATTAAAATTAAATAATAAAATTATTATGTAATACATATTTATAAAGTTAGCGAAAAAAATCTTTTAAAATTAAAATAATTAAAATAATATTCTTACTTATTTTTGAATACATTAAAAATTTTTTTTAAATTTTTAATCGTAAAGAAAAAGTTATTATACCGTACTTCATTCATAAAAGTTTAAATTACGCAAGTTTTATAACTTGGTCACACCTTATTACTTTCGCTTACAAATTTTTGTTTAATACGAAAGAGAATAATTTTTCTCTAAAAACATAAAAAAATAATTTACCGATGAATATCTTCTATTCAGGCACATGAGTAATTGAATAATAAACAAAAGATACGTATCTATTTAAATATTTTTGGCTTCATATAGTTAGTAACCTAGACATTGTTTTCTTTTATTATTTTTTTTTAATTTATGTCACATTATCAATTGAAATAAAAATCTACTATTTTTAAAAATTTTATAAATAAATTTCTATAATCAAAATAAAAAATTGAATGATTATTCCACGGCCGAACTTGTATTATTAACAAAATATTTTTACTTTCATTCAGTGATTTCACAAATAAAATAAAAGTAAAAAACAATCGCTTGTATTTTTATATTCCGTTAATCAATTTTTGTTTCCTATTTTAATTAAATATTTGAAGAAATCTTGTGCATTAGTTATACTTTAATGCATTTATAATGAATACAATATTATTTGTCATTTGAAACATACTAAAAAAAATGTTTTTAAATTATATTTAATGGATTAATAACGTCGATATTAAAATGATGATTCTACTCTGTAACCATTGATAAAATTCTTAAATGCAAGATTAAATTCAAAATTCAATGTCTCTATCGCAATAATCTGTATATACACAGAATACATAGTATTACATTTAACAACTTAAGATAATAGTCTTATTGAAAAATTCATAACTATTTCATGTTGATTATATACACAAGCAAATAATGGATAGTTGATAGTATGCATTTGAAAACCTAATAAACGGTCATACATCATAAATTCTTTTTTTTTTTCTCTTTTCTCTTTTTTTTGTAATATTCAGCCTAAAAATTATTCCCTGTTTCACACACAACAATCAGGAGCACGCAAATTAAAAAGTCCTGATGCTTTTTGTATCTTATAACCGTTCACTTTACAAACCACCTCATAAACCATAAATTTTTTTTTCTCCATTTTTTCTCTCTCTTTTTTTTCTTGTTTTCATTTCTCAAAAAATATTTCCAACAAAGTTGCTATATAAGTTCATTGTAATGCACAAGACATGCTTTTGCCGGAGCGCGGCATAAAAGCCAGGCATAATTCCAATTTTTACCTCAATGAGGCCTAAATTTGTTTACTCGTGAGTAAAACGCCTCCAGTTTTTCGGAACAATTTGACGAGTTAAGTAAGCGTCGCTCGCTCGCTTCATGGATAGAAATTACGCAACGCATTACCTTTTTTTTTTTTTCTTTTGTCTCCTTTTTGTTTTATCTCTCTCACTTTTTGCCTTTTAAAATGCAAAAAAAAGAGAGAGAGAGAGAGGATATGAAAAAAAAGAGCCGCGCGCTTACTGCGCATAAAGCTTTGTGAATTATCGCGTGCTTTGTGTTTATATATACGTGCACAATATATGCGTATACACTTCTTAGAAGTTAGTTGTATGTATGTATATATATACGGCTTTAGTGTTATAGAAGGCCTAGAAGCAGAGATTGGAGAAATCCAACCTATACTTAACGTCACTGGATAGATAATCTTAACCAACGAACCATAATCTTTTCAATGCTTGTATGTACGTACGTATATCTATATATATACATAGCGAGATTCTAAAGAGAAAGACTATGTTAAGAAGGAAGCTTTTTCATCCATTTGTATACTTCATTTTGGGTCAGTATTATTTTCTAGAGTAGGCTGCATCTTTATTTATTTTTTTATTATAAAAATGTCAATTTTCTCATAAAGACATAGGCATGTGGATTCTAATATATAAGCAGATTTGGCAAATGCAATGATTTAATATTAAATATTATTGCAATTGAAAAGATGTGAAAAGATCTACATTCTTTTGAAAAGTATTTTTATATAAAAATGTAAGGCTTATTTTAAACGACTTTTATGTTGAATATTAAAATTAATAAAATTAATTATTATAAGCATTATAAAATTTATAATTGAATGAAGTCAAATAAATAAGAATCCATTTTTATAAAGTTTATTTTATTTTAACTGTAGTTTTCGTGGAAATCATTTAAAGTAGTTTTAGCGACTTTCAAGTAAAATCTAGGAAACTTAGTAAAAAATATCAAGAATAGTATCAGCTGCAAGCTTTTCATTGAAGTTTTGAAAATATGAGACACTGACCAAATTGAAGAGAAAAGAATTACAGAAATTAAAAAATTTAACATGGGCTCTAATGGGGGAAATAGCATTTATGTTTATAACTCCGTAATAAAATTATAGATCTTTGTAAAGTAAAATATCAATTGCAGATTTTTTGCTACAAATTAAAATTAAATAAAAAATTCTTATCGATTAAATAAAAGATATCTGAAAAATTGACTAAAATTTTTACGATTAGAACTTTAATGATAAATTACAGATATTTTTTGTTGGATGGTAAAATATCATTGAAAATACAAATATAATTATTGATTATAAATATTCTTTATAAAAATTATCGAAGAAAAATCAAAAACATTCTATCCTTTCTTGCGGGGTCCCGATTAAACGCTAAAGCCACCTTAGCATATTTTGCATATAAAATATATTTGCTTAAGAAAAACAATCTATTTTTTAAAAAATTTTGATCCAACTTGTACATATTTATATGAACATCAGCCAGTATAAGAATACAATGCTAAAACAACTTTTCGACCGTGGGTGGTGTTTATATATCTATATATACACGTACATCTCTGCACGGCTGTACGTCTTTCTTTATTTCTTCTTTCTTTTCTCATTCTTGTTTCCTCGACCAATGAGATTCTGACGTGGGTGGCTGCGCTTCGTGCAGCGAGAGAGACTGGTATACAAGCGCTCTTGTATATAAAAGCCCGCGGTCTGTGTGTGGGTGTGGACCCAAAGAAGCATTACATGATCTACGCCGATGCAGCATCTTCCAAGATGGAGGTCTTGGCCTCCTTTTATTTCTTCTTCTTTTGCTTCTCTATACCTTTGTTGTTCAGTTGCCTGTACTCTTTATGCATCGTGCTCTGCAAAATTTTTTCAGCTGCGTACTGTATGATTGTCTTTTCTGTTAATCATAAAAATATAGGGTATTTTTTTTTTTTTTAAGATATTGGAAACATTGAAAATTTTCTATAATAGGATTAATTAATAATTATAATTGAAATAATTTTTTATTTAGTTTTATATGGAAGTCAAATCATACTTAATATTTATTATACGAAATATACATATTTTATTTACAAACATAATATATTAACGTTCAATAGAAAAGTAGGACAAAAAGGTAAATTTATCCTCATTCAATTTTTGAAAAATTTCTCTTCTACCAAAAGTAAAAATTTTACAAATTTTTAGTTTTTAAATAGGTTATTTAACTTTATAAATAATTATTTTTTCAAATTAAATTTTGGAATTTAGTTGTGATATTGAAGAAAAAAATTCAATTCAGAACTATATAATTTTTTTTTCTTTTATTTTTTTTAACGTCGCTATATTTATGCTATCATTGCGATACTAATTAGCGACGGAGGTTTGCAGTGTGTTTGCGAACAAAGCGCATGAATCGTACAGTGGTGCTTATATCAATTAGCCGAGAACGGGACTCGAACCTAAGGCCTCGAGATTACGAATCCATCGCTCTACCGATTGAGCTACTGAGACCTCTATTTGTTAAGTTTTTCAAAGCTTATTTATAAAAGCATAAATAGATGATAAAAAATAATAGTTTCGGAGAAGTTAGAAAAATCTATTGAATATTAGAAAAAAAAAACAAGTTTGTACATAATTCTTCTTTAACCAAAGTATGCTCTCATCTTATTCATTGCGTATATCTATTGAATCCGTATAGAAATTATACGTAACTGTAACTATGTAAGATTTTAAAATGATATGTATTGATATGGGTGTGGCTTTATTACATTTATTTTTTATTTTTTCATATTACGTCTTCAAATTTTTTATTTCAAATAAGAAAGAATGCATAAAAATTCAAAATAGAATTTATATAAAATGTGATATATCATTTAAAATTTGATGTGCTTCACAGGATTAGTGTTCTCCGTGTGAAATTCTTATCTTACTTTTTACAGTAGATTCTTTGTGAAATAATTTTTGAAAAAACCAGAATTCTTTGCAAAAAATATCGAATTGTTTATCCTAAGCTATAGTTTAAAATTATTAAGTTTTTTTTTCCAAGACAAAGCGATAAAATTAATTTTTCTTTTATTGAAGAAAATATTGTTTTTTGTAAATGGCTGACATTATCAGATTTTACAGAAAAATAAATTCGTTCATTAGAAAATAAATACGTAGAAGGAAATAACTTCAAAAAAAGAACGTCTCTAAAAAACCGTTTACACTCTGATCACACCCAAGTTTGTTATCGTGCATTTAATATAAGGCTGCGTAAGGTCTAGAACGCAAATTGATGTTTAACATTTACTATTTTCAATATTTTGCGTAGAATCTACATGTTTTTTTATTTTAATAGAAATGCAAAAAAAAACATAATTTTAATAAATATTGAAAATGTTTTAAGTAACAATTAAATCTTGAATAAATTATGAAGTACGAGACAAAAGAATTTTATACCGATCAAGAAATAATTCAACAAGTATAGTCAATCGAAGGTATCTCTGATGCAGTTGAAAATATTTTTCGATTGAATCATCAAATGAAAATATTGATGACTTCAACTTCAATTTTTTTATTTCCTCAATAAATATTTTTTAATTATTAAATTATTTGCTTATTTAATTTAATTATACGCAGATAAAAATTTATTTTTATTAATGTATAATATAAATAATTTTAATTACAATTTTTCTTACCTTTCATCATTTTTTATGCATACTATCTATTTGTAAAATTTAACTTTGTAACTTTTGAATAAAATTTTATAATAGTGTCTTATGGTCTAAAATAATAAGAACTTATTTTAAACATTTTTAAAATTTTTTTACTTAAAATTTTCATATCTATATATAGTCTTATTTGACCGCAAGTTACAAAATGCTCAAATGAAGTTCAAAGCATAAAAGAATTATGGAACCTTAAATCGAGTGTCTCTAAACCAGTGATCAACTGTATCAGAAAGTATTTTAAGTCAAGTAGAAAAACTTGATTTGTATAAAGACTTAATCCAATTGTAAAAACGAATTATCAAATTGTATCTTTTAAATTACTTGTCTTTTCAATAAAAAATTATTTTTCGTGTAACATATTAATACTTCTAAAGCATAAAAATTAACTTTTGACTATGCAATACTATACATTTGTTTCGATTTCGAAAATCTTGATATGTATCTTATCCAAATTCATAAAAAAATCAAACAAAATTTACAAGCTTCTAGATTTCAAAACGAGTTATGTACGATTAACAATTTTCGCACATTCATCTAGCTCATGTCAAGCAATTTTTTTCCTTTATCATAATTACATTTTATTTGAAGGAATGAAATAAAAAAGTGAACCTAATAGATACGTTATTTTAATAAAACTCAGCAAAACACATTTATAAAAAGACAATACAAGAAAAATCACACCCAAGTTTAAACAGAAAAAAAAAGGAGAAAAAAAAAGTAATATCCACAAGAATGCAGTCGCAAATGCGCGAGATCTCTCGAAGGTCTCTCTCTTAGCATGTAAGACACAACACCTCGTATAAGTCTTTGAGTGTATAGTGTTCCCAGGCACAAAAGCAAGGACTCGGCTCGGCGCTTCTCGTTGCCGCCGCCATGTCAGTTCCTTGGAAACAATTATGCCCCAGGATACATAATAACAAACTATTTCTCTCTTTCTCTAAGGTGTATGTATCATCTACACACAAGCATACATACATACGTATATCCAATGTTGTTCTCCCTTCCTTTTTTTTAAATATTTTTTTTTTTTTTTTTCGTTGCGGTTCTACACACGCATGTTGTATGTATTATCTTCTCTCTTTCGAGAGAGGTGCGTATACCTGTAAAGCAAAAGACGAATAGCCATCGTAAATCTACATTACCTATGCATTTTTGCACAACTTTCGTTTTGGGCTTGTTTTTTCATTTTCTTTCTCTTCTTATTTTTTTATTATATTTTTTTTTTAAAGAAAGGTAGTATACCAGGGAGCTCTAGTCACCTCAATGATTTATTGGATTCGATGCGCGTATATGTATAGGCCCGAAATATCGCCGACAGCAGCGTAAGAAAGTTATAGCGATGGCTGATTCTGGATAGTTGTGAACAATAAATTTTATCGTTCTCAAAGACAATGTTAAAAACAAAGGAAAACAATGTATGAAAATATATTGCTGATTATTGTAATTATAAAAGTTATTGTTTACTTATTATTGAAATAATGAGAAAGATTACGTAACGAAGTTAAATTGCATTTGATGGAAACGTAGTATATAATGTGGTTAGTGGTGAAAGAATAATTTCTATCATTAAATAAGTTATGCTATTAAAAGCTATCGTAATATGTCACTATAAGAAATTTTTAAGTAAAATAATAATTTTATTTCCTCATTAATATTTAATTTAAATAATAGTTTTCTGCTTATGCATTAATATGCATAAAACATTCAATTTTATGAATCAACTACAAAGTCAATTAACTAATTTCTCCTTGTATAAAATGTCCAATAGAATTCTGAAAAAGAAACATCATTTATAATTAATAATAATTATACAAAATGTCAATATAATACAAAACTTTCTCAAAATTAGAAAAAAAATGTTTAATTTGTACAAAGTTGAAAAGAAATTTCATTGATAAAAGCTGCTAATAAAATTGTTAAGATCGAAAGAGTACAAAAGTAACTAAGTATATGATATAAAATTTAACGAGGCTCATTCAAAACAATAATGTGTATCCCACACTGCAACCAGCCAGAAAGTCCATAATCCAGACTCAAAACCTATTATGTGAAAAAAAAAGAGAGAGAGACTCTCTTACACACAAACATACACAGAAAACAAAAAAAACATGTTGTTCGAAAAGATAATAGGCGAGCATCAAATGACAAGATAATGAACACAATTCAATTCTGTCCTTTCAAGGACGTTAACTCTTAAATAGAAGTATATATACTAGACTCGTTTTTCAGACAATTGTTAAACCAATACTAGCGTATTGCGTGATCCAATTATATACGATTTTTGTATTTAAGTGCTTTAACTTTGTAGATAGATCAAACCTGCATATACACATACTTTTGTCGCTTCTGTTAGAGAACTATTATGTCATTAATGTGTTGTTAATTTTGGTGAAAATTTTCGTTAATTTGACATCTTTAGCGAGTGTAACTTGCATTAGAGTAATTAGTTTATTTAGTTGAAATGACACTTTTTATACTGGGCTGAAAGTAACAATTTCGAAAGTTTATTTTTAAATGGTACACAAGTGTGTATCCCTCGTTTGTACCTCAATCATCTGTTATGCTTGCCAATTTGTGTTAAACGCAGTTTAACTAGATTACTTGGCCACTCGAGCACGGTTAAACTATTAACCCATTTTCTTCTTTGGGCCTTTTTTTAGTCTTTTTTAAAAATTCAGTTTTTAGGATTCGTGATGTTTTGTTTTATTGTGAGAATGTAATTATGATTGATCGATGCAAATTTTTTTATTCATTTGAACAATTTGAAAAATACTTAATTTTTATGTAGATAATGAGATAAGAATTTTAAATCATCAAGTTCAAAAATAATAAGTTATAATGCAAAAATTATTAGTATTGATTTTGTTTTTTATATCATAATTTTTTTCTTTGATCAGATTATAGTATTGAATACAAATTAGAAAATATATCTTTTGAGTGTCATAATGTATTTAACTGTAAAATATTAATTAAAAAAAGCTTTTTAGCTGCATCGAAAATAAACCGCGAAAATTGTAACTGCTAAAAAAATTTTCAATTTCATGAATTCATCCACAATACATATAATCCCACAATAATTTTAACTAGAATGTTAAACTTTTTATTGTCCGTGCACGAGCAGTTCAAATATTATATACACATCGATTTTAATTCGCAATAAAAAAATAATACCATCAAACGAATGAAATCCACAAAAGAAATATAAGTATCATGTCTTGGTTTACAGTAAAACAAGACGATTTAAAGTATATATATATAACGACTGAGAAAAAAAGAAAAGATAAAAAAAAAAAAGATTAACAGAAAAGAACC
This sequence comes from Anastatus disparis, assembly GCA_017163975.1. Lineage (NCBI taxonomy): Eukaryota > Metazoa > Arthropoda > Insecta > Hymenoptera > Eupelmidae > Anastatus > Anastatus disparis. The sequence goes on from JAFFSR010000003.1 coordinate 3,288,748, forward strand.
AAAGCTCCCATAGAACACGCGCGAGGGGGCTCTCTCTCTCTTGTTGCACAGGATCGGTAATAACCCAATAAATCAGAGTATCTCAGCCAGTGCAATTACGTATTTTCTCTCTCTCTTTCTCTCCTCTCTAGTGGCCAAGATAAAATAAGAGAAATAAAAGCCAACCCTTCTTCTCTCTCTCGTAAATATTGCTTTAGCTTAAAGCTTTCTGATCCCACGACCCTGGAACTTTGTTAAGTTTTGCGCCGGGGTTGCTTGTATCTATATTTTTTACCCCGTCAATTCTTCTCTCTTCCTTTTTTTGTTTCTTTATTTGCCGAAAATTCAATAGTTTTTTTTTCTTCTTCTTCTTCTTGTATATATGTTAGTCTTACTCTTGTTGCAATGTGTGTTCTCATGGGAACCAACAAGAGTAAAAGAAAGACTTTAGGTGATTTAATTGCTACCAACGAGCCAATCTGTTAATTCGTGAGTGTCAGCCTGAGAAAGTAGAAGGTGGGTTTGAAGAAAATAAAAATAAAAAAAAAACCAAAAAACATAACGTTAGTTTCTTCTCTCGTTTGGGGGGGCAATTATTTTCGAGTCTAAGAGAGTACAAAATTACACGATGCAAAAGTTGTGTGTGCCGAAAAAAGAAATTCGTATAATTTTAGTGCGTGAAGCACTTGGATTTTCTGTCTATATATATATATTTTTTTTTTCTAAAACCCTTTTTTTTTTATGCGCTCGAACTGTAGCGTCCTTGTTATAAAAATGTGCGATAAATACACTCGGAACAAAGCTTTTTTTTATCTTCTTTAACTTATATGTTTGGCGAGTTAGAACTTTGGATAGATAATAGAAGGCTTTTTAACTGTTCTCGAGTTATGGGTTTGTAAAGACTTCTCTAGTCGGACGTTACGATTCTCAAATGTGACTATGAGAACGTGCATTATGCATCTCCCTTTGATTTTCAATTCCTCATGAAGGCTTTAAAATTTAATTGCACCGGCATTACGACGATTGTATAAGAAGGCAAAAGAACAAACAGAAAATTAGGTGGCTTTTGTTTTTTTTTATCATCGAAAGTGCGCTCGTAAAATTCTAGGCGAAGCACCAGATTTTCTGTAATTAACATAATGGTAACATTACGAATGTTATGTAAAGTCTTGTTTTTATCTCAGGAGAATCTAGTATCAGAGGAAAAATAAATATCATTTGTTATGTTTTCTCGTATCGATTTTTGCAATTATTATTCCTTCAGCAATACGTTAAAATAGTTTATGTAACATTACCTCGCGTTGTCCATTAACTTATGTGCATTAATGATTTCATACTACAATTTATGCAACGTCTTTAGTATGCACCAAAATCAATGTCTAACATGATAAAATTTAACAATCGATGTCTTTTGTTTCAACGTTAATACATACATTTTCTCAAACGTATAAACGTAATTTCTCAATTTTCCAGAAATATACATTTATACAGCCATTTCTAATGGATACAAAGAATCATTTAGATTAATCTACCAATTCCTAAGATATATCCCCCTAGAACAGAGCGCATAAACGAGCGCAACAAAATGCGGCTAGCAAATGACTTTCCGATAATATACCGCGTATTATATGTCCACCCCCGTTCTCTCTCTCTCTCTCTATTTTCCACCCAACGCGAGAATATAATGAATGCTTAAATGAATAACGAGCGTCCTTACGTGTCCATGAAAAACCGGTACGTATATATACACGGTGAATTTATTTTTTTCTTTCTCTGTTGTTTCTTTCTTTCTTCTTTTTTTCGTTTTTACATACATACACAAACCGTACGTACGTATACGGAAAAAAGGGAGAGAAGAGAGAAAAAAAAAATAAGTAAAGACGAAATAAAGAATAAAACAAAAAAAAAAGAGGGCAAGCGCAAAATTACACGTATAGATGGCATTGATGAATGGCCAAGAGGATTTTGATAGACCTAAGAAGAGAGAACAACTTGTAACTTCTCTTTTCTCTCTCTCTCTCTCTCTTGTCTTGGTATAATAATCATTGCTTGATTCTCTCACAATCTGTTTTTTTTTTCTCTCTCTTCTGTCTTGTATGTATACTCGTGCACGCTACTATCGCATTATTCGAAACATATGTATTTCGTACATATACAATACACGAAAAAAAAAAGAAGAGTGTTCTTTATTTTATGAATATTACAGCAAGCAAAATTTCTTTTCGATTAGTTTTCGGGTCTGAGAGCTGATTGTCGGTAAAGTATTGTACATATTTTATGATTTTTACGATGGTTTTTTATATACGCGGACCGATAATGCTTAAACTCATTATTCAGGATAATAAATGGACTGTTTGCTTAGACAATGTTTCCTAATTGCTTTATAATTTTTATATCAAGCTTTCATATTATTTACAAGAAATTTAACAACACACAGCTTTACGATGTAGTACGTTTGTTAAACAAAAAGGGAAAAAACACAACGTTTTACGATGCAATTTCTAATAAACTATAAAATTCACACTTGGCATTATTTGAAATTTCTTTTTTTTACCCGAGATCCTTAGCCAAGATAAATGGAAAATTTTTTAAAACAAGAGAGAAAAAAAAGAAGTAATCGATAAAGATGGCGTATATCATTAATATCGAGGAAAAAAGGTAGTAAATCATTGATTTTCAAATAAAGTAAGTGTTGCCCTCAAGGCTTCTTTGTTATATACGCGGCGCAAGATATTCGAAACTGATAAAGGTACGCCACATATACAGAAAACCTTTTTTTGCCGCTCGCGCAAGTCTGTTTTATTAATGCACATGTCGTTTTACAAAAGAAAACGCAAGAATTGCACGCAGCAGAAATGAGGTTGCGGCTTTAAAAAAAAATAAAGGAAAAATAAAGAAAAAAAAAGCTACGTAATTCATATTTGTTTCGGCGAAATGTGCAAAAATTACATTAAAAATCATAAGGATAATTAGCGAATATATTAATATTCATTGCCGGTGAATAGAGACATGAATTTAAAGATTTCCTCTTTGTGTTACATATGAAATAAAATATTTTTAAATGTTATTGTTCGCGAGTGATGTATAATTGGCTTATAAATTATAAATAAATTCTCTGGAAATCCATGTTTTTTTTCAATGGGTATCATTTCACTAAAATACAACAGTATTTATAATATTGTATTTTAGTAATTCATAATAAATTAAATATAACATTGATGTTTATTTTATTCTAAAATAATACCATTTGTCTAATTTTATTAATTAGAACAAAATATGCATGATAGGATAATTTTAGAAACCTTTTTTAATAATTTTATTTTTCATAAGATTACATTATAAAAAAATGGGGTGAAATCTTCAGTTACTGTGTTCGAACCTAATTTTGTGCCTTCTATTTAAAATTTATGTAAAGCACGGAATGAAGTTCAGACACAGAAACTAGGACATATTCTAAACTACTTTTCTGAACCACAGAAGTAATGACCAATTTGGATATTTATTACAAGCTAAACATTTACTTTGTGTATAAAAATATTTTAATTTAATTAATCATAATGAATTTTAGAAATGAAATAGGATTTTTCAAAATAACATAAATTTTTTATTAATATAATATATAATAAACATGAACTTCACACAAAATTAAACAAAATCCTTTATTCAATGAATTATTTATATTCAAATCTTTATTTAAATGATTTCTCCGAATGATTCTCATGATTCGAGCAAATAAAAATCTGCATTAGTCTACATACACAAACCATAAAAATCTCTCAGGAAATAAAGTAACTCTAAAGAAAAAAAAAAAAATTTATTTTCTCAAAGCAGCCAATGCGTATATCATTACATGCGTTATCAATCGTACAATGCCATTGCTTTAGCTTACCTCTCCAGCCAAGTTCTGATCCCAGTGTATATATACAAACGAAGAAACGAAAAAACGAAAGAAAGAAAAGGAGAAAAGAGAGAAACGAAAAAAAGAAGGTATATACATATAAAAATAAAAAAGGAAGAAATAAAAGAAGGGAGAGAGAAAAGTGAGAGAGAGAGAGAGAGAGAGAGAGAGAGACTCCCCGCTGGGATATAAATCTTCCATCTGACAGACGCGCCGCCTCCGTGACTCTCTCTCGACCAACCGTATAAGCCGGTATTTCCAGCAGGGCGACGCCCTCCTCTCTTCTTAACGTTTATATATACACACGTACATTTATATATGTACATGTATACGTACGTAAGCGTGTGTACACGTTAGTAGTACAAAGCAAACTCTCTTGCTTAAAGTTTTGCATTTGCATGTCATTTCGCAAAAAGGCCATTGCGTACATGTACATACACACTTTTACTCTTAGCTTACTTTTCTATACACTGAGAGAGCTATACTTGTGTATGTAAACATGCACGTGGGTGTGTATCATGAATCAGTGTATTTCAATGTATACTGTTTGCGTCGAAAATTTTTTGAAAATTCGTTTGTGTTTTTTTTAAAAGGAAGAAAAATCTTTGAAAGTTTCACAAAGCTGTTCGGAATTGATTTATTGTTTTTATGGCAAAATACAAAAGCACGAGCCTTATGAATAACGCGCTTAAATCCGGCAAGAGTTTTCGTATTGTAGATTTTTTTAATGCAGCTTCAAATATCGTAAATAAATGTTTTTCCCTCTTGAGATTTTGAATTATTGTTAAATTATGCGCATTATTTAACATAATCAAAAAGTAGTTTTTAATTACATATAAAAAAGTCTTTGGTCAAACAGAGCCTCACTGTAGCAAAGAAGAAATGCTTGTATTGATAATTAATAGAGATTGATAAATGTTGAGGATAAAATATAGTAATTAAAAACAGAATTTGTGTACTTTGCGTGGACATTAGAAAAGAATCTCATATAATATAAGTGAAAAATTACATTAACACGTTTTTCCTTTATCTTGATTTAATTATTTTAAAACTTATGGGCAAATTATTGTAATCACGAAAAACTTACATCCTATAATAAAATTTAAAAGAATACAATGTTGTAATAAGTTGAATTAAATATATTTCATTAAAAATATGCGCATATGATAAATTAATAATAGCACATTTTATTCGCTACGCATACATATATGTTATAAAAATGAAAAATTCATTCAAACGTTGCACAAAGTAAATTGGTACACCTCGTACGAAAATGAATAATTATTTTTACGAGCCTTAATTTATCGTTCCTCCATCAATCTTTTTATTTTTTCACTACTCCATCTTCATTTCTATCAGCAAAAAAAGAATAATAATTCTATAATGAATCCTACAATTTTACAAATCTAAACTCAAACAATAATCAACAAAAAGAGAGAAAAAAAAGGAACTTTCCATATACACAATTGTTACGAGTTCAAAAGAAATCATGCTCGTATATATACATTTTCCATTTTATTCCACGCGAGCGGCCAGTAGCCAGCAGTACCATTTCTATATACACGTTGGTCCGTATATTATGCCGATTCTTTTCTTGTTTTTATATATTCACGTTATATACATATATCGCGTGTTTAACTCGCATTCATCCTCTCTCGCGCTTACAGAAACTTTTCGTCTAGATTCCGTGTGGCGCATGCAATATCCCTTTTTTTCCCCTATGTAACGTCATAGAAAGTATTATGAAGGGAACGCGGGAGGGGAAAGGGGTTGGAAAGGTCTTGAAAAGATCCTCTCGTCACGAAAACGTTGGCTATAGTAGTGTGAACGCGAAAAGACCGCAGGATATTTTCAAGTTGCACGCGACCTATTGGTTTTCGAGGTTAACCCCATCGTACACACATATACACGCGTATAAGTTAATTCTATTAATCTTATAATCGAGGGATTGGCAGATACAATTTTTATTTATGTTTTTACAAATGTTCCTTTCTTTTTTTTTAAATATTTCAAAGGATTTTAATATGGAGTACGCGGAGAAAAAGTATTAAATTGTAACATATCTTAAAATAAAGCAGAAGTAGTTTTATATTCAAACAAATTAAGTTGACTTTAAGATCAGCGTGGATGATAATATGATCTAAATGATGAAACACGCACTGCAAAATGCAACGCAGAGAATACAATGTGAAATAAATTAATTCGTCTCATAAAACTGATTCAAAATTATGATCAGTGTTAATTAAGTTGATTGTTACTCTGATTCATTATTTTACAACATCTTAATGTTTCAAGTTGAAATTTTTTCCTGCGTAACAACCCAGCATTATAATCAATATAATATAAACAAATTATAATGCCAGCTTAGTTTAATCAGTATAAGTCTATTTTAGTATAATTTTGAGATTTGTTTAAATTTCATATTTTGTCCATTTAGAGAACAAAGTGGAGGATATGTTTTATAATTGATAAACTAATGATGGTGACAAAATGATGATTCTGATTCTGATTTTTTAAATTCATTTTAAGATTAAAAGTAGCTTAATTGTTTTTCATTTTTATATTCTTACAATGTTAACTTTCATTTGAATTTTGCCTCATTTAATTTCAAATATTTTAAATGGTAATCAACACAAAAATTTTTATTGATTATCAAGTGAAAATATCACTTAACTAAATAGAAATATTTTTATTATTAAAAAATTTGCAAGATTAAAAGCATCATTTTTAATCTAGTAAATTTTACAATTTAAAACGTTTCGACACTGCGGAAGAGACAACTCACTCGAGTCAAGGATTACCTCTTGGACGCATAAATACGAGCCGGTGAGTGGCTTAGTCGGTAGAGCGTTGGATTTGTAATCTCGGGATTCTGAGTTCGAATCCCGCTCTTGGCAGCCGATTGATAGAAACACCACTGTATGTTACATCTGCTTTATTCACAAACACATTTACGAGCTCCGTCGCTGATTAGCATTACAAAATAGCATAAATATAGCGACGTTAAAGAAGAATAACAAAAAAAAATAATAATATTCAAGTATACATAAAGGCAAATTTTTTACTTCATCATATTAAAAAAATATTTATTTATACATATTCCCATGACTTTGACTGATTCATAACAATGTCCAACTTCGCCTCTACGTTCTTACCGCCTGCACTCTTTTTTTTTGCTCGTTTCGATCGTTAAAAGCATTAAAAAAAAATCTAACCTCGCACTCTCGCGCATAACTTAAAAGCCAAGTAGTAAGACGATCGGGGTCGCATCTTTTGAATATTCATCAAGCCTCCACGTATACACGCGCCAACACTTAATATCTTCGCTTAGTTGGTCTCTCTTTCTCTTTTTCTGTAGGTCGGAAGGAAATTTTCACGAACGGTGCAGCGCACGAAGTGCACAATGTAAACAGAGTTCATCGGTGGCAGCGATCGCTCTTCTAAGAATCGCAAGCTTTCAAAATGGTTAAAAGGGAGTTTTTTTTTAAAATGTTTGTGTGAATTCTTTTTTTTTAATAGAAAGTTATTTTTAAACTTCCTTTTTAAAATAATGACGTTGAATAATTATATTTCTTTGTCACTGCAGTTTTGACATTGAACCGTGAAATATTTTATGGGTTATGTTCTTACCATAATTTTAGCTCATTGTATTTTATTAATTTCGACGATATTTCATAAAATTAATAATCAATTTATATATTATGGATAGGAAAAAAATTTGGTTGTACTAAATAACTGTTAATTAAAATGGTTCGGAGAAAATATTTAGTTGAATCAAGCAACATTTTCAAATAAGCATTTTCTTAATTGAAACTAATATTTTACTTCTTATCACTTTCATGGATATATATTAAATAAGACTAAATTTGTTTTACAATGCAGTCACGTAAAATTAAAATAATGTACATAATTTTTTTATTGTAGTTTTAAATAAAATGAAATTCAGATGAGTCCGATGTTTACTTTTATATCGCAAAAATATTATTAAAGAAATTCTATTCAACGTTGTCTCGAAAATAAAAAGCATTTACTTCTATTGAAATCAAAGATAGTTTACATTTTTTTAAAATCTTCATTTTAAAAACTGATATAAATTAAAATATTATAAAAATTTTTGTAACAAATAATAAACTATTAAATTATAAAAAAAAAACTTTTTGTTTTTAAATCAGCAATGCAATCCTCTTTATCTAAGTCAAAAAACAATGCCGACCTTACATCCTCTTGAATCTATCCAACAGTTAAAACCACACACTTTCCCATATCTTTCTTTTAACCCAAAAAGACAAAATGAAAACAGCAAGGCATCACTAAACCTTTTGCAATAGTCTTACAAATCATTTCGAGCGTACTCTCCCAACCTAAGGAGTGCATATACCCATGGACTCTATAGGTATATACGAAAGCTGTAATGCTAAAGTTAAAAAAGAGAAAAAGTCTCCTTCTTGCGAGCGATAGGCGATAAAACTGTGCTTGAGCACCAACGTATATATACTTGCAGCTCTGTGTATATACGCGTAAGGCTGTAGATTACTATTTTTATCAGTAAAAAGGCCAAGCCAAAATAAAAAAAAAAGAAAAGAGAAGCAGTAAGTTTTACAGGCTTGTATATATATACGTGTGCGCATACAACTCGTCGGGAGGGTCGTGCATCACCTAAGAGCTTGGCAGGATAATGGGGCACCCGCCTCAAGAAGTATAGAGAGACTCTCTCTCTTGTGTGGACCCATGAACAGAGAGAGAGAAGGAAAGAGCGTATATACGCGCGTACAACAAGTGATTGATAGACACACCGGTAAGGTCCGGTCTGAAATACACATACACTATACTCTTCGGTACAGTAGATATATTCATTGTAGAGCGGGGAAGCTTTCTTTCTTACGTGCAAGAATTTTGCTTAAAATCATTTTGATGATAGAAGAAAACTTTATTTTTTTATTTTATTCTGAGTAATAATAATTAATTTAATTAGACTTTAAATAAAAACGAATTTAACTTTTTTACTGAATCTTTTAGTTATAAGGTTTTTTAGATAAGAAAAGGAATATTCTTATAAATTTTTATTTTACAAACTTTGAATAAAGTTAATTATTTTTACTTTAGATTAAAATAATTTCAAAATACAAGTTTTTTAATTCTTCACTTTATCAATTATTATACAGGAATATAATATTTAAATACCATGTTTGCAATAAAATTAAATATTATATTGTTAAAAATCAATATTGAAAATAAATAAAATAAAATAAAAGTAAATTACAAGTATGTAATCATTTGTTTGTAAAATAATACAGTAAGGTTTAATTTCAAGATGATTTTAAAACAATGTATTTCTTAAATTACAAATGAAAATACACAAAGCTTGAATATTATATGTTATGATGTTTCTTAACCTGTCGTTTCGACATTACGAAAAAAGAAAGAAAAATAATAACGTTTCAAAAAAAAGGAGGAATAATAATTCAAAGAAATGCTGGATTCATAAATGGCCGCTATAAATGAACTTTTGGATTTCTTGAATGAGCGTGCAGGTGGAGCCAGGTGATGAAGCGTTAAATTTTTATTTTTTTGAAGCGTAACATATATTATTATTATTATTGAAGTGAGACCTTCGGATATCGGTAAAAATATATTAAATACTAGAAAAAAGAAAATTTTGCATATTAAATTATTCAAATGTAAACAAGACTCAATAATAAATAAATGAAAAATTGTTATTGATCGATTCTCATCGAGGTAATGTGAATTTCATATTTCTAAAATAGAAACATTTACTAATACATGTGCAGCATATATGAATAATATACATTTGAAAAAATGCTGCTCCATGTACGAGTGATTAAAAACAATAAAACTTTTAACAAAATGATATTAAATTCTCATAGCATGAATAATTGAAAGAAAATTAAAATAGCTATAATAATTTATTGTGATTATTTATATCCTAATATAATCCACTGATTATGGTCTTATAAACTGTCGCATTTAGATATTATCACATTTTATACGGTTTTGATGAATATTTTATTGGTTTTTAATACTACATATATTTTGTATTTTAGAAATCAGTCAAATATTAACTAGAGTAACAAAAAAATCAGCAGATGTATTACTATCCAGATAATAAATTTATAATTTACAATATTGTTAAATAAATTTTTCAATTTTATTTAACATCGCTGTATTTATGCTATCATTGCGATGCTAATTAGCGATGCAGATTGTCAGTGTGTTTGTGAAAAAAACACATGTAACAAGTACAGTGGTGCTTGCATAAATCGGTCGAGAGCGGGATTCGAACTCAGAACCTCAAGATTACGAGTCTATCGCTCTACCGACTGAGCCACTGACGACCTATAACTTTATAATTTTAATGTAGTAACTAATATTGACTATCCTAATCTTTGATTGTTGAAAATGTATTTAATAATATATTTTGTATATTATTAACCAAAAATTATTATATATGATGATAAGTTTTTACTAATAATTTTAATCATGTATATATAACCTTATATATAAGATTAACTAAAAGTCATTAAATGTCCATATATAAATAACTGATTATTTGCATAACTAAAATATTACTTGATTCTCATAATATCTAAGTTCAAATAAATTTTCAAAATTTTCGTTTACTTTGAAATAATAAAGCTAATAATTTGAAATAGTGCATGACTATATAACAGTAAAGTATACAATCAACAAAACTATTTTCACATTGTTTTTCAATATCTCCTTCAATACCTTTTTCACACGCCAAGATATGCCAAATCAATAATCGGACCAACTCTAAAATATTTTTTCCTTCCAGCAAAACATTAAATTCCATATAAGAACCCAAGAACATATTGCCACCCACACTTATGCTCCTTTTCCTAGAAAAATAAGTAACGTGGGTTGTATATGTAATGCGCAATGATCGGAATCGAAAATGGGGCACAGGCTAAAGAGGATATATATATTTTTTCTCTTTTTTTCGTACATACATAGATAACCCCTTGACGGCAGTGGCGTGCTAAAGAAGATTTACTTCAGGCCAACTTAGCCTCTCATATATACATACGTACATAGACCGGAAAAAGGTGGCGGGGGCGCACTGAAGGAATGGTTTCCGGTCTCTGGCCTTTCTAGCTTGTAAAACTGCATGTTTTTATATGCTACCTCAACGAGCTACCTTTCTTTATATACATGTATATACAGAAGGTTACTTCAAGAAATGTATGATGGCTGTGCGGGTAATGTTGCTTTTGTATGTTTTTCGGATAGTAGTGTAGGCGGATCGTTTACTTTTGCTTGGATAAAGAAAAAACAGGACGAATATTAAAAATCGTAAGATTTATTTTTTAACAAGTGACGATTAAAGATGTTCATTTTATAAATGATTCACTATAATTGTTGTATTTCTGTGCAGTAAAATTGTCACTTTTAATTTCAGTATAATAATATATATTTTCATGCTTAAAATTAAATTTATTTTTACTTATCCAAATGAATTTTTTATTTGCTCAAGATCTTTTACATTCGATATATTTAACAATAACAAATCATATAAATAGTCCAAAGATTATGAGGTATCGCGTTTCATACATTTTTTAATACCTTTGGTCTTACAAGTATACATTTAAGATTTTACGCAAAAAGCATTTTTTATTACCAAGATAATAATTTTATAAAAGTTGTCATATCTTACCGAATGAGCTGTTATTAAATGTTCCAATATATATGAATTGATATCAGTTCAACGCAAATAATGTGTTAAATAAAAAATTATTAATGCTATTCTTTAAAAGGTCAAGCCACATGTGTTTAATTTTATGACAAAATTAACACAATGTGAAACGTAAGATTTGGAAAGTTCCTTTTAATAGTATTTATTATGCATAAAAGTGGTATATCACGATAACTCTGTAAATTGTAGATATAATTTAGTTTCATGCACTTCTATATCCCTGAAACAATTGAGCACAATGTCCAGAGTAACATTGAGTTTGAAAGTTCCATAGATCTTTAGCGTATAACCCTGCGGTCTAACTCGAATAATAATTGACCATGGCTCGTTTATCCAACGTGTACGTATATAACTTTTTTATATACATATACATACATATATACAGACTCTAACAGATATCGCCCCCTCACGATGATCATCATCGTCTTTTATACATTGCCGCTTTTTTTTTGCCAAATGCCTTGCGGTTTATATATAACGCGTAAATGTATGTATATATATACCTATTCGCCAAAAGTCAAAAAGAGTTTGGTTTAGAAACCCTAAAGGGATTTATTTTTTGTGTATGGGGCATATATATACAAGACACATTAACAATCGTCCGCACGAAACATTCTCTCGAGGTCATGCAGACGCTTGACGCCATATAATGGACCATCCCAAAAACCATCCCTGAATATGTATGTGTACATTTATATATGAATGTGTATATACACGTACACACACACACACTGGTAAAAATATATACACGAGGCAAAATGCTTGAGGTTAGAGGCCCTAAAGGCAGCAGCCGGTTTCGTGAAAAGAGAGTACAGACCAAAAAGCCAAAGCAACCAGCCAACCAACCAACACACATTAAAAACATATATGTATATATAGCGAATAAGCAAGAAAGAGAGAAAGAAAAACTTCTACGGATAATTGGGGATAATACTGGGGTTTGCGTCGCGAACGCGCGCGCGCTCGCTCGCTCTTCTCTCGGTAATTGCACTTTTGGGGCCCCTTTTTCGGTGTTACATCGCGACGGACCTGTCTGTAGAGATATACCAACAGAGAGCTTTCGCAGAAATGTAAGTCTATACCCATCGATATATATATATATATATATATATATATATATATATATACATTTATAAATGGATACATATATACAAGCTAAAGTAAAGTTTGATTCGTTCGTTTTGTTTCGTGTCGAACTGCTGTATTATTACGCGAGTCTTTTCTAGGTCCCTCAGGGTAAGACTCGTGGCTATACACAAATTTTTTTTTTGGGCAAACAGGGTGGAAAGAAGTAAAACACGAAGAATAAGGTAACATAGTTTTAGGCACAAGAATATCACAAGAGACATACGGAAAGGATGTTCAAGGATGTTCAAGGTATTTCGTGCGATTGCGTTATAAACGATCTTAGCTTAAAAAAATTAAAAAAAAACATAAGACTTTGTTACGATAAAGTCTTTAGAGATACTGAAAGAAAAAAATATATATATATATATATATATATATATATATATATATATATATATATATTCTGATCATTTTGACCACAGTTTGAGAGATTTTTAAAGAATAAAGAAAGAATTTAGCATTTAGGCTTGAAAAAGAAGATAAAAGCGAAAGTATTAGTAGAATTGTTATTTGAATGAAAACGAATTCCAGGTTAATGTCAGGGTACATTTATATAGCGAGAACGTTTATCGTTGCGTGATTCCGCAATTAAGAAAGATACACACAAAATAATGAAATATACAAAACTTTTTTTCGTTTGAAGACGGGTTAGATTTTCAGCTATGGTAAAAATAATTTAAGATTTGATAATATGCTCCTTACACTATATAATTTAATAACATTCTATGGATTTTAAAAATCAACTTTATTACGAAAAACGTTAAAGCAATTGATTTATCTTAATAACAAAGAATACAGAAATTTACTAATTCTTATAGCCTATTCATAGTTAAAATGATAGGACACAATAAAAATGTATTATTAACGAAAATTTCCTGATCATAAAAAATAAACACTTACGGCACTTACATTTATACATGATTGCTAAACACACAATTCAGATGACGCTACTTACCGGATTGCTAGTCATTCTAACTAAATATGTGGTTTGATAAAGTAAATACGGTAAATACATGGATTTAAGTTGATAATCAACTAAAGAATAACAACGACCCCGTATTAAAAACGTACTATTATCGACTTTCTTTTGATTTTTCATGATTGGAATTAATGACATGTATAATATTACGCATATGATATACATTTTAATAGTAATCCATATTATTTTTTAATTGGTTCAAATATTGTAATGTTACACTTTCTTTTTTGATGATAGTTATCATTTATTCTTTTCTACCGTGAATACGTTTTTTATTTATTTTTGTAATTTTAATCAATTCGATTTTTTATTATAATTTTTTTTTTTTGTTAATTTTTGCTCTGAAGAAAGTAGTTTGATTGCTCCCAAAATGTCAGTAGTATATAAATAAATAAACATATTCATACTATTTAGCTCGTTTGTGATCATTAGCATAAGATTGTAATTTCAATGCTGCAATAGAAACTAATTTAATTATTTACCAATTTATATTTTCATCTGATTTCTCAAGAATTTTTTTATCAAAAATAGCAATTTAATAATAAACTTTAAAACCAAACATGAAAATATGAAATTAATATGAATACTATGATACAAAATATCATCTCCACAGAGCCGATCAGTGGCTTAGTCAGTAGAGCGTTGGATTCGTATTCTCGAGGTTCCGAGTTCGAATACCGCTCTCGGCTGAATCATGCAAGCACCACTATACGTTACATGTGCTTTGTTCACAGACACACTTACGAGCTCCGTCGCTTATTAGCATCGCAAAAATAGCATAGCACAAATATGGCGACGAAAAAAAAAAAAAATAATATCATTTTCTAACCACATATCCAAAATTGTACCACATTTACACGTTTAATGAGTAAACCCTAAAAGAATCCATTTTTCTTTTGTTTAAAATCTCTGTATTTAAAAAAGAGAATGAGTATCATATGTCCGAAAAAGAGGTGCACGCAAACGTACAAGGAAAACGTGTAGGTGACGTACATCAGCATACGTACGTTTATACGTACACAACGCAACAAATTACACTACTTCGGCTTAGGGGCCTTAATTATACGTAAAGGAAGTACCACCAGCCAGCCACCACCATTGCAACCTTTTTAACCATTAGCTCAAAAGAGAAAGAAAGAAGTAAGTACTTTCAACGGTAGTAATCAAGACGCTTAGGCTTTTACACCAATGAAAAAAATAAACAGTATAAGCAGTTACCTATTTAAACAATAAAATTTTATTTTTTTCGATAACACCTGATTTTCCGAGTTAGCTCAACGGTAGTGCTAATTTTTTCTCAATTAAATCTTGATGTTTGATAAGTGCGAGGTGAAGAAGCGTAAAAAAGGTACGTAAAGCATTAGCTGCAAAGTACTTGTAAACACTGTAAAATATATACGTGAAATAAGTTATAGAAATAATAGGAACTTTGGGTTTATCATAGTAAAATATGCATTATTTTGCAGCACGTGCGCTAATTAATATTTGATGAATCAATGTTATTCAAATGATACGATACGAGCGGCGTGCGTGAAATTCCAGGAAAATTTATAGTGTGTAATTTATCGCTCATAATGGCAGGACAAACAGTCTAATTAAATGACAAACATTTTAACTAATTGATAGTATAATTTCAAACCTCAAGCCAAGTTAATGTAACAATGTAAGTTATTATCTAGTTTATGAATTTTTTAGATGTTGGTATATACAAGTGCACACGCTATAACGTTATCAAATGAATTATTTCTACATGTTACTTTAATCATTATTTCTCGTATTTACAAATAAAATATTAGGATTTTTTATTATTAATTTGAATAATTTACAAAAATTTTTTATTTATAAGATGATTAATTTCGAATTGATAAGTATTTTATTCAATTTGCAAAGTAATATTTATAAATGTATTTGTTAAAAGTTGTAAAATTACATCAAATCTGTATTTTAATATATTATCTATTATTTGTAAAAAAAAATAAATTATTATGTTTGTATTACTGTATTTACGAATTTAAATTAATATTTTAATCTAAAGTCTGAGGATTTTTATCATAATCGTACGATTTAATTTTTTTATATTTTGCGCGGTGTATTAAAACTATTAAAAGTATTTTTTACGTTGTGAATTTTTATTCTTAATTGTAAAAAGCTAAATATTTAAAAATGAATCAAAAAAAAAGATTCAATACAAAACACTGAAAAGTTTTCCAAGTTCCTCCAGCCGCCGGTTACAAAAGTCCAACAAAGCTAACCGTCCGTCGGGCAAGAAAGAGAGAGTTCGCCGCACGCGCCTCTAAGCTGACCCATTACAAATTAACGAATTATTAATTTTTGACAGACTTCCGGACTGTGGCCGATTAATGTCAAGAGAGACAATATATGGTAAGTTTTAAAATTTTTTAGTTATTTAAAAGGGTCGACCATTTTGTAGGCGTGAACGTTAGATATATCACTGTCCGACGGATCATGTACCTAAATGAGTAGCTGAAGACAAAATTTTTCAATTTTTTCAAGGAAAAGGTTTTTTTTTTTATGAACAATTGTTTATAAAATATATATTTTCATTTACAGCTTTATAAAATCAATTAAAAAAAATCACTTATTATTAATACACAATATTTTTAAGCAGCTTCTTTAATTATAAATGTTTTATTCATACTAATATAGGGATAGTTTACAATCTAAAATTTAATATTTACCAGAAAAACTAATCATATTTAAATTTTAAAAAAATCATAATATAATAGTCAATATAGTTCCTTCTTACACCAGACTTATGCACTTTATGATGTTTTATGGAATTTTGAGTACACAGAACTTACATTTCTATTAACACAATTTCAAGATTATCAGAATATATTTAATTATGGTAAACAATCAACCAATTAACTGGTTTGTTGAAATCCTAGCTATTTAAACCACAAACTTTGATTAATTTGATAGCTAATAAGAAATAACTTTTCAGATTGATTTATAAAACTATTTTAATCAAGCGATTAGCAAAGTATTTATCGAAAATTAGTATAATCAATTTTGAAACAATTTAAATCTATCAAATTAGTTGAAATCAAGTTAATAATCGCATACACGAGAGTAAATAACCGCTAAATAAAAATAAAATACGAAAAACAATAATTGCAGGATATTATCCGTGTTATAAATAATAAATATTTTGTATAGTTTAAAATATTTTATTAAATAAATTAATTAAGTGATAACCAATTTTTTAAATTTTAATCATAGCTTTTACAAGAATCTTGAAGAAGAACTTGTTATTTATTAATTAATCAATAATAATAGTTTTTAAATAACATTAAACATAATTTTTTCAAATTTTGAACGTCTGATACATTTTACAAGAAAAATATTTGACGAAATCATACTTATCCATATAAGTAAGTGGAATTAAGTCATACTTTTCTAATGGTAATTTTTTTCAAATTTTGCTTATTAAACACTTTTAAATATACCCCACGTAGTTGGAAAGCTTTAATTATACTGATTTTTTTATATGCTATTATTTCAAAGTTACTTTAAAACACTCCTTTGTACATTGAAATCATAAATAACTTTTTTAGATGTTTTTTTACTCACTTTTTTTACGTTGATTGTTAGCATTTTTTCTCATAACGAAAAAGATAGCCTATAATTTTGTAGCTCACAAACTACGCAGTCATTCATTGGTTGCGTTTAAATTATTTGAATTCTCTTACTAATTGTTAAAACTATTTCATTGATAAACTAAATTAATGAATATTAGTTAAATAATATACACTTTTTGATTGAATACATTTTATAAAATTTGAAAATTTTCTGTTCCGTAATATTCGACCGAAGATCCTTAAAATTTTATAAATTTATTCTTATAAATGAATGATTGTATATAATTTAAAAATACCCTATAAAAATGAGATGATTTTTTATTTCTTTATTCATCTGACAGTCTTTCACTAGGCTTATGTTATTCACTTACACTATATTATTATAATATAAATATATTTCTCATCTTTTAAAGAAACGATTGAGTGAAATATGTAAATGTAACATTTAAAAATTTTATAATAAAATATACATTTGTATATTTTATAGAGGTTGAAATTTATATTTATAACATTAGTATCATAAAACTGAAATTCACTTTTTGAATAATACGTAGCATGTAAAATATTTATATCTGTGTGACATATATAATTAATGTGACACATGCAAACGTAACATTGAATAATACTGCTGGCTTAGTAAATGTTTCTACTTTCACTTTAAATAAAATAATAATTTTTAAATAAAACGCTCACACGAATGAATTATATGTTGTGTTTGAGAAAACATTGTATTTTAAAATGACATTTTTTTCAGAATTAAAAGTATGACTTTTATTATTAAAGTTTAATTGGATATTTATTACAATACTTAAAGCATAATCTAAATCAAATTTAAAAAGGTGTATTTAAATAAAGCGCATTATAATTTTTTAAAGACATGTGAATCAAAGGTATTATTTTTAATGTGGAAAAAGTTATAATGAACGAAAGGATAAAATTAACTACTGAATACTGAGATGAATTACAAAATTTTTGTTTTGATTTTTAATATCCTCAATGAATTGACAGTTCAAATTATTAAGTTTGAAAAAAATGCTTACACTGTATAGATAGAACATTATTTTGTAAGACATTAAAACTTAAATTTGAAAAATTGTCAGGTCAAAAACTGACCGTTCCTGTTAAAAACAATAGGCATACAAGTCTTTAATTTTTGGCTCTGCTAACCTCTTTTTCAAACAATCGGCATCATAAATTTCAAGATTCCGTCACCTTAATTCGTACTTCTAGCATTCGGAAGAGGAAGTCGACCTTTCTCTTTTTTTTTAAACCAATCGATCTAATACAAAGTTTTCGAGATCAAAAAGGTGTGTATATACAAGTCCAGATGTCGGCTTAGATCAGAGACCTTATATATTTTTTTTTATTTTTCGGTGCATGTAACATAGCGAAAAATCCTGAAATCCAATGGCGCCATTCGACGAACGTCCTTGCGTCAGGGACAGAGCACTCTAAAACGGACACTATTATTATATCCGCATCTGCCGTCGTTGTCGACCAAGACTGTAATTATATATTAAGCCGCGTGTGTATATATATATACGTATTCCGTCATTTTTACGTCTCTTCGCAATATCGCCTCTGAATCCTTGTTTCCGTGATCCGTCTGCGACCCCGTAGGTCATTGTAACGTCGTTAGGTACTTTATATATATTTCGTGGTTTATATATGTGTGATATATTTTTAGAAAGAACCCTAAACTGTAGGTGGAAGCGATGTGTAGCATCTGTGCTGTCATGTCAAATATGTCCGCTGCCGGACTGCTGACCATTTTTACTTTTACCTTTTGTTTTTTACAATTTTATATTGAATTTTTAGGGGACGAATATCTGTCGATTTAAGGTACGATTTTGACTCGCCAGAAACTGAAAGCGGAGTACAGTGAACGACACGGAATGTGGAAGATGTCCGTAGAATTATAAAATTACATTTGATAAAAATATACGGAGAAAAATGTTTTATTAAAAATTAAAACAGTCCAAAGTATATTTGTCACAGACTGCCATTATAGCCAAAACATAATTAAAGATAAAATTTACTAGAGACACAGAATTTTTATTATATTTCTTGTAAATTTTATCATAAACTACAATAATTTTCGATCGTAATGATTATGTGTGATAATTTCACTTTAAAGTATAGTAATTTTAATTAGAAAATTTTTCTCCGTGCATGTATTGAGTCATTTCAAGTTCAAATTCATATAAATAATAAAGGAAGAGTAACACTTTTTATTTAATAGTTCATTTTCTATAAATAATTCTGAAACTAATTAGCTGAATGTATAACTTATATTAATTACTATTACACAGGCAATTTTAAAAAATGTTGATGTATGATAATGCTTATCGATATTAGATCACTTGCAATTTAACAAACGTTGAATACATGAAAATGCAGGAAGTTACAGCTGCAATTTATACGCGAGGCATAAACATTGTATTATATTTTGTAAACTATGTTTTCAAAAGGCAACATAAATTTTTTTTCTTTTCCATACTAATTCAGAATTTAAAAATATTTAATTTGATTCATAAGCCATTTCATTACAATAATTATTTCATTAGCGAATGAAATATGATAATGTTATTACTTAAAAAATTCTTTTTTCCGTGATGAGAATTTTTTTTTCCTTTCGGAGAAAAAGGTAGGGTTTTAAAAATATGTTTATTTTTAATATTGAAAAAAAAATTTAGCTTAGATTAAAAATCTCGGCTTATAATTTATAATTACTTTAATAATAGAACGCGAAATGAGCTGAATCAGCTACTCGACATACGCAACATCTTTTACACCGATATATCGGTAAAGCGAGTAGCTTAACTCAATCCAGTTAAGCCCCTAATTAGATAAGGCACAAGTAGCCTTTTATGAAGCGATTAACGCACTTACACAGTAAACCCGCCACCCCACGGGTATACATTATGTATATATATTTAAAAGTTAAAAAAAAAAAAAAAAAATAAAAGCCAAGTCTTAAACTTTCAGTAGTCGCGTCAGATTAGTTCAGCCATGTCGGCGCGAATTTTTGGCCTACCTTGAATACATCTACCTTCGATAACTAGAAGGGATTCTTATCTCGAGTTGCTCCCTGATATTTCGTTCAAGCCATACCTCAAGGGAATATTGCGTCTCTTTCTATCATCTTTTTATCTTTATTCTTTTTTTTTTTTTGGTTTCAAGTCCCGACTACAACCACGCCTACATCTCTCCGTTATTTACCTCCTCCGTCTACCTTTATAAAATTTTGCCCTTGCGTATATATATACATAATTTAAAAAAAGCTTATTTTTTCTATTGCAACGGCCCTTTTTTTGAAGCCCGGGAGCGACTACATAGTCGTTGGTATACATATACAAGATGCTGCTCTTTTCTCTCTCCGTGTCGGCTACCCTCCTGGAAGCATCAATAACTAGGCTGCGCGATTTCGTGATTTCGACATTTTTTTAGCCTCCAGTCATTTCTCTCTTTTGCTAAAAACTTTCATGCTCTCTTCGCATGATGCACGAAACAAGCAGCGGAGGAGGATGGATGGATGGATGGATATATCGAAGGTCGAATTAATTTGCGGGAGTAATTGAGGGAGAGGCATGCTTCTCTCTTTTCTTCTTTCTTTTTTTTTTTTGGTGATGCATAGTGTGTAGAATATATATTGGCATGTAAAAAATGTGGAAGAAGTTTTTTTATGCGCAAGGTTGGCTCTTTTTTCAATAGACAGTGACACGCGATGTTGTTTGTAATCATCAATTTACCTTGTTTTACAGAAACATAAAGAAAAATGTGATTAACATTATCTGGAATATGAAAAAAAAAAGAAACGATCGCAAGGCTGTTTTTATTGCATATTCTGAATATTTAATGCTTTGAAATTATTTCATTCTGCAGCGTCGAGTAGTTTTGACTTCAAAATAAAATATGGAATATTTATATCGTAATGACTAGAGCTTTATCAAGTAGGTTAGAGTGTAACAAATTGCATATTGTTTTCGTATAACAAACTTTTAAAAAACCATCAGTTATACACTTCTACTTTGAAAGAAAAGAATAGAAGGTAATTTTATATCGATTATTTGAAAAATGATTGAAGAAAGTATTACGAATTTCGTATAAATAGCTTTAGAATATTTAACTGTGAAATTGAATAGAAATAGAAGACAATATGATTATTTTTTATCAAAAGTCAAATTTTATTGTATACTATACGTAATTTAATAATTAAAGTATCACACGAACTTCAAAAAATATTATAATGTTTGTCTTAAATAAATTTTGAAATTCCAAATCAATTAATCTATTGCCACGTTAAATTCTAATCTTAAAATATTCACGTGTGTATAAATATTTAAACCGCATCTTCTTATATTTTCGTTCGCTCGAGATATTCCCACAGATTTCATATTTTCATGTACCCCAGACAAAGAAAACTACGAGCGTATAACCAAAGATACCGGCTGGCGATATACGCTCGTATAATACAACGCTGGCTTCTACACCCCCGTAAACCAAGCAACGAACAACATCAACAACACGAAAAAAAAAGAAGAAAAAAAATGAAAATAAAAAAAAAAATAAGAAAAGCTATGTAGCAGCAAGCAGCAGCATGAGTCCAACATAAATCTTGGAAGACAGTGATGTTCGCGTACATGCCTGCAAGCTACGAATATACCGAAAAAAGAAAAGAGAAGAGGAAGTTTTAAAGGTAGTAGCCGTCGCACGTTTCGCCAAAGAAAAAGAGATAAGATACAGAAATGGTATAAAAAATAAAGAAATGAAAAATTTATGAAACTTTGGAACACATTGGAGATTTGAAGTTGCTTCGGTTTTCACCAGTACAGGCGGCAGCTATCAATTAAAATATATATACATACGCCCATTGCACGAATATCACATTTTAAAGTTTTGGGATATTATGCATCTCGGTTATGTTTGTCTGATGAAACATTTTGGACTAAATATATTTTGAACAAATAGAAATTTATCAAAGAACCGATTTCTAGTTTTATTGCAATAGAAAGTTGGCAGTAATTTTAGAAAAGCTAAATTATCGGATTTTTTCATTCAGATACATTTTTACCCTTACAATGTCAAGTATAAAGATTTACCTGAAAAATTTGAACATTTTCTTTTGATACCGAAAGAGTTAATGATAAACTAGCAAATGTTTTACGCTGCAATAGTGAAATAAAATTGAAAAGTTTGTGTAAGCATGAATATACATGTAAATAATTAAAAAAATGACTAAAAAACAATTTTTATTTCGATAATATTTTAGTAATAATAATTGATAGATTATTGGCAAGGAAATTCTAAAAAGTCTATCATTACTACTAAGTAAAAATTACGGAAGGTTTTTATAGATCTAAAAACAATGTATTACCTAAGAGCTTACATTAAGGAAATGAGTATTTTTTAATTACGAGTTAAATAATTGATGATCATTATTAGTTATTGACTCGGCAAAGACTTCTCGTAACGTTCGAAAAAGAGGTTGGCTTTTGTAGTTGGAAATAAGATAAACAGGTGTGAATAATAATAGAGAAGTTAAGAATCTCTTTTCCGCTGCGTTTGTTTTTATAGCGTAGTCTGTGTTTTAGAGGTACAATGAAAGAAGACATAAACCCGTCGGTAACATGACTCGAGCATCAATTTACTAAAAGATACTATTTTAGCTATTTCGTTAGTATTTATTAAACGAGTTTTTCATTTTCCACAAACATAATTTACTATCATTTGCACAAGAATTTTTCTTCTATTGAAATCTAATCGCTTTTTTTATAATATAGAATTATTTTCTTCATCAAATTTGAAATTTTCGAATTTATTTTATAGATTTTTAGGAGTTTTGATTAAATAATACTAAGGAGTTTAATTTAAATGTATTTTTAATTTTAATTTTATTATAAATTACCAATTATTTATACAATAAAGATACTTTTCCAATTTCTATCAAAATGTTAGATAAAATCACATTACAATAGTTCTACAAACAATAAAAATTATTTTTGAAATCTTAAATAAAAGACTGATACACGAAGAATTATTTTTAGTATTTATAATTCAAATAATTAAAAAAAAAATTTTAGTATCTTAAAAGTACTTATAATTAAATTACATTTCCTATGTAATAATTAAACATACTCATACATTAGTTTCTATAACTTTTCTACACATAAATTATACATTCATAATACACTAACAGGTTGCACAGAAATTTTGTCACTTATTTTCACCACTTTGCGGCTAGATTAAAATAACAATTTTTTTATCATACAACGCGAAACTTAAACTACATAAATTATTAATATTTTTTAATATAATTTTTTATAAAATTCATAAGGATAACAGGTTTACTATTAACATAACATTAAAATTCATAAAAATGTGATCCAAATTATTAGTTTGAAAATTGTCAGATTGATATTTTCGAATGGTTTAAAAAAAATGTTAGTTTTACATTCTAAACATGAAATTTGGGTTAATTTTCCAGGCCAACCACAAGCACTTTAATTATACAAAGTCTAACAATGTACAAAACGCTTTTACGTAATACAGGCGGCAATACTTCGAACACGTGGCATAGGCGATAATGGCGCGGCATTCGAAAAATGGCGTCCCCCTTTTTTTTCACACACGCGCACACACATATATAATACACATGTATACGTAAACGCACGCGCGGTCGCGTAAATCGTTCATCACGCGTCGCGTATTGTCAAACAAAAATTCATTTCTGGATCAGCTCGAGGGCTAAGTTTTCTTTTAAGAAAAAAAGGGTACGCGTACAATGTTAAAGCTTAAAAAGTTCGCGCAGGTGTAACGCGTAGCGGCAGTAGGCTCCAACTGATCTCACATAACAACGGCCGATAAAATTGTTGCGTTTCCACCAAAAATTATCCTCTTCTTTTCTTCGTCTCTCTTCTCTCTTTTGCTCTCTCTTACTCTTGCTTTTTGCCTTCTCCTTTTTATCTTTTTTTTTTCTTTTTTTTGCAGCGTAAAAAGGCACAAAATTGTGGTAATTTGGCCCCCACCAGAAGGTATAAAAGGCAAGGCTTCTTTCCAGAACGTAGAAGGAGCTCGCGGTTTCTGTACTGTGTACGCCGTCGGTACATATTATAAGAAAAGAAGAGGAGGAGGCGAAAAAGGGAGGTCGAAAAAAAAAAAGATCGCGAGAGAGAAAGAGCGAGAGGTAAAGAGGGATGCACACACTGAGGCCTAACAACAGCCAGGACAATTATGGTTCAATATAGGCTGACGGCTAATAACAACAAAAGAAATCTTCACCAAAGGATGCTTCACGTGATAACATTCTGTAGCAAAAGTATAAATGACTTTCATGTACAGATGACTTTGTTTGCTGGACACAATTTTGTAAATTTTGAATAAATCTTCTTTCAATTATGAAATTTAATATTTGAAAATTCTTTTAGCACGTTTGTTGCACTTCAAAATTCAAAATAAAAAGTAATGATTAGTTTCTTAGTTCAAAGGAATGCAATACAAATATTTCATTTTATGATAGTTTTTTTACAATAGAAATTAAATAATTTGATGAGTTTACAATATCTTTCGCAATACCATAGCCGTTAGACAATATACCAGAAGATCGTTTGCAAATATGATGAAATTCCATCACATAATCTTTCATTAATGCATATATCAATCTCCAAAAAGTTACTACTTGTCATAACTTATTCGTTAAAAATTTTTTTTCTGCAAATTTTTATCAAGTATTTTTCATTATAAGTATCAATACAACTAAAAGAATTTCTCAAGTCATTTTCAAACTTTTAAATTTCGCGCTCTCGGTCGTCTCTCTCTCTCTTTCATACAAGTGTAACAGTCTTATTTTCGAGCAGAGGGGTGTGTAGACTATGAAATTAGTATAATCGCGATCGAAATTACTTGCGCGATCGTAGCAGTTTGCGCCAGCCGGCTGAAGAACACGCTTAGCTAAAGCGATAAACCAATAGCATAACGTTTGGGATCAGCCATCTTGTACACCCTTTAACCACCACCAGTTGTATTCATTTTCAAATTGTTGCTAAAATGGATAATTCGAAGAATAAAAACTTGGCAAGGGATCACGATGATCTATGAAGATTTGCAAGATGAATCTTGCCTTGCTGAGTAAGTTTAATATTGTTTGTTTATGTTCATTTATTACAAATGAATTAACTATTTATTATAAGATTTTCAAACTTTTGATTGACAATTTTCTTTCTTGTAATTAAATCCAATATTTTGTGAAATATTTTCCTATTTGCCGGTATATCAAAAGATATAAAAGCCCAAAAAATGACAAAGACGAGTAGCTGGATTTAATGAAGCCCGAAGGTATTTTAATCTTCTTGATATTAAATATTTTATTTTTTGTGTGTCGGATTTTGGACTACACTAATTTGTTCGAAATAATATGTATGAATACTTTTTTAATAACGTATTTCAGTCGTTCTTTCTGTTGAATTTCTTCATGATCTCTAAACTTGATCTTTCGCTACCGAAAAAATATCCTTTAAGACACAGAAAAAAGATTCGAAATACACAAGCCCCGAAGCATTACTTGACTCATGAACAGCAACACACAGGCTAAAGCTCCTACACAGCAGCAGCAGCACCAGAAGAAGAAGAAGCAGTGTTTGAATCCCTAACGTATAATTACACATCGAAGAACGAACGAAATGTTTCATATGTATATATATATACATATACTTTCTCTCGCCCTCCTCAAAACGAAACCCTTTTGCACATACATATGTATATATGTCACTCTTGTAGTAGACGCACATATATATAAAATGCAAAGTTTCCGCCCTTCTTTAGCCTCCAGGATATAGAAAAGGGGGGTCCGAAAAATCTTTCGAGCTCTCAGAAGCTGCACAACACACCTTCATCTTCATTTTTTTCTTCTTCTTTATTCATTTTTTTATTTCGTACATGACGCACTGCTTGGTACACCTACTCTGGTTTCTTGAAACTTTACGCATAGTAGTAGCGCGCTGATGATTATGGCCAGTTAATTACTGCCTGTCGCACAGTGTAAATTAGAGGATCTTAAAGCTATATGCTCTTTGCTAATCGTGCTCTCTCGTTTAAGCCTCCGTTAGTAAGAGTAAATGCTTTTTTTTGCTCGTTAATATAAAACGTTTCAAGTATTATTTTCTTGCCGTGATTTTGCATAGGCGATAGAAAAATTGATTAGGGTAATCTTTTTTTTTGTTCTTAATGTGTGAAAGTAGCGAGATATTATCGAACCTTTAGACATGATTTGTAATGATTTTTTAGATCTGAAAGCTGATTCAATATTTGTAATACTATACTTTCACATAATAAAAACGGTTTTTTTGTTAATGTGATGACTCTTGAATCTGAAAGAAAATTTAGATTTAGTAGATGATGTCCAGGCTAGGCAAGACAAAAGCTCAATACATTTAAAATAGGTTATGATACCTTCTGGCACAGTTATGTAATTTTTATTTGAAGAATGACTTTAAACGATACTAAGTATTTTATTAAATATTCCAAGATTTAGCATGATGCTCTCTCCAAAGTATCATTTTATACTGAAAATTATATACTCATGCATGCATGACTTGCACACCTCCTAACACATGAATTTCTCAACGTAAACATATTTTTTTTCTTCTTTTTCTTCTTCCTCTTCAATTTCTAAGTACCGTGCAGAAGCTAGAGCTAGGCAACAAACAACAAACTTACTCAAAGAGAAAAAAAAAATGAGCAAAGCAAACCTTCCTCTCTTTCTCTCTTTCAAGCGGCATATATTCAGAGGAAAGAAAGGTCTGAGAGAGTATCGTGAGCGCGAGTGCGGGCACATATATAATTACAGAGAGCCGTAGCTCGCAGTGGCTAGAGAGAGGAACTCTCTTTCCTCTTATATGTACCCAAGCTAAAGATAGCGAATGCGGCGCCAGAGGCATATATATATATA
This sequence comes from Anastatus disparis, assembly GCA_017163975.1. Lineage (NCBI taxonomy): Eukaryota > Metazoa > Arthropoda > Insecta > Hymenoptera > Eupelmidae > Anastatus > Anastatus disparis. Next base: position 3,316,012 of record JAFFSR010000003.1, read on the forward strand.
TATATATATATATATATATATATATATATATATATATATATATATGTATATATATGTATCATCATCGTCGTTTTGTTTTGCAAAAGTATCGCCTAATTCAGTATTCGTGTGCCTTAAGGCTCCCGCCACTACTTGCCCTGATATGGCCAATAGATAAAATGTCGGTCAGAACGGTAGTAACGGCGCCGATGTTTCGATCTTGGTCTCGTTCGTTACTGATGAAAGATATCACCTAGTAGTATTCGTATATACGTGTTGGAGAGAAAAGAAAAAAGGAATTGTATATACGATGGTCATGGAAAAATAAAATTTGTGACATTTATCCCGTAATAATAAAGACTTTGGCCTAAAGGTAAGTTATACATGAATGAAACTCATCTTCAATGAGATTTTTTCATCATGAAGATAATAATGTGAATGGAAAGAACGTTTGAGAATTTGATCGGATATGGTTGATAAGTAAGACCTAAATTTCATAAACTATATTTGCAAATCGTAAGTTGTCATGAAGTAATCAAATCTTGAAAGAAGATTTAACATTCAGTATTTTAATGTGAAAGGCTTAACTAAGTCCATCTTCGAAAATGTTTTTTGTTTATTTATAGAGTAAAGGTGGATTGAGCGAAAAATTATTATTGTCCGTGAATTTATAAATTTAGTAATAAAATTTATTTAATTTGTTTTAATATAGTTATGAATGTTGTCATGACTTGAATGCGCCGAAAATACTAATTATCTTATTTCATTAAAAAAAATTCTGCATATTCCTTTTCAAAATATTGCAAAATATTAAATTTTTTTCAATTCTATCGACCCTTATCGTTTCTTTTGTACCCAACACGTGTTTTCATTTTTTTTTTCAACCATGAAAGAGACCCCTCTTTATTTGTCAGAAAAAAAGATCCAACATTCGATTTTTTTAAAACTCTACGCGCACGACGTCGCCCAGTCTTGCCCAAGGGCTAAACGCGTGCAAAAGAGACGGTATACGTCCGCCTGTTTCTTCTCTTTCGTACCTTCTGGCTTTTTGAACTGTGGATGACTAACTGCCTCCGTTCTCCGAAAAACGTGCGAGCTGGAGTGTCCGTTTGCCTTTTTTTTATTAAAAAATGCAAAAAAAAAAAAAGAACAAAAATGAAAAGATTTGCTTTTAATTGCTGGTGTGCTGCCAAAACTTTTGTGGTAATAACCGAGAAAAATTCTACGATCGCACGTGATTTTTGTTTCCTTTTTTTCAACATTTTTTGAGAAAGAAAGGCTGGTACTCATTTTTTTGGCAATTTTGTTTCATTTTCTTCACTCAAACCAGGATGGAACGAATTTTTTTCACATAAATCTAAAGTTCTGACGAATAAATTTTTACTTGAATTTTAATTAATAAACTTATAATTCCATTTTGTGTACAAACTCTCTAAATAAGTTTCCTAAAAATACAAAATTTATCAAAAATATATATCATAAAATTTCTACCAAGACTCGAGTTAAGTATAGCTATATATTTTTGGAATTGGTCATGTATGTCCAAAGTGCACGACAAACCGCACTATTTAAGCTAATGAATTATCTTTTCCATTTAATTTAATATTACGCTTACGTATCATTTGTGAATAAAACAGTTAGCATGCATTGTTAGTAATCCATTTGCAAAACTAACGCCCAGATAATGAATTGCCGTAATCTCGGCTAGTAAACAGCGTAACTCATGTGCATTGCGAAATATCATTGATGGTGAACATACAAAATGTCGCATGCTACGTCCATGAACGTCTAATATTGAAATTATATTTTATTCCTTTTTTAGCTTTTAATTTATAGTAAAAGAAATGTGTACGTTTGTGTATATAATATAAAATCAATATTATTGAATAATAAGTATTGAAATTTATTAAGGAAATGTAACACTATTTTGACAGATTATTTACAGAACAAATGAAAACAATCTTAGATTCTCATGAAAAATTTTCAACATTATTCCCAGTAAAAATTTCTGAATATATCAGCACGTATATATAGTGAACAATTTAATCAACGCTGAAAAAATATAACTTTTTACACAGGGAGCAACAGTGGATACTTTACTTCCTTCCAGCGAAAAGTAAAGTACCCATACTGTATGCTGCCTGTGTAAAAAAATCGTATATTCACCACGGGAGTAAATGAAAAATGACTTAAATCGTATCTTTGTCAATTTACATAAGATTTCAGAGATTTTTCGTTTTTACTCCCTAGGTGAATAATATAATATTATACACAAAGAAAAGTTTTATGGAAAAAATTACAAATTCTTACGGAAAAATTACTACTTTTCATTTTTATCGAGAAATATACTTGATTTTGTTTAAAAATGTTGTTTTAATGTTAACAATTAATATATATAGAAAAATTTTCTTAGTGTAAGGTCTCCGTGGCTTGTTTGGTAGAGCGATGGATTCGTAATCTCGAGGTCCCGAGTTCGAATCCCGCTTGCAGCCCATTAATACAAGCACCACTGTACGTTACATGTGCTTTGTTCACAAACTCACTGATGACCTGCGTCGCTAATTAATATGAAAATAATGAGCATAAATACAGCGACGTAAAATAAAATAAAAAAAAATGTATTCATGAATTGCATTAAGCTCGGTATTGTATTCTGTAATAATTTTGACTATATAAATATTAATTTTTACAAAAAATCCAGAACACTACAATCAAAAATTCAAATATAAATTTTTCCTATGCAATTTTTTAAAAATATTATTGACTTTCTTGAAACTAAGACTGAATACTTATTACTTGTTACACTTAACAATATGTGATTATTCATTATTCTTAGTATCAAAATGAACTTATCCTCAATGATTATAGCTTAATTTTTCAATATAAGGAGAAAAATCATAGATAAACTACAATACATCAGCGATAACAAGCGATAGCTGTTTAAGCATACGAGATTAATATACATATTGCTATGAGAATAAAGGCAAACTATCGTGTGATACGAAAGAATTCACGGTAATGCCTCGTTTAATGAGCTAATGAATGCGACTTTTCGATAAAAGTATGCACTTGTATATAAGATCGTTGCTTGATATATTAAACGGGAAAATATATAGCTCGTCGTCACGAAGCATCGCTCTACATATGCACAAGACTTTTCATCTTTAATTACATATATAAAAAGGGACTATAACGTATTATAGATTCACGCATGATATTATTTATGTAAGTTTAGATTAGTTTGTACACTGTCTAGCTTTGCTTTTTACCGAGTGATTAATTTGAACGGCTCGTACAATTTTTAGTACGTATTTGCTTTGTAGGTGAAAATTTATGAGCCGTTTAAATGGTAAAACTTTGTAAAACTTTAATGGACTGGTAAACTAGAGTGTGATTTCGTGTTTCTATAATAAATATAAATGCTACAAGCAGGTATATTATTTAATTGGATATTTTAATTAATTTTAATAAACCGAAATTAAACGTGTTATTTTACATTTGATTTCAATTTGCTTACATTTTTAAAATTCAACATTTTTTGACACTTAAATTTTTAATGACTTGTACTGTACGTTTCGCAAGAATTTAATAATTATAATTATCAAGCGTTTCAGATAAATTTTTATATTCTATAAAAATTGCATAAAAAAAAGTTTTAATATTAATCTTTTTATTTAAGCTCAATTTGATTGATAGACACATCAAAGGCAACAACGTTCATCAGTTCTGCGCAACATTGTTAAGCCATTATTACAGTAGCCGTAATGTATATTATCGTAAGTAATTATATACTCTCTTACTCTTTTTCCATATCATTACTCTCGTAACAATTTCCAATTTTTTTTTTAAAGATACAAAAGTCCAAGCGAAGTAAAAAAATCTTTTTAACTATTCGCAAAAAAAGCATAAAAAAAGGTTATGTGGTATAAATATTCTCGCGGAAAATATTAGTTTCTTCAAAGGATGCATTGATTATTGCGTGTACATGTGGTCATACAATTTGTTTATTGTATCTTAAGCCAACAAAGAAGTGGCTATATGTACTGCCTACCTTTTTGATGCACCGTTTGATGCGTGCAAAGTTTTAAGTAAGCTCGCGTGAGTAGATTTCAGCGTGTGTATAGGTAAACTTTGGTATGTATGTAAAGCTAAATGATCAAATGTGTACTGTTTCTAAGAATAAATGCAATTATATTGCCTTGGCAAATTAATTAGTAGGTAACAGCTTTATGTAGCAATGTTAAACTTTTGGTATTTGTCTTTTGTGCTTGCTCGAGGCATACGGAAGATTTTTTTTAATACCTGGTTGAATTTTGAGGGGTTTAATTACCGACCTGTTGCAATAGAAAATTTCTTTAAAAAGATAGTATTTGTAAAATGTTATACCAAAGCATGTTTGAAATTGATAAAAACTGTTTAGATCATGAGAATTCAAAATACTCTAAAAAACGGTATATCATGGTTGAATTTAGTTCCGACGTAAAGAGGTTAAGGTAATACTGGAATTTAATAGTATTATTACCAAAATTACATTTTTCATAAAAATCCAATTTTTATATAATATTCCAGCAATTTAGACAACCTATAAATTCTCATAAACTCAGAAACCAAATATTTATACAACATACGAAACTTTACGCTTACTCTCACGTCGACTTTGTGGTCACAAATCCAACCCTTTCGCGAGTCTTCTAGTTTGCGTGTCTATGGTATAGAAAGCTTGACTTTTAGCTCCTTTTACCAAGGTAAACAGGCTTTCTATATATGAGGGCACGCATACGAGGGTGCAAAAATCCATCGATGGCTAATGCCTCCAGGTGAAGATCAAAAAACTGAACGATCGCACCTTTTGTACGCTAATCTAAAATCAATAGATTACTCTTCTTGTAATTCATTTTTATGGACGAAATTTAAGCAAAAAATCATTAAGGTTAGGAATTCCTAAAAATTTCAATAAATTTCGACAAAATGTTGCAAAACTTCAGTGATTTAATAAAAAATTTTATTAAATTTTGATTTATAATATCTCAGGGGATCCAATAAATTTCATATGTAATATGCAAGGGTCTGCGCACGAAATTAAATTTGCACTTTAAATATTTTCTATCAAAAATTTCAAGTACCAAGCCAATGAGAATGTATTTTTGAATGAGCAAGTAATTTGCGAAAAAAAACTACCTGTAAAGCTAGTAATATTTTTAGCTTGTTTTGACAACTAACAAGGAGATTTATTATACAAAGAATGACTTAAATCCCATCAATCAGCATATAAACACAACTCGCTTTTAAATTCCAGCCAAAGTAGTCCCAAAAAACGATAAATCAATAAAACGTCCCAAGAATTGCATCAAAAAATCAATTTATGTACCTAGTGAAAGTTCTAGCCGATCAAAAGAATGCGACTTCTCATAGTGTATATATTGTAACTCCTCTCTCTCTCTTTCTATGGCAAAGTAAAATATTAAAAATAAAAATTTTCCGATACTTTATTAAGATAATTCATACCCCCGGTTGATTCTGCTTGGCATTAGACCGCTATAAATTTCATTCTATACGCGAAAGTGAAAGCGGCAAAAAACTTCTATTGCGTCCCTTTATGCACGTATATATATATATGCACATATAAATATAAATTTTAAAAGCAAGAGAGCGTGCGAGAATCCGTCGGATGGTATTATAAAAGTCTGTCTCGAAACGAGACAACTTGCACGTTTGTATATTATACCTCCCGCACGCATATATGCCACGTGGTATATTATATCTTAAAAACCACGGAGAGTTATGGTTCGTGTAGTTGGCTTAAGGCAAGTGTACACTGTACGTATTGTATGTACGTAGTCTCAAAATTATTTATTTTTTTTTTTATTCTTTTGAGATTTATATGTGTATGGCTTTGAATGAAAGTATTCGAAGTAAGAAAATATTATTTTTTTAGTGAGTTATTAAGTTCGTTTAATTGATCAATCTGTAAAATTAATTTTTTTTTGGTTTAATATTTTAAGTACGAAGAGCGGTTAAGAGAGAAAGTTTTCTCATAATTAAAAATTATTTATTCAAAATACATGGTTTTTGTTGTTAGAAAAAGTCAATTTATAAAATTAAACTTTTTTAATATTCCTGAAATTGAAAAATTTGTTTGAATTTACAACTTTGTAATGTTATACTGTAGTCATTACAAAATAAATTATAAACCGCACTCCAAAAAAAGATTTTAACAATTAATATTTTTTTAACTTCAACACTAGTTCCAGCAACATTAATTATTCCTACGTTTCCGGTACATATCTTACCATTCTTATTCTCAAAATAAAACTCGGCTCGTTCAAATACGAAAAAAGAAAAAGAGAAAATATTATTTCATTCATTGAGATAAGCCAAAGCTTATTTCTCTCTCTCATAATGTACAGTTAGCATATATAAACCTTTTCAATCCCCACTCTTATTTTTAAAAGTCAATATAAATGGCTGTAAGGCAAAAAAACGGAGTACGTATATATATGCACGGGCGACGGGTACAGGTAGTCCTATAGCTCGATCTCAAGCCACTGATAAGATGCAAGTCGTATGGGTGACAAAGGGCCAAAGTAACGCCCTCGCATATGCGTGCGCGCGTAGGCGTACATATTAAAATGGGTCTCCGATTCTTCTCTTACCTTTTTTTCTTTTCTTATGTCCAAAACCTTGTTTATTGCAAAAAAAAAAGAATTATAAAAGAAAGAAGCAAACGTCCTAATACGATTAATGGCTTTCGGTAGTTATAAGACGTAAGATGCGTTTGGATGTTCTTGAATATTCATTTGTAAGTTTTAATAGAAATAATTATTATGCACGATGGAGAACAAAACTTTTATCTAAAGAGCTACTTTTCTCACGCAGTTAAAACTTCTACTCTTTTTTATAAAATGATGATAGTAAAATTGACACTACAAATTCTCGGAAACAAATCTTCGTAAAATCTATTATGCCCTATAAGATTTTTTTTATCATAGATTTGATTGAATTCAATTATTTAATATGAGATTCGGTTTTTACATTTTATGTTGATCTTGTTAACAGTTAAATATGATAATTTTTTTAAATATAAAAAATTTATGTAAAAATGAAAAAAATTATCTAAAGGTTGATCTTACCTTTGTTCCGAAGACGACATAAAACTGCACAAAAAAATACTTAAAAATACTCGCAATTAATCAATTTATTTTTTACAACTTTAAAAATACTTTTTTTTTTAAAGAAACTGTCTATAGGTTAAGTACTTTGATTACAGATTCACTTAACGTAACAAAGTTTATTAAATATATATTATAAAAAATCCGTTTACTATATTTTATTCACAATACAACTAATTACATCTGATAGAAAACACTACTTGTATTAAAAGAGGCTTATATCATATTTTTTAAAATATATACAAATAAAAAAAATGGTCATTTTTTCGTTTCAACACTATTTCTAAAATAATTAATTAAATATATTTCGTGAATATACAAGTCCACCGAATTTTTTACGGTTAATCCATGCACGTGCCGCCATCTAAACACTCACGAAATAGCTGAAAAATTCTTAGTAGGCAATTTATTTGTGAATAAGCGCGAAGCGCGACCGGTGTGCAAAACACGCGAATCCATAAGGTGGTGCCATCTTCTACAGTATAGCTATACGCGCTGCTTTATCGTCCGGAAATATTTTCATGTGCTGCGCACAGTGTCAATGTAAACAAAATATAAATATGTCATAAAAAATCCAACATTTTTGAAAATATTTAATTTTTTTTTATAGTATTTACGTATATTTAACATGTTTCCCGTGAGTTCTCAAAAGAAACATTGGATATTCAATGATGAAAATGATCTTACGATTTTGCGAGAAGAGGCTAACGCCGAATTTATTGCTAAACATGGTGCAAACATGACAGTAAGTTTATCATTATTATATTGAATAAAAGATTATTATTATTATTTTAATATTATTAAAATTGTTACTCGATGTATTCTGCTAATTTTTTTTTACATTAATATTAAAGAAATAACTTTAGAGGTTATGAAGAGTAACAATAAAAATCAAAATTATGCAAGTACTTTGTTAATTTTTGTTTATATTTTAATTCAGCAAGAAAAAAGAGAGAAACACTTTCTTTCAATGGCAGAGGAAAGAGTCTTACAAAGATTCTATGAATCACAACTCAAAGAGTTTTGTAAAAAGTTTAATCCACCAATGCCTAAACCAACCATCGCAACAGCTTTACATTATTTTAAAAGATTTTATCTTCGTAACAGTGTCATGAATTATCATCCAAAAGAAATTTTGGTTACTTGTGTGTACTTAGCTTGCAAGGTAATTTTTGTTCCTACGTTATATATAAATATTTTCATGAAACAAGTTTGTTATAAAAAAATTATTACATTTTCAGGTTGAAGAATTCAATGTTTCAATATCACAGTTTGTAGCCAATATAATGGGAGACAGAGAAAAGGCTTCGGACATCATTCTTAACAATGAACTTCTTCTCATGCAGCAATTAAATTATAATTTAACAGTTCATAATCCGTTTAGACCTGTAGAAGGACTATTAATTGATATTAAGGTATGCAAAATATTTTCTAAAAATAAGTGCAAGTGTAATTAAATTTGTGTAACTTAATTAAATAAATAAATTCTTATAGACTAGATATCCAGTTATAGATAATCCAGAAAAATTAAGAACACATATTGATGAATTTTTAGAAAAAGTTTTTCTTACCGATAGTGTCTTACTATATGCTCCTAGTCAAATTGCCTTAGCAGCAACATTGCATGCAGCATCTACTATTAATGCTAATCTAGATAATTATGTCACAGAGATTTTGTTTGATCCTGAACATTTAGCAGCTATCGTTGAAGCTGTCAGAAGTAAGTTTCATTTTTTATGAAAATTATATTAGAATGACTATTTTATTTTAATAATATATTTTATAAATTACAGAAATAAGATCAATGGCAAAGTGTGTGGAATTTCCTCCCAGGGATCTTGTTAAAACATTAGAAAAAAAATTAGAAAAATGTAGAAATCAAGATAACAATCCTGACAGTGAGATGTGGGTTTGATTTCTGTTATTGTAATTCTATTAATTATTTGTATTTATTTTAAAATATCTTTTTATAATTTTAGATACAAACAACGGATGCACGAATTGTTGGATGAGGATGATTTATTAGATAATGAAAAATACGCAAAAATAGTCCAAAATCAAGCTGATAATGATAAGAAAATTTTAGGAAATACTGAAGTACAATCTCCCACTATTCTTAGAAACTGCTATTTTTAAATAAATGATAATTTTTCAAGTACAGTCTTTAATAGTAGTATACTTAATATCATCAAAGAATAAGATATATTTTAACATTCATCATATAAAAACATCGTTAATTTGAAGTTAGTTTTTCATAAGAAAATATCACAGCATAACAGATTTATCAAATTTTGAAAAAATATTTAATATTTTTTTTTCATTTAACAGTTCTTTCAGTTTACATAACAACACATTCTTAAATTTAAAATCATGTACAGTAAAAAATTAATATTACAATTGCTTAACCATTAAGAGCTTTGATGCCTATAATCTAATCTTTGAGATAAATTGTAATTTGCTTGACTAGTTGAATTATTTTGAAAAATAGCTGTATGTTGTCCACTTGAAAGATTGCTGGGTAACGGTTGAATTACCGGCAGAGTCTGTGATATGGTTAATGGAGAAAAATGTGTCGGCAATAAAGATGTCCCGGGTTGTGGATGTCCAGGATAATTAAAAAACCTATAATTACAATCGTGATTTTTATAACATGAAAAATATAAATTTTTAAAATTAAAGATAAAAATTACCATAATCGATCTCCAACAAATATCGGCCTTGGAGCATGTATACCAAGACTAGAATAGTATTGTTGAGCTAAGAGTTCAACGTCATTTGTATATTTTCGTTTCCATTTAGTTCTTCTGTTTTGAAACCATATTTTTATCTGTAATTAACATGACAAAGTTATGTAATACTTTACTTCTAAATAGACTGTTTACAATATTTTTTTTAATGATTTCATAAATAATATTATTCACAAGTTAAGCAAATTTACAATAAAAAAATTTTTTTTAATGCAAATTTAGTATCATGATTAAAAACTAAAAATTATTAATAATAATTTAGTAAAAGGTAAAAAATTGCTAACAAATTACGGCTATTTTTTAATTTTTTTTTGTTCGCGCAAATGTTCACGTTATAACAGAGAAAAAAAGACTTGTGCCCGGATGCCTCGGTAGCGCAGTAGGCAGCGCGTAAGTCTCATAATCTTAAGGTCGTGAGTTCGATCCTCACCCGGGGCACATCTTTTTTGTTTTTTTTTATTAATATTTTAACATTTTTCTAATAATAGTAATTCAATAATATTAGATTTAATTAATAAAAATATTTATTAAGTACTTTATTGCAATAATATAATTTTTGTCTGTGATTTTAGGGATTATTAAGAAATTGAAATTACGATGTAAAAATATATTTTTAAAATAAAAATTAAAAATTTTTAAATTTTAAAACACGTTTTTCTTTCTATTATATTAGATTATTCTTAAATTATTGTGCAATTGCTAATATTTTAAATTAAAAATAGCAGTTAAAATTTATCGAAAATTTAAGCATAAGATGTTATGAAATCTACATGATAACAATTATTTTAATTAATTTTTTAGGTCTGATCCAACTATTGATTATGCTACCAACAAGAATTCGATTTTGTATGATTCTAATCACCAAAGTGAAAATCATGTTCATTGGCTATAAGTTATTAATCAATCATCGTTAGTTAATCGTATCATCGACTCTTTAATTAAAAAAAGTCATTAAATAGACTCAATTACATTTTTCATTGGCTTAATTTTCATCAATAATTACATAACATTTCAATAATAATTGATTGTTCCAATATAAAAATTTAATGTAAAAATTTCCAAAGGAAATTAAAAAAAAAATATTGTTTGCTTAAGAAAATATCATGTTGATTTAATTAATTTTTTCAAATAAAAACATATTTTGTTTGAATTATAGCTGTGTATTATTAATTTGATGTAAAACAAAATTCATAGGATCCTCATTATTGTTTATAAATATGATTTGATCGAATTATTGATATTATTAAAAATATATTATAAATTTTTAATTTCTTGAAAAATTAATTTTTTTTGCTGTAGAAAGTAACAATTTACATATTATTTTTTCTAAAATGAACAAGATTTTTTATTATTTTAGATATTTTAAAATAAACAATCCAGTTAACATTTTTCAATTCATTATTAAGCGTTAAAAATCTTGTAAAAATTACGAGCGCATCACGGGTAATTAATTTGAAATCAGCGTGAAATCCGCTCTTTGCAAGTTTTTGCTAATCTTTTTCTTCAAGCGCCTCTTTTTCCATCCTTTTATAAAGAGTGTCTTTAGCCAGAGAAATGAAAGAAGAAGAAGAAATAAAAAAAGTCGTCTCTACTGGAAGCTGAAGAAAGTAGAAGGGAGTAAAGTTTCTCTCTAAATGGACGGCGTGCAATATATCCTAATTAAAAAATCGACGCCTCTACGGTCTGTCGCCCCGCAGTAGAAGAAGCTTTTTGAAAAGTTATATAGTATATACAGTTGGAGAGAAAAGAGAGAGAGTGAGAGGGAGGGAGTGTGAGAAAGAAAGAAAGAGAATAGTATAGTGCGGCTCGTTAAGTCGGAGAAATATTGTGACATTTATGCCTGCAGCCACGCGGTTTCATGTCTTTTCCGTTCGTCTGATCTGTCGTTTCTCTGTATATACACTGACAATTAACCGGGACGCCCTTTGATTCGTTTTAACTGTTTAAGCTTTAAGATTATTTTCTTCTTTTTCTTATCTTTTCTTTTGTTACATTTCCTTTTTTTTTCAACCAGTTATGCGTTACTCCAGAAGCTTGCAAGCTTTGTAAGTAAGCGAAGGAATGGATTGTTTATATTTATGCGATCAACGTGAGAGAGAGAAAGCTTTACATGATAGTAGAACGTGGCTTTAGCTTGCAAATTGGTGCTTATTTTAAGAGAGAGATTCTTGTTGGATGCGGTTAGTTTAGCGTAAATAGTTCGTGGGAGTGTGTTGAAAGTTTTATTAGCTTTTTTATATTTTTTTTTTCCGAGGGAGAATACATCATGCTAATTATTAAGTCAAATTGTTTATTTTGTCAATTATCGAGGATGTATGAATTTTTTGACGTGCCAACAAAGTTAAAGACTATACGAATATTTACTAATTAACTATTAACCAACTAAATATAAATGTTAGATTTTATATTATGTTATTTTTATATTACTAGAATTTTAAAAGAAATTTATTTGGTGACAACATCATTATTAAAATTATTGTAAAATTAGAAATTTTAAATAATTAATTTTATTGAACAGTTTAATGAGTTAAAATTTTCGATTTACATTAATATTTAATTTAGAAAATATTTATTCAGTTTCTAGGTAAAATTGTTTTTCAGAAGAGGCAAACATTGAACGGAACAGATGCAACTGATTTAAAATGATGTATTGCAAATGCTTAATTTAGAAATAATTTAAAAAGGAATCATTTCCAATTTGATTTATACTGACTGTTCTAATAATTAATTTATCTGAATTTCATACAATTCTTAATTCATTTAATATTATCAAGAAGTGAAATATTGAAACAACATTGTCAATCACAATTATAGTTTATAAGATAATAATTTTTAATTCCAAATAATATTTTTTAATAGGCTTGTTAAATAATTGTTATTCATGTAAACAAATACGATTTGTTCCGTATAATAAAACTATAATCAAAACAATAGCGTTTTATTATAGTAAAATTAGAATTTCGCGATATTATAATCAGCAACTATAATCATTACTGAAAGATTATATTCATTAAATACCATGTAGCTATAAAATTATAATCAGTAACTACATTGTAGTTAATGATTATAATATTATCGTACTGATTATAGTACTGCGAAATTAGTAAATAATTATAGTATACTATAATTTTGCTATAATAATATTTACAATATACAATAGTTTTATTATGTACATAAATATAGTTTCGATCAAACAAAAAATTTAATGTCAAAGTTCATTAAGTCGTATTCAAAACCAATAATTACTATTAATCTTTTCCATCTTTCAATAAAAACTTATCTTTTCAGGTACATAAACCACAAGCCTATAAAAATAAAAAGCAGGCGCCTTTAATGTAATTCATAAGCAAAAGGGTCCATATCCGAGGCTTCGAGGTGCTAATTGGTTTCACGAAGTCGCGATATAGTATATATGGCGCCGCTATTCCGTGGCGCCAAAGTCCCACATGGTGCGTATAACTTGCGTCCCATAATTCAAAAGAGCTAAAAGAGAGATGATGTTCCACGGGCGGGACATATATATTTTTTTAAATCGACGACGCAAAATATAATATATATGGTAAGGAAGGATATGGTTTTCAAAGTTTTTCAGGTGGTCGTAAGAAAAAGTAAGGGAGCGCAAGAGCGATTTATTATGAGGTCACACGGTTTCTAAGATTTTTTTCTAATTGGACTTCCGCGATGTGTAGTTTGTGTTGAATGAGGCTTTTTAATTTACATATATTATCCGAAGACATTCTTTAATAAAAATGAGGGAGTGTTATAAGAATGAGAAACGTAAGTTTTAGAGCTATACATATGGTTTTTTTTTAAACGTGCTTGTATTTACTAATGAAATGATTTTTTGTTACTGAGAAAAAAAGGTTTTATTTTATCTGAAATCTGTTTACGTTCATTTGAGAAATTAATTTTGAATTATGTTTTTATTTTTTTTTTTTTTTGAGAAAACATTTCATTTTTATAATCAATTTCATTAGTAAGATAATACGTATTTTAAAATTTCAAGTATAAGTAAATATGTGAAATTGCTTTTTAACTCATTAACCGCTATGGCAAAGATTTTTATATTAACTTCATATAAAAATGGTTACTACGGCAATTAAGGGGGTTAAACAATATTACCATAATTTGAATGACTAATCGACTTTCCCTTAAAAAATTTCTGATCAAAATATTATAAAATAATTTTTTAAATTCTGTGTAAGAAGTTTTTGATTAAAATATATTTAGAAATTATTAAAAATAAACAACGAAATTCAACAAATCAAACGAGCAACATTCATTGATGCATCTAATATTAATCCAAGGTACACTTCATATCTCACTTCTACGAAGACGTGAAATATAAGAAAAAAAAGCTCCTATTTACACTTTATATACCTGAGTCTCAGTAAGTTTAAGCGCCTTGCTAAGTTGTAGCCTTTTGGCGACGCTAAGGTATTTATTCCTTTCGAACTCAGCCTCCAGAGATTTGATCTGAGCTGCTGTGAATGCTGTTCTCGGACGTTTTTTACGCTCGTCGTCACTGGCCGCGCTCGAGCTTCGCTCTGGTAATTCACCTCGTTCGTCACCCATTTCCAATGCCGATGTTGAATTTGCACCGTAGCTACTCGTGCATGCTTCTGTAAATAAAAATATTTTATTTATTATTGATTATTTGTTTCAAATTATTGATTGGTTTATTGATTAAATTTTAGCTAATTCTACTTTTTACCCAAATAGATTTTACTTGGCAAACTGTAGTTAACCATTTTTACAAGTTTATTTATTTAATTTCTGAGTCATGAATAATAAATTAAGAGTAATAATACTAAAATAAAGATAATTAATAAAATTTACGTCAAAATTATTTTAAAATTTTAATAATTGTCGTATAATTACAACCTCACTTCGATCGCACCAATATTAAAACTACTGATTATACATAATTTCAATCCAAAATTCAATAAAATTAATTAAATATTTTTCTAAAATATTTTTTCTTGTTATTTAAATAAAAAAGGAATATTGTTAATAATTTAAATTTTAAAATAACTAAATTAACTAACAAAAATTTGTTACGATAACTTTCACGCAGAATCTACTTGAGTACAAAGTATAATTCGCCAAGTTTTTTTTCAACGTGCGTAAAATCAAAGTATTAAGTTTGATTTTACACAAAAATTTGTTTTATGATGTAAAATGATTATTCTTTTATTTGATAAGATTAATACTCATTAAATAATTCATCATTAAATAGTAGACAGATAAGCTTATTTTTGTTTCCAAAGAAAAGAATCGCTTCCGGAATTCCGAAAAAAATATTTATCAGTCGCATTAGACGACATTGAAATGATTACTACAAATTGATACAATGATATTTCGCATATTAATAAAAGTGTTAATTTTTCGGAATTGTAATAAAAAATTTATAAAAATGTGAAATTAAGTAGTTTTAACAATACGTCTGACGTATGTCTGATCGATAAGGCTAGAACTACTTAATCCTATTATTTCTAATCACATTTATAAAACAATAATAACAAGTGTTAAACTATTGAAATATATTATATATAACTAATTAATGTGTCTCAATACATTTTATTTAAAATTTAATATAATTTTGTCAGATTAATTTTCCTAAAAATATTCTTAAAGTTCAAACAAAACAGCTTATAATTTTAAAGTACCTCAATATTAAAAAACAATCTGAGTTCCAATACCCTGACATTTTCCTTATAAATATAAATGAACCTTGAAGTTTTTAATATTAAATTTAATGTGATTTTATAATAAATATTTTCAATTAATATAAAATCGCCTTTACAAACTTCTTCAAATTAAAAAAAAATTCTAAAGCTTTCTAGAATTAACCGTTCGATATTACCATTAACCTTGTAAATCCAGCAAGTTTAGATTAATTAAACAGATGAAAATACACTTCAAAACAATTAAAATCAAAGGGAACAAGCTAGTCACTAAGTAATTCTCTTAGCCCCAGCAAAGCTCTAAACATTGCAACCGAGCGGGGCGTCACGATTAGCCCAGAAGAATTTCCAGTCTCATCAATCTCCTCCCTTTCCTTATATTTTCTAACTTCTCGACTTTCTCTCGAGATGCGCGTGCACATACATACACGATATCTTCTTGAATGTTGTTTATATTTATACTTTATCCCCATCGTCCCTTAAGTAGGCGTGTCAAATGCCGCCGACGCCAGTCGGACGGGTTTTACTTTAACATAATATACTATATATGAGAGCTTTAAAGCTTTCTGTCTTTTGAGATATGTATCGTCTTCTAATTATCTAGTCATTCGTCATTTTATGAGCGAAAAAAAAGAAGAATGAAACAGGTTTTAAGGAAAGTCTTTAACGAAGATATGCTCGACTTCGTTTACGAAAAAAGAAAGAGGAGAAAAAGCTTGCAGCAGAGCTTGCAAGGAAGATGATAGCTTAATTTAAAGTATCGAGATGATCATTTTTGACGTGCGCAAGAGTAAGTATGGATGGTTAAGATTAAATAAACGCGATGCCTACATCCTGTTAAGTTTTGAGAAATGATCAACAAGAGATATGAACTAGAGTTTCTCAATTCTTTTTTTTTTCTTATTTAAGGAAGAAAATTGTTGCTTTATTAAGCTTGACGTTTTGCGAAAATTAAAGTTACGTCCTGTTGCAGATTGAGATGCATCACTTAATTTTCATGAAAATTTCAAGTCATTTATTATTTTATAATTTACATGTTTGCATTAATTTTTACTTTTGAAGTAAAAAAATATAAATCTTATAAAAAATTTTCAGTTATAATAAATTATACTAATTTAATTGAATTTTATAAATTTGCGTGTCAATTATAATTAAATTGATTTTATAATTCATTTTATTAATTATCATTTGTAAAATACATTTAAGGAAATATAAAGAAGGTACTAAATATTTTACTATTGTTCAAGAAATAATTAGAACTTTTTTAATGAATTGCGTAGATTGAATTACGCTTCAAGTTTTTTTTTATTTAAGTGAGAAATATTTTTGGTTGAAAGATGCACGTAAGAATTTTTCAACGCGTAACAAACAAAACACTTGAAAATACATTTAACGTTACAAAAAAAACGTATGAAATAAAGAAATAACTTGCTCGAAAAGAAAAAAAAAAAATTCGTTTAGTCTTCTTGTCAGTGAAAAGAGAAAAGACGAGTCGCTAAGTACCGCGGACTTTATTTTTAAAACTATTTTTCATCTCGCCTAACGAGCAATTTTCTTCCTAAAGGTTTATTTTTTCTTTTCATTTTTTTCTCTCTTTTACTTTTGAGAATAAAAAAATAAGTATACGTAAGACTTATGAACATCGACAAGTTCGAAATGTATATATACGCTTAAAGTGTATTTTTCACAATTAGAGCTAAGACCGGTGTCGGTTTATTTTTATGAGTGTGCCAATGCACATCCGAAGGTCGCTTTTTCGTGCTAAGCCAACGTACCCCAGGGATCAGACGTTTCAGGTGTCTAGACTTATATGTTATCGGGCACTCTGTAACCTGCAAGTTTACTGACTTTACCGAATTAAAGCGACTCTATTATTTATGAAATTCGAGTGTTTGTTATTTTTCTGTCTTTTTGCTAAAAATTTTATAACTATATTATAAAATAAATTTTCAATTTCCAATTTTAAATAAAAACTACTGAATGATTAAATTATATTGAAATTTGATTTTAAATTTTCTTTAATTTTTCATTTTTAGAAAAATATTCTGAAAATTTCAGAGCTCCAGTCAATAATTAACTTATTAATTAACAAAATCTATCCTACCAAATTTCAAAAAAATAAATATAAACCAATAGCACTGTAAAATATCAGAAACGATTTTAGGTATACCCCGTTCCTTATTGCCCTCGTCCGCATGTCGCGTTCGCCTGTCGCAATAAATATTCTCGAAGAACTATTCGTGGCAAGGAGAAATTGTTGCGATCTGCTAAGGAAGAAGCATTTACCGGCTTACTAATTGTCAGATGGCGACGTAATTGTCATGAATTTCTCGTGCGGATTTTTTGTTTATTTTTTTTGTTTTTTTTTTCAACTTTTTACCCTCTTCTTATAGATGATGCTAAAACCGTAACGCCCTGAGTCACTCTTTTTAATCGACCAATCGTTTATCGCACATTTATTGTTTTAAGTATGTATTATTTGATTTTTTTAAATCAAATGTCGCATTTGCTGGAAGATTAGTGATAATTGCAAGTAAGAAAGTTTTCTATAATCATTCTAATAATTATATGAAGTCTATAAATTTATATTAGCCAATTATTAAAGTTTAATGTCAAGAGAGTATCAAATAACTTAAACGTATACTTCTTTTCAACAATATATTTTTACTCGGAGAAAGCTGTATTACATTCATTTAAAGAAGAAAAGCCTTTTCCTTGAAAAAAAGCTTGGAATACATCTTAGTCTCACTTCTGGGCAGCAGAAAATAAATGAACAATATTAAAAAAAGCTGAAAAGAAAACTTCATTCTCAAGGTGTGGAAAGGAGTTTCCTTGCAATCGAAAAGCTCATTTGTCGTCAAATTTCTATCTCCACTCTGAAGCATTGACGAACGAGCTTCAAGAGAAGGATAAGAAAGAAAAGGGTTACCACCGCAAGTAAACACAGGAAAAAAAAGAAGAAAAAAACTCTCTAAAAACAGAAAATAAAAGCCGTGCACGAAATATCAAGAATAGAACGAGCCACGAACGTTTGTACCACGCCTTTCTAGTTTACCTAATTGCTGTAAGCTCGACTGAACTTGTCTTCTAATTATTCGGTGATGAATGGAGAGTAGTAGAAGGCAGTAGTGCGATAAAGTACGCCTAATTTTCATTTCTACCAAAATGCATTTTCTTGTTTCATATATATACGCGAATATTTTGCACACACCAATAAACCCCCCCCCCCCCTACCCTGCTCGAACGAACACGTGTGCAAAAGATTTACATGTACAAGAGTAAGATGAGAATATATTTTAACTTGCAATGTTTAAAAGCTTTTAATAGGTTTTGCCTTTTACTAAAGGTTCTTGTTTTTCTTGAAAAATAGATTTGACATCTGTATCCGATTTGGATGGATATTGTAGAGAAGGAATTAAGTGGATATTAAATTTATTTAATTTCTTAATTTTAAACAAAATTTTAATGCGAGCGCCAATTTTGTTAAAGAACATATTATAATATTTAATTTAGCGAAAAATTTATATTTAGTAGATTAAGATCAAATTTTTACGACTATTAATTTCTACAAATTTACGGATAATTTTTTTATGTTATTTATTCTTATTTTTAGCAAATTTAACTTGTTGATCATTTTTAGCATAATAAATATGGAAAATTCACGTTTTTATTAAATGTGTAATACAATATAATAAAAAAAATTTTTTTAAATAATAAGAATTAAAAAATATTATATTCGTGTTTATATTTATCTTATTCAAGAAGATCGCTATGTTTACTACACATACAATAAAAATATATATTTTTTATTGATTATAATGAATTCTTCAATAAGTTTTTTTATAAGCATGCTTATACTAATTTTTGAATCTTAATAATCATTATCATGGATTTAAATGAACATTAACAAATAAAAGTCTGCAAAACTAAAAATTTTAAACTAAAAATGAAATATTCCAAATTTTTCAAATATTAAAACATAGACGCATTTATTAATTTAAAATTTGTAACTTAAACAAATTTTAATTAATTTAAACTACCCCTCTTAATGTTTAAAAGCCAATCGTCTAATTTAAACCTTTTGAACAGCAGTCAAAGCCTATTGATCATTCGATTTTTTTAAAAAACCTCAACAACAATAAATCGAAAAGCAATTAAGCGGACATACGTTGGTCCCCACAATTTGCGTATATATACAATACTGTTTTTCTCTCGCCATTGCTAGTCGTTTAAACGTGAGATTTACGCGATGCGTTGACGGCTTTGTAGTCGAATGCTTTTGCACGTCTCTCGCATACTTTAGCCTCTTGGTACATAAGTTAACTTTAACAAAATTTTCAGTCTTTTACTGTTCGAGCAAAAAAAAAAAAAATAATAATAAAAAAGAAATACAAGAGAACGAAAGAGAGAAATCACGAATTTATTACTTTGGGTACAGTGTGCACTCGGTATATCATTGGTTACACGTATGTACGTATACCCCGAGGAGAGAAAATTAGTCGACAGGTTTTTCACGCTACTGGCGAATATATACGTGCGATGTCAAAGGGCTAACGTTATTTTCGTTACGAGATTTATACTTTGGTACATTGTGAGAGACCTCGTTCTTTATCTTGATTAATTTTTATGTAGAAGGATATGTGAGAAGCTTTTATGTGCTTTGAAAAAAAGCTCTTTTTATAAACGGAATTTTAACATAAAAAAATCGGACAAAAATTTGATATCAATGTATATTGAAAAGTTTTATAAACTGTAAAAAATTTTGCGTTTTTCTTCACGTATTCGTCGAAAATTTTTTTGTTCAAATTTTACTCGTGAGTATGCAAAATTAACATAAAATTTTTTTTAACTTTTAAACAACAAAAATCTTTACCAAGTTTACATGCAAAATATGTACTTTATTATTTAAAGGTTCTCATAACTTAAGGTTACACATTTTATTACTCATAAATTTTGGTCGTGGAATTTTAATTTTAAAATTTATACAAAAATTAATTGTAAGAAAAATTCGTCTTACCTGAAACACTTTCGTGTGTTTCAAAATCACAACAATTTTTTTACATTGTAAAAATAGCAGTAACAATAAAAAGTATATTTCTGAATTAATATCCATTCTAAACTTAATAATAATGAATCACGAAAGAAACTAAATTAACCAAAACCTAGAAATCGAAAAATATCGATTGTATCTTAAAATTATAAATGACCTAAAATTACAATAAGAAATCGTGCATGAAATAACTCGATTTCTCATCTAACTCTTGACACTTCGCCAGTGAGGCACTAATTAACAATAATACATTACCTTACCGAAAAACAAAAGATTCCGCTAATAATATATAAAACGCTAACAAATTTTCTGAATATCAAAATCCACGCGGTATTTCACGCTTATACGACTTTGTAAGTAAATTTAATGTTCGACTTTTTGTTTCAAGTATGCTAAATCTTTTTTTTTATGTGGCTATTTCGTATATTCGTATTTTCTATATTGCAGAATTAGTAAGATAAGACAGAGAGACAGATAAATAAGTTAAAGCGTGCAAGTTAGAGGGAACATTGAGTAGGCGTGTGCCACTTGCAGGAAGTCATGGATCAAACTCTCGCTACCAGTTCTTCTTGCATGAGGTACGCATGCGAGTACTATTCTTTATGTATTTCGGAACTTTCTCATTGCTTTTTAATATTGTTTATTAAACTTTGGTCGCTTATGTTTTAAATTTGAAATTATAAATTTTTATCTGTCAAATTTTTTGAAAATAGCAATCTGTTCATTTAACATGTACTATTATTGCTCCAAAATAATGAAAGTAATATAAGCTATTGATATGCTCTCTTTTGCTCCATAAAAAAAAATTCAACTCAACTTTTTTACTTTAAATATTTTTTTTTTAATTTTATTTAACGTCGCTGTATTTATGCCATCATTACGATGCTAATTAGCGACGAAGGTCGTTTCAGTATGTTTGTGAACAAAGCACATATATTGAATAGTGGTGCTTGTGTCAATCGACCGCCGAGAGCAGGATTCGAACTCGAGTCCTCGAGATTATGAATCTATCGCTCTACTGACTGAGCCACTGACGATCTTATAACACTTTAAATATTAAACTCTATTTAATTTAAAATTTTATTAAAAATAATTAATTTAGACGAGCTAATGATCAAATTTCCTTTCCTCTAGTATTATATTTATTTATTTATTTTATTTACAGTTGTTTATTTATTTATCGGCTCTTACGAAAATAACACCGAACTTTGATGTTATTTTCTACATTAAATCCACTCATAAAATTTGTTCGATGTACGAAATAATATCTAAATTAAATGTTTTTTTTTGTTAGAGAATCTATTCTTATAGCTTGTAAAGATCATTGTACTTTAGTATTCTGTTATCTATTATCTAATAGCATTTAATTTTTCATTGATACTATAACCACAAACTCTATTATTTAATCATTTAGTCTATTAGATAAATAAATCGGAAGCACTACTATCAAAAGTCATTGGTGCGCTCTTCCACATACGCGGCGTTTTTAGACAGAAAATTAATTGCCGTTGAAAAAAAGAAGAAGGAGATAAGCGTTGTATTGTAATAAAATTATCTTTAACGCTCATATTTTTTTTGTAGAATTTTAAAATTCACGATAAGAACTTACCATAATGAATTTCCGGCTCTGGCGACGTGGAGCACACAATGTCGGAATCTTGAAATTCAATCTCTTCCGAAATAATCATTGATGAGTCAGGATGGACAGACAGTCTGGATTCTTGTTCGTCAACTGTGATAGTTAAAAATATGAACGATTATTATGTTTTTTTTAATAATGCAGTCGAAAGAAATTCGTTATAATTGCTTCCGATTTAAGGAAGTAGAATTATTTGGGAGAGAGAGATATATAGAGAATATGATAGATTTTTTATTAATTTGCATTACATTAGAAGTGGTGATTAACGCATATTTAATGCATAATGGTCATAAATTAATTAATTTTTCAAATTTACTTATCTCTAATTTTTCACAAATGAAGCAGATATAATCGCCAAATAATTTGAATACTTATTTTCATGAGATTTAAAATAAAAAGGTTGAAGTCATAAAAAAATCGTCAAACTTATTGTAAGAGATTAGCATTTGCAAAAAGTAAAAATGTTCATCAATTTAATTGAATTTTTCCGAGCAAAAGATCTGATGAACTATCATAATTAGACGCATTATAATATGTGTATTTGCACCAATATTTCGAAAATTTTGTAAGATTTTATAATCTTTTAAATATCTCACACTATTTAACTTTTCTATCATAACCCTCCAACTAGTCAAAAAATTAATGCACTTTTTTAAACGAAATGCAAACCATATACTCACCATCGGAAAAAGTTGAGCTTTCGTGTGTGGCTGGATAAATATTTTGATAAAACAAACTTTTATCAAAAGCACTTTGATCGTTCACTGTACTCGGTACCGTATTTTTACTGCAAGGTGCCAATAATCTTTCAATACTGAACGAAGACACTTTGGATGATACTTGAACCGAACTATTTGGAGAATCTTCAACAACATTCTCGCTGATATCTGACATCTTTCAAAATCACTATGTTATAAAATTAATAAAAAAAAATATCACACTATATACATCGAGTACATGCAAACAACTATAGTTTAAAACACTGCTCTTACTATCCACTCAACTAAAACAAACTGCGCTCTGCACTTTCATTAGCATCCCTCTTTCTAAAAATCATTAAATGATTTTTAGTGTTGTAGGCTTCTTAACTAAGACTTAACGTTGTTTCTTTTGAGCCCCTCTACCGTTCGTACAGTGGTATAAGTATATATTTTATTTTATTCTTTATTATTTCTTCTTCTCTTTTAACTTATGTGTTTTTTGGCAGTGTGTGCGTGCGTTAGTATGCCAGTGTTAAAAGTGTGAAAATTTTCAAAGGCGGAGCCACACGTGTCGTCAACCAATCGGACCAACATTTTGGGCGGTACTTAAACAAAACGGCTTGCTCCAAGCTATTTACAACAGTTTATAATATAATGATCTCCTGTCTCACTGTGTGTATATGCATATGTTTGTGTATTATGGGAATTGCTTGTCTAACTGGTTCATAAGAGACCAGTAATGAGAGACTCATAAATTTATGTCCAATCTTATGGGTTACTGATTAATAACCATTTATATTGAACAACACTTGGGTTTAAGATTACACAGGAAAAATTTAAGGAATGAGGTCTCAGTGGTTCAGTCGGTAGAACGTTGAATTCGTATTCTCGAGGACTCGAGTTCGAATCCCGCTCTTGGCGGCCGATTAATACAAGCACCACTGTACGTTACATGTGTTTTGTTCATAAACACACTGATGACCTCCGTCGCTAATTAACATCACAATGATAGCATAAATACAGCGACGTTAAATTAATAAAAAAAAAAAAAAAAAATTTTAAATAGTCTGACAGGTAGTTTTTATTTGCTAATAATAATATGATGTTAATATTTCAATAATGATTTTCCTAATTTTTTATGGTTAATTTTATATACATTTTTTATCAGATTTATTTTTATTAATTTTATAAAATTTTATTCTTTTAATATAGTATATGACTTTTAATAGAAATTCTTAATGATTAAAATCTTATTAATATTTTTAAATATTTAAAGAATTTAAGTAATTTTGGATAATTTAATAAAATAAGTAATTATTTAATTAAATTATAAAGAATAATGAGAGGTATTTTGTCTTATCAATGAGAGGTATTTTGTCTTATCAATACAATCAAAATTTTCATACCGGAAATGTTTAATTGTATACTACATTGAACATATTACAAATAATTTAAAGTTGTACTGAGAAAAAGTAAAAAAGTTTTATTTGAACAGGTAAGTCAATGATTTTCGCTTCTTATTAAGAAGTTTTATATTTATATTAATAATTTATTTCGATTGTATATCTAAAATACAATAGAAATGTAAAAATCATAGAAATAAATATAAGGATATTTTAGTTTTTTTATATCAACGTTTTATTTATGAAATCAATTTCAAATATGAAATTTTAAATTTATTAGTTTGAACATTATTTTAAGCGTTTCAGATGCCAATTTTCCTGACTAATTCTTTGATCAAGTTTTTTTTAAAGGCAAGAGTAAATACTTTTAGATCTTTTACTATTTGATATCTTTCAGAAATTGCGTGCATATATTTTTAACGATAGAATTAAAAAGCTATTCAATATCATCTATCTTTTATGAAATATTTTCTGCGCTCTAACTACCAATTTAGTATCGCTTACTGACACAATGCATTCTTAATATTATTTACATCATTGAACATTTTCAAAATTTTGCTAATTACAAAAGATTTACAATTTGATGTACAGCCAAGAACAATAAATTTTTCAGCTTTTAAAAGCCCATACAGACCGTTTGATTTACGTTTAAACATAATTAGGACGAAGATGAAACGCGCAATAAAGTTTATTTTATTGATCAGAAATTATTCACCAAATTAATATTTCTATATACATAAAAGCTTCTTGTATACACGAAGCAAGAAGCTGTAGTGGTGATTTCAAGTTTAGAAATAAAGTGATAATTAAGAACTTTGCTTTGGTGTATATGCACTGTATAGGAGTGTAAGGTATAAATAGGCTCTGAAAGCCGCGGCCGTGCAACGCCGTCAATGTATCGTAAATGATGAATGGCTATGAGGCGGAGAACCTTCGATGCTTTTCATAGATTTTTCTTCGTTTTTTTTTTGACTTCTTGCGACTCGTTTTTTTCTTCAAGATTCATTACACAATGTTTTTTTTTAAGAACTTTTAGTTTTTTGCTTTTGGTTTCAAATTGTATTTGTAAAATAATAGTGTTAATTATACAACAGACAGCATATAAAAACAATTTTAAGTTAAAACTTTTTATGTATTTAAAAAGTTTTTTTAAATATTTTTTTGGTAATTTCTTACTTGGTTTATTGTCTATGTCTTAAAAATGTTTAAATAAAATAAAACTTTTACTACTTAAAATTATAAATCACTGATCTGTCATAAAAAGTAATGCGTTAAAAATAAAAAAAAATAAATATTTTAGTTTTTTAATAAATGTTGATCAATTTCAAAATCTTGTGATTTGTATAAAATATTACTAATAATAAAAGATTAAAATCATTGTGATTATCATTGATATAATTTTTTTAAAGACAATTGAAGCTCATTATTTACATTCAATATAATCATTAATTTGTCGGGTAATACACAAAAGTTACAGCCAAAAAAATAATTTTCATAAATATTATTTATTTTTGCACCAATAAAGAATGAATGTACATTTTATTCACATATTTAATAATGAATTGTGCCTACTTTACGCATAATTATAACCAAAATATAAAAAGTAATTTTTTTTTCTTGTTATGTTTATTATAACGTGTTTAAAATAGCACACTAAGATAAAACTTTTGGACTCATTTTGCAGATAAACATTTTCCATACTGATTGGATAAAAGTAGTGCAATCGATATAAATAAGTTTAATATAACAATTATCTTTACACTCCGTATATCGTTCGATAATTTGCAATAAATACAATTCATAAAGTGTGAAAAATGTAAAATTAATAATCAGATACTTTCTCATCACCCCCAATACCTTTAAAACATTACTCACACAATGTATTTTTTCAACAAACTTGACTCGCACAAATAATTTTAACAAAATTTTTAAAAAGGATTTACATTTTTAATTACGTTTCCTAATTTTCTATTAAAATCGATTAATTTCGTTAGTATTACCTTGCATAAATGACTTTATTTTTTTATTAAATTTTAAAATGAAATTTTAATCATTATATACATAATACACGCTTTGTTTATAGCATGAAATTATATTTTTATTTAAATTATTTTTCGTGTAAAAAAATTCAGATTGTACTATTGTTTTTGGATTTTCTTTTTCATAATAAAATATTACATCTGTTGCGTTGAATTACCGTTCCATGTATTATTTTCGTCATTGTCGTCGTCACCGGAATGAAGAGTATGAATATTTCCTCTCGCTCTTATTTTTGTTGTTCCTTGGTTACCAAGTCTCCTAAAGTATAAAATCGCGAGTTAATAATTTAGTTGATTTTTAATTTTACTAATTGGAAGAAGGTTAATATATTCTAAAATAAAATGCCAACCTCATTGCCATATTACCAAATCTTCCGAAAGGTGAATTATCACCGAATGAACCCTCAGAATTTCTATTATTTTCGTTGCTATTATTATCGTTTGTTGCATTACTTCCGCGTGGTCTGCCGGTAAAGTATCCCATAATATAATTGTATATGCTAACGACTGGTGCAAGAAGTGTCCAGAAGAAATGAGAAAATATTCCAGGACTATCAGACGACCTTACTACAGAAGAAGCAGGTTTACTCTGAAATAATTGTTTTGTGGTTTAAGTATTTAAATTCATTTAATGTAAGCAGACTTTATGTACTTAAATCATTTATTTATTTACTTTAAGTTAATACAAAATTGAAATGCTCTGCATTTTACAATTTGCACCCAGTAGGATATACAAATCTTCATAAAAAATATGAAAAAAAGAACAGTTTAGGACTAACTTAAATACTAACGCAATTACATGAAGTATTAAATTAAATTACATTACATTTGCAATATTCAGTAACTTATTGATGTAATTTTTTTTTTTTTTTTTAAATAAATTTTTGTATGATTTTGCGCATTGATTGTATGTAGTATGATGGATTGAATTGGGTTAGTTAAAAGAAAAAATCAGCTTACAGATTTTATCGGCAAAATTAAGATAGTAGATGAAGGAGCTAAGTCCAGTTCTATGAGATTTTTATTGTCATCAGCAGTAGTAAAATCCCTTCTTGGAAAGAATGATGACATTGCAAATTGTTGGAAAGGTAATTGAGCATTTTCGAGCACATATGATCTTAAAGTTCCAAGTGTTGTTGCTGAATCAAAGGTTCCGGTTATAGCATTTCCAGTAGGTAATTTAAATTGGATTCTGGCTTTGGTCATGTCAACTTTTGCAGCTGCTGCTTGAGCCTTAGCTTGAGCTTCTGCTTGAGCTTTTTTTTGCTGTTCATTATTTTGTTCCTAAAACAATCAGAAGCTTTTTACTTTCAAGTATCAGAAATGAATTATTTAAGAAAATATAAATAGTTGATAGACTCAATTAAACAGGTTTAAATAATTAGTCAATATAATAGAAAATAATTCAATGATATAAAATGATATAACAGGAAACATTTAAATAATTGAATTTTTAATTTACATAAATCATGTATAAAATATAATATTTATTCATACCTGCACCTGCATTTCGTATTTTCTTTTACGTTCCAATTTATCTTCTGCAATTTGTTTTAATATTTTATCTCTGGCAGCTTTTTCAGCAGCTTTTTCTCTCATCCTTTCTCTGTGCGCTTCTTTAATTTCCTTTTCTTTCTGTTGTTCTCTTATTTTTTGAACATCTTTTCCCATTTTTCGTCTTTCTATTTCCCTTTCCCTTTCTTTTCGCTCTTCATCATCAGCTCTTTTTTTATTTTGCAATTCTATTAATTCTCTAGCTCTTTTTACTTTCTCCTGAAATAATAAAATTTATTTTTAAGATTATATTTTCTTGATTATGACTATTTTATCAAACTACTAATTGTATTTAAAGTATTATAATAACCTCTTGAGAGAGTTCCTGTTTCGAGTCATTTGTTTCGTTATTAGTATTTGAGTCTTTTGAAGTTTGATCCAAATTTTCAGAATCTTGAGTTTTATTAATTTCTTGGTTACTACTAGAGGAATGTGCTTTCTGTTCAGATTCTATCAAATTTGCTGAAGGACTATCTGCCTGTGGATATGCTTTTAGTAATATGGAATCAATTTTTGTTGCCATTTCTGATGGTGATAAAGGATTTCCAATAATTTCCAAAGGTGTGCCATTTTCACCAATGAAAAATACAGAAGGGACAGGAACCAGTTGATCTATTTAAAAATAAAAAATCAATTAAAAATAAACCAAGTTGTATTCGCTAATGTTATTAATAAATAATGGATAGCTGTTATAAGAATAAGTTTGGTTATAAATTTTTTTTTCAAATTCATTATACGAATGTTATTATGTTTAATTTTATTTTGTTTGTTTTGTTTGTTTTGATTTATTGAGTTTATACTTTCAAAACCAATCAAATACAGCTAACCGTTATTTTTGAAAAATTGTACTAATAAATACGTACAAATTTGAGCGAAAAATGTATAATTTTCGGAATCGCTCTGTAATTTTATGACTACAAATTTTTCTGATTCCAATCGAGATGATACATCTGCAGAATCCAATGTACGAGCGACTTCTTTCGAGGCATCATCTTTCCCTATAAACAAAATTATCAATTATATTTGATTTGCTAGTAACTTTAATAGTAAACATACGTTATAAATAGATCATCAGTAATATTGTAATTTTTTGTTTAAACGAATTTTGCACGTCATGGAACAAACTTAACCTTAAAGTTAATCAACCAACCTTCAACAAAAACAACGAAGACGCCTTTCTTTGATTTGGACGCTGCTACTGCTTCAGCAATGCTACCCTCAAACCACTTCATTTTTATAAACAATTTTGGTTAAATTATACTATTTTTTTCAAGCTTTTCCAGAATTTTCTTATTTAAAATGACGTAATATTAATTGGTCCTTCGGCACTGAGAATTTGATGTATCAGCTTGACGTTTTAGCTTAGGTGGCTCTCCCAATTCAAAGTTCGGGAGAAATCGAAGAAAGAACAGCTGTACGTACAATAGCTATTTGGCCATGTTGGCGTATAAAGTCGCGATTCTAGCGCCCGTTATTATATAGAGGAGAATAACAATATCATACGTTAAATTTCCGCATACTCAAAATATACCATATTTTGCCCAAGCTTATTATTAATAATTTTTTAATATGTTAATTGAATTCTAGCTTAGCTTTCTAATATGTATAGTTTTTAAGCATGCGCATTGTTGATTTTAAAGTTTACAATTGATTTTTAGTAAAAATAAATATTAAAATATTTTTTACTATAAGGCTTATTTTTAAATAAAAAACTTTTAATTTGCATTAATCAAATTATCTATATATTTCCATAAAAGGACGATTAATATTCAAAATTTCATAAGTTATGTGAGGATGGAATATGGAATCCTGGACCATTTTCTCTTTCTCAGTGCCGTGCTTATAAAGTGGAATCAAATCATTGCGTGTTGTAAACACAAGAATGATCGGAAGTAGTGCCGTGTCTTTAAGCGTGCGGTAATTTTTGTTTCTTTTTTATAGTTGCCGAAGTAATTTTAAAGTTATTATTAATCATGTCGCAGTTTATGAACAAAGGTGAGTATTAAATATATACTAATTTATAGAAAAATACATAAATTAACATAATTTTCTCACAATTATCAATGTGTTGTGGTCGTCTACCTAGATCTTTTCTCATAAGTAGGGCCGTATATTTTGGGGGCTTTATAAATAATATTTATAACATGGAAATTAAAATTAACAAAATATTATGTCAGAACGTTTATTTTTATTGAACATGGTAATTCTTTAAGTATTACTTTATCAATCTACGTCTTATTATTGTAATCATAAGAAATCGTCTGCTAATTTTCCAAAATATTCAACATTTGTATTCTAACCTAAATTTTTTAGTTTTTTGATGTGATCAATTAATATATAAAACTAATCATTTTTTTAGAATGTATTTGAACTAGAAATAAATATGAGAAAAATGTATAATTTATATATTATTACAAGTGTTTATTTTGGATGGATACAAAAATTTTTTGTTATACTATCAAATTAAAAATTTTTTATTATAAATTATATTTTTTCAGTATTTGTATTAATTAAACATAATCATGATATATTTATTATAAAAAGATAATTAAAAATTTTTAAAACAATATAGATGTAACAATTTATTATTTAAAAATATATTTAAAAAGTTCATTCTTATAGTAGATTGAATATTAAGAATATACGCTGATACAAAATTTGATCATGGATCTATAAAAAAATAATTATTTATTTTGTATAGCATTTGGATTCATTAAAAAAAAAATAAAAAATTTAAGGTTAGAAATTTATATTGTCAAAGTTGCACCCACACGAATTCGAAGTTATAAAGGCTGATCTTCAAAACTCGTGACACGAATTGGAAAACGCGGCAAATGTAAAAAAATTATCGTAATAAAATAAAAGAATTAAAGTAATTACAAAATTAGAATAAATGAAATAAATATCAATTAAACAAATGCAAATTCATAGTTTATATAATCTACATTTTATTTAAGTCCTTTTTAATTTGTTTTATTTAATTAACATTTTTAAATATATATTAATCGTATTTTCATTTAAGATTAATCAAAATATATATTATTTTTATAATAATACAAATCTTATCATTCTTGATGATTTAAAATTCTAACGAAATTTCACAACATGAAATAAAATGAAAAAAGAAGACATACGGCCAGTTAAGAAAAAGTCTGTAAAAATTGAAACGATTCAAAAATAATTACTATTTTTTATCTGTTACATTAAAAATATGTAATTTTTTTTTAACTTCGCTATAATTATTCTATGCTATTTTTGCTATGCTAATCAGCGACGTAGCTCGTAAGTGAGTTTGTGAACAAAGCATATGTAACGCACAGTGATGCTTACATCAATTGGCTACCGAGAGCGGGATTCGAACTCAGGACTCCGAGACTCCAAGATTACGAATCCAACGCTCTACCGAATGAGCCACTGACGACCATTCCTTAAATTTCACAGATTATATTATATTTATTTTATTATTTATTTATTTATTCAAAATCTATGGGAGTTGACTCCTGTATATTATATATAAAATTTATAAATATTTTGAAGATCAGCCTTTAATTTAAAATTAGTCGTTTGGCGATGCTACTCGCGAGTATGCATTTTTAATCTAATCCGTACTGCTCCGTTCCGTATTCGTTATTCCATATGTATGGAATGCCGTGGAAATAAAAACGTCGTAATGGCGTAGTGCGTCTGTCCTTGCGTATTTTCTATTCGTGTAATTTATAGTTTTTCGTTTATTTTAAAGTAGTTTTTTGTACATTATTTATACAGATTTAGTTTAACTGAGATTAATAGATCAAGATAGACGTAATGCATAAGATTGAAGTTTATAAATCAAGAAATAATCAGCATATTTTAACACCAAGTCACGAGTGCGTCGCGTCACTGATTCATTCTTGCAAGTGAAATGGGAGTGAACAATACAAATAAAAGCTTGATACCAGGGTG
Organism: Anastatus disparis; assembly: GCA_017163975.1. Classification (NCBI taxonomy): domain Eukaryota; kingdom Metazoa; phylum Arthropoda; class Insecta; order Hymenoptera; family Eupelmidae; genus Anastatus; species Anastatus disparis. The sequence continues at coordinate 3,347,922 of JAFFSR010000003.1, forward strand.
AATGTGCTGATTACCACTGCTCCTATTACAAGGGTATTTCAAAAAGACAGTTTGAAATAAATGATCTAAACGAAATATGACATTTTTACTTGTTATGATAGTTTTCTATTGTTTTCATTATTTAAATAAGCTCAGAATCATTGAAATCCAGAATTTGTTAAAATAATACGTTAATGTTAATGAAGACTTCCGTGCTTGCATTAACGCGGTCATGTGTGTATTATTGCGCGTCATTAATCACGTAAAGTCCTATTATGGCATGTGTATTATTGCACATGAATCATTACAAGTTGAGCAACAAAAACGTTTCATTTTTAAGGCTTTGCTTCTAAACACTTTTCATTCTTTTCATTTATCTCAAACAAGCTGAATAGTTTCAATACATATGTGAATAAACAAAGAATACAAATAAACACGTATATCTAAATAAATAGCGTTTTTTAAGCAATCTTTTTATACACATGTACATCGTCGCACATGTGTATAGTATACCATACCAATCGTATAAACGACAGCAGTACTTGGTAGTATCTAATTAGAGAGAGAGAGAAAGAGATAATTTTAAGGTTAGAAAGCGTAGTCTCCAGCTCCACGGTAATACACTTGCAAGATTAATTTGTGTGTACCAAATTCAAGGTCGTTGAATAAATATTTAAAAGTGAATATAATAGATGCTTATCAACTTTGATTTGTTATTGTATCCTAACTTTAAGCAATAAGCCTTTGGATACTTCTTTGTAAACAACAAATACATAAATACTTTTGTTTAACGCTACTTTGTATACTCAATTGTAACTTTTGCAATTAATTGTGTATATACTATTTTAAAATTAATATTATAAAGTGAAAAGTGAATTGTTTGCTCGAAAATTTTATAAAATTTAATGCAGAAAGTTTATATTATTTTTTAAATTTTTCTACGTGACAAGAATATTTATTTGTCATTTTGATTGTATATCGTAAATTGAAACGACCGCGGTAATACACACATTTACCCTGAATGCACCTGTTGCCTGCTAAATGCTTCCAGTCTTATCTACCTTTTTACTACATTCCAATGTTGAATTGACCAGACCTGTACTTACCATATCTTATATCCGCAGGATTCCAAGTCTACAGTCTGTGATTCTCATGTGTATTTTGTAATATATAAAGACATAAAATAGAAGAAATGAAGGTAACTGTGTGTTTTGATCACATCAGAGTTGTCGTGCCTTGTGGGGATGGCAGTCTTCTTGTCAGAGATCTTATGCATGAAGCAATGTTAAGGTACAAAAAAGCTACAGGAAAGAATGATAACATAACGATAAGCAGCCTATCATCTTTAACTGGAGGTGGGATACTTGATCCAGATGATAGATTGTGCGACGTTGCTGATGATAGAGAACAGATTGTTGCACATTTTGTAGGGCCTGATGTAATACATGCTGGTGGTGATGGAGCAAGTTCTGTTGGTACTAATAGTCCTGACTTTTTTCATGGAGAAAGTAAAGAACATCGTATATATGCAAGCAGATCCACTGGTAATATTAAAAGAGAAAGCACTAAAAGATTGTCAATGCATGTATTATCTTCAAGAGAACCATGTTTAACAACGTATTCAGCACTTTCTCTACCACGTGAATCTAAACGTAAAGAACCACTTGGTCAAGATGCAAAAGCTTTATATGAGATACCAAATTTAAAGCCAGATGTTATGGATCAAGGAGAAATTCGTGAAATTATTATTAAGAATGAAGCAGGACCATTAGGATTACATGTTGTGCCTTGTTACGACTTATCAGGAAATGATCAGGGCCTTAGAGTAGAAGGTATAGAACCTAATGGACGAATAGCAAAGGATGGTCAAATTGATTTACATGATAAAATAATTAAGATTAATGGACATAATTTATTAAGGATACCATTTTCGAAAGTACAAGAAATTTTTAGATCATGTATGAATGAACCCTGTTTGCAAATATCTGTATTAAAATATAAGAAAACTAAAGAGAAAAGTATACAAAAAACTCTAGGAACTTCCAATAATTCAGATAAAACTAGTGAAAATGACGACAGCATTAAACGATTGCAATGTGCTAATTATAATTTCTTACAAACAGCTAATACTCGTAAAATTGGAAAAATGATTGAGATTGAATTGACGAAAGGAAATAATGGATTAGGTTTTAGTGTTACAACTAGAGATAATCCTGCTGGAGGTCATTGTCCAATTTATATAAAAAATATACTTCCTAAAGGTGCTGCAGTTGAAGATGGTAGATTAAAACCAGGAGATCGTTTACTTGAGGTAAATAAAAAGGAAATGACTGGTAAAAGTCAAGCTGAAGTGGTTGCATTGCTTAGAAGCATTCAATCAGGTGGTAAAGTTCGTTTAGTTGTATCCAGGCAAGAAGAAGTATGTGCAAATACATCGGATTCACACATAGGAGTTCCAGTTGTTACTCCAGATACGTCCAAAAACTGGAAACCTCCTCATGAATCTCCAACAAAAAAGAAAGAAGAATCACCAGAAACGTATGATAAGTTTAATTTTAAAACAGTACAAGTATCAGATGATATAGTTTTATCTCCAAGAAAGAATAGAGTGATCCTTACTCTTGACATTCCAGTTCATGATTCCGAAAAAGCCGGTTTGGGTGTTAGTGTTAAAGGTAAAACTAGTACAAGTGAGGATAGTACGAACATTGACTTGGGTATTTTTATTAAAAGTGTATTGCACGGTGGTGCAGCCTCTAGAGATGGTAGATTACGTATGAATGATCAATTACTCAATGTTAATGGAGTTTCGCTATTAGGTTTATCAAATTCTGATGCTATGGAAACTTTAAGAAGAGCAATGCTTAATAATAATAGTTCTTTTACAGGTGTTATAACACTTACTATAGCTAGAAGAGTTTCCTCTTATGAAAGTGCATGTGAAAAAAATTATTCTGAAAAAATTCCATCCACAACTTGTAAAGTAGAAAATACAAATACTGCTTTTATAATGGATTCAAATTCTAAACAAAATGATGGTCGTATTAAAGAAAAAAATAATTTAAATTCTCAAACAGATATTTTAGATAAAGGTTTGCTTTCAACATCGGCTTCTCCATGGAATCCTGTCATTGATAGACTTACGGAACAGTATAACAAAAATAGTTTAAGAAATGAAAGTTATTGTATTGCAACAAACAAAACATGGGTCGATCCAGTCAGTATTGCAAACAAACTTAGTATTGGTCAGAGAGATGATAATTTAGAATCAGTATTACTAGAGGAATCTAATGAAAATTCTCACAATTCTAATTCGGAGCCTAAAAAAAATGTTGACGACAAGGATAGTCAGTATTCTGGAGATCCAACTTATGATAGCCAATTGTCACTTGAAGAATTTAGTTCATCAACAAATAAATTTTCTAGAGATGCTTTAGGAAGGCAAAGCATGTCAGAAAAAAGACATGCTGCTCTTGATGCCAAAAATACAGATACTTACAAAAGGAATAAAAAACTTCGTGAAGGCAGGGAAAGTAATAATAAATCTGATGAACAAAAAAATCATAGTAAAAAAGATATTAAGGCTGAAAGTTTTGGAACGACAAATAGTAGTAAATCATCGATAGGTGAAGGTTCAAAACATTCCCAACCAGAGTACTTATATACCATTCCAGGATGTAATAATAAAGTAATATCACCAAGAAAACTTTGGTTAGTTGACGATAGTCATAAAGGTGAAGTATCTAACACTAGTAATAATAAAGAAGAACAAGGTTTTCCTAACAGTCGAGGCGACATTAAGCAGGCATCTTTAAATTCTGCTTTGGATGATAGATATAAAAGGTCAAGAAAAAAGAGTGGAATTAGATCAATGCTTCGTCTTGGGAAAAATCGAAAATCATTAAATTTTGGAGATAATATTGAAAATCGACACGAGTCTAGTAATTATTGCAGTGGAACAATTAATTATATAGCATAATAATCAGAGGAAGAATGAATTCTCGAATATCGGTTTTTCGAAGGAATCTATAACGGAAATTTTTTAAATGTATGATAGTGCATCGAACTTTTAATCTGTTTCTGCATTATTTTATCGTACCTTTTATATATTGTAAAGATGAGAAATGCGCTATCAATTTGTAAGTTTTTTTTGTAGAAAACTGTTCCAAAGTGCCTTATGTCTGCAGAAAAGAAATGAAATCGATAGAATTTATAAATTTTTGTAAATATACTTTTGTACTTCACATTGATGATTATATATGCGGTTATATATATGGCTAAGCGAACGAATTGTGTATTTTATTTTGTGGATAATGTTTTGCACGGAGCCTAAAAGTCACGCGAATTCGACTAATTAGGAAAAAATGCAACAACGTAAATTGTAAATTTCACCCACATCAATTGTAAATTCAAAACCAAATGTAAATTTTATATAGTAGATTATAGATGCGTAATATGGGCCTTATATTGGAAATATTTTAAAATTAATTTAGGTGAGCTTTTTGTTCAGAAAAAAATTTTGAATGGAAAATTTCATTGGTATAAGTATAAAATTTTCATAAATTATGATTTACCAATGAAATTTTTCATCCAAAATATGTTACTTTATTTGTGTATTATAACAGGAAATTTCTTCTTTTTGTTACAGCTGTTCAATCAATTCGTCCATCAATTTTTACACAACAAAAACGATTTCGAAGTAAAATTAATATACAAAAACCAAGAGCTCCACATCATGAAAGGGGCAAAGTTGAAAAATTTGTAACTCCATTTATTTCAAATCCCGATACATTCAAGCCATTGAGAGAGCGTTGCCTAAAAATCACTGTTCCAACACTTAAGGAAAGAACTGCAAATCCACTTGAACAAATCATAGCGAGAGAATGTCTTAATTGGTTTAATAACTCGAAAATGGTTGCCTTTTTCCATGCCAATTCCATAACAGAGGAGCAACAATTTGAATTGGCTGTACCACTGAAGAGAGCTAATATGTATTTAAAACGTTATACACCAAAATTATTAGAATTTGCCTTAAAAGATACGGTTTATGAGGCTTCTTTGCATTTATATCAATATAATTACGGTAAAGCACTAACGGTCTTCAGTCCAAATACAGATGTAAATAAATTAGTCAAAATTGTCAAAAAAACGCCGCAAGTCACTTTAATAGGTAATTAAAAAATATTTTAATGATTAAATTAATAACATTAATTAAAGCTTATGCAAATTTTATAATGAATTTTCTAAATTTTTATTTTCAAGCTGGAATACTTCATGGAAAGCTACTAGATCTTAACGAGTTTATTAGATTAGGTAATTTGGATCTTGTGACTGCACAAGCTGGTCTTGTCCAAGTTTTACGTACTGCAGCTGGTGGAAATCTAAATCAACAGTTAACGCATCATCAATCTACTCTGGTTACCCGGTTAAAACAAATAGGTACAAAAGAAGAAGAAGATAAGCCCTGTGATGTGAATGAATAATTGACGGTGCCTATACGTTTTGTTTATTCTTATATATTTTTTTTTTTTTTTTTCAAACCGTATCGATAATTTATTTACGCGTTATGGGTTTACATAAGAAGTTTACGTAAACTGCGACTAGATTCCTTTGTATAAGAATATAAATAAGAGTATTAATTAAAATTTGATTTGAAATTTAGATTCTTAATTTAATTAATTATCACTCGGTTATCCTTGCACAATATTTCCTTCGCTCACAATAACGTTCAATAAAGAAATCCTTATGAATTAATTCATTCAACATTCGAACATCTGTACATATTTTATTTCTCATTTAGATAAAAATTCGCTTTTATCCAACGGAAACAAGTTTTTATTACAGAAGCTGATATTTATTCCTAATGGCAATAATTGCATTTCGGGTGACATTTGACGCCGTTCTCTCCGCATCGACAACCACCTGAAGTATCACCTTTACCCTAAAAAATTAAATATAATAAGAAAAAAATTAAAAAATTTATTTCATAAAAAAATACAGAAAAAAAATATCAATAACTTACACCAGGTCCCCAACGCGGACCTCTTGTCACCCAACAGATTTCAGTTTTACACATGGAGCAGCGAAGCCAGTCGCAACCCCATTTTTTCATTAATACAACTGCACAAGTAGGACATGGTAAGGCTTCACCACGATCGACCATTTCTTCGAGCATTGCCGCCGTTCTTTTAGACTCGTGATCTGTGTCCTTAGAATATTTCAATTCTTCTTGATACTGACGGCAATTTTTACCCATATGAATGGCCTAAAATTTTTTATTTTTATCAATTAATTTACAAAAATATAATATTTAAATTTGATTAATTTATTTAATTATTAAAATTTCTTATTGTTACATTTTTATTAAAAGCCTAAAGCACTTAACATATTGCGATAAAATATGGAACATGGCATCGTGATATAATAAAGTCAAAATATTCATTTCTTTTCATTATCATAATTTTTCAATTTATAAATTCATAAAATGTAATTGTAAAAGTTATCAGTTTACAATTGCCATAATTAAAAAAAAATTTTGACAATAAAGTTCAATGTAAGAAATAATAATTTATTTTTGGCTCTTACAAAGTACCATAAATAGATCGTAAATTAAACAAGCGTACGTATATATTTATAATTTACGAAGAAGGCTTTTGTATGAAATTACTCACCTGGCAGGTAAGGCAGTTATTAACTTTGCAAACCGGACAAAGGAAGTTGTTGACGTTGTCGTCATAAATGCACCATCCTGGACAGTCCGGTGTCTTGCAGTGGAAAGCATTGTTACCGGCATTGTTTTCAGCTTGAGCAATGGACTTGGCGAGGTGTTGTTGATAAACCTCTGGAGCGACGAGCTTTAAATTATATTTAAACGCAAATTTTTTTTTTTTCAATTCTGTTATTCTTTTTTTTTTAAAGCTATAAAAAGTGACATGTTTGATATATTTCATTATCGTTAACTTACGGCCTTGATTTCGCGCTCTTGTAATGTTGACTCGCATGTATAATCCGCGTCTCTATATGGACATTTAACCTCGGCCTCCTCGCAGTAACGCACTGTGTTCGCTACGCACATCCTATTTAAATTTTTTAAAAATTTATCATTAATAATTAGAAAATAAAACATATTTATTTTCAAGTTTCTTTTTTAAACATGATTTTTCTCACTCTTGCTTAATTATTTGCATATAATAAAAATTAACATATAATAAACTTGTTAAAACGAAATAAATAAATAGTTTAAGCAATATATGCTTTTGTAGAAGACATTGTATTTTCAGTTTAAATTATAAAAATAAAAAATTCAAATTATTTTGACTCATAAAAATTATTCAATTGTTTGTATATGCTCATTTAGCATTGTTTGAAAATAAAAGGAAATGTGCCGTTCAAACCCATGAGTGTTTATGACTCATATTTCTTTCGAGCATAAAAGAGTAATGTATATTTCGAAAATGATCGTAACTATGTAGGCAGTCTTTATAAAATATTTTAGTATTTATGCAACGCCAGGCCGTGAATAAATGTTCAAAAAGGTTTAAGTACTCGTTTAAAATATTTTTTATATTTATTTATTAATTAATAAAATATCATTAAATTTGTAAAACGAAATGTCACATTAAATGTTGTTACGTTTAATTATCCTTTTTAGTGCTCCAATGCATTAGGGAAATCATGATAAACAAATATACAAGTAATCGTAAATTTGTACATTTAATTTGAAAATTTTATTTTAGTTTAAAATCTGTTAAACAATTAATATTTTTATTAAATTAAAAGTTAATAATTAAATGTAAATATTTTAAATTAAAAAAAAGTATTAAAATACTTTAAAAAAAAATAATGAATCAAGTTTATTTTTTCTTTAATACTATTATAGAATAAAGAAATTTTTTAATTTTAATACACGAAAGTTCTTTTAGGTAAGTCACAAATTATTTTATGCCAAAATTTACAAATGATTTTTATCTGAATATTAAAATAAAGTTTTCAACACAAAAATTTTGGAATAATACACAATTTGGAATAATGAAATATGTGATTCTATGCTTTGAAACAATTTGCAAATTTGATGAAATTTTGTTTTGTTTAAAAGTATATAACAATTTTAGCTTTATAATTATGCTATGCTATTTTTGCTTTACTAATCAGCGACGGAGCAAGTATGTTTGTGAAAAAAAACATATGTAAAGTACAGTGGTGCTTGCATCAATCGGCTGCCGTGAGCGGGATTCGAACTCAGAACCCCGAGATTACGAATCCAACGCTCTACCAAATGAGCCACAGACCGACTTCAATCGATAATTATAATAATAAAAAAAAAAGTAAAATCACCTGCAAAAAGAATGTAGACAGTCCCTCAATATGACACCTTCGCCTGGTATTGTAATCATAAAGCAAACAGGACACTCGATGGGTTCTGTATTTAGAATGACGTCACAGTTTTCAAGCGACATTAATTCCTCATATCGTTTTAGCTTTTCTTCTTTCGTAAGAGAATCATCATCTTCATTCTAAAAATATTTTATTTTTTATAAGTGTGTAACATATTTTTTTATTAAATATTTAGATACATAGAAAATAATGATGGAATATCATAATCATTGAATTTGCTCTTTAATGGTATGCTGATGTATCTTATAATTAGTATTTATAGAAAATCCTTTGTTTTTTATATTTAGAGTATTTAATTTTGTTTAAAAATATGAGAAATATTAAAAATGTTCAACACATTACATTAGCATATTTAATTTTTTTGGCAATGATTCTTAAGTACGTATTAAACACTCGAATCATTAGCATACGAAAGAAACTGAGCAATAAGAATGAAAAAAAAAAATAAGAGAGAAGTCGAAAGGCCTTAAAAAGCTTTTTCATCCTCAGCATGCCACTTAAGCACAATAGACTATGATTATTTCACCATCTTTTTATTTTTCCCTCAGTTTTTATAATTCATTTCATTGTACTTCTTGAGCTTGTGGCTGCTGAGCCTCGTTGTCTGTCGTTGTCTTTGCTGTCGCTGTCTCTTGTACAACGGCTGGTACAGGCATTGGCCTAGGCTCAATTTCCGTCTTTATCTCGTGAACCACTGGCTCGTCATTCTTTTCTTCGCTTGAAGCTCGTTCAACTTCTACTTCTTCAACTTCTATCGCTTTCTCTTCATCTCGTTTATCTACTTTAGTCACCTCTTTATCCTGCAAATCTAAAAGTAATTTATGCGAGAAAAATTCCGTATTTTTCTTTTGTTCAACGTTTAACTTTCATATACTGTGTCTTTTTATCATTATTATTTTTTTTTTCTTCAAGTTTCTTTTATTTTATTTTATTTTTAAACTCTCTCGTACCTGGTGGCGCGACGAGATACAGAAATACAGGTGATCCTTCAACTGCTTGCAATTCCTCGAGGGTCGATTCGTCATTGTCAGCTAAATTTTTACCGATAATCCAACGTTGAACGTTTGCCGGTATTTCAAATTCAATATGAATTTTGGCTTTCAGCTGTGCCACCGTCATTTTAGCTGGAAGCTATTTGTTTTTTTTTTTTTAGTTAAAAAAAAAAATTCATATTGTCAATAAAATATATTTTAAACGAATATACATTGCTCGGATATGTATGGATACATCAATTTGTGTTCTAGTTTCTATTATTTTTAACTTAATTGTGATTTACGAGTGTATGTCCGTCAATCCAATAAAAAAAAAAGAAGAAATTTTTCATGTCAAATCAAAATACCTTTTGCCATTCTTAATTTAAGTGTATAACGTGATTTTAAAAAATTTCAAGTTAACAAACAGTGAAACATCAAATACATTTGTAGACGTTAAAAAATTTAGATTATTTAATATTATACGAATTGAATGTTTCAATATAAAACAACTAATATTCTAATAAATAAAGTTTATTTTGAGGCAATGATTTTTGTTTATATTATAAAAAATTTCGATAAAATATTTTTTTTCTAAAAATAACGCCCACTCATTATTCAAGAAAGAATAAATATTAATTACTGTCAAACACCTTGCTAAACTAAGATTTATTTGCAAAATTTTTCTCATTCTCATAAATTGTCAAAAATTAGTTTTATGCAATAAGCAATACATTCATAAGGAAAAGAATATCATTCTAAAAATTAATATAACTTTTGGCAACGGTATAACAGACTTGTTACATCAATCTAATTAGAAATTTTTAGATATTAAAGTAATAAAAATTAGTATATTTTACGTGTAAAATATTGAATAAAACTTGGTAATTTCCATTCTTAAATATTATTTATTTTTAACTAAAAAAAAAAACGTTTTTTTTTTCATTATATACTCTTCTATCTCTCTAAACTAAGCTATGGTGTTATGTGATCGAAAAAAGAAAGAAAAAGTGAGTTTAATTATACGTATATATGTATACCTGTAGAGGTATGGGTCCCTGATGTGCTTGCTTATCCTCTATATACATGCTTAGATTGAGTTTTTCCTTAGCGCTGCAAGATCTTTGTCTCACGACCGAACAATGTATCTTAAGCTGGGCCAATTCTTTAGCTAACACTGCTGCCTGCTGATGATTACCCGATGCGATAGCTGCCTCGAGTTTCCTTAGCAATCGATTTACAGCTAAAGTGTTCATATATTGTTTCTTTATCTCTTCGAGCTTTTCACCTGTTAAAAAAAAGGAGAATTAGGTGCGTGATATATGGACTTTTCAGTGCCAAATAAAAGTATTATTTAGATGTTTAGAGTTTTAAAAGTTTTAATGTTTGTTAACTTCTATATATTACTTTTATTATTAATGATATTTTAACGTTTCTCTATGACAAACTTTCTATGAATTCTTGAATATGAAAAAGTTTTTAAACTTATTAAAAAAACTAATACAAGTAATGTTATAAAAAGTTGTTAGTTAAAAAAATTTTGAATTCTAAAATACAGGTAATTATATATTTTATGTGTAATAAATCTAATCAATGATTAATTTAAAATCATTAGCTAATTAGCACTGTAATCTCTATGATTAATTTCTGGAATACAGAATTGATTTTAAAAACTTCACCTTCTTCGTTACTGTCGTTCTTGTCTGCTCCTAAACTACCCTTTCTTTCCGCCCTATGCGGAAGCGGTGAAGAGTTAGCGGTGGTAGTAGAAGCAGTAGCATTAACTCCGCTATCTCCTGGCCGTAAATCAATCTTCGCCCTTGCGGCAAAAGGCTCGTCTGCTTGAGCATTAGCGTACAACGATCTCTCAATCACATTAGCGTAAGCGCTCTCTAGACGCGCTTTACTCTTAGCAGCCTCAAATTCATTCGCTTTAATCAGCTGATACGTACTGTTGTTACGTGCTGCTGCTACTGCTGCTGCTGCTGCTTTTGGTATTTCAGGAATAACGTTACTTTCTTTAGGACGTGGGCTTATTTCAATTCTACGTACGTTTCCACTTGTTTGGACACCTGATGATACTTTTGTTGAAACTTTGGGTTGAGGTATTTTTATTTCTTCAGTCACATGGTATACACTACTGGATGGTTTATTATTGATTAACTCTGCCGGCTTCTTAGCGTCTTGTAATTTTTCATCTGCTTCAGTATTCCTTTTAGGTTTGGGTCGTTTTGGTAATGAATGCTTCATTTCTTTAAGCATTTCTTTCAACTCTGCCGTCGTCTTGTCATCTACACCACTTATTCGTTGAACCCTTGGCTTTGGCTCTTTATTTGCTGTGTTTTCTGAATCCATTGACTTATTCGTTTCTTTTGAAGACTGAGCAAAATTTTTTGCAGCGTCCTTTTCAGCACCTACTAAAATATCCAAAACTTTAGCAACTTGATTCGAAATGGAGGTTTCACTGGCGTTTGCACTGGTCCTGGTTTGAGGTATTCTTATATCTCTTGTTTTAAGCTGTCTATCGATTTCATCGAAAATCTTTGTGAATTCTTTATCAAATTTTGCTAAATCTCTTTCTTTAGCGGCATTTGGTTTATTAAGTACTTCCGATGCTTTCTTCTTTTCTGGAATCACCTTTTCTTTTTCTGGACTCACACTGTCAATTAACCGTGGCCGGTCATCAAGTTCACGCCGTAACTTCGCAATACCCGATGCTACATCATCTAATTCTGCAGCAAGAGTTTTAACGAATTCTGCGTCATCGTCTTGCGTGCCAATTTTTGAACTTGTAGTTGTTGATGATGTAGTCACAGGCGTCGTTTTTACTGTTGGAGTCGTTAAAGTTATCGGTACATTCGTTGTTGTTGGCATATTCACTACCGGTGTAATTATTGGTATCGATGTTACTTTTGATGTATTTATTATTAATGGAGTCGTTGTTATAGTTATCGGTACGGTTTTTGCCGTTGAGTCATTCAAAGTTGTTGTCATCGCAGTAGTTGTCATCGTTATTGGCTTGACGTCAGTACTTGTAGTTTTTGGACGTCCGGGATTTATTACTTCCGTAAATATTGCCGCTGAATCTCTTTTAGGCGATGAATGATGAGGTAAGAAGTACCTTGATAAGTCTTTTTCTAATTTTTCATCAATCGTACTATTTTGTCGACCATTGCACTCTTGACTATACCTTTTGTTCTTGGCCTTGGGTGAAGCGCTGTTATTTTTGCCAAAGAAATTACCGTTAGTAATATTTCCTAGGGCATTGAACTTTGATATCAGAGCTCTCGTGCTTCTTCGAGGTGAACTTTCCATGGATGAATTCACTATTTCTTGAACTATTTCTTCGTTTGCACCCATTCGCCTCTCAAATTCTTCATCCAGTTTGGCAGCTTGTAGCAACATTGAAGCTCGATTTCGTGCTTGTTCCTCTTGAACAATGGCAGCAGCTTCCTTATCTAATTCACTAATATTAGTTAGTATGGAGACTCCTGATTTTCGTTTATTTTCTTTTTTCTTATCATCGTGATGATGACGATCACCACGATGAAAAAAACCTAATCTCGAAAGCGAACCTTCAAATGGGAAGGACGATGATAATGTTGATGAAGTTGACGTTGGTGATGGTGTGATATCTTCTATCTTTATTTCCGAAGGTATTGGAGAAGAAAGACCTCGTAAAATATAATCACCACCAGTTCTTCGTGTGTTTGTAGAAGAATCGCGAGTATTACTATGACTAGAATGATCGGAATTACGTTTATACCATGGTCGAGGCATTATGGTACCTATTTTTGGACTTTGATTTCCAACACTTGTCACTGTACTTTGATTACTAGCTATAGTACCACCGTCTGAATCACAAACAGATGTTGTAGGTGTTCTTGAGCGACTAGTAGACGAACGCACGTCTTTTTTTGATAACAAAACACCTCTACGTAGCACTAAAGTATCATTACTAATGATAGGGCTTTCTCTGGTAGTTAAAAACGAGTCCATACCAAGCGATGCTTCCGAGGACAATGTGTCTTGATTACTTGATAATGTTTCGGTGTAACCAGGAGGTTTTGGTGCTGGTCTTCGTTTACGTCTACCACCGCCTGCTGGTTTAGAACAACCACTAGCACTTGCCACATGGACACTTATAATTCGTTGCGTAGGTGGATCTGGAGCACGTCTCTTGCCTTTTACATGGACTCTTCTAGCACCGGATGCCGAAGAATCCGACGTCAAAGTATCAATAACAACATCAATTGTTGTGTTATTCTTATTGTTATTCGTTCTACGAGATTCAGCAAAAGTTCTAGGCCTTCTATCAACAACTGGTATACTATCGTAAGAAATAAAGGGACTGCTGACCGGTAGCAGTGAATACCTTGTCTGTAAGTCTTGTCTTTGTAAAAAAGCACTAGGTAACGTACTAGTAGTAGCTGCATCTATTCGCCTAATCTCGTCGTCTCGAAATTCTCGTTTTTCTATAAGCTTGCAAGCTCCTGGAGCGAACGGGCCAACGGCCGTACCGCTTGCCTGTTCTAACTTTAGTGCAGCATTTGCAGCACTCCTACGAACTCCACTATGAAAAGCAAAACTTCTAACTGTAGCTGTACTATAAAATGTATCTACACTAGAAGAAGTACTAGAGGTTGATGGCCTCCGCTTAGCTCTGCGAAAGATATGTCGTCTACGATGATGATTATCTGCAGACGAAGTGGAATCGCGTCGTTTAAACCATTTGAATAATGAAAATCGATGATTCTTAGATGTAGTGACTTTTATTGTTAAGTCTGGACTTTCGCTATGATGATGATGATGTCGATGGTGCCAACGTTGCGTCTGGACGCCATTGAACGACTGGTGCTGGTGTGTTGTCTGAATAGCACCGCTCATGTGCTCGACCATTTCGCTCGCCCGCGCGCGTTTTCATACCCACACATAGCAGCACCTAAGCAACAGTCGCCAAGGCGCAATGCACTTCACATTCGCGCACACAGATTGTTCTTTATTTAGAATTCTTGACTCAGTACCTCTTTTTTGCTTTATCTTCCTATCTCTCTTTCTTAGCAAATTTTAACTTTCCAGAATGGTGCATATCTTTTAAGCGGTTTGTCTCTTTCTTTAGAATTAAAACTAATCGTGTGCCACACACGAATCGAACTAATCTTGCGACACATGCACTTCTTCTACCTGCACTTGAATGACGATGAGCGTGTATATAGGATAAAGTAACGTACGTAATGGTTAACTACTGAGGAGAAGGGATGAGAAAGCGTGTGATTTTTTCTTTTCTTCTCACATCTTGTCTGGATTGTTAAAGCAGCAGCAGAGAAGATTGCAAATAAACTAAATGAAATGATTTTCATCCGAGGAAAGCTTTTCACGAGTAGCCGAGCGCGATGGTGAACTCATGCTACGTTTTCGTTAGCGCGCGCACGAGCGCGAGAAAGATACACTCTGCTACCGCGACTATTATTAGAAATTTTACGCTCACACACTCGCTTACTTCCCGGCGCTCACAACTCTACCCCAGTTATTTTCAAATCTCGAACTTCGCGTTGCTCGAAGCAAATGTATTTGTGTGTATAAATGTATATGCCCAAGATGACAAGTGGAAGAAGAGATTTTCTCGAGTGGGCGATTATAAAAAAAATTTTTTTTCCATGAAATACCAAAACTATGAAATTTTTGGTTGTCTCAATGACATATAAAGATTAATTGGTCAAATATTTAAATAAGTGCACGAGTTGTTTATTCTTAAAGTTTTTTTTAAGTCGTTGAGAGGTAGATTTGTTGATTGTTTTGACATAAATCAGACTATGATATCAAGCGTGGAAAATTACAATAATATTGATTATAAGAAGTATAAAAAGTCCAACGTAAAAATCTATTTTTTCAGATGAAAAATGAACTAAAAATATTTAATTGACGGATGTAAAATATTTATTGGGAGCACAAAATATAAATATTATTATGTTACAATATGTTACATTTTAATTCTTCAATTTTAAATAATAAATATGAGAATAATAGATTTCTTTAGTATATTTTTAAAGTTTAAGTTCTAGTTTTCATTCTTAAAGCTTGAATATACTTCTATTTTTGATACATAAATATCCTCCAAAAATCTATTTTTATTTCTTATTATTAATTGTTCTCTAAATACAAATAAATAAATTTATAGCTTTAAGAATTTCTTCACCAAATCTAATAAAAGGTTTCATTTCAATTTTTGTTTGTAACAAAACGTTGAAGATTACTTTTTTTTTAAAAAAGAAAAAAAAAAGAGTCTTATGGAGTAGCTACAGTAAAAGTGAAATCCGAATACCGCCACGCGAAACACGAATGCTCCATTATTTTTCATTTCCAAAAAAACGACTATCGTGTGCGCAAAGCCTTGGGATGAGAGAAAGAGAGAGAGAGAGAGAGAGAGAGAGTAGCATCGGCAAACGTTTTCGTCGTTTTGAATCACTTTACCTAAAAATACGCGAAAGCAAATAAATAAGTAAAGCATTAGGAATGTTGTCTTGAAGCGTTAAGAGCTACGTAAAACGGAAAAAAAAAATTCAGTCAACAAATATAAGCACTACTTTCAACAGTCATTCAGTGTTGCATATTACGCTAAACTTTAATAGAAAAGAAAATAATATTCTTTTTGACTCTCGAAATTTTTCTAAGCACATAACTCGTCAACATGACGACAAGATAAAGCTTTATATACACGTTGTCTTATACGAGCCCGTGTTTAAGGCAACCCGTCGTTGTTCTCTGTTTGACGTTGGTAGCGTAAAAAAGGCGAGCAGCTTGAATATACACACGTTTTAATTAAAGGGAAAAACGAGCTTTAGAATGTAGGTATAAGTTCGGATAAGGAAAACGTGGATTACATGTTTACAAAAAAGAAATGGATCATCCCCTTGCTGAATTACAGGGGCTTTGAAAAATATATATGCGCGTGTTCTGTGTACTGTATATATAGATGTCTATGTATATACGCATATATAAAGAGATAAGCGAGCTTTATTTTTTGATGTTAGGGAGCTTAAAATCTGTTTAAAAGAAGTGGCATGGAAGAAAGTTTGCTGCTTGGCTTAATTGGATAAAGAATGTGGTTTTAGGTGATTTGTCATGTTTGCGACAGGTGATTTTTTATTAAGGATAGATTGCGCTAGAGATTTCTTCTTATTTTTTTTATTTTTATTTACCTCACTACGTACGCGCGCAGAATGTTAAAATATAATTATATTCTTAAAAAGAAAACTCTTTTTTAAATTATTTTTATCTCAATATCAAAATAAATTTTCCCCTTACCCAGAAGTGAAATTAGTGTGTACATTGAAAACAATAAACGTCTAATAATAAACTTGTTATTCATTGAAATTTTACAAACTTTGACGCGTGCGGTTAAGTTTAGCAAATTTTAAAGATGAACTACCCTTAAATTCGATAATTTTAATAAGCAAAAATAAACAAAAAGACGTGCAAACACAAAGAACTTTCTATACATCGAGGCTTGATGTATTATAATTAAGACTATAGGTATGTGTACAATTAAGATGATTCTCAACAATTCAACGGATATATAGAGGCACTTAAATATTCGAACAATTGGTCCGTAATTAAATGGAGCTTTAAGTATATTGTGACGTCAGAGTAAATAAGCTCTTCATTCCTCCTCCCTCCTCGCTCCTCCTTTTACCATTTTCTCTTGCATTTCTCATCAAGTATTTTCTTCTCTTGTGTTACGAAATCAGTGCGGCGTGCATTTTTAATTGCTCGTTTTCAAAGAAAAGGAGACTCGTATACCGACCGACTACGAAGACGACTATAAACTTAAACTACGGTTAAAATCTACTGAGCAAATTTTTTATGTCCATACAGTGGGTGCGCGCTCAAACCCTACTAGAACAGGACGTAATAAAGACGTCATTAAGACGTTTTAAAAATCACGAGAAAACGTCCATTTTAAATGTATAAAATGACGTTCAGAAAACGTCTTTTAAACGTTATTTTGGCCGCGGTATTTTTCACAAAAAAGTTGACAGATAGGTATAGAGACGTATTAAAGACGTTTTAAAAACGTATATACTACGAGTGATGGACGTTATTCGTACGAGACGTTTTCAAAACGTCTTTTAAACGTCTTAAAAAGATTCTTAGAGACGTTTTCAAAACGTCTTTTAAACGTCTTTAAAACGTCCCTAAATATGTGTAAAAAAATTTTAATAGATTACATTTCTTTTATTTACATATATGACACAATACATAAAATAATAATTAGAGGTTATATATTTATTATTAAGAAAAGAAATATACAAAAGTAGGGATATTTTTACTTATCTGATTGA
The DNA here is from genome assembly GCA_017163975.1 of Anastatus disparis. Lineage (NCBI taxonomy): Eukaryota > Metazoa > Arthropoda > Insecta > Hymenoptera > Eupelmidae > Anastatus > Anastatus disparis. The sequence continues at coordinate 3,365,608 of JAFFSR010000003.1, forward strand.
ATCCGATTTCAGCCTCCATTATTGGGCAGATCATCAATATAAATATTCAATTCATACATTAATTTTTATAATTTTTTGAACTTATGCTGTCCCATCTTTCCGAATGCCTAATCATCTTGTTTGTTTATTGGTTACTAACGAATTTTCATCTATCACCTTTCTCTTTAATAACGGATAAACAGTCAATTTGAAGATGATAAGGCAGTTGAAAATCTGGGACAGCATCAGTTGCAGTAAAAATTAATGTATGAATTAAATATTTATATTGTTGATCCGTCCTGTAATGAAGGCTGAAATCATTACGGATTGAATAAGATAAGTAAAATTATCCCTACTTTTTTATATTTCTTTTCCTAATAATAAATATATAACCTCTAATTATTATTTGACGTTCTGTGTCATATATGTGAATAAAAGTAATGTAATCTATTAAAATTTTTTTACACATATTTAGGGACGTTCTAAAGACGTTTAAAAGACGTTTTGAAAACGTCTCTAAGAATCTTTTTAAGACGTTTAAAAGACGTTTTGAAAACGTCTCGTACGAATAACGTCCATCACTCGTAGTATATACGTTTTTAAAACGTCTTTAATACGTCTCTATACCTATCTGTCAACTTTTTTGTGAAAAATACCGCGGCCAAAATAACGTTTAAAAGACGTTTTTTGAACGTCATTTTATACATTTAAAATGGACGTTTTCTCGTGATTTTTAAAACGTCTTAATGACGTCTTTATAACGTCCTGTTTTAGCAGGGAAGAATATGAATATATTTATGTACGTATGTATGCGTGCGTGCGTGTGTACTGTTTACTAGACAAGCGGCAGAGATAGGATATATATGTTTTAGGATATTAATTTATGATATAAACAAAAAAGATCCCTAGTTTATCTGTTAATTAGCTATTCAAAATGGAATTGGAAAATCAAGTCTATAATTTGTGTAATTTTGAGCAGTATTATTAAAAAGGGGTAAAAAATTTAATGATTTTATTAAAATTATATTATTTTCGAAATTGTTTTATTTTCGACCACCATGAATATTAAATTTTAGAATATTTTATCGTTCACTTCATTAATTTAAAAAAAAAATAGCAATTTACAGTAAAAAAAGAATATTTGTTTATAAAACATAAGCTTAGAGCCGAATAAAGGCCATTAATTTTACAAATATTAAAATTATTCATCAAGTTAAATATTCGGAAAGTGCTCTTGAATTATGGATAGCATTGCGTTCCTCTCGTTAATTAATGTAAAATTTTCTTTTTCTATTATTTCACGTACTTTCTAAATCAATATTGCAAAAGAGAATAATTTTAATGCAGAAATTATCTTTTGAAAATACAGCGCTCATTATTAAATTTACAAAGGAAAATAGAAATAATTAAGAATTAATTAATTTTCATTTGAATTAAATTTTAGAAAATAAAAATTGAATAAATGTTAATATTAAATTACGCAATGTTAAATAATTATTTTAATTATATTATAAACAACTAAGATAGCATAAATTTATTTCCCAACTAAATATCATTACTTTTCTGTGAATATTCATATTTAATTTCAGGAAGTATAATATGTTCATCGATGCAAGTTCTCCATTTTTATTTTTTTTTCATATTTTTACAGAGCAAATTGTGACCAGTCAGATATGAAATTATAACAGAAAAATCGTGGACAAAGGTTTGCAAAAAAAAGACGATAAAGATACAAGAAAGAAGAAAATGAAAATATGCAGTGATTCGTCTACAAATATGACTTTGATAATACTGCATGCATTTTTCTCCGTTTGACGTTTGATTTTTTTTTCGTATTATCGCAATAAGAATGAAAAAAAACAACTATACGTACTTTGTTATCCGAAACATAATCTCTTTTTTCATCTGTACAGGAATAAATAAGTATGAAATACGCATTTTTAATTAAAGAGATTATCGAATAAATCTTATCAAATATTATAAGAAATAAAAAGGTCAATTACAATTCTATTGGCATTTGAAAAAGATATAACATTACACATTGTAAAAAATAGCTTTGGATAACGATCGCATTTCTTTAGATGATATTTCATAGTCTCTTGTTTCAAACGTAAAATTTTTCATGCGAGAAATCATCTTAAAACTTATCCTGTTTCACGTTTTCCATAATGAGAATAAGCCTGTAAAAAAAAAGAAGGGAATACGTATCGACCTCTTATGCCACTACCCTCACGAACGACTTTTTTTAAATTTTACCAGTCGCAGAAAAAAATCAATGCCATGTTATTTATTTATTTTTTTAATTTTATTTAACGTCACTGTACCCTGGTAGAAATTTCACCAATAAAAATGCTGTATCTGCTACTCGTTTGTTACCTTTATAGGTTATGGCTGTGTTTTTAACTAATAGTCCACGGTTGGCCAAAAAATGGTGACGATTTCTACCAGGGTATTTATCCTATCATTATGATGCTAATTAGCGACGGAGGTTTCTCAGTGTGTTTATAAGCAAAGCACATGTATCACGTAAACAGCGGTGCTTGTATCAATCGGCCGCCGAGAGCGGGATTCGAACTCGAGTCCTCGAGATTATGAATCCATCGCTCTACCGACTGAGCCACTTAGGACCTCTGATATATTTACATTTAAACAACGCTATATAACGTTTCATAGATAGAACATAATGTATGATTCAGTTCTTTGATTTCTTTCCTCGATTTCATTAATTTTCATAATATTAAATTTATTTTAATTATGTTCAAATTAAAATATTTATTTTTCTTTATTTAAATTCCAGAGTTACATAATACGACATTTACAGACGATTTCAAAGTACAACTATCAAATAATATACCAGAAAATAATTAAATACAACTATTAAAAAAATAAAAGCAATCATAACAAAAAATTCTTATTTTACGATTTCATTTCTATATTTTTTTATTTAGTAATTCAGCATTAATGTAATGATCAAATTTTAGAAACGAAGAAAAAAGAAAAATATTGAATTAAAATTAAAAATAATTAATCACGAGCGATAATTTGCGATAGAAAATCAAAGTGAATCCTCGAATAAATTATCAGAAATTACAATATTTCAAATAGCATGATATACCGTAGATATGAATTGCCGCACGTAGGTACATCTAAAGACACCCTAGAGATAAGCAGGATATATCCTCTCTAAAGTTTGATTTTCAACGATTAATAGCAGTCGGATATGACGTTTTTTTGTCAGTTTTATAACAATTCTCGAACGAATCCCAACCATATGTTATAAGAAAAGCCTCTCTAAAATTATCCAACAGACCGTACAGGAGTCTCTTCTCACGATCTTCTTCGTTTTTCAACCTAAAGCCTATCTACTTCCTCCTCCTCCTCCTCCTCTTTCTTCTTCTTCTCTTTTCAGAAATTCAGATAGAAAGAGAAAGAGATTGCGCATGGTTCTGAATACAAATCGGCAGGGCGTAACACCTCTCCTCTTTCGTCATTACCATTAATGAAGACGCAAGGGACGACGATATTCTCTCCTGCCTCGTTGTATGAATTACTCAGATAGAAAGAGATGGAGTTAAAGATAGAGAAGTTAGGGTCTTTCTCTACCAACTTTATTCGGACGATCATAATTTTGAGACTCAAAACTTAGCTCCACTGGAATCATTCATACCGAATCTCTAAATATAGATACATATATACATGTTTTATTTTATCAATGTCATATTTAACGTTCTTATTGAAATTCTTAGTTCTGATTATTTAGAAGCTGCATCTGCGTAAACTTAATGAGAATTCCAATTACTTAGCTAGAATAGTTTTTATCTTACGATAAAAACAAATACTCGTCGTTACGTTCATGATTTTTGTAAAAACTGTGCAAATTAATGAACGGCATGATATCTATCGATTTATCGTTTAGTTATTTTTGGCTTTGTTGTTCTATAAATATGAATGAAAATATGTGCATTGTAAATATGAATACGAGCACTTGTGCGCTTCTGGTTTTTCAGGAATGAATGTTTTAAAGATTTAGATAAATCCTTTGTATTGATTAAAATTTTCGAATTGATCATGTTATAATAAATTATAAAATAATTTTGTATTTTCTAAATTTTGAAAATGTATTCATGAATTAAATAAAGCCATTAAGTTTTCAATAATTACTGAATCAGAGATGAGACCTAAATTATTTTGAAATAACGAAAAATATGATAAGTATTACCTTTATTTTTGCGTAATACGTGTCTTAATAAAACGAAATTGTCGAGCATTACGAATGAAAATTGACGAGGAAAAAATTCGTTGACAGTCCGGATATATGTGCCGTGTAACCGCATAAGTATGTAGTAAAAAATTTTACAATCTTACTTGAATTTTACTTCATATTTTATTACGGAATAAAAGTTATGTTTTGTACATCGGAGAAAATTTTTGTTTTAAACGATGTTTATATTTATAAAATGAAGAATGTTAATTAAATCTCTTTAATTATTTTGTGGTTGCATTTTTGTGAACAGCAGGGACTTTATATTTTTTAACTTTTATTCTGAGTAAAATTTTATACCTATCGATTTAGCGCTTTTTCAGGTATACATTAGAGTTATCGTTTTCGGAGATATTCAAGTTATATTTTTAAACAAATTTTTAATGACTATGTGTTTCAAATTATTTTGCCAATTTGTTTTCTTGATTAACTAATTAACTAATGCAAAGCAAATGCACTTTATTAATGTGATTTCCAGATTTCAATTACCAATCAATATAATTTCATCTCTTTGTGCTTAATTATGAGTTCCCCAAAACTCACTTAAATTTGAAAGATAAAAATACTAAAAAAGTATATATTTTTTAGAATACAAAATTTCAGCGATCCATAGACTAAATAAGATTTCCGTAATTAACCAATTTCAAATTCAATCGTGATGATTCAGCTGAGTTGAGTTAATTAACGTCGAGAGATCTGCTGGTTGTTTTTGTACGCGCTTCAAAAATAAACGAAAAGAAAGCTTATGTAAATTGATTTCCCATCGATTTGAAAAAAATCCTTACTTCAAGTAAAAAATATTTCAACCCCGTAGAATCAAAGTGCACCTAAAACGAATTCAGAATATAAAATTTAAAAATTATATAAGACGAGTAGAAAAGTAAACTTGTTAAACATTGTAAGGGTTGGAACTTAATTATTTTCGTGTTTAAAGTGATCGAAAGAAAATTACTAGAGGATATAAGTATCAAGGGAATACTACAAGCTGGTGCTTTCAAGACGATGTGAAATATCAATCTAAAATTTAAATTGCCTCGGCTTAAGTGTTCCTAACCGAGGAATAAATAATTAATACTGTAATTGGATGAAAATATTTTCATTTTAAAAGATATTAAAATCATTACAGTATTTACTTTTAATTTATCTTATTATGCATGTTGATGTACAATTTTTTTATTCCTAACTCCTTTTTCTGATATTTTGTTAGGATTTAAATAATTTTATTTTTTTATAATAGGATTTCATCTTTAGTAGTAAAAAACAATAAATTTTTATGCAATTTCGATATAAAACTAAAAAAAGATGATTCCAAGCCTAAGCCGAAATTTTATTTCTTCGTTTTCCTTAGCATTCTCTTAGAAAGCGGTTATACTCTCAACAACGAATTCACTTGTAGACCTTTAACCTTACGAATGCACTTGTTCGCTTCCAAGAACATGTTTAATTCATTATATTGTGAGGGAAAGAAAGAGAGAAACGTTTAGTTGGATCTTTCTTCTCTTTATACAAGAATTTTCATTCTTTTTTCTCTCTCTCTCTTTTTCTTTCCTTCGTTGTGAATCTTCTTATTTCGCAGGTATATGCCGTATATATACGCTTTGCTGAAAAATTTTTTTTCTCTCATTTTTTTTTTTCTTATTTTTTAACCTTCTGTTCTGTTTTAGTCCTTCTTTTTTTCTTGTATGCTCAGACAAGAGGGAGAAAGAAATAGCATTGAGCTCTTCTTCGTATATCTTCTTTTTTTATTTTACTTTTTTTTTTTTTAGCTTCGCGAGTTAACCGCGTTACTTTTCTTTCTTGGCTTTCAGTTCTCGCTCGCTTGCTCTGCGCGGGCCTTTGTACTCGAGCTTTTCACTGTTATTATAGTCTTTCGCATTTACATTTGTAGCTTTAGTGTCGGAGGTTATTATTTCTTTCCTTTCCCTTTTTCTCTCTCTCTCTCCTTTTTCCTTTTTTTTTCGGAGGTTTATTTTTTGAAAGCTCATAATAGATGTCATAATACTTGTACTATGAGAGATGATGACTCGTAAAAGACGTATAATGCCTTGTTTTATATGCAGGGTTTATTGTTAAACATTTCGTTTTTTTTTCTTCAAAATTTGAATAATTTCAGCTCGCGCATTAAAAAATTATTTGCATAAGTATTAAAAAGAGCTAAAGATTAACAGAAACAAAAAAAAAACAATTTAAATTTCCTGTAATTTTCAGGTTATCTAAAATTGGTCTACAAAACTGGAAGTTGCAAAAGTTAAAAGCTTTTCGAAATTACTTCATACATGCATTAAGTCTAATAATGTTTTTGACACGAATTTTCCACCTAAACCAAGCGCAAATAATTCGTGCGGATTTTCAAAAATTTAACTCGAATAATTTATTATTCGCCAGCCATTAAAAAAAAAAATGTCCTCAGCATCGAATAATGTGTTTTATATTTGCCTATGTATACGCGTACACGTGTACATTATTTAACTGGATACAATGCTACCAGCGTATAAATGATAGATCCGACATTCGCTTATCAAGAACAACACACCGGAAGTGTCAAACTCATACGATTTTTGCGCTAAAAGGAATGCTTGAAAATTAAATGATACGTAGCTAACCGCATTGTTATTTTCGAATCGAATTTTACGTATCGAAAGAGGACTGAAATATAAATTGTGATAATGTCGTTTGCAAAAAAAAAAAATAATAATTGGGATAAAATGTCGGTTTGAGTGACATTATTATTATTCGAATGACTTTTCACTAATTTTTTTTTTTTAAACGAACTTTTTTCAAGTGTAAATAATGGGTTTATTTAACATTTGTTTCGTTTATTTACTCTTTTATAAATATCAATACAAATAAATGATTTCATGAAACAAAAAAAAAATAAAATCATTAATTAACGAAATTTGATTAATACAGCTCGGAATTTCGTTAATTCATATTTTTAATCAACGAATTTGATTTCTAAATATATATTTAATATACTATAATAGAATATAAGCATTTAGAAGATGAGTTTTTCAAATTCTTATTATATTTATCTTTTAATAACGTATGAAGGTTTTTTTTATAAAAAGATTAAATAAATTATTTTTCTACTCTATTAAATTATATTACCTAAGGTTACTTTATTAGTTTCTTCAAACTCCATACCGCGGAAAATTAAATAACGATGCCCCAGGAGAAAAGGGGAGAGAAAAAAATGAAAAAAACACATATTACAAGAATAAGAAAGAAAATTAGATAAAAAAAAAGATAATAAAAAGGTAGATGAGAATTTTTTATATGTGATGCTCAATTTGTAATCATTTATTTTACTCGGATAAATTTTAAATATATAAATTTCGAAAAATTGAATTTTCTGCTGGATAATTTTGAATTTATGAAATTCAAATTTCAATTTTTATTCGATGATTTTTTCACCCATGTAAAAATGATATCATATATTAATCATGTATACTTATATATGCTCACATACAATTTTAATTTATAAACGTAAAATAACATATAATTATATATAATATCGTTATCATTCGGGAAAATGATTTTATGAAATTCATGAGCTGAGCATTTTTTATTTAACTTTCTTTGGAGATGATTTTAAAACTATATAAATAAGAATTTAAAAAAATACTGTTATATTAATTTCATAAGAACATTTTAATTGTATCATGCCATTCGTAATAAATGTTTATTAGCTCTTAAAATAATCCATTTGAAAATTAAATAACTTATAAAAAAAATTTTACTATCATACAAAGTTATAGTAAAATAGACATTCTTATAAATTAAAAATTAATATTGTTATTAAAGGTATAATTATTCCCTAAATTATAATTTTTGTCCTTAGTTAAAATTTGAAAAATAATTTTTTTTGTTTAACAACGTTGTAAGAGTTAAAACGTTGACTAAGAAGGGCAAAGGGCCAAAGTAAAAGAGCCAGATATACGTGAAGCGAAATAGAGAAAATAAGTGTAGCCTAGAAAAAGGAGAAAGATACGTCGAGAGTAAAGAGCAGAAGAAAGAAAGAGAACGAAAAAAGGAGAGAAAACGTTAGAGAAAGAGAGTAAAGTATCTCTCATCCCAGTGAGCAGTGCTCTTGAGGCCGTTCATTTGTTTTTTGCGTCTGACACTCTAGGGCCGCTATAGCCGGGGTAAACCACAAATCCCTCCAATTCCCACGAGAGGCACACTATAAGTACGTGAGACAATGAAAAAAAGAAATAAAAATAAAAAAAGAGTAAACAGAAAAGAGAATACTAGTCCAGGATAGAAAAACAAAAAAAATACAGAGGATAGGGTATTGTCTATATTGCCTAAGTCTAAACAATCGTCTTCAACGAGGAGCAGAAGAATAAAGTAAAAAAGTTTAGCTTGCAAAGGGATTGACGTAGCGTTAAGAAGTTTTAAACGAACGTACACAGAAACGTTTTCTCTAAAGAGGAAAATAGCGGTATTAAACGTGTGGTAGCTTTTCTTTTTAATTGACCTTTGGATTAAGGGCAAATAGTTTTGAGATAAAGCCGAAAACTTTAGCTTGTACGTTTTGAGGGATGAACTTTTTATACTAAATAAAAGACATTTTCATTCGAGTTAAAAACTTAATGCTATTTTATATGTTAAATATAGCTTTGAACGATAATATTTCAGTTTTGTAAGTGGTTAAAGTTAGGCTTTAATCTGACAGTGACAGTGAAAAATATAAACAATCAAAAAGTCTCTTCTTGGAATTTTTGTTATTAATAATACTTTAAAAAGGGAAAAATTATCGTCTCTGCATGTATTTTGGTTTATAAAATTGTGGGGTTTTTTTTTTAAATTTTTCATTTATTATACAGTGCCGTCCATAAATTCGGGATCACTCAGAGGAAAAAATTGCTGGAGAAAAATCGCAATAACTCGGTAAATATAGGTCGTATAGAAATTCTAAAAAAAACGATTTTAAAGTACTCCTCAAGAGCTTTAAAAACGCTGTATTATATTATTTTAAAAGTTTTTTTGGTATTATTAAAAAAATTACTTAAAATAAACATTTTTTGCCAATTTTTTAAATTTTAGATTCGCTCACACCGTTTTTCGAGTATAAGATAAAAAAATCTGAAAAAAATATAATTTAAAGTACTCTAAAAGAGCTTTAATTTGCATTTTTTTAAAATTTTTTACAATGATTTTTCGTCAAGTTATAAAGCTTTAAAGATAGGCATTTTTGATGTTTTTTTCAGAAAATTGGCCATTTTTCTGCAAAAAACACCAAAAATGCCCAACTTTAAAACTTCATATCTTGACGGAAAATCATTGTAAAAAATTTTTAAAAAATGCAAATTAAAGCTCTTTTAGAGTACTTTAAATTATATTTTTTTCAGATTTTTTTATCTTATACTCGAAAAACGGTGTGAGCGAATCTAAAATTTAAAAAATTGGCAAAAAATGTTTATTTTTAAGTAATTTTTTTAATACCATAAAAAAACTTTTAAAATAATATAATACAGCGTTTTTAAAGCTCTTGAGGAGTACTTTAAAATCGTTTTTTTTAGAATTTCTATACGACCTATATTTACCGAGTTATTGCGATTTTTCTCCAGCAATTTTTTCCTCTGAGTGATCCCGAATTTATGGACGGCACTGTAAATAAAACTTTTTAATATCAAATTTCTTACATTTCAAAGTGATAATTTTTTATATGAATTTATTTATAAAAATTTGGTTGACAAAAATGTGCATTTTTAATCCACAAGGGATACTTTTAAACATCACAATGTTATTCAGAATTTCATTTTGTAATATAAAAATAATCATATATTAATATTACTATATTTTGATTAATTAAAAAAATAATTATTAAAAAAATAATTTTGAACTTTATATTGTATAAACCTTTACATCGAATGAATAAATTTAAAAAATATTAATATAAATTACAGAATGAAATTATATTGATGAGATTTCAGGAAAAATTCAAGGGTGTGCATTAACTTAATACCAATCGATTAACGTCAATCCGGCGTCTAATTCATTCCATAATGAGTACACATCGATCACAGTCCAATCTAATTTTACAAGGCATCTACTAAATCTTTCGTCTTCACGAGCAACAATATAATAAAATTTTATTTTCACAAACTTTTTTTTCAAAGAAATTTAAAAGACCACTAATGTACGATGCAAAAAAAAAATTTCGTATAAACATTTTTATTTCTTTAAGACATAAATATGTATAAAAATGTAAAGGCGCGCATAAATTTACACATCATACTTCCTTGAACATATCCAAAATACATATAAACAATCAGAGCGCAAAAACCAAGTGAGACTGTAGGAAAGAAAAAAGAATAAAAACAAAACTATACTACATTTCTAAAAAGGAACTTTTTCAACGACTTATATATACAAGAGTAGTTTAGAAAGCATTTTCTGTTTACACTGAAGAGACACAGCCGCCGCTGCTAATTACGGTGTAGGAGCAGTTACCCCGTGCAAGAAAGAGCCATGCTTAAAAAAAAAAAAACAAAAAAAAACTACAGAAAAAAAGGCGACAAAGAAAGTAGCAAAATAAAAAAAAAAGGACAGCTGTGCACGTCGTTATCATTTTCGCTCGCGGCTCGCTTAATCCACAGCGCGGACGTTAACGAGGGATCAAAGGCCCGTGTGCTTGTTGCCGTGTATAAAAAAAAAAACTAAAGAAAAAGATGCACACTGTATGGCACAAGAAGAAAGAGCGAGAAAGAAAGATTAGCGTTACTACACGTACACCCAGTTTGTGCGTCAATGTAAAGGTGTTAGACTAGGCCGCAAGTCATCAAGCTTATATATATACTTTATATACGTTCAAGTTGAAATTCAAGCCCTACGGTCCTCTGACTACGTGGCTTTCTATTCATGGTTTTACCAAGCAGCTTAACAACCCTAAGTGTAAAGTGCATTTAGGCTAGATTGACGTTTAATCAAGATTAAATATTTACCTATAAGTTTATATGCATTGTGTAATTTATGATTTTTGAAGATATTTTCTTATTAATGTCTTTTATTATTTTTATATCATTAAATTATCATTTCCAGAAAATAAATTTTGAAAAATTGCATAATAATAAATAATAAAACCACTAATAACTTAAATAATATACAATCAAATCAAAAACATATAGAGCTTTTTAATTCTATAGTCTCGATGAAAAAAAAATGAAGAAAGAAGTAAATTGCAACTGCAGTAGCATAAGTACTTTAGCATCTTAATTATTTTTTTATACTAACGTATTCTATGCAACAATGCTAAATTCAACAAGGTATATTTACTGAATTCCAAGAATCTCGTATGTATCATCCATCATTCATGACTTGAACTTCAAGTCTAAACGGGTTAAACCCCCTTCTTCTTGTATACCTTTATTATTACCTTAGCCATATAGCCATAGCACATATACATATACATACACGCATGCAATAACAATTATTTCTCTGTATACGTATAGAGAAATGCAAAGTTACTTACAAACATTTCCTCACTAATACTACAAAAAGACTTTGTTTATGCAGATATACATTTATATATATATATATATATATATATATATATACACATTTGTGAGATGTATATAGACGATCGATCTGAAAGCGTGTACTAGGAAGTCAGGTAGGCACCCCACGATTACCCCATGACACGACGAATTATTCAGCCAATTGGCTTCAGTTCTGGTCTTAACTTTGCTTACCCCATACTGAGTTACAGAAACAGAGAAAGAGAGAGAAAGACAATTGAGCGCAAGTTGAGCTCTCTGACGTGGAAAAAAAAGAAGAAACGAGGGGGGAAGCAAAAAAAAATGAAACGAGGATAAGGGAGTGGTAAATTTTCTCTGTATAAGTATAAAAGAGAGAAAAGTAATCTTTCGCACGACGATAATTTACGATTATTAGCGATAAAAATAGACGGGAGGATGAGATAATATGACTCGAATGAGAAAAACCTATGTTTCCAACTAATGATGCCACTTGTTTAAAAATTGTTTTTAATAAAGTTATTTTTTCATTTTCGCTCCTTTTTTTAATTTTTTTTTAATTTTAATTGAGATTTTCGAATAATACATACCAAGATGTGACCGACGAGTCTCATTAAAAATTAAAAGAACATTATGGCGAGTTCAATTAAATTTAATCTTTTAGCAAATGAAGACGTAATTTGAATAATTAAAATTTATTTTTTCTTGTCATCTAAAGTAAAATCGAATATTTATAATAATAAAGATATTAAAATACGAAAAAAAATTTCTTCCCCATAAAATTTTCAAAATTAAAGTGACTAATCTTTTACATGAAACATTAACATATTCTTCGGTTCTTAAAGTCAAAAATTCAACCGTTCGCATGCGTATATCTCATCATGAATAATTCAATATTTTAATCATTTTAAAATCTTATATTCTTTCTCTTTATTTTCATTCGTCTGAACTTTTCCATACATACATGAAATTGTAATTACATAAATAATATTGATGAAGTTTAACAATTTTAAAAAATTCACGTGTATACGCAAAGCTAAAGGACAAATAATGTCGTGTGTAACTATACACGTTCTATTCTAACGTCTAAATGTACATCCGCATAAAAGAGAGTTATATCATGCTGAAATTTAGGTCATATAAAATTTTATTAAATATCTAGTACAGTTAAATGAAAAAAAAGGCAAAAAGGTATAAAGACATGTACCTTTATATCTCTTTATATTTTTTTTTTTAGCTTTTTCAAGTTTTATTTGACTTTAAATACAATCCAATGTATAAAATGTTTGTACAGTACCCTTTTTTTTAATGAAAGGAATGTTCATATCGCACGATTTTTTATTTTTAAACTTTTATGATAGTCGAAATTTTAATGAGTTTTATTTTTTCAACAATCCATTTGAATCTCATCAATCGTATATAATTACATTTTATTATATTAAAACCATACATAAAACCTAAAATCTTCAACTTAAATCACATTAACAATAAAATACACAGTCGCAAATCTAAATAATATTCTTATTCCATCTTTAACTCTTTATCCGATACGCCACATTTCGAGTTTACATCTTGCGTACAATCCTTAGATATAAATACAAGTCAGTCACAGGGCTCGAGAGTGGAGTATACAAGCCTCTCTCGACTATTATAGAGAAATGCGTCGTATAGTCATCGTCGAGACGTATATTCTCTCTCTCTGGCTGTCTCTTATTCTCTGTCTTTACGCGTTATACGGTAACTATACAAATGACCCTATAAAATGGCTATAAAGTTTGCGCGTCTCAGAATGTATACTATATACGTTGTTTAACACCTCCTCTTTCTCTCCTTCTCTCTATACGTATGTATATAGATTTATATATAGGTATAAAGTTTCCGTGCTATATATACTGTGATGGATAGAGAGAAGAGGAGTTTTCAAAGCGAGAAAGAGCGTTATAACACGGCAACTGCTACTGGAATTTTCATTTTTCCGGTTGGCCTGGCGGAAAATCATAACCCCGTCGTGCTAAAATGCACGGCTGACCGGCGCATTTCCTGCCCTTTTAAACTGCTTCAGAAAAGCTAAAGCTTTTTCTAGTATACTAAGCATAAGCTCCGCGAGACAGAGAGAGAGAATGAACGTTTTCTTTTTCTTACGACGACGGATGCATCATTTTTTTTTTTTTCTTCCTTTTTTTCGTTTTCTTCTATATACAGCTTTTTTTTTTACTTTGTTTTTGCGAGAAGGAAAAAAAGTTGTTGTTTAGAGATCTTCCATCATTGAGCAAAACTAGTTGTTGAAGAAAGACTTGAAGCGAGACTTTAACTAAAGAGAAAAACAAGTTAAAGAAGGAGAGTACCGCTGTTGAAGTTGTTTCTAGACTAGTTGGAAAGAATACTTGATTAAAGCGCTGATAACTAACAGCCCCAAAGGATATGGAATTGAGTGAGCTTCTTGTTAGCGCGTTTCTTGTCTGGTTGCTTTAAAAATCATTTTTTTTTTTTTTAAACATTTTTTCATTATGTTTGTTAAGGTAGGCACGTAAAGTTTATTTCATGTTGAAGAATTGCAATAAATTTGGAATTTTATCGGCAAATGAAAAATTTCTTCAATCATCTGGAATTAAAAAAAAAAACTAATAAATTAAAATATTACTTTCCCATTTTTTTTTTTCAAATTTTCTATTCCATCATAATTTATAGCGTACACCTCGATATACATCACTAAAAGATTCATACATTTTATTTTCTATTCGCGCGCCGGCCTCGAGAGTTAAAAGGCAAATTTTACAATGATGCATGTGACACGCGTGACATATGTATCGGTTATAGTTTTAAAAAAAAAGATGACTAATCTTAACCGTTTTTCAAAAATTAACAAACGCTGTTATCCATTTCAAATTTATCCATAAACTGAAGGCAACATTTGACAAAGTAACGATTTTCGCTAATCCATCTATCCAGCAAATCTATCTATATACATACGTATACATTCATTTGAAAAGTGCCTAAAACAAGGCTAGCGCACGTGTGTCGCACGCGGTGTACAGAGAGAGAGAGAGTGCGAGATGTGCTCATTCGCATGGTGTAACGCACACAACGGCGACGATGAAAATGAATGACATTAAATTTAACGCTACCAATTTATCGAGCTACTAAAGCAAGCAAGCACACACTACATTTTGACGCTCGCGTTTATTTTGTAAATGTCTATGCATATACTATTGCGAGCGTTATGCGCGCAAGTAATATCCGTCCATATACTGTCTATATGGAATGAGTCGAGCCTTTTTTTTTATTTTAGAACCCAACACTTTTGTGGCGAAAGAGGGAGAGGAGATAGAAGATGAGGAGGATATGTTTGCGCAACAATAACGTTTACGAAATTTCGTTGGAAATTGACGATTTTGCCGAGGTTGCAGAAAAAAGATGCGGAGAACTGAAGCGCTTATTCGATACTTTGTAAAAGAGTGAAAAGTCGATATTGCTTTTAGATAGAAAAACAATTTTAAAATGGTATTATGCATACGTATTTAAAAAGTATTTTACTGAAAATTTTATAAACATTTTTTTAAATATTTATAAAGGAGGATGCCTATGAGATGATTTGTAAAATCTTGGTTCAAAACAGCTTTTATCTTTTGATCATCAGGAAATTTACGAAGTTATACGAAATTTGAACTAAACTGGTTAATTTCATTTAAGGAAAAAAAAATATTCAATCATCCTATTATTTTTTCTAAAGGTCGGTCAAAATCTTGATTTTTTTCACTTATTTTTGCAATTTTAATGGATTTATTTTCACATTTCTTATTGTTTCCCCTTATTAATTTTTTTTTATTTTTATATTATTACTAAATGTTAACACTGATTACAGTTTGATATGTTCCTTTATTTAGTACATGTTCGTGAACATCAACTTAAATTGATAAAATTTATTTTTCATGATTACTTTATATTCTTATTTCCAAAGTCTACTTATTTATATTCAGCGACTACAACGAATGTTAAAAATTGCAAAAAACCATCTAAAATTTCAAAACATTCCATTAAATTTTTTTTTCCTCTATTTTGCACAAGCTCTATTCTAGAAGGCATTAATACTACGAGCCACGTAGATATCGTCCCTCTAAACCCAGCCGTTCCATGCGCCGTTGTTACATACTATGTATATACTAACTCCTCCACATCGGTCATACACGCACCTCCTCTCATCCATGTATATATACGTGCCAGCCCAGTGGTTATATTGTGCACGCACATATTTGTAATCGATTATAACAGCGTGCTGCGGTTTTGGCAACGGCTGCTCAGAAGTGCCCTTCGTAATTAGAATACTAAACGCTTTAGAAATAAAAATTCTAAAATTTAATCATTAAATTCGTTACAATAATCCAGGCATATATGAATTATATTGTATATAGTTATAGATGAGATGTTGTCATATGCGGTGACAGAAATCCACGAGTAGTATTGTCTACAGGTCAATTCTTGCATACGTGTGTATTGGGTGTGTGTGTGTGTGTGTATGTGTGCTTGCCTATGTTTATAGGTGTTTCCTAGCTGGCTTAGACTGCTGTTGCTGCCGTAGCAGCTAACGTCGCATTACTTATACATGACTGGCCGTCATTCAGTGCTACTGTTACGTGTATATACTCGTCAAGTTTACACCTCCTGGTACTCTGCAAGACTTGTGCAATCGTAGTCTACAGTCTCTCTCTTTCTCTCTCTGTATTTTCCTCTGTATGTGTAACAATCCTGACGACGGGACTCTATTCAATGCTGTATAGAGCAGATGCTATTCTCTGTATTACGGAACACTGAGAGTGACTGCGAGTGAGATTTATCGAGATTACAGAAGCATGGATTTTTTTGAAGATGAAAGACTTGTCACATCAGCAGCATTTTCTATTAAAATGAGAAAATTTTTTGAAAATTCAAAGCATCTAATGGCATTGTTAAATACAATATTGTTTATTAAATACTGCAATTGATATTTTATGATACAACTGCATAGTATCAAATTACATAAGTACGAAAATTTCAGATATTACGAAAAAGAAAATAATTATAACATTTTTCAAAATAAAATATATAATGATTTATCTATCATCGATATAATAAATTTAATATTTATTAATCAAAATATTTCCAGTCATATTGAAATTAACACTTTGTTGCAAGTGATGTTACAGCTTATAGAAGCACTACTATTGCATACTGATCAAAGTCACCTCTGTGGCCACGATTACCGGTAGATGCTCGGAAATCTGATGGGGACATAGTTTCAACTGACTGATGGGCTGATAATTGTCAAAATGACAAACGGTGCAGTAAGGTATTAAACGAAATTTTTTGAATTTAAAAACAATGCTTTTGATTAATCTAGAGTTAGGCCTAGTTAAAGCGATTTAAGTACGTGGCTGATGCTAATTAAATACAGACATACTCTTATTCATTAATTTCTTTTATCTGAAAACTATGAGAATAGCTTCTGATCACTATTTAGTGAGATGTGGATTTCATAATTCTGTTTCTAGAAACACTTTTTAGATCCTACAGTCCAGTAATAATTAAACGTTATATGGGTAACCCCACCAAACAAATCTCAGTCAAAACGAGAAAGCAACTGGTTCTTTAGCGGCAAGCTCATCTTACAGATGGTTATAAACTAGAATAGATATTTTTTAGGGATTGTGATTATCTCATATAGAGATTTTAAGGACGTTAGCTAAAAAACTTGGCAATAAAATAATAGGGTTAATTTCCACTAATGGTGGGAAACAGTGTTGTTGACCCCACCAAGTTACGAGTATGTAATTGCATCAAAATAAACCAGAGAAATTCTGGTTTAAAATCTCCAATAGATTATGTTTGAAGTATGCAAGTTGAACACTAAACAAACGATCGAACCCAAATAACAGTCTACTTGCAAAGACTCACGTACATTAGATTACGATTAAAACCAATGTTGAGTTATTTAGGGATATCTAACGAAGATTCACTGAAGAATAACCATTCTGCTATGTACGAAGACATAGTCAAAAGGTTCGAAAAGAAACCTTAAGCTAGGAAGGGACTCGATGAAGTACGGAGGGATAGTACTAGGAATCCATCTATGTGAAGGATTTAATGCTCTATCTGCTGGAAAAGAAAAAAAGTACAGAAGAGATCTTGAGCTTTAAAGCTTAACTTCTTAGGCCGTGTCTGCATAAGATACTCTTCCATGTGCAGTTGCTGTTCCATGATGTTGGCCACTCCCGCAACTAATACACGTGTACATCGAGTTTATCTCCTATTCTCATATGGTTTTATCAAATATTCACAAGTTGTTTGTCTGAATACATTTATTGTTACTGGTTTTGATTCAAAGCTGGGTGTCATTAATTTTAATAATTTGTTTGAGTTTTATTAATTTAAATTAACGAAAGTATATCAAAATATATATTTCTGTTAATAATTGATAGTTTTAATTACTGTAGATATAGTTTTAAAAACTAATTATAACGTAGTTAAAGCATAAATAAGTTTTTATTTAAATATTTTTTAAGTAAGCAAAGTATTATGATACACCTATTTGAAATTAATTACGGTGCATATCGCAAAATTATTGTGTAACGGCAGAGTGTAGAACTTAAAAGCTGAAAAACAAACTTGCAAAATTGAATTTCATGACCAATATTTTATAATTATTAATTATTATATTTTATAATTATAATAAATAATTATTTTGCCATCCCCTGCCCAAAAGTACCACTTCTCCTCCCGGCTCAAAATCGACGAAGTGGTACTTTTGGCCTGGGTATGACAAAAAATAGCATATTCACCACGGGAGTTAATGAAAAATACCTTAAATCGTATGTTTGTTACCCTCGCCTTCGGCTCGGGTAACAATTACATACGATTTAAGACATTTTTGAAATTAACTCCCTAGGTGAATAATATACTAATTAAATTGCTTCCATAAATGAGAATTATGATCTTTTTCGACTTTGAATTTAAAATTTCAAAAATTATCATTGTGCAAAACTTTATACTGACTAAGTTCCGTCCAATCAATATCAAAAATGCATTTCACCAACCGAGCAATTTTGGATTTTTTTAAAAAAATTAGTAAACAATAATACATTGAATCATTGTTTTTAAACTACAATAAGTTTAAAAAAAAAAAATAACAATATTTGGAATGTTCAAGATGACACCAGCTCGGTGTATAACGTTTTTCTTGAATTTTTAAGGGTGCCAGGAGCCATTCAACGACAGACCGTTCCGCCTACTCTGATTTGGCGCGACTGCTGAATATCGAGCGAAATATTTCTAATCCCGTCTTTCCCGACTTTCTCCTCTCTCTCCCAGAAAATGAATTATGCAGAAAAATACGAGACCATTTCTTTCTCGATCTTACAGTAGTTTTACATATGTAAATAGATGTACAATTTTCGGTGTAGATATCTCATGCTTCTGAGTACAAAAGAGCGTATCTATAAATGTTTAATTGCAAATATATTTATCATATGTATTAATTCAAATGAATTGTGATTCCTTATTTTTACAATTAATAATTCACCATGAAACTATTTTATTTTTATAGAAATCAGTAGTATCTTTATCACTGCAAAGAAAGCATCTGTCATGTTGTCCATTATACATAAAGCAGGATGCTAACGCAAGGAAGTTAAATTTCACTTTCAAGAAAATTCACAGAGATACTCAAACAGGATACACGTTTGGCAGAAGTTCTCTCTCTCTCTCTTTGCTCATACGTGTGTGCATAGGTGTACGTCCGTCCAAGTCAACGTGTCTAGCACTACAGAGAGAAGGTATAGAAGAGAGAACCTCACGCTTCTTGTGCATAAATCACGCAAGTTTACCTCGTTTCTACTGATTCTCTCTCTCTTTCTGTTTCCACGTGTTTCTCTTTCTTCGTATTGTGTACGTTAGCCAGTCGCTTAGACTGTCCATGTCGCGTATATACACACTCTATACAAGCCTGTTAAATCTTCAAATAAATCTTTGTGCCAACGATGAGGTTGAGAGCGAGCGAGCGAGTGAGTGAGAGAGAGAGAAAGAGAACGAAGGAGAAAGAGGTAAAGAGAACGCTAACCGCGGTATACGTTCGCTCGAATTAGCTTTTGTACGGCCGCTCTTCGCGTCCATCCTGTGTTTATATACATATACACACGCTTGTATATAGTATAGTCGTAGACTGAATAAGGGATGAGTAGACAAATCTCATTTCGACGTCGTTATTGTTTCATGAACCGACCTGGTTGAACGTTTCTGGTATAGCACTCTCCTCTCTCTCACTGGTGTGCTAGACGCGTTTCAAGCATCTATCTGTGGGCTACTAGTTTTTATTCTTTTTGCGAATGCGAAGCTTTTTTTGTTGTTTTTTTCTTTTTAAACGAGAGAGCGAAGTGGATTTCAGTTACATTCAATGATGAAAGAGCCCGTGGCAACTTGATGAGATTAACCCATTAACGCTGGAATGGTTTTATTTATACGTTTGTGTAAAGAAAATAGGATTTTAGAGTTTCTTTTATCATTTTTCTTTATTCTCAACTTAAGTAGTTTACTCTAAATTTTTCGGAATTTCTTTTTATCGCGCAATTTTAGGTAATTTTATACAACATTTAAATTAAAAACACGTTGTGCGTATTTTCAAGATGGAAATGAAGAGATTTATTGAATTTTAACCTGGTTTCGGAATGCATGTCGTATTGAAATATTCAAAAAGTTGGATACATTTCAATGATACTTGTACTGTTGAGTTTCAACTTCCAAATTTATATTTTCGAATTTTAAATTAATATTCATTTTCAACGTGCAGTTTAAAAAAAAAATTATTTAAAAAATTAAAAGATTTTTTCTTTTAAATACAGCGTATAAAAAGATTAAAAATTTTACCGAAACTGCATTTTATTCCAAAGTATTAAAAATTGAAAGTTTAATTATTCAAAGTCAAATGTTATTCACAATAAAAAAAAAAAAAAAATTATTGTAAATTACATGCTCGAATAAAACGTCTATAGGATAAAAAAAATTTTTGCTCAAACTAAAATCCGAGAAAAACAAATTAAGCATAAAATAAAATGGACTTTCTTACTCCCCTACTTCGTATTCTTTACAAAGTTATTCCTTTCTCTCGAGCTTATTTCGTCCTGTGACATTAATACCTCGTTATTATAAACAAGAACTCGGAAGGAGAGAGAAAGGGGAGAGAATGAGAAGAAATCTCCCAACTCCGGTGCATGAAAAAGCTGTGTAGAGGAGAAAGAGAACAGAATAAAAGGGGGAGAAGGGAGAGGCAAAGGAAAAAAAAAACGTTAGAGAAAAGAGGTTCAAAGCTCCGGAACCTTGAGATTTTCTTGGGTAATTTCAAAGTTTTTGACTTGTAGTTCGAAAGCAAAGAAGAGTTGTTATTGGTTTAACGTACTTTATCCTCTTACTCCACTTGCTCTTGCTCTTTCTCTTGCGCACATACATACGTATACACGTAGACTAAGAGAGAGAGTTCGGGAGCGTTTGGTAATCAAAGACCAACTTCCGGAAGCCTGGCGAACTTCCAAGCCGTAATCAATTTTGTATGACATAGACTTGGCGTTTGCTAATTAGTCAATAGATAAATTTAGTGGTGAATTGCAATCTCTCGGTATGTGTGTGTGCATGCGATGACGCTGTTGATTGATTGATAAAAAATTTATCGATAAAAATACACTTGTATTTTACTGAACAAACAAAATTATTGAAAATAGTTTCGTCGGATTCTCGTGTACGATTACGCATAATAAATTATACATTGAAAGAGAAGATACGAAGTATTCAAAACTTGTTGAAGTAAACCTACTTTAAACTTTAAATTCATATTTTACAATATGCGAAACGTACCGAGGATTTTCATCGAAAACGCGCTTTTCTCTGAATCCTAAAACAATGCATAAACGATTAAATAACCAGAAAATTATATCTTACAGAACAATAAGACGTTGCTTTTATGAATCCTGCCTTTTCGCTCCTTCTCAGAATCTTCTACATATACCGTTAAATTTTGCGTATAACATAAGGATTTCCCCGGGAGCGTTGTTCTCTTATTTCCAGCAGCAACGCTACTCTATACGCACAATGAGAAAAGAGCTCAAAATTTTAAGCACTTCTGCTCTTCTTATCTTGCGCACGTATATACAAAATTTTCTCTCTTTTCATTTGTCTATGCCAAAAGCTCAAAGCTCGGCATTTCAACGATGCAACGACGCATCGCGTGTATGCATGATCATCGTACGCGCGACAGGAGTCTATGGTGTAGCGAATTATTTTTCGGGAGAGAAGAGAGAGCACGCGAGAGCACATAGCAATGTATATTTTTGCGGTGCGAAAAACTTGACATTTTTTTTTTTTTCATCCCTTTGAATGAGACGGGTACTACGCTGTTAGAATATATTGCGGGTATGGCTTTGTGTGGAAAGGGATTGAAATGTTCGTTTTTAACTTTTTTATTTTTATTTTTTTTATTAAATATTTTTTTAATAATAATATTTTTGGTGAAATTACGCTTTGATTCGGATTTAATAATAAGTGGTCTTCAGTTATAATTAATTAAATGAAAATAAATTAAACACTTTTTCGATCAGTTCAAACATTGTGTAAGTTTAAAACAAAAAGCTGAAGAGCAATTTAAGCTAATCGCGTTGCACGATATTGAATTAAGATGAAATTTTAAAAACAAGATTATAAAAGTGAAATTTAAAATCTAAAGAAAATTAAATAAATTAAAGTCAACGTAAATGAGCAGCGAAATTCTGAATTATTTAAACAATTTTATCGAACAAACTATTCAATGAACTTAATGAAATAAATCTAACAAATAACTGCTGCTAAAATGAAAGAGATTTTAAATAATATCGAGTGAAAAAATTTGAATGTAAACGCGACGTAAAAAAAAAAAAATTTTTTTCTTCCCCTAAAACAAAAAAAAATATTTAAAATCATTGAATTGTGCGTTATTGGAATATCTCACTCTCGTTTCCCACTGGTAATACACTTGGCGTGAAATGTGCTATATACGCATACATATATATATACCCTTGCATTAAATCTCTCATTTCCCCAAGCGCGTAACACGACTATATAATGTGTACGCGTACTGTATATGCATTTGAATAAAAAAAAAAGAAAAAGGTAGAAAGGGGTAGGAGAAGGAAGGATGGCACCGTTAAAATTTCGTTCATTAGCGTGGTCCCTCTCTCATTTATATGATACGTGTACATATAATGCGAGCTTTTCAGGAATATTTGAACACACGAAGAGCAGCGGCAGCGGCGGCAGCGGTAGCAACGAGTGAAAATTGATGACACACAAGTTGAAATCGTATATGTGCCTTGTATATGTTTTATCTTTTAACGAATGGCATGTAAACGATGTATGCATTTGATACGATTAAAAATTAAAATATTTCAACTTTTTTTCCGGAGAGGATGGGGCAATGAAGTTCTGTAACGCTTAAATAGAGCGTAATTTTTTCATGAAATTTTCTACTCGTATTCCTTTTATGGTATGTCTACCTTTTTTTAATAAAAACGATCAATTGATTTTTTCGACGAAGCTCATATTTAATTAAGCTATGTCATAAAGTAATCGTTTAATTTTGAATGGTTAATTAAAAATTAAATCCTTCTGGTAAATTTTTCTCTTAATCAGATTAATTGTATGAAGTTACAGCCAGTAAAATCTTCGAAATTGAAGTTTTATGTTTAAAAAACTTTATTCGGAAGATAACTATTTCGATCCTATAGATTTGAATAAAAGTTTTGGAAAAAGCTTGTTTCCGGTATAGTTATAACTAAAGAATCTACAAAGCACTTAAACTTTTATCCTTTCTTCAAGTTTTCACTTAAACCGACTACCAGAAAACTGAGTATTTGATTTTAAATATTTATGACCACTGTAAATACATAAAATTTGCATTTTCTAATATTTTAGAATGACGAAAAATCATGAATATTTGAAAAATTTCATTTTTTACCTTATATATTCAAAATAACGCTTCCAAATGTGTCCTTTGGCACGCGCATAAACAACGCAACCCACTTACTTTGTACTATAAATTTACGCTATACGTTAACTCATATTTTATTAACAATAAAGCATCACACAAAAACCCGTTAACAAAACCAGCCTCTTTCTCTCCCATCTCCTTTCATTCGATAGTAGGTAAAACTCTTGAAAACTCAAAATTTTCTTAGGGACCGACCATACATACTTTTCACTTTAAAAGGCCGCGCAACCCACTTTAAGCATCCTTCCCTTTATCATTTTCCATATAAAAGCTCTTACAAAAACGTAAAAACGCAACAAAAAAAAAAGAGGGAAAGAAAAAAAAATCTATGAACGACACTTACCTTTCGCATAAAGAAAGACTCAAGATTCACTTTTAAAAAAGAAGAAGAAGGAGCTTTTGTAAACGTTTATTATATAGCTTTCTCGAGTACCTCGGAGCTTCTCTTTCGCTCTGTTAACCACGAAATATCGATGGGCTCAGGTGTGTAGCCGATGCAAATCGTCAGGCATTGACCGTAGTAAAGTTACCAGCGGCTGGTGTGCATTGTAAAGATGCAATAAAGATACTATAGGATTATTTACGTTTATTTTAAAGCTCGCAGAGCAAGTTAAATAAGCTATCCCTCCTCCTTATATGGGCTTTGTTTATCTGTATTTCACTTTGCTTTATATAGACCCTCTCCTTCTCCTTTCTACGATTAATATACATAAGCGGTATACTTTGTAAAGAGATGGGCAGGAAAAGAGGGGATGGTTAATGTGAGAGTTTCCAGTATAAACGCTCCTGTATATAAGAGTATTATGTTATACTGAAGAGAGAGAGAGAGGAAGGAGAGAGTTTTATTAATCGTAGGGAAAAGTAGGAGTGATTCAAATGTCTATTCGACGAGGGGTTTATGAGAGCTTTTCTTAAACTGAATATTCAAAAGCTTTTCATGTACAGCCTTTTCTATAATATAAAATCTAAGGTATTCAACGGTTTTTAATAATGTTAGAGAGAGAGAGAGAGCGGGGAATTTAAGATAAAATTTTAAAACCTCATCTTTGTTTGGATTTGATATTGAAAAAAGAATGTTCATTATTGAGATTAAATAAAGGAACTTATAATACTTGGAAAAATGTCCGGAAAATTATGTGGTTTAAAGTTTTTAAAATAAAAATGAAATTTTAAGTGCATGATATATAAGACAATGTATACTTCATTTTTAGAATACTCAAACTTCATAAAATATTCTTAGTTTTCAGATAACTAATAACGATTATCGATTCCCTTACCGCAAAAGAATTTTATTTTTAATATTTCACTCAATCGCATATTTGGAATTTCGAAGCATTTTAATTCTAGATATACTATTTTTCAAGTAAAATCAATTCACTTCTTACCGAAATAAAGTTATTTGAAAACTGCGCTGGGTAAACGGTTTAGCTTAAATTTAAATAATAAGCTTGAGCGCTAATTTTAAAATTAAATTAAGAAAGAAGATTTATTTTATTTTTTTTTTTAATTCCCCTAAAGGTAAATACAATTTTACATCTCCTTAAGTTTAAACTTTAGTAACTTGTCTCGACTTCAATGGCAAATTAATTAACTTTAGACAAAGTGGAGAAACTAAAGTTTCTGGGTTTTCGATGAAGTTATATATCGATTGGACAGTGGTTTTGACTGCCTTAAATAACGTAGCCAACCACTTATAGTTGCCAAGCAATTAAATCTCCTTCTTCTTCGACGATTTAAACGATTTCCCTAGTTTTCAAGAAAATTATTAACTTTAAGCTTGGCATGTAACATGTCAACGTTGTAAATAAACGGGATTTTTCTTTCGGTGAATAAAATATACTTCGAAATTTGATGACGTTTTCTTGTTATCCGTATCTAATTTTCTCATAATGTAATGATATTTTAAAAATTCATATTCCGAAAAAATAAAAAAAAATAAGAAAATTTTCCTAATCATTCCGAGAGACCTTATTTCTTCTACCTTTGACATAGATTCCGTCCTGTTTCATTATTTACGCGCAAAAATTACACCGAAAAACCCCAAATATAACATAAATAAATAAAAAAAAAACGCGTCCCTTTTTTTCTCTCTCTCCACTAAAATTGCCAAATTCATTCCAAGGGATTCCCATATACGCGTACACCGCAATAAAACTCCACTCCCCTTTCTTCTCTTTTGCGTATACAGGAGAGAAAAAAAAATCCTAGAATGCCAACGCTCAGCACAAAACGTCGTAAAAAATATATATAAACGCGCCGCCTCTTCGGAATGTGTTTTTATTTTTTTCTTTTTCAAAAATTCTGCAGGCAAAAAACTACAAGGCTGTTACTGCTGTTCGCGCAGAAATAGCTTGTTTCTTTTCTGCATATTGTATATAGGTGCGCTAGTAAAGTTATATCGAAAAAGTTGGTATACACATGGTACATTTTGAGGCCAAAGAAAGATGACGTTTGATATTTCAATGCTTCCCTTTTTTTTATTATTTTTGGTCATTTTTTTTTTTTGCGAGTGGAAAGAAATTTTAAAGAGACTAGGAGAATTATGTTGGTGAGTTATTGTTGGTGATTTGTTTTTCGAGGGGGGGATATTTGAATCAATGTTTACTGGCTATTAGCGGTCAATAGCAAAATCGTTGCGGATATACTGTTAAGTGACCAGACGATAAATTGATAGCAATAACCATTAAATTCACATTTCTATTTAACATATAAAACCAATATAAAACCGAAGTTACTATTTTTTTTTTCGCAACGTGAAATGTTACATTTTTACGATTTCATTTATATATTCTTTTTAAAATGTGTAATTTTAAAAAAATAACATCTAAATGAAAAAAATTAAAAATATATTAACGTTCAAAAAAAATTTCATTAATCAAATTATAAATAAAGATGTTAACATAAAATTCCTCTAATCTATTACTCATCTCTCAATTCCAATACTATGATTCGAATAAAAAAAAAATAAGGTTTACCTGTTTTAACATTTGCAATTTCTCGAAAATGAAAAAGAAAAACCTTTATTCCTTGAAATTTCCATAGACGGAATAGAGGAAAATTCAAGTGTATCATTCCGCTTGGATCGTCTTCTCTTAGAAGAGCAGAATCTTCTGACGCGAAAGGGTGTGTGCATCACAGATCGATGAATAGAAATCTTTCTATGTTCCTCGTGCACATATGCCTTTTGCTCGTGTACGTGTATGTATACACGCGGGTGTACGTGTGTACTCTAGCACCGAATATGGAAATGATTTCTTGCAAACCAATGGATTTCACTGGCATCGTCCATATATACCGAATATTACGTCAAATACAATGTATTTGTCGCTCGCTACTGCAGCAAAACTTTATTACTTTTGGTATTAGGTTGTATATTAAATATTGAAACATAAATTTTATTTTTTTTTAGTTCAAAAGAATGATGAGGAAAAAAAGTTCGTTTGCAAAATAAAAAAAAAGCAAGATATCGCTATTACTTTATATATTTGTTAAACTTTTGAGCATACAATTTCATATATATATATATAATATACATGTACATGTAAAAAAGTTTTTTTCAAACATGTCGCTGTCGGCATACGTATATTGTATGATTCTGTTTGTCCTTTTTTTTTGTATCCGTCGTTCAAAGGAACAGGTTTACGAACGAAATGAAAAAAAAAAAAAAAAATTGTTACGTTCGGAAATGCACAAAAGTCATATCCAGTTATTATTTTTGCCAGTTGCACATGTCATTGTGTAAAATGATACGGGTTTGGAAATTATTTTAAAATACATTTTTTTCCCCGTTAGATATAAAAAAAATTTTCGATTTTACACTGAAATTTCAATTATGTCAATTACATCCCTTTTTTTTGTTATTCAAATTATTAAACTGCTGTAAATGGAACTCAATAAATTATATCTTTACAGTTTTTTTTCTCCTTTTTTTCTTGCTCTTTTTTTGCTGAAAACCAATTCACAAAATGTACGACAATATATATATATATATATATATATATATATATATATATATATATATAACGAAGTAGGACACAACTTATATACATTGTCGGTATAGGAGCAAATACTAGGAAAGCTATTTAGGAAGCGCGTTCGTAAAGTAGTATCTCTCACTTTAGGTAGAAAGCGTCGACTGTTTTACGATGCCACATACTAGACAAGTACATGTGCGCTTCTGTAATGTATATCTATATACGTATACACATCTGCAGGTGTTTTTCGGACACTTCGGAAAGCTAGCGCTCGCAAGAAGTTTTAGGCTCTCTGGAAATGGATCGATTCATATGCCTCGGTGTGCAAGCTTGTGTTAAAATGTTCAAATATATACGAGGACTTTTGCCTTGAGTAGTTTTGTTTTAAACTATTGGAATTTGTTTTTTTTTTCTTTTGTTTTTGTGAAAATGATAAAAGATATTAAATATTTGCTTAGAAAAAAATATAGAGCCTTTGTTATATTAATTCAATGGGGGTATAACAATTTATATTATAAAATTATATTTTATAAAATTACGTATGTCGAAGTCTAAAGTTGAAGTAACAAAGAAGGAATTTATGATAAATAATGTCTTATATTACTTACGTTTCTGTTACAAAGTGATAATATCGAACTGTTTCAATGTATATTAAGTAGTAATTTCCTGGTCTAATCAGACACTAATACATATTACATAAAAACTAAAGTCTAATAAACTTTTAAACACCTTTAAAGAATATTTTATATATAAAATTATTAACTGAAATAATTTCATCTCAATGTATGCTTACATTATATGGTTGCTTATGAAACTGTGTCATAGATTTTCATAATATTAATCTTATGAAATTGAGAAATCGATGAATATTAGGTATAACAATTATTTGAACATATTTTAAAAATAAAAATTTTTAGCAATAAATCAGTTAAGAAATTATCATGATCTCATTTATCCCATGACTTATTAGATAATTTTATTGATTTGAACGATACTATATTTCTGATTTCCTTCAAGATTCTACAACAATTCGTTAAGAAACTATCTTAATGGTTTTGATTTTAATCCGATACATTGTGATCTTGAGTATAAATCAATTACAGCAACTTAGCTAACTCGAACCATTATTGGCTCGATGAAACTCATCTGTCGATATCTCAATTAAAAATTTTTTCGATACCTAAAATATTTCATTTTTATTTTTCGTTTGCTTTTATTAATAATGAATAAATGTACATTATATTTAAAAAGTGTACACATGCTCTTGTATCTACAAATTTATTTAATTATCAAACCATAAGAATCTTATAAATTAAAATTATTTTATTTTGGCAATATTCTATGCATCGTCTAATTTTTAAGATGTAATATCAATGTAAAAGGTATATACCGAAAATAAAATTAAATGAAATGAACAAAGTTATTTATTTTGTCCTTTCATAATAAAGCAGCTTGCGCAAATAAATTAATCTTCTAATTACTATCAGTAAACTGAAGAGAACAAATAGTTTTAAACTTAATCCGTATAACATCAACAACATCAGATGTTAATTCATATAACATCAAAGTGCCTATGATACTTGAAGTAGTTTAATTGTATTAGTATCATTATTATAACAATCTAACATTGCAGTACGT
Organism: Anastatus disparis; assembly: GCA_017163975.1. Taxonomy (NCBI): domain Eukaryota; kingdom Metazoa; phylum Arthropoda; class Insecta; order Hymenoptera; family Eupelmidae; genus Anastatus; species Anastatus disparis. Next base: position 3,394,978 of record JAFFSR010000003.1, read on the forward strand.
ACGATAATTGTAACCATAGTAACTCTAGTTGTAACTGACAACTGTCTTCTGTGTATTCGAAAATCAACTTCCTGCACTACATCTGTATACCTTGAAACTTTAAATTTTAGTAACTCTCGATGCAAATCACCAATCACCACTTCTTACCTTTTCACCATTTTTATCAAAATCTTTGGTCTCGCATCTCGAAAAAAAAAATTATATAAAATGCTCATATTCTAAGCGATCCCAGTTTTCAAGCAAAACTTGTTATTCTTTCTCACAAAACTTGCCCTCTTTCCATTGGCTGAAATCTATACATTCATATATATATATATATATATATATATATATATATATATATATATATTTATATTTATATGTGTGTGGGTGTGGGTATGTACGTAAGGGTTGAAACGACTTATGATTCACGCCAGGCGCGTTCAGGCAATAGGTATAATTCCTTACAATGAAATAACTCTCGCACACACAGTAAATCCATTTACTACTTGTGCCGTACGCGCTTTCATACAAAGGCTGTAATCCTTGGCACATATACAGAAACTGGAAAAGAGAGAGAGAGAGAGAACGTTAGTACCTTTTCGAAATATAGGCAGTTTCCAAATGTTATTCTTACTTCGAAATTGCCCCCAAGGCTTTAAAGGGCTAACGTTGTTATTTGAGAGTAAGAGAGAGAGAGAGAGAGAGAGAATATAATGGATACTGGCGTGAATGAGATGTTTCCTAAGATAAACCCAGTTTTAGGGTACGTGCGTGTTTTCGATTTTATGTATCATTAAATTTTAAGCTCGGAATTAAGTGTTTTCGATTTCTATAACAGTATAATCCTTAAAGAGCGAAAGAGATTTTTTTTTAAATTTCGAATAAACGTTTAATACTAAATAAACTTATTTATTTACGATGTATCATTAACATGATTGACACCAATATTTTATAGAAAAAATCTTAAAAATACGTTAATCTTAAATTATTTTTCTTATAACATGAAAAATATAGTAAAACTATTCAGTGTTGAAATACTAAATGCATTAAGTATATAGGCAAGACTTTTACAAAATGTACCATTATAAAAGTCATGCCTATAACCTCGGAGCATTTGCGTAAAAAAAAGAAGATAAAATTTTCTAGCCGCGCAAAATGTCGCACAGCTATCTTTCCGAGCAACACATTTCTGTTGTGTTTTTTTCTTTCTTCTTTTACCTCATCGTATATACTTCAAGCCATGACTTTTTTCCCCCGACTCTTGCGTTGTACATATCATACACTTATACATATAGAGGGCATACACACGTCTCTTCTCTCCTTGGCTTCTTTTATGCCCATAACGTTGTCTCTTTGTGTGTGCATGCGTGTATGGATGCGAGGGTGGTCGACAAATGCGTCTTGTAATACATACAACGATAAACAAAACGATCCTCCTGGCTTTCTCGTGCGCTTATGTGCATCATAAGCCATATAAGATTATACGTGTACATGTATATGTATATATAGAAAATGGCCTACCCAACATTTTAATGTTATATGGCTATTACAATTTCTTTATTGTCGACATTGTTGCCAGACCTTTTCTTCTTCATCTTCCTCCTTTTTCTCTTCTTTTCTTTCTTTCGTTTTTTGACTATCTTGAGGTATGTTTATTGACATGATTTATAAATCACTAAAACCCATTTGCCTCTCTCTCTTTATTGTTGGCTTGTTTCTTTCTGTACATATGAAAATAGCGAGGGAAAAAAAAAGAGTCGGTTGAGGGATACAAAAAAAAGAGAGAGAGAGAAAAAGAAAAGTTTCCACGAAATGTGCTAGTGCAATCAAGCTCGGTTAATGCACGCTTGAGTTGACACTGGAGTATATATACATAACAGATAGAGTTTGTGTTTATATATGTGGGGGGGGGGAGAAGAAAGAGGGGAGGGTTTAGATAACGAAGTTTCTATGGGATATATACGCGCGAGATCTCGTTTTCATTCAGCTTTAATAAATAATAATGAGAGTAAATAGTCTGAAGTTCTTCTTTTTTTTATTTTTTTCGTTGAGCTGTACACGATTGTAGGAAGAAATATGCGATGCTTTTTGTTTATTGTTCAATGTCTGAGTTAGCGAGGCTAACTTTATTTTCTTTATTATTTTTTTTAATTCAATCAATATTAACAGAATATAAGAATAAAATAAATAAAATAAAGTTTGTTTAGTTCGATGATAAATATAAAAGGTTAACATTTTTTTACTTGATTGAAAAATAAATATTATTCATAAACAGTTGAATCTTTTTTTTATTTCTATCTCTTCAATTTCAACATAAGTAAAATTTTTAATCCTATAAAATATCATTATTTTGCAGTAACATATACAAAGAAAAAAAAAAGTTAGTATCTACCGTTATTTATATCCTAATGTCAAGCACCATCGACATCGTGATATACAATATCTTCAAGTGCGTCATATAGCGTTTATTTTGTACAAGCAATTTTTCCAAAAGCTCATGGGCGACGGTATAACAATGGTTATCATATTCTCAGCCTTTATTTTTTAGGTTTATATACACGTATAAACCATGAAACATGTACAATAAGTGAGACAGAGTGTAGAAAGGAATCCGAAAGTCACGTATCTCCATTCGGTATAAAAAAAGGAGGAGGAAAGATACAGCTGTTGCTATTACAGCATATATATTTTTTTACTAGTGGCGACTTTTTACGGCAATTCCAGTGTATCGAGTACCTTGAGAGTCATAATTCTTTCGATTCTCTTCTCGTGTACGCGTATGTCTATAGGTATACAACACACAAAGATAGCGTTTCAAGTAAAAACTAACGTATTCAACTGTTCAGTAGTAAAAGCGTGGTTTGCTCAGACGCTACAATGTCCTTGCAGATTTGAGCTTTAAACAGTCGGCACCAATGGCTGTGTACATACAAACGTTACGTGTATTTTAATGTGCATGCGGGTGAGTATGTGTGTTCCTTTCTCTTATTTGGCAGATATAACGCGTCGCTTGTTACCAAAGAGTGCATTCCTTTTACAGTCTTCGGGGCATTTTGGCCGAGTCCGAAAAAAATCTTTTGACTACACAATATAATGTGTGTGTATATACGTTGATGCTTTGTACGTAAGGTTATCCCCCCGATGGCTTGTTTTCTGTGCAATATACAGTACACAGACACGTATGTACGTGTGTATACTGGAAGTTTAGATGAGAAATTGCTTGGGTTTGGAGAGAGGAAACTCCTTTTCGTTAAAAGGGGTCCAAGGGGCCTTTTCCGCCATGAAATACCAAAGATTCAAAGATCCGGATACATTCTTGCCTTGAGTAAAAGGAAGCAAAAGAGAAAGAGAAAGGATATATTGTAGCTTTAAGGCACACTCTGTACTTACATATACATCCCCTTTTACACCACCTTTATAGAGAAGAGAAGGTATTGCTATGCATCAGGGCTTCTAATCATTTCGCGAATGGCTATGTGAAATGCTATAGCCTTAGTTATATGTATACACGTATATATATATATATAGCGACTTGAAACTTGAAACTGCTGAAAGATTTATTACAAAAGATAGTCGCTTAAAGCTTTGCCACAAATTTTCAGAATATTATATACGATATCAAGACTATTCATTTCAAATATTTTCAATAATATACTAATATTATTTCGTTATGCAAGTATTAAAATTATACTGAAATATGGATACATCATTTAAGTAGGAAATTATATCTAAACCTACAATCATTTAATGTATAAAACTATATTTTTAACTAATTTTATTTAGTCAGACATGAAAAATTAATTTTTTCAAGCACAAAAAAATATATATATGTATACCTAAATTGAAAGACTTTTTAAAAAGATTAATCTTTAAAGGATGATGTCCGTGCAATGATTTGTAGAATCTCGGTACAAAACTCAAGCTAAATTAGTTAACTTTGCATTAGAAAAAAAAACGCTGCCAAGTGCTTTGGCGGAATGCTTTCTCATAGAGTTCTTTGAGTTTCATTAATTTTTTTATATTTATTTAAATGTGATTTTAATATTAAAAATTTATAATTTTATAAATTTCGAACATATATGCTAGCTGTTTGCTTTTTCAACATTTATAATTTATTTTAAATCATCAAGTAATACAAAAAAATTTGTTCTATTGAAAAAATGATATAATGTAGTAATAAAAAGAATGATGACAACAAAATTTCTAATCATTATAAAATGCAATCATATTTATATATAAATACAGTTCATGTTTATGGCTCTATAAAAAAAACTACTCTATGAATACCAATTTTCAATAGCTTCCCGTCTAGTTATACAAAAACATAGATGGTATACAAAATTTGAAGCAAATCCATCGAGTAATTTTCGAGATCTAACTGGTTAAATAAATAACATTTTCTTTTCAAAATTTCTTTTTCAAAATTTTAAAAATGCTCTAAAATTAAAAGTGCGCTAAGAAAATTAGTTTACAAAATTTTTTATACTTTTGGCAGTCGAAATTAAGTTTCATACAAATTTTTGAACAAATTCTTCGAGTAGTTTACGTAAAATACAAAAAAAATGAAAAATCGAAATTTTTTTAAAATTCTTAAAATGATTCTAAAAAAAAACTACTCTAAGAAAACCAATTCTCAATAGCTTCCGCACCAGTTCATCAAAAAATTGAATTGTATGGAAAATTTAAAGTAAATCCATCGAGTAGTTTTTAAGATTTTATTGGCTTAATAAATAGAAACATTTTTTTTTTAAATTTCAAAATGCTCTAAAATTAAAACTAAGCTAAGAAAATCAGTTTTTAAAAATTTATTTTATCCGGGCAATCACAAATAAATTCCATGCAAATTTTGAAGCAAATTCATCGACTAGTAAACAAAAAAAAACCAAAAAACGAAAAATCGAATTTTTTTTTTTTTCTTAAAAAAACTCTAAAATGAAAACTACGCTAGAAGAACCAATTATCAATAGCTTCCCAGCAAGTTAGTCACAAAACTAAATTCCATGCAAAATTAGAAGCAAATCCATCGAGTAGTTCTCGAGATACAGTTTACTAACTGAATTCATACATCCACACACACACACACACACACACACACACACACACACACACACACACACACATACAGACATTTTCTGGAAACCACTTTTTTCGACTCACCGAGTTCAAATATGTACAAATTAATGAAAAAATAGAAAAAAAATTTTTTTATCGATACAATGCTTTCTCTATGAGAAAGCAATAGAAAAACAATCATTCTATTATCTGTTCGAAACGTTAGATGAAATCTTGATTATTTTTTCACTAATTTTTATAATTTTAATCGTCAATGTTTTCATATTTCATTTCATTTTCTTACATTAATTTTTTGTAATTTTCTTAGTATTACTAACTAGGAGAGTATCAGACCTCCGGATCACGGATTTTGCTCAAACTTTGGGATAAGTTTTAAGATGTCAAAATATAGAAGGAAACAGAATTTTAGACCCCAACGCTCAATATTTCCCTAGTTACAGGCAATTAAAGAAAATCACTAAAAAAGTTACTAGATTTTCAAACGCTTACAGTTTCTTAGCATTGATACTTAGGAGCATGAAACTTATTTTAAATGAAAGCTGAGCTCAAATCCTTTCGAAATAGTAGTTATAACATGTCAAAATATTATTTTTTCCCAAAGTCATAGTGTAATAAACATTAGACCCAATTTCAGCTTTTATTATTAATTAATGTTTTAAAAAGAAAAATAAGGTCCAATATTTATCATGCTACAACTTTGGGAAAAAATAATATTTTGACATGCTATAACTACTATTTCGAAAAGATTTGAGCTCAGCTTTCATTTAAAATAAGTTTCAAGCTCCTAGCTACCAATGCTAAGGAACTACATGCGTTGGAAAATCTAGTAACTTTTTTAGTGATTTTCTTCAATTGCCTGTAACTAGGGAAATATTGAGCGTTGGGATCTAAAATTCTGTTTCCTTTCATATTTTGACATCTGAAAACTTATTCCAACGTTTGAGCAAAATCCGTGATCCGGAGATCTGATACTCTCCTAGTAAGTGTAAATAATAATAATACTCTTGTACACCTCCCTGCGTTCATATATTTGGTACGTGGTCTGAGCATCCTCTCTTCATTTATTACGTATCATAAAATTGAAAATCCAAATGTTATTTATTTATTATAAATTGAAAAAGTTATTAAATTTTTTAATCATATTATATTATCAAAAAAGCATAAAAATTGATAAAACATCAAAATCAACAACATAAAATCATGAAGATGGAATAATTTCGTAATACTATCTAGCAATACACATGAATGAAGATTTTTATGAAAATGGATTTTTCTGCTTGCGCGTTTTATAACCTTACCTTCCATTGCAGCTTTTTTTATTTTTGCAACAAAACCGCTTAGAAACTTGTTGTTCTTCTCTTCGATTTCTTTATTTCTCTCTGTACGTTTTATCCTTAAAGCTTCTCTCTTTTCTCTTTGGTGTGTGTGTGTGTGCGCTCGTGAGGTATGTCCAGTTGCCTTGATCCTTTCTACTTTTTCCTCTGAAAGGTGGATACACAACATCGAGACCAGTCGTATGTTACACACTCTTGGGTTACCCTTTTCTTTCTCTCTCTCTTATTCTCGTTTTTTTTTGTTGTCAAGAGAATATCTTCTTTCTATTTTCCCTTTTTTTTTTTATTTTTATTTCGGTACGCGCTTTCGAATGTTTGCACGGATGTGAAGCAGTCGAGTTATTTTGTCCAGAGTGTTTGTTTGGGGATGAGATTGACCGATGTTGCTAACTAACGCTAGTTTTTTGTAGAGATAAAGTTTTTCGCTCTGACGATTGTGAAGCACGAATTGAACATTTTTTTTTTTACTCGAAAATTCATTTGGTTGTATGAGTCACTCTTTTTTATCTTTTTTTTTACACGAGTGTCTTTAAAAGCATTTTATGTTGAAAAAGATAATTTTAAGTATCGATTAATTTGTTAATAATTTTTTTCTTTACCAGAAACCGATGGATTGTTTGCTTTTTTCTACAATGCCGAAAATCGATTATTGAAAAATACTGAAAAAAAATTCTGACAATTCTTTGTTTCCTTCTCACTTAGTAAACTGTAATCCAATATTTCGTTTACAAACAAAAATATCCGCTATCGTCCTGATTTTAATTAATTTTAGAAAAAATAGAAATTTTTTTTTTATATAAAAAGGATTTTTTACGTAAGCACTAAATAGTGATCTGCAAAAAGTAATTGCAAGTTTTATTTCGTATAAAAATTAAGGTAAAAAATTTAAGCAATTTTGTACAATGAACATCTAATATTTAATAAAATAGAAAAAAAAGAAACAAATTTTTTAAATTATACTTCAACAAACGCATCAAAGAACGTGATTCAAAATGTATTCTTTGTTGCAAAATAAAAAGCTTCCTTTTTTTTTATTAAAAACAGTGAGTTTTTGTGTTTTAATAAAAGGTACATTAGACTTAAATAAAAAAGCCCAAACAAACATTTTCTAAATGTAAATACAACAGTTTTCTAAATGTAAATACTGAAAAATTTTCAAACGTTACGGTACCGTAACATCAACTAGCATTGTGTCATACTCATTCCCATTGTTTAGAAAAAAAAAAAGAAAAAAAGAAAAACATTTCGCTCCAATTCACGAATACGCAACTAATTCTGATATACAAGAAAACTCATATCTTTCCATTTTAAATAAAAAAAAAAAGATTTTTTTTTTTTCATTTCAATGTTTGTCCCATCCTGGCGTTAAAAAAACAATAATTTCATCCAAACTTTGAAAATTGTTTAAAAATAACAATTCCAAAGATATATTTTCGTTATCCACTTGAAATATCGGAAATAATTTGTCCCCTCTATATCCCCATAGCGTTTCTGAGAGTTTACTCTAAGGAGTAAAAGCAATCGTGGGGGTATACATATATAGAATGGGATGGACACACAAGCATTGGCCATAAGAATTTTCTCTCTTCTCGCGCGCGTTATATTTCTGTTTACCTCAATTTTTCTCTTTGCAATTGGCCCGAAGGAAGGTCGTCGCTTATATTCTCTTTCTCTCTTTTGTGTATATGTTTGCTTTTGAGATTGAAAAAGATGAACGTCTTGAAGTAATAACACAATCGAAAATGAAGAATCGATTTCCAATTCAATTATCAATGAGAGAAAACGCAATATGAAAAAAAAAGAGGAATAAAAAGAAAGAAAAGCATCTGTAATATATTTTCATGAGCACTAAAAAAGAATAAAGGCCTATATAAAGTTCGATGGAATTACGTATGGATGTATTATCTTTTTTTTTTGTGTCAAGTGCAGTTCTGGAGCTCGTACCAATATACGAAGCCGCAGAAATTTTACGAGAGACAAGTGTTTTTGCAAGAAATATTGATAGGAAAAAAAAACATTCGTGTTCGGGTATTGGTAATATTAATTTAAAGAGCAAACATAATATCGAAAATAATACTTTAATAAAGCAGAATTAGTTATTTTTATTATTTTAAAACTTAATAAAGAATTGTAGTAGATTGGTCACATATCAAGCTGGGGTCTCTTAATAAAATAAAATTTTTATTCTCTTAAAAAATTTTATGAAAAATGTTTACAATCCATTACTATATTTATAATTTGTATTACATTTTATTATTTAACAAAAAATATTTACAATTTACGCTTACTAGCATTCTAGTCGTATTTAATTTAATCAATTTTTTAAATATCTTTTTTATTTTATTAACAACGTAACATATTTTTTATATTTTTGAAATTTGCAACAAAAATCTAAAATGTCATTTTGGCTTATAAAAAACTATATTTTTATTATCAAGTTAAGAGCATAAATGATATTTTTGTCGTAAAAGCATATGTTAAATTTTTAATAATTTTTTTATTTTAAATTTTGTCGATAACTTTTTATTTTTAAAACTACTATGAAATAGTAATAACTCATACATTTTTTTGCATTTCTTTACTATAAATATTATTTTTTATCAAAAGTCGCTAGAGCCACATTAAATTGTATGTAAAAATATAACAACAAATTGAAAGGTAATTTTATCAATAAATTACAACTCTCTTTTAATATAAATTAATTTGTAATATGAAATTTCAGTAGGATTAATATCCTAGCTAAAGATCCTAGTATAATGTACAAATATATTCTAATTTTCATTATGGCTTACACTTTAGAATACAGTGTCAAAACATTAAGAAGATAAAAAGCACAATTCTTCATTTTATCTTAAATAAAAAGAAAAAAAACACTATCTAATCCTTGAAGGAAAAAATGTTAAAAGATTCTTTCAATCCTTTTTCCTCCAAAGTCAACATGCCGAATTCTCCTCTTTATATCTATCCACGTGTATGCAAAGGGATTCGAAGTGGAATTCCGTGACTACATAGATATACAAATACACGCGTACATAACGAAAAAGAAGCTCTCTTCGGAGGGTAACAGCTGCTGCTGCTCCTTTTTTTTTGCTAAAAGAGAAATGCCTAGGCACAACAGTCTGTTACATTGGGCGAAGGGTAGGTAATGAAAGGAAAAGACAAGAGATAGCAAGAATCTCTCTTTCTTCGATATGTACGTACAGTGCCGGCGAAGAAAAAAGGAGAGAACTCGGTAAGATTTCAGAAGCTCTTTCTTTTTATTATCATTTTTTTTTGTTTTTCATATTTTTTTAATGCGTCAAAGAAAAATGCATCTTCTTTGTGTTTAGGTAATGGACCGAGGATGAGAATATCTCGTTTTTTTTTCTCCTTCTGTATTATATTCGTTGTCTCTTATTTTCTAAGTTGATTGGAATGAGTTTGGTTGGGGATGTCTTTTGGGAAATGGGGTTGACAGAAAAGACGTTTGGTTTCTCTCTGAGGTCAGAAGAAAAACTCATACTAAAGAAGTGTGCTCTCTCTTTTTTTTTTCTTCTTCTTTCTTCATTTTCAAATGGTTTCTTTGAAGATGCGTAATTAAATAGAACAACTGGGAGAAAAGTTTGAAAGCATTATTTTTTTTATTCGAGAAATTGCGTTTGTTCGATGAACATTTTTTCAACAATATTAAGATACTAATATGGATTCTTTAATTATTAAAGCTCGAGTATTTTCCTATAAAGCTTCGCGTGTTTTTCTCGAACTTTTAAAGCATTTTCTTTTGTTGAATGATAATAACAAAAACGTATATTCTTACAATGCATAGCATAGATTTCCTACTCAATTTTTAAAAATCTCCCGATGCTTTCAATGAAATTTATCATATCTAATAATAAAAATCCTTAAAAATTTTTTAAAAATGAGAAAATATTAAAATAGAAGAAGAAAAATCCTCAATGTTAAATTTGTTAAACTAAACCCCTTGCCTTTAGTCCGACCGTAGACGCACTTATATAAGTATATTATTTATAAAACTTGAGCCTTTTCTCTCCAACATTTCCCACGAGCAGAGAATAAGTCTGTTATAAATCACGTAACTTTTCTTTTCTTTGAAAGCCTTTACCTACACCAAGATTTTTATGAAATCAAATATTTCTCTTTACAAAAATAACATTACATTTCGTATAAAGTAAAAAAAAAAGAAAATCGAGATATTGTGGTCGAATTATTTTTGAGATTATTAGAAAGATATTGATTTAACTTCAAAATAAAAAGGGTGAAAAATTAACTTTTCTAGAAAAGTTTCCCTTTTGGATAAAAATGTTAAATATCATTAAAAGGGAGAAATCTTTTTAACTTAATGCAAACTGCGCATTTTCTAAACTTTTTACTTAAAAAAAAAAAAAAAAAAAAACGGAAGGCTTGGCTTTTTTGAAAATCTTGTTAAAAATACTAAATCCTATTTCATTTTATCAGAATCAATGTTAAAAGAAGTGAATTGTAATTTATTAAAAAGTTTGTTTATGATCCGTCCAAATACTTGGATTATTAATTATATTATATTATTATTATTATTTTATTTATACAAAACACTCAAAAATAAATTTTTCTTATTTTCAAAGTTACCATTCTATTTACCTCTTATCTGTATTAATTTTAAATAATATAATTTAAAAAATTTTTGTTTACGTTAAAGCTACAAATAATCTATAATAAACTTTATTTTTTTTAACGTCGCTATGTTTAAGCTATCATTGCGATGCTAATTAGCGACGGAGGTTTTCAGCATGTTTGCGAAAAAAGCACATATAACGTACAGAGGTGCTTGTATCAATCGGCCGAGAGCGGGATTCGAACTCGGGTTCTCGAGATTACCAGTCCAACGCTCTGCCAAGTGAGCCACCAAAGACCTCACATGATAAACTTATACTTTTCTATTTTTATCAAAATATCGAGAGATCAGTCAATTATTTTTAAGTTTATCAAGTGTTAATGACTTAAAATACTCTTAAAAAATTAAACAATTAAAATCTAAAAAATTTTCTATCATACATTTATCACTTTCCGTATAAGATCTCAAACTGAATTTTCATTAACAAAACTAGTTCTTCATGGTAAATCGTAATTACAATATTTTATTGAATTCCTGTCACAATACTTTATTAAAACGAACGCCCGTAACCCACTAACCCAACACATAAAATTCGATTATTATCAATGCTCTCTCTCTCTCTTACGAAGTTAATGAACGTTTTCGTGTGCGCAGAAAAAAGAGGAATATAGAGGAAAAAAAAAATTCACAAAATGGCGCGTGTGCAATTTCGTGATAAAATCGAATTCTCCAACCATGCGAAGTCGAAAGCGTTGGAATCTAGCATATAAACTCATAATCTAAACCCTCTTATAGTCCCTTTTTTTTTTCCTTCTCTCGATCCTCTCCTATATACCACAAAACGAATAAAGGGATCCTTCTTCCGTTCCAATTTTTCTCAAGTGATCTTTCTCTTTTTTTCTTCTTCTTCTACTTTCTTTCTTTCAACCGACAACTACTATACCTAACGAAATTACCTCGTTTCGCGAGTATACCTACATAATACTCAACTTGATTCTTAAGTGATATGAATCATTATTGGCTGATGTGTACCGAGGGCTCGTCTGGTTTCGTTAAAAATAAAATCATTAAAATATAATTGCTGATTCTTTCGAAAATGATTAGTAACTAATAATAACAACTATTGTTATTTTTTAATTAAAATTATTAGCATTGAAAGAATTTTAAGATTAACAATTGTATTTTTAAAATTTAATTTTAAAATCCATTGTACTTTTTTTTCATAAAAAATATAAGCTTTACTTTTAATTATTAATTAAATTAAAATATTTAATTTAATATATGATATTTGATAATCAACAAAAGGATTGAAATTTAATATAATAAAAGAGAAAAAATTTAATTTCCCTTTCCTTCTATTTCAACTTTAATATCAAATTTTCCTGGGGATACTTGAAAAGAATTATTCGTCTCAAAATATTTGGTCGATAATAATAAAAAAAAAAAGAGAGAAACAAAATAGTTGGTTATTACAGGTCAACAACATTGAAAATAACTCTGTATTGTCATCCTTGTTATACTTTTAACGCGATTATTTTCAGAGCTCTCAATCTCCACATGGAGAAGACCATATTTTAAATATTGGAAATCGATAATTTTCATTAAGTGACCTTAATTTTTTATTTACTCCGTATGTATATAAAGTATTGGAATAAGAAAATTAAATATTATACTACAAAAAAAATGGTCGATTAATTTTATTACGAATTTTCATATTGAATTAACGACTAAAAGGTTTAACGTATCTTTCTAAAAAAAAATCTAAATTTTGTTCAACTAACGACATTATTTTTCCAAAACAATTTTTCGCTACCCGATTTTCAATACCACATTCTTTTTTCCTCGACATTTAATATTAAAAAATAAGAAAAAATAAATAAAGAAAAAAATTTATTCAGTAACTGACCCCTCGTACAAGCTTCAGTTACGTATACGCGTTAGGCTATATATAACCGATGTTACTTTAACGGTAGTATATATATACACGTTTTATACAGCAGCATCGAGTGATCTGTCCGGTGAAGTGACGTGTATATACCTCTTTTGTTCGACACTTGACTATGTTCTCCGGTTTAAAAGTCACCCAAGAGGCCAACAGAGAACTGAAAACAACTGCTTTAATAATGGGGGATCATTTTTCAAGTTTGACTCTTGTTTATAAAATATAGCCTGCTCTACATTTAAATTAAAATTGATGTTTTATACAAAGTGTACTTCGTTGCGAAAGTATCGATTATCTTATTTTTTTTAACTAAATAATTTCAATGAAAATTAAAGATAATAACGCTTAAACGATAACTTTAGAAAAAATTATTTTGTGATCATCGGATGATTTTAAGGATTTTAAAATAATTTTTTCCGTGCAAGATAGAACTGCTTATATTTTGATGAACAAATAAGTTATCTTGAAGAGGTCGTCTGTGGCTCAGTCGGTAGAGCGATGGATTCGTAATCTCGAGGTCCCGAGTTCGAATCCTGCTCTCGGCGACCGATTGATACAAGCACCACTGTACATTACACGTGCTTTGTTCATAAACACACTGATGATCTCCGTCGTTAATTAGTATCGTAATGATAACATAAATGCAACGATGTTAAATAAAATTAAAAAAAAGAAATTATCTTGCAACAAATTTCTCTTGATGCTAGTATTGATATGCTATTTCTGTAATTCAATGCAGATCAACATTCACTTAAAAAGTTACTGTTTGAAAATTTTTTTTATTGAAGAAATATTCGTTCTAGGATTGTTAAAATTATTTGATGATTCTAAAATAATTTTTTCTGGAATTATTTTTGAAGAGTTATGTTCTTTAATGATTATTAAAATCATTTAGACAAAATATTCTTCCAAGCTTTCACAATTTTTTATTTTTTATTTTTTTTTATTTGAATTTCAAGTTTCTTTATAAAAAGATTGATCTTAAAAAATTGTGCCAAATTTGGATTCATAATTGTACTTTTAATATTTAATTTTTAATTAATGACTCGGTTTATATTTCATTTTACATTTTTAAGTATCCTTAATTACCAAAAGATTGAGGTCGTTTATTTTTTGTTTATCACCTTTTTCTTACTTCAATAAATTAACATCATTTAAAGATTTTTAATTTGCAATTCAAGCGACGAAAAACTTCCATCCTAATTTATTTAATTTTTTTTCTCTTTTTTTAAATAAATTCTAATTTATAAGATACAACGGCATGTTTTAAAATACGTCTGATACAGCATTGAAATGAGTTACGTGTATATACGAGTACCAATTCTTCATTTTTCTTTTTTTCATGTATATATATATATTTTCTCGCACCCAACTTTCTCTCTCATTTCATAGCCCGTTTTCTCCGAGCTCTCACATTTCCCAAGCAGTTTCGCGAAGCCACATTTTTCAATTCTCACTGCCACCCAATTCCGACTTTTTCGTTTCTTTCTTCTTCTTCTTTTTTTTTACTTTTTTCTCTTTCTTTCTTATACTACAATTTTACCTTCTCTTTCAAGCCTCGCGACGACTTTTTACTTTTATACCGTTACCTCTCTCTTCACATTCTATTTGCACTTCTTTCCATTTTTTTTTCTTCATCTTTGCACTGCGACTCTTGACTCGCTTTTGGTTTAGTTTTTTGTTATTTTTATTGCATTTGATTCGCAGAATTTTTCTGCATGCCTTTTGATTTTCTCCAGTATATGACATACTGGGGTAATATGTGGTTCCAGCTTCATTCGATAAATACGTGATTTTTATGCTTTAACACGAGTGAAATTCTAGTTAGTTTTGTAGAAATGTGAACGTGATCAATGTTCTTAAATAAACATAAAAAATTTTTTCTTCTTTTCAAAATTGCTCTAAAGTGCATTGACTTGAAAACGATGTTTATAATTAGTAAATTAGTATAAGTCAAAAGTTCCAAAAGACGTGATTAGAAATAGCTTTATGCTTTATTCAAATATAAATCGGTCGCATAAAATTTTTTTCTGAAAACCGCAAGTGTTACAATCAATTAAAATTAATTTTTCAAATATAATCTTCGACGTTTCCATAAAAAATGAGCGAGAGATCAATTTAATTGAAGTAATCAGAGTGCGCATACTTTGTAATGTAAATATAGAAAATTTTACTAAAGAAAAATTCAAATAACTTTTTAGATTAAGAAAGTAATTAATTCAGAGCACTCCGCTGTAATAGACTTCCTGTAATGTAAATTAAGTGGAAAATAAGGTTAATCATTCGGTCGCCTATATGAATTTCCACAACACACGGCGAAATTTCGAGTTTCGCGTATTTCGTATTTCGGAATTATTATTTATACAATCGCCAAAATTTATAATAATAAATTAACATGTTTATGAATTAAATTGTTTAGCATTGAAAACAAGCTGATAATTATTATGACTTTATGTCGTAGTTGTAATGCAAATTCGGCGAAACAATTTTGTAATATGAAATTAAAGTTTATTGTTAGTTTGGTAAATTTGCATTAACAACCGCATGGATATGTTTTCGCGTTTGAATTAATAATCCAGAATGACGATCCCTATTATTCGAGATAAAAAATAAAAAGGTTGAATTTTAATGCGATAAGCAAGTATACACAAACATTTAAAAGATAAACATTTGAAAATCAAGTTAAAATTACAGAAACTCTACTCAATTATGCCGCTTGGCCAATTTATTTGCTTAACGGAAAATAAAATTTAAAAAAAAAGAAGGTAAATGAAACTGAATACCTAACTATTTGCCATCAACTTCACCAAGGCGTTTCAACAGCATCCTCGTGCTTGTGAAATAATTATTATTTTTTATCATCAAATTTAGGTCAAACTCTTCGAAAAAATGTCGATAACTTAACCTTTTTTTATTATTGTTCAGTGGAATTCATATTTTGCATTGTTTCGATGATAATTCGCGAATTAAAATGCGGAATATGTGTCCGAAACAATCATTGATCAATAAAGTTTATTAAACATGGTTTTGAATAATTGCTTAATTCTTATTCGAATGATCAAAAAGATTTGACTTATTAAGTAAATTCAAGCATTCAACGTTCATTAATCGCAGCGTTAACAAAATCATTAAAAAAAAAAGGGAAAAAGTTAAGCTCGCTTAATACAGTCATACACTAAGTACGAGGAAACTTAAGCCTCATAGCTAATTTGCCGGAACGTGTAAAGAAGTCGTATTCTAGTAATCTAAGTTAAATCACACAAGAATCACGCAGGCCTAAGTATATATGCATCTACCTATACGGCATGAACTTCTCATGTGAAATGCGTGCAATGTCGGGTAAAGGCTCATTAAAGATTGATGAATGAAACTAGACGTTTTCCTCAGAGTGACGTGACGCGTCGCGTGCTAAGTGCATATTAAAAAATCTACTACGTAAAAAGAATAAAAAAAAAAGCCAGAAGGAAAGAAAAGAGAAGAAAAAAAAAGTTTTTTATACCGCGTCATCTCTTGCGAAAGTAGAAATCTAGCGATCCATTAGCTTCACGACAATGTAGTAGTCGTATATAGCTTTTGAATTTTTGCTTCCGTGAAAGCCGATTATTATTTTAAAGCTTGTGCTCCGGCAAGCAAGGAGAGTTTCTTTGTCATTTATAACCGGGAGTTAAAGAAATACGATGAAAATTAAAAGTGACGGTCTTTGAATTTTTTTTCTTTTTCATTTTTTTAAAATTATAAACATATTTCAAATGGAATTTTACATTTTTTTTAATTATTCATACAGAAAGTAGATTGCATAAAAAAATATAATTAAATACCTTTCTTTTAAATGTTTACTTTTTTAGTTTAAATCTAACAGTACACAAATCGCGTGAGAATGTTGATAGCAGCTCGAAACAACGACATTTCTTTAAGACTAATGAACAATAAAACTTTTGAGTTCGTAATCTACATCTTAATTTAAAAGATTGTTATTCGAAAAATTTCAGATCCAAGACTGACATTGTAAAAATATTTACTTCACCTAACAAAATCATTTTGAAATTAATTTTTCATCGGAAAAACAAAAATATATTAGAAAAAAATAGATAATAAAACACTCCATAAGCTTTTATTAATATTTTTAATGTTCATGTATAGTGGTAGTCAGTGGCTCAGTCGGTAACGCGTTGGGATTCATAATCTCGAGGACTCGAGTTCGAATCCCGCTCTTGGCTGATTTATACAAGCACCACTGAACGTTACATGTGCTTTGTTCATAAACATACTGAAAACCTCCGTCGCTTATTAGCATTGCAATGATAGCATAAATACAGCGACGTTAAATTAAAATTAAAAAATAAAATGAAATCACTTAAACTCAATGTGCTCTATGATGAAGCATAGTGCCAATGGCACTTGGCAGCTTTTTTTTTTAATTTAAAAAATCTAATAGCTTAAATTTAAAAATTTGAAAACATCTAAAAATTTTTTGAATGAAGCTAAAATATTTTTGACAATACGTTATAATTATACGTTTCCTTTTTTTCCTACTTAATCAACGTCAACACAAATTTATATACTTATGTTTATTCATCATTATTCACACAAAACCATAAGGAAATTACTTTTTTAATGAGCATTGAGTTACTTTTAATTAAATTCAATTGTTATTCATTTTTCACCGTAAAAACTTGTAGAATTTATAAATTATAATAATATGATTAGATGATATTAAAAAAGGAAATTCCCTAAAATATCTATACTACTTTATTAGTTAGTAAACTCTTGTATCAATAGCCGTAACATCTGTTCAAACTTTCCGGCAAGTGTGCTTTACAAGAGGACGCTAAATCCCATAAGCTTTTCACAACGATCAAATTAAAAAGCAGATTATCAAATGTCATTCCAATAGCCAGCAGTACAATATATATATAGCCATAACTTTAAGCACTATCAGTCTCTCATTTCCTTTTTTTCTCTATAATTTTCTTCCTTCCTCGAGACTGAGATAGAGAGACAGACAAGTTCTCAAATTGAACAACTATAATACAACAGGGGAGGAGAGATGAAGATGAGGAAGGAGAAGGAAAGTGTACTATATATCTGTATCGCTAAGTCTATAATCGAAAGAAGCTTCAACTGTCTAGCTCGGATTATATCAATGATGCTTAGGTGCTCTGGAGAATTCTGGCTGACCAAGCAATATCTAGTCGAAGTAACAGAAACTAAAGTTTCCCGTTGCTGTATGGTCTTGTGTCGGTGGACGTACGAACGACGAGGACGACCAGGACGATATTGTGTTTATAGAGGTTTAATTCCTTGTTTGGAGAAGTTAAGCTTTTGATTTTTTGATATATATCTTTTATTATGATTGTAGATCAGACATAAGAAGGTAAATGTTTGGAGATGATATTTTATTTGTTATTTGTAAATATTAGCTTTTTTTTCCTTTTTAAGACTTTTATCTCTTTTTACTTTAACAATTATTAAATACTACTTTGATGAAATGTAAATGTATGCTTGTTTGTGGATTATGATTAATAATAAACATTTTAATAATAAATAATATTAATTAATAGAGATTAATAATACACACTTTAATAATAAACAATAAATTGGCTTGCGTTATTTAACTTATTGTTTGTAATTAAAATGTTATTTGAGACCAACTAACTTTTTAAAAAGTTCCGTTTTCTAAATAGATGTGTCGATTAAAATAAGTATACATAAATAAGTTAAAATTTCATCAATCACTGCCATCTCCAAGTTATTTAATAATATATCTAATAAGCTTTATAGAATACTTTATATATATACTCTTTTGCTCATCACTTAAAGTGTATTCCGATCAATTGACGTAGAATCGTCCATATACATGTATATATAAAAGGCACCTTAAAGTAAAGCGTATTTAGCAGTAATTCCGATATCGTGAGCTGTTCGACGAAAGCTAGGGTGAAGAAAATAAAGCCTCGAAGTAGAGCTCAAGAGAGAAAGAGAACAAGAGAGAGAGAGAGAGAGAGAGAGAGAGAGAGAAAGGGCGAAAGAGTGTAAGAAGAGGGTATAAGAGAGCTAAGCCATGAGAGAAGCTTTGGCTTTATATTGCAGCGTAGTAGTAACCCTGTTGAAGGCTTTTCCTTTCCCTGCAGGCCTTTCTCTCTCTCTCTTCTCTCTGTGCTTGCTTGCGCCAACTTAAATGACAGTTGAGAAATATAATTTCCCAAGCTGTCAAATGTGTAAACCAGATCTCTCTCAGCTTCTTTCCTTCCATCCATACAAACACGTACATATATACATACACCCGCACTCTCGTTTACACATACACGCACACAATCACATCTATTTGAACTTTCAAAAGGAATAAATATAAGTGTAAAAGAGAGAGACGGAAAATATGTGTACGCGTGAAACGAATGTATGAACTATTTTACCGAGACTCAACGTATGTATATGAGACTCGCAAGCGCGCCAAATTCAAATTGCATAATTACGAAAGTGCCGAAGGCTTTTCTTATATATGCTCTGTACATATATAGATATACATGGATTCCACTTTATTTCTTGCGAAGAGAAGAAGAAGAGCGTTGCGTCCGCGTTATCGTTCAGAGATCAGAAAATATGCTAATGCGCCAAACTACCGACGCGACTTCGAAAACCAGTTTTCTTCGTTTTACTCTCTCTCTCCCTCTCTCATTCATTTTCTACAGAATCTTGCATACAACAAATATATAAGGCTCTGCTATAAAGAGAGAAAAAAGAAGAAATTTCTATATGTATATCTATAGATGTAAGGTGCTAAGAAGAGGAAATGGGGTTAAAAACAACATCTTGCGCTTGGATACGCTTAAGACTTATGTCAGCAGTTGAAGATAGTGAGAAAGAGAGAGAAAGGCGGCGAGGGTATATACGCTCCGGCTAAAGTAATTACATTTCTAGAAACTTACAGGTTACTTACAGTAGTAGAAGTAGAAGATGTGTTAGGTCCTGCTATATATATATACGCGTGCTAGCGAAAAGCGTTAATTGAAAATTAGCACATATTTATAGATGTTCACGTGGATAAAGTGTGTCTTGGTTGTAATGAAAAATTAAATTTGTAATTTTCAATTTGCCAGAACTTTCAGACCCAGAGCTCAAATATAGAAATTTAATTGATTTTGTGTAAACAGAAACATTTTCTGAATTTAATCAAAATATTCAAAAGAAGGATAATTCATTAACTTATTTATTAAATTACCAAAATAATCTGCTATAAATAAGTTCATTTATTTTAAACCAGTACAAATATATAAAAAATTCAGTGCATTAAATTCATTACATAAAGGTAAAATTCTGCAGAGATAAGCCAAGTTACCTAAGCATAGGGCTGGTAAATAAATCTAAAACACTAAATTATTAAGCTAAATCATACAAATTTTAAATGATTCTACATTATAGTTCTTTTATAATAATTTCAAATATGATGGTTTGAAAAAAAATAATCAAAATACTCTTTAATCTAATTAATAAAAAATCTTTTCGTATTTTTTCTATTCACTTTTACAAATCCACTTTAAAAAATTAAAGTGAAAAACCATAAATCCCAAAAAGTTTTATACTTTACGAATCCTTCTTCTCTATATAACAGCATCCAGATCTAAAATTAGAAATTATTGTAGGCTTCTTGTACTAATTCCGTGTCTTAAGAAAAAAAAAGAAGATAAAACAAAAAACGATCCTCTACGCGAGTAGAAAAAAGCCAGATTGTCTAAAGTGATCGCGTTTAGTTCATTGCGCTTTAGCAGACTTACCGAAAGGCATTTGGTGTACGCGCTCCAATGCAATTCGAAAAGCAAGAGAGAAAGAGAGAGAGCGAGAGAGAAAAGGCAATGGTTTAAGGTTATAAGGATTGCTAACGAACTTGCCCGAGTACCTCGTAAAGCTTTCTCACCAATCTCGGGATTGTTCTTTGCTCTTTGCTCGTAACATTCGTAAAGGTCGTGCATCTATCTTTCTTTCCCTCCTTTTTTTTCTTCATCTTTTTCTATCTTTCTTTTTATATCGCGAAGCGCGGCAGTAGTCCTCTATATTTTTTTTTCCTTTTCTCCAAAGCGACAATTACCTTTTCTCTCGTTTCAAGGATGATCCGACACTTCTTTTTTACGACGCACACGTGGCTATTCTTTTGTTTCTTCTTCTTTTTTTGCTGCTGCCTCTTCTCTTTAAAGCTCAAACGAATCGGGAGAGAGAGAAAAAAAAAGAAACGCAAAGTAAATATACATTGAGCGTGACTCGATTTTTGTTGAATGGCTTAACGAACCTCGAGAAGAAGGAGACATCGGCAGGGATATATATACACCTGAAGATATTGATTTTTTATATTAATGTTACTCGGTAATAATGTATTAAGATTGTATGGAAATAAATTCTAGCCATGGCCTTATAGGGGATAAGGAATACACTTTTCATACAGCTTGAATTTCGTGTCTTATCTGACCTGATTAATATACTTTCAGATTTATATATGGAGAGTAATGCTGGAATTACTTTTTTTTCCACTTAATTTGCATTTTTCTTATAGCAAAAAATTATATTTTTTTAAAAGTTATTCTCTTGATTTGCTTTGCAATGTGATCGATTGATTATAGATTAATATTGAATTGTTGAATATTTAAGGATATTTTATTTTTGATCAATTTTAATCTTTATTTGAGACTTGAAACTTTTTATTCAATATAAAAAAAAATTAAGTACAATGAATAAAATAGTGTTCAAGCATATGTGATACATAAATATTACACCAATATAAAACTCTTACAAACTTGAATAATATCACATCCCATTATCATCATCTCAACCGAATCCCCATAAGAATCATCCAACAGAAAACCATTTTTTTCACCTTATTGTTTCATCCTTCACACTTGACAAAACAAAAAACTTCATCCCTTACTCTATATACAAAGCCTACGTTACCACATTACATTCTCGACTTACGATCAAATAAAAGTAAACGTACATACACGTACGATGAAAAGTAAAAAAAAACGAGTAATTCCTTTATATTTATTTTTTTTATTCACAACAACGCATAACGTTAAATATACGCCTACCAATTGGTAGACATGCTTTCGCTACAATCTTTACGGGAGCAAAGCTCAGAACCTTCTTATGTGACAGAAACGAGAGAAAGAGCAAAAAAAGGAGATAGACTTAACCGTGTGCAAGATGTAGTGTGGAAGAAAAGATATACATGTATACAGCAGTGGATAAGTCGATTGGACGTCAAAAGTTACTTTATGTTGGGGCGAAGAGTTACGAGAGTGCAATTGGAAAAAAGAACTTTCAAAATACTGTGGTCCGAATGATTTTTTTTTGTATCGAGACTTTTTTTCTCTCAAAAGTTTAAACAATATTCAGTTTGAAAAATATTAAATATTTACAAATACGAAGACATTAATTTTGCATGATAACAACCATAGATTAAAAATGCAAAGCAGAATAAATTGCATTTAAAAATTGAAGGATTATTGTTTTGTCATGAAAAATTATTTTTCCGTTTTTTTTTAACCAAATAAACATTTTCAATTCGTGAAAGAAATTATTGCCATTTGTTATTTACATATACATTATTAAAAATATGTCAACGCAAATTAAAAGATTATTTTAATAACCCTATTTTTAAAATTTGATTTAAAAAGTTTCTAACCGTCTTAATACGTTACAAATCTTCACGTTAAATACCGCCCTTGACGCTTGCATTAAATATAAACTTCAACCAATCAGAACGTTTAGAGGACTTGCTTTTAATTTATTCTTTTTTTCATGGAGGATTATGGTACAAACTAACGAATGTTTTCTAACTAAATGTTTTATGACTAAATATGTAAATTTATAATTAAAAAAAAAGTCCAAAAAAGTATATAAATATTCCTAATTAAAAGATAATTTATTTTATATTTAAAATACCCAAGCTCTCTCTTATCTAATTGCTTCTCTCATGTCACATGCTCAAATATTTAACCAATTTACCAATGTAAATGTCTCGTCACCGCAATTCTCTTTTTCCACTTGACTCGTGTATGGGAACGCGTCGGTCCAGCATTTTATCCCCCTCGAAAAAAAGCAAAAAAAAAAGAGTAAAAGAGTCAAAAAGAGTAAAAGGCGTTTGGGCAAAGATTCGAGTTGAAAAAAAAAGGAAATGCAAAAATACACGAGAGAATGGCATAGCGGAGGGTTTACCAAAAGAAGAAACCTCTAAGCTCTAATGCATCTCTTCCTCGTGTCTACGCGCGCCAGCATAGTAAATTGTCGAGGAAAAAAATTTTTTTTTTTTTTTCTAATTATTTTAGTTACTATATACATACCACCATACAAGTCTTTTTGATGACGACTTGTATAATATGTACCTCTAACACATTAAATTTTCCGTGTATGTAGGGAATGAAAATGTTGCCGGAAGGTTGCGTTTAAATTTTCATTAAGGTCGAGTACAATTTTGCGTGGTGTTTATGCTCGTCTTTTATTTTATACATTTTTTTTTCCTTTTTTTTTTTTTTGAAAGGTTGGTTACCGTCAATTTGACCAAAAGAAATTTTCTCATAAAAGAGAGAAAAAAAAAACGTAATGCGTATACGTACGTATATATATGCATGTGGATAAGTTAAAGTGAATTTTCGTTGGTATTCAAGCGCGAATTGGTTGTTTTAAAGTTTCATCCGAGAAACGACGAAATACATATACAAGCGAAGCGTGACTGAAATTTTCGTGCCGGAAGGGTATTTAAATTTTCATTAGGGACCGGCTCTCTCTCTTTCAAGCTTATATTGTGCAAAGACTCTCTACTACTACTCTCCGTGTTAGGCCTTTTTTATCGACCACTTCTGCTCATTGTTGCGGTGTACGCCCAAAGGGAATTTTTTTTTTTAACTTCTTTCCTTTTTTCGTTTGTTTTTTTTTTCTTCTTTTCTTTTTATTTTTAGTAGAAAAAGGAGTCAGTTATGTTACGTGTTGTTAAATTAAAGTGCAATGACTAAGCGGTTTTAAGAGTTGTAATAAAGTATTGGATTAAAATTGAATAATGTTTTACAGTCGATGGTGACGTATTCTTTAGCTATTCTTTGGCTAGAATTTTAAAATTACATAATCTTATTAAATAATTCCATTGAGTTGCTCATTTCTATTAAAGAATTCTGTAAGCACAATTAAAATAGCTAAAAAAATATGTTATCATCAATGTTTCACTTTTAATTACATTTCTCTTTTAATTTTCAATTTTAGTTCCTTCGATTATAACGCAAAATTTTAAAGCAAAAATGACGTTTAAATTCATTTTTTTATTCGCGAAAATAAATTACGTACGTCAAATTAGTGAATTTATTCAAATATTTTACATTAAAATGCCTTAATGATATTATTTCCGGCGAATAAAACGACTTTTAAAAGATTAAAATTTCATTAACCAAGCTTAAAACAATTATGACTCAATAATGACGCTACGTATTTTGCATCCATTTAAATAATTCTATTATGGCATTTTGTTATTTTGATAAAATAAGTTAAATAGACGTAAAAAAATTTTTTAAGCGATTTTCATTTTTATGAAAAATAATAAAAAATTTTTATTAAATTTTTCAATGAATATTTTATTTACAACTTTTTTTATGCGAGTCTCTATATATGATTGGCAAAACAGCGAATTTGAGATCAATAATATTATTTATTAATATTACGAATAGAACAATGAACTTTGCCAAAACGTCGATAGTAAACTAAATAATTTAAGTCATAAATTTGATATCGTAATACGTTAGAGACGTTTAATTATTATAGCTTTGAAAGAATGATCAATGAATTTTTAATTACTGTCTTAAGCTAAATTGGGGGATACCATACTAGCCAGAAATGGTTTTAATTATTAAAAATTAAAAGGTATTATTGAAATAATATTTAAATTCTATTATCAATTTAGAAAATATAAATTTGTAATACAAAAACAATAAAAGTGATTTTGAATGAATTATTTAAATTTTTACAAAAAATAACAATTATTCTACTAATGACAATTATAGTTTAATATTTGCTTTTTTAACAGGTTGTGCATGTTCACTAAACGTAACCTAACTCAATTTTAACACCATGAGCCATGTATTTTTAAATTATTGCTTAGTTCGTAACCAGTCTTCATTGATCTGTAAATCTTAACTAGTTAAAGTTGGTTAGCAATTCTTGAAATAATAAAATTTTTATGTTCACCAAGTAAATCAATAAATTTTAATGCTTAAAATTAATGAATTGTTATTAAATTTAATTTTCAAAGCGCACTATATTTAATCTTCACAAAAGAAAAAAAAAAAAAACAGTATCCGAATTTAATACTCCAAAAGAGCAAGCTCGTATTACACTCGAGAAGCCCATAACCCATTACATTCTCAACCTGTTCATATCCATTCCAGCTGTAAAACGTGGAAAAAAAAAGTTCTCCGCTAATTCGTATACGGTTCCTGTCGCGCATAGCACAGACGGATAAACACGAATTACGCGAGCTGCTATGTCTGGGCGAAATAATACGGCAGTGTATATCACTCGTGTTTCTCTCTATACAAGGTTTGTCAATAGTGGTTAACCAAATTATTCAACGACTCGTTTCTGCCGGAACGAGTATTTGTAATATTGTTGGGAATGGGAAGAGCGTGGGGGGGGGGGATGTGAGAAAATATTCATAAATATGGAGATAAAGAATGCAGGACGAGGGTTACTTTAGCGTGTTTATTTCTACCAGATGGACGGACAGATGAGAAATTTGGATTGATGGAAGCAAGCGATGCTCTGGACTTTTCATTGTGGATATTGAGTGAGTGGAGGAAGAGTTTTTAGAGGGTATGTTTAATGGATGTTAGATTTTTGTTTTCAGTTTAAAACGATTTCTTACTGTTTTTATGAAATTTGTAATAAGGAGGGTGTGCACTGTCAGTATAATTTTAACGATTCTAGATATATTTACCTTGTTTATTTGTTTATGATTTTTTATAACTCCAATAAATCATCATTAATTTTTTAAAAATTATGTTGTAGAATTTTCATGTATATTGAATGATTGTTTTTTTAAAAAATTTATGAGATCAATTTGTTTTCAAGATATTTTCAAAACTTTCAAAGTATGTTCATCTTAGAATGTTTAATATATCGACGAAAAAAAGTTCGGGTATGCGGTTCTCAAAATGAATGTTGGTCAAAAATTTGAAAAATTTTTAAATTTTGAACAACTTATTCTTATTTTTAATATCGCTCAAAGATGCTTATCTTCATTTAAAGTATTTAATACATTTAAATGAACAAATAGCCAACGTAAAACAAGAATTCAAAGAAATGTAATTTTCATAAGTATGACATCTCTCAAACGTTCTTAATAAATTCTTTTAATAAATAATAAAAAGTTTGAGATATGAATTTTTCAAAAAATATTAAACTTTAATAAACTACTAGAGGAAATGAAATTACAGAAAAAAACTAAAAAGAATTTAATTTGATTTCATTTAAAATTTTAATTTTCATTCTTGAATAATGAGTATTTGAAAAAAGTTTGATTAAATATTACATTAAACACATTATTAAAATATAGAAATTAAAGAAAAGTATTATGAATATTTTATTAAAAAAGAAAATTCTTCCGCATTGATAATAAGTATAAAAATTTAATTCATTAAACGCACTAATAACGAAAGCTGCATACATCTTAATTAATAAATCCTTTTGTTGCAGTAATAAATGTAAAATTTTTGTTTAATCATCTCGGATTGTAAAGAAATATACATACAAAATTATTATATTTTATCTAATAAAACTCACATTCGAAGAATCCATGAAATAATTGACAAGAATAATGAAGATTATGAAGGTATTATTCAAGCTAACGCTTTTCAATTGTTTTCAATTGCTATTTATATTTTCCTGATAACAGATACAAAATGTATACTGGAGTTAACTTCTTTTCCGAGAATAATGTTATTGCTTTATTATAAAGCATTAAAATTACTTGATGAACTTAATAGCATTTATCGAATATACAAACTGTAAGCTTTTAATTGAATTTTTTTATGAATTATTCATTTTGTAAATTTTTATTATATAAAAAATTGTATAATGTTTATGACTTTATTTGAATAAAGAAAATTATAAAAACACTTTCTTCACTTTTATCTTCATTTTTTGAAATTTTGTCAGTTTTATAAAATTTTATGCACAAATATGTCGATAATATTGATAGTTTAATGTTTTTATAAACCTTCTTGCATCTACTTAATATTCACAATAGCATCCATACAACAAAATTTACACTTTATTATTCAGAATTAATAATTTCCATTTATATATTAAACATCCATCCTATTATACTAAAAGCTAGATTAAAAATTAACATAAAATTATTATAAAACTTAAAAAATACATTGAAAATTTTCGTCTATAATTAAAAAGACAATATTTTTTTCATAAAATAATAGCCTATTTCAATTTCCATTGTTTCTTAATAGAATACAATATCCATAGAAAAAAAAATTGCTACACATTTAACAAAACAGGACTAATCCATTGAAAAAAAAAAGAAAAAAATGTGAATAATTGATTAAGCAGCAGCCGTTAGCTAACGACAGATTTACAATTGCAAAATTCAGCGCAATAAACTTTAATGCATAATGCATAACTATACGCGCGTCCCAAAGTGCGTATTCGTTTTACTACCCTAGAGAGACATTAATATGTCATGCCAAAATATATGAATGATTTGGCGATATTTGTTCTGTCGATGACGAGATAAAAAAAAAACTATATAAAAAGAGACTTGAATACACATCAGCGTAAAAAGCCATTTACTGAATTTTTAATTTTACCGCTATACCAATGCTTCCTTTTTTTTTCTTCTTTCTTTTTCTCTACGCTTGTGTGTGTATGTGTGTCAATCGTTATATTGTAATCGTTGTAATTTATCGTTGAATATCGACATGTGTCAATCGCGCTAGCTGCATTCAAATTTTTTAATCATACAAAAAACGCTCTAAAGGTTAAAAATTCCTTTTTTCATTTGATATTAGGTTGTCAAAAGTTTCAATGGCACTATATACGCGCGCACAAGTGTGAATCTATGTTTACGATTTAACGTTCCTCGTTACGACACAGTGTCAGTTTAATTACGATTCGAAACAAAAAGAAGTGGGGGAGGGGGGGGGGGGAAATTTGTTTGTATATACGCTATAACCCCATCGTTAAGGTAAACGATTTTACATTGCGTGTGTATAATATCGAATGTTTGACGTTACTGCAGAGCTTGTATAATATTAACCCGCTAGCTGTTTCCAATTATTTACATCGAAAATCAATTAGTTTGATAAATAATTATCTTGACAGCGTTTATGCGCATACCGGCCGCTTATTAATTTATAGGCATGTCTGTGTATTCGTGTAAAATTTCCGAATTTTTCCTTTTTTTTATTCATCAGTTTTTTATCGATAAAATTTTATTGACAAATAACAAATAAAATACAATGAAAATTATGGTACGATTATTTTATTAATTAAAAAGTATAGATGAGATTATTGACAGTTTCTCGTGCAAAATAAAAAAACATTAAAATTTTAAATAAATAAACTTTTTTACATTTTTTCGTAAATAAAAAACTCTAAACATAACATAATTCCTTTTTCGAATAAAAACAAACAAAAGCCATAGTCAAGGCTTCTAACGTAAAATGAAAAAAAAAATGAAGAAGTAAACTAAAAGAAGGTAAAAGCATAACTAGATACATATATAAAGCCTGTTATAGACGTATTATTCATTACGCGCATCAGCGCATAATTAATGCTATGCGCCTAGAGCCATTTGAATCTTATATATACACTTTAATACACATAACTATAGCATAAAACTCTTCTCTTTTACCTAAAGTGCGTATCTTCAAGCCGCAGGCAGTGTTTTCTTTTCGCAGTTTGTTGGAAAATTTATCAGCCTGCCGGAGGCCTCCTGCACACACACACACATAGGCACGTGCATCGGAAAAAGAAGAACCCCGAGATACACTTTCCTTTTGCACATAGACACACGTGAACGTTTATATGTGTATGCGTATAAAGAGAAAGAGAGGAAACGAAAAGCCCGTAAAATAAGAGTAAGACACTGGACAGCTACCGATAGTGCTACTGCAACTTTCCTCTCTGAGTTTCTCTTTTCTTCTTTTTTTTTCTGCTGTGGCTAGAGGTTTTGTAGAATGACGGTCAAAGAGAGAAGGAGAGAAGAGAGAACGAGATTTTACGAGGAAAATTTATTTTAGAGTTAGGTTGCCGAGGATGTGATGGCTCTCGGAGTGAAAGATTTATGTGACTTTGTGTCGAATTTAACGCTGATTGTATACTTTTAGATAGTTTTTTTAGAAAATTAGTAATATTCATTTGATAATATACTATTGACTTTTTTATGTTTAATAATGTTTTGCTTATTATAAGAGTTCTGTACTTTTACCTTTGACTGTATATGAAAAATAACTTCTGTTTGTTAAAATGCAAAAATCAAAACAGGTAAAGTTTTAAATTAAAAATTAATTTTTCTTTGAACAACTTAATAAGTCTAATAAAATTATAAACTAATTTGAAAAAAGGATGCCCACGAACATGTGCTAATTAAGAAAACGCAGGGAAACGTACGAATCTATTGTGAAAGCTTACATTACAAAAAATTGAAATGAAAAAAAGTTTAATGTGGGGAAATGAAGGAGAACATGAGAAAGCGAACGATTAAAATTGCAAAAGTAAGTGAAAAAAATCAAGAAAACATCCAACGTTT
Organism: Anastatus disparis; assembly: GCA_017163975.1. Lineage (NCBI taxonomy): Eukaryota > Metazoa > Arthropoda > Insecta > Hymenoptera > Eupelmidae > Anastatus > Anastatus disparis. The sequence continues at coordinate 3,424,692 of JAFFSR010000003.1, forward strand.
GGAACAAATTATTTTATTTTTTTGAATGCAAAGCTAATTAATTTAATTTAAATTTTGTACTAATTTTTTAATAATTAAAACATAAAAATTCTTTTATAATATTTTACAAATTATCTCATGGGCGTTCTCCTTTTATAAATTTCTACTGGTCGATAAAAGTAAAAAAATAATGTGTTCTGTCATCAATAATATAATAATAAAACTGACCATAATACAGTCTATTCATTAATTAAATAACTTTACATAAAATATACATTTAATATGTATATGCATTTTCTATTAAAAAAAGTATATTTCAACAAAAAAATCTCGGATTTCTAAAGATTGAAACATAATATCCAATAATCATTTAGGAAACATATTCATTCGCATTATTTCTCCCTAATCGTTTAAAAAAAAGATTGCTGCAATAAAAAACTGTATACAAATTGTCAAACAATTTAAAAAAAAAAAACCTAAATATTATATTTTAAAATAAGCCATCAATCATTTGAATGATGCAAGCGAATCGTAATTCAATTCCCATGCACGAAGCGTGCGCATGCCTCAGCATAAATAATTCGCCGAACATCCCTCTGCCGCTATTATCAGGGAAAATGCGTAGATATACGTATACACACACATATATATCTATAGAGCATACGATAATACCTGAAAACGAGCTCTAATCCCACAACAAACAGGAAAATTAATTCGCTTTTGATGCAGAGAAGGAGAGAGGGAGAAAGAGAGTAAAACAGTAGGTATGAGCATAAGCTCGCGCGTGGCGCGTTACTAAACAGCAGGTGCCTCTTACATCTTCTTAACGAAGCCTAGAGCTTTATCCTCGCATACATAAGCATAAAATCCTTGGCCCTTTCCCTCTTTGTTTGCAATGTATGATAGTCTTGTATCCTCTGCACGTAACATTTGTTTTGTGTTTTAAGAAAAAAAAGGGGGCAAAGTTGGGCTATGGTTAAAGATATCTTTTGGTCAAACAAGTTTGAAATAAAAATTTTCATTTTGATGCGTGAAAATCTCAGTTGTGGATTAGATAAGAATAATATTTTCGAACTTCTGTTGTAAAGTTTGTTTAGGAAATGTAAAGGATAGAAAAATATGGATGAAAAATGTAGAAACAAATTGAATAAGTTGAGAATAATTAAAAAATTAATTTTTAAATAGTAATTATACACATTTACAAAATACATTTACAGAATAAGAATTTAATTAAATAAAGAAAAGTTGAGTTTAAATAAAATTATTTTTTCTATTTACATTATCTGTCTGATTAAATCTAGATTAATTCTACTGAAAATCTAAATTTCGTGATTTTCATTTATTTAATTACCACTTTTGCCCTAGTTCTTAAGAAGCACATTAATAAAAGCTCGCCGAACGTAAATCAGCTTACTTAACGAGAAATTCAAATTTTTCTATAATTAAAACATTCTTTTCTCTAATCATCTGTCAAAAGGCACTTGCGATGATTAGATTAAATCGAGTCCATTAGCCTGACAAATATCGTGTAGCTGGCAATATAATCTAGCTCGACATATCTAAACCTTGTGGAATAAAGGACGTAACTACAAATTTGAAAAAAATAAAGATAACAACGACAATACACACGTGCGCGCAACAACCGTTACAGTATTCTCAAACCGACAAAGCTTTGCAACGTAATCTCGGCATACAATCGCAAATAGAAATCATAAAAAGGTATTGCCTGAGAAATGGAAATTTTGCTTTCGTTGAAAAGAAAAAGAGGAAAACAAGTATAAAATGTATAAAGCTTATCTTCGTTGCAGTTATCTAATCAATGAGTTTACATCGGAATCTTATATGAGCGTTTATTCTTGTCCAATTTGTCGGGAGGTAAAAAAAAAAAATAGAAGAAGAAAGGAGGTAAGGTTAAATTTAATGAATTCATGCTAATGGTATGCACGCCGGGCGCTCGGTAGTAATTCAATGACGGAGCAATAAATATCGAGAAAAGGAGTCGAGATATTGCATCATACAGTCAAATTCGTACGAACAAAAATGGAGATTTACTGAATTTTCAGGGTAAATTATTCCTTTTCGATGTTGAAGAATCGATGAAAATTTCGTTTCTACTTTTTTTTTATCGATCGTTCTGAAGAAATTGATTTTTTTTCAGATTTTAATTGCTGTACTTTAAGAGTCTTCATTAAGATTTTTGAAAAAATAGTTTTATTTTATTAAGAACAAATTTAATTACAAAAGATTTTAAGAAAAAACAGAACTATCTACCTTTGTTTAAAAATGTTATTTATAATTTATCTAAGCACTACAAGTTGTAACAAATAGGTCGTCAGTGGCTCAGTCAGTAGAGCGATGGATTCGTAATCTCGAGGTTCCGAGTTCGATTCCCGCTCTCGGCGGCCGATTGATACAAGCACCACTGTACGCTACATGTGCTGAATTTCACAAACACACTGAGAAACCTCCGTCGCTAATTAGAATCGCAACGATAGCATTAATACAGCGACGTTAAATAAAATTAAAAAAAAAATGTTATATAAAAAAAATATAAGTATGAATCTTTATAAGTAAATCATAAATAGATAACAAAATTTTTTATAAAATTTTTGTAAGTCTCATTTTATTAAATAACCACGCGTTAAAATCATTTTATTATTTGTATAAAATTTACTGATTTAATTTAGCACAGATTGTTATTTTTTTCTTTGTCACAACCAATGAACTTTCTATAAATGACGAAAAACGTTATTGTCTAAACAAAACCAAGTAGTTTGACTTCTTCTTAATTTTTTTTTTTTTAAGTGATTGTTATAAAAATGCTGATAGAAATATTATCCCTAAATATTTAATCCACATGAATGAGGAACGAAATGTTTTAAATTATAATAACTAATAAGATCTTAGATAAAACGTGTACAGACATTTCATTAAACGATGTAATACCTAACGTAATATTTCAAATATAAGTTTTGAATATCCATCTAGCGGCCCTTGCGTATATACCTCAAAAACTTTTCTAATTATTAAGCTTCACTGTCTTTAACTAAACGGGAAATTACGCAAGTTCTCTCTATCTCCCGACGTAATGCGATTCGTTCCTCTTCTTTTTTTTTTTGCTCCTCTTTCAACACCAGTCCCAACCTTATATTCGCCGAAAAAAAATAGAAGAAAAAATTTTACCTGGGCAAAAAAGAGGCAATATAATATACCTTTGCGTTTTGTAACGACAGGACAGATAATAATCGCTTTGGTCGCGAGCACAAGTTTTTTTTTACCCATAACTTTTAATTGCCAATTACAGCGTATTTATGTATTTCGTGTGCCTTCGGGATTTCCTAGTTTTCCTTTCTTTTTTTTCTTTTTATTATTTTATTTATTTATTATTTTTTGCTTTTTTTTATTCTTTTGGTGTAAAACACGAACGTAAAATAAATATTGAAACGCGTTGTATGTCACGAGAAAATGAAAAAGCAGTAATACAGCACCGGGAACAAAAAAAAAAAAAATATGAAGAAGAAAAAAAGAGGAACGAGAGAACCGAACGAGGATAGAAACGTTTGCGACGCGAGAGTGACAGTGACGAATCTTTACATTACGTCGAACACGCGACACACGTTACGAAGAAACGCACGTAGAAGCTTGTTATATACATGTTACATTGCTTTACTATAATATTGCAGCTCTATATATGAATATATATGGATATGTTAGAGAAACGTATGAGTCTGCAATAGGATGATAAAGAAAAAAAAACATTTTTTTTTGACGTTATTTTTGTACGTGAGAAGTTATTTGTTGCTTTGAATATGTTGAGGCATCGATGCAATTTTAAAATTCTTCTCTTCATTTATTTAAACGGTATATGCGATTGATTTTAGAGAAATAATGGAATAAAATTTTTATAATATAAAGAAAACTTGCTTTTGTTTTTATTTTTCTATTATATATTGATAATACTTGTACTTTAAACGAGCAAACATTTAACGACAACGCATAAACAGGTCACGCGACAGTTTTTAAAATTTAAATTAAACGTTTTTCAAAACTAAAAATGAATTATTTCACCGTATTCATTATTAATAAAATCAAAAGAAATAATTTTTTGTTTATATGATATATATTATTCAATTTTTTTTTTTTTTCTCAGGATGTTCATTTATTGGTGCCTGTTCTCTGAATGATATAGTAAACCTATCTAAAATTAATTGATTTTCTCTCAAACAAATAGTGACTGTAACATAAATAAGTATGTATATATATATATATATATACATGGATAGACGAATTTTCACAATCTCGATCGGTTATTTTCACAGCGAAACTTGATAATAAAGCATATACATTCAATTACAAGGTTATACAGAGTAGCTGAGCTTTTGCACGCGTCGCCGGTATTTGCATGATTAATCGGAATAGTAGCAGTATACCAGAGGCTGCTGTATAGTAACATTCGCACGGCTACGCGTTTTGCGTTGCATTGGTCTAAACAATAGGAAAACGGGGGGGGGGCGTTGGTTCAAGGGAAAGATGATAGCCAATAGATATATGTATACGCGTACACAGCCGAAACCGGATTTACCTATGGGGCGGACCGTTTGTGTGTGCAATGAAGTGCTTCCACACATATATTATAAGCACACATATGCATGTTTCCATGTATATATTTATATATACACGTGTACAGAGAGTTAAAGGCAAAGGAAGAAGTGGGAGGATTCAAATTAGAGCTTTAGATTCGATTCCCGTTTATATAATTCGTCGCGTAGCTACACCCACCACGCCTGACAATGGAACTAGAGAGCTATAGACGCTCTGCGAAAACTGCTCAAACAGTTTCAAACAATAACTCGAATTATCAAGCTGAGACGTGAGGAGCTCTGCGTCTTCTTGCGCTTGTTCAAGGTTTTACTGCGAGACAACCATATGATAAAATAATGAATATCCTTTTTTTGAGCTGCTGTTCGGATGGCTGATGATTAGACGATAAGTTTAGGATGGATTAATAATTAGAATTGAACTCGCGTAGATTGATTTTTTTCACGAATGTGTAGATTTTGCAAAACATGTTAATACGATTGGTTATGTACCTTTGTAAGATTACGTTAAAAATAAATTGATTATTAAAATGACTGCATAATATACACGACATCTAGTGCTACATATATATGGATGTACATTTTCTAATTTATAATTTTATTGATAAATACAATTTCAAATTTTATTTTCTTCTTTAAAAGAATTATTTTTTTTAGATTTGTTTGTTTTGAATTTAATTTATCAACAAAATTCGTATTAAGCGCAAAATTATATTTCTTCAATCTGTTTATTTTAATAAATAGCATTTAAATATTTTTTTTATTTTTTCAGAGCTACAGAAGGAATATTTTATTTCATAAAACAATTTTGTCGATGTAGCGATGATAAGGCATCTACATAAGCTGCTTAAATGTTTTAAGCTTATTAAGAATGTCCAGCTTAATCTTTTTTTTTTTTTTAAATTTATATATATATTTTTTTACCGAAATTTACGAAATTCTCATTTGGAGCATAAAGTGAAAAAGGTTTTAAACGAATTATGTTAAAATTTTCTACGTAAATATGGGTTACCTTTTATGCTGAATTAAAAAAAAAATCTCTCTTTGAAAATGTAAACAGAAATTAAAGTAATTTTGCAATGTAGCTGGGAGAACGAATTAGTACGAAAAATTTGAGATTTTATTAAAATGGAAAATTAAATTCAATTTTTTTTGCCTCCCAAGGATATGTTTTATAATTAATGGATTAAAAGTAAATTGTCAATAATATAAGAATGTATAAGGTTCATCATTACATTAGATATGTAATTTCATTAAAAATTTATTCCATTTTTTCGACAAATCTCTGAAATTAAATTTTTTTGAAAATTAATAGTTTTTAGTCATCGTTACACGCATAACATAAAAAAATTTCCAAAAAAGGTCAAAACTGAAAATGAAACATTGTCGAAATTTTTTCGACAAACATTGAACGAAGAAAAGGGTCTTGTCGTTAATCCGAAAAAAAATTCTTGTTCCCTTTAAAGCAAGCCTTGGCACTTATACACTGGCATTAAATCGACGGTACTTAGACACCCTCGACTATTCTCTCTTGAAGGCTTGACGCAAAATCTCAAGTGTAGAGTCACCTACCAACCAACCAACCAACCAACCCATCTCGCTCAAAAATGCAAGAAAAAAAAGTAGAAGAAAAGAAGAAGAAAGAAAAAAAAAGGAACAAGCCCTTTTTTCTCTTCTTTTCTTCAACATCTATATGCAAAAAAAAAAGGGTTCGGTAGATGGTGTAGGGCAAGTCAAATAAAAAAAAAAAAAGGGAAGCACAAGGTAAAGCGCGCCTCGTCCAGCGTTACAATCTATTACGGCTTTATAACCGCGTCGCGCAGCACGCGTTAGGTACGTTCTCTCGGTCGGTCGCGCATATCCCACGTATAACCGCCTAAAGGCCATAAAAATAATGGTCTTTCGCGTGCCATTGAGGGGTGGCGGGATAGGGTATTACGACGGAACGTCGTGTCTTAACGGTGTGTCGTTAAAAGACCATAATACCAGATTCCTATCCTTACGCGTTTTAGCCATTCTTCTCTCTATACCGCTCTTCTCGCGCCTCGCGCCTTCTGTCGCGTCGCTTATTTTTTTTTTTTTTCTTCTCTTTTTACTTCACTTTACTACGTATCAATCTATCCTGCACGTACACGTGTATACGTTACACGTCCCTTCTTCTTTTTTTTTTTTTATTTTTTTTTTTATTTTTGCAAGGAACTAGAGATAACGCAGATAGGACGAGAGAAAAGTGCGTTTAATACACGCTTTTAGTGGATTTGGGGTTATATGGGGTGCTTTAAAAAGGTGAACGAAGGTGATATGTGTGCGCGCTGGTTATATAGGCGAAGGATGAGTTTCACATGAGGCTTCCTCTCTCTTCTTTTTTTTTCTTTGTAAGTTGGGATTTATCAGCAAGCACAACGCGCAGTTAAAGTTATACGCTTCGAAGTTTCATGCTCGGGCCTTACTTCTCTTCTCTTCTTTTTTTTTTTCTTTCTTGTGGTTTCAGTTATATAAGGTTAAGGTGTGTTGGAGGGATTAGTTTTGTAGTTTTAATGTATCATTATTTTATTGCGTCATAAAAGAATTTAAATGCTGTACTGCAAAAAAAGTATATGATCTTGAAAAATTGATATTTTGTATTTGATACTGATAAAGGTAATGTTTCGTAGAAGAATATTGTAATAAAAGTAATTGTAATTGTATATACTATCATTTTGTTAAGTTTTTTTACAATAACAGAATCATTAGAAAATTTTGTTGATTTTTTCCATTTGTACGTTTGTAAATACGATAAAAGATTTTATTAATCTAAATCCGTTTAATTAATAAATGTAAATTTGTTTAGTTATGGAAACAGCTGCATCAATATTTGAGTAAAGGAGTTAGTTCTCATCATAAATGTACTTGAGGTTTCGTAATTTATTTAATAGTCTATTATTATTGAGAATCTTAACTTTAAATTATAATTGATGTAACTTACATAAATTGATTAAATTAATAATTTATATTTTCAATAATTAGGTAACTTTATTATACTTTGCTTTATGATTTAATGTACAACTATAAAATTTTACTTATTTTATTAGGTATTATACGTCTACAAATAATGATAATTTAATAGTAATTTTTTAATGATTCATAAATGTAGAGTTCGTACTCCCTGTAACTACAATATAAAAATGCACAAATAATTATCGATTGAACAATGGATACTTTTACAAATATAATTCCACTTGCTTTTTTCTTCGCGTATGAGTATGTTATTTCTTATTTAATATCATGCGATTGTTGACCTATGCGTTTATAACGTGGATTTTTATAACTTACAGATTAGTTTCTACTTAAGAACGAAATGGTACATCAAAGGTAAAATTTTACTTTAGTTTTAGAATCCAAGCTGTTAAAACTCATTATCCTAAAAGATTATAACATTAAAGTTTTCAGTTTATAATTAACTGTGCATTCTAGAAATTATATAAAATTACGCTAAATTACTTTATTTTTTTATAAACTTCAAATATTTTTTTATAAAACGTTTAATCAATTAAGTAACAACTCCGACAATATCTTTAAAAATTACATTTAAGTACATTACTTATAATGAAGACTTTCTTAAAATGAAAATTGAAATCTCATATAAAATCTTTTCACCAACTATTCTTCCCAACCATCATTAATTTCCATTTCTTATTCAACATAAAAAAAGAATTTTTTTTATTATTCATTACTTGAACTTACTTGCATCATCGTTTATTTGTGCATAAATTAAACTTCTAGATGCTAGGAACACAATTTTGTATACGCATAATCGTAATTTTCTCATGTATTGTTGTAAACTTATTATTGTATATCACAACTATACACCCCTCCCTCCCATCCCTTTGTTCGAGCTTATTCCAAGAGATTGGAACTTCGTTCCTAAATAGTCTTTTCTATCCTTGTAAAGCTTGTGCGTTAAACACTGCACTTCTGTGCTTGATGTGATTAATAGCGACGTTATATACTTCTATCTTCCCTTCTCTCTTTCTCTTTTTCTCGTTCTTTTGTTTGTACGTTGTGATAAATCGTGGCACGTTTGCGCTTACGCGAAATTCTTTTCATTCAGCGGCCAACCTCTTTAATTAGGTTTCAGCTTTTTTTTTCTTCTTCCTTTTTTTACTTCTTCTTCTTTTTTTTTAAGCTGGTCATAAGCTTCTCTTTTTGCAGACGATTTCTCGCCAACCTTCTTATATGAAATCGTCTTAAATTGAAAAAGTTTGAACGCTTCGCACCTAGACCCAAGAGTTTTGGCTTAACGAGCTTCTCTCTTCTTTTTTTTCCTGCTTCTCTCTCTCTCTCTCTCTTTTTAACATTTTCTTCTTTCTCCTTTTTTCTTTTACTTTTTTAATTGCGTACAAATAGCTTAGCGATTAGGCTTTAATTTTGACTGATGATTCTTAATGAGCCGCTTATACTATGGTTATAAGATAAGAGCTAAATCATAATATGATTTGATTTTAAAAGCTAACTTAACCTTTTCAAGCTTTCGAGCTTCGTGCTAAGACGATGTCAATTGAAGAAAATAAGAAAAAGAAGAAGAAGAAACGACGAGGAAAGAAAAGGGTTCGTTGTACTTGAAAAGTTAGTTTGATAGGGAAAAGGTGAAAGTTTTCGAGGAGGGTTTTCTTTAGGTGATGGTGATTTCGCATAACCCTTTTTGGACTACGAGATTTGAATATTTTTAGCCTTTGCTCCTCTTCTTCCTCTTCCTCTTCTTGTTCAATTCTCGGGTCGAGAAAAGATGGAAATTTTCTTCTTCCTTCTTTTTTTTTCCAAGGTAAATTTTTACCTAGAACGAAGATAAACTATTTTTCTCACAACAGGGAATTTTACTTCGTTAGTTCGTCCTCTCACTTTTTTTTTGTCACTGTTCTTTATTCTTTATTAAATTTTTATATTGGAAATTTTTTATTTTGAAAATTTTTTGCCAAGTAAACAAGAGCACTATGGATGGAAAAATTTTTAGTTTACTTTTTATTTTAACCAAAGTGAGACTTTACGATTAAAAGTTTAATCTATTAAAGTTTAAAACTTGTCAATTTATATAAATTAAATAACTTCGTTATTCGATGGAAAAAATATTACTTTTTCATTTAAACTTTTAAATTTTCAGTAAGAATCTTCTTCTTTGTGTTTCTTTTTTATTTAAATTAATATTGCATGTTCGATAAGAAAATAATTATCTGAGTTTACTAATGCCAAGAAAAAGAATCAAATAAAAAAGGTAGCTCGAAATTAATTAGAAACAATGTAAGCGTTTTAATAAAGTTTTATTTTTTAGCTCGCGAAATAAAAAATCATTCTTACAAGTTTTTGTGTCAATAAAAATGTTATGATAGCGGGTAAGAAACTCTCGAGTTATGAACTTTTACTTACCGTTGCAAATCTGGGGTATATCCTTACCTAACTTTTAAGTGATTGCTTAAAAATTTAAATTCTACCCCAGTAGGGAAAAGCGGTATTTTCAAGAAAGTTTAAAGCGCTAAAACAGTGGAACCTGGCTAACCGTTCGGCTTATGATTATTAATGTAGAACTATGAAATATTAAAAATAATAAAGAAGTATAGTTGGAATAAAAGGGAAGTGATAGCCAAATCTTAAATTGACAAAATGTAACTGTTATCTTATAAATAAAAGATGTTTAAATTTTTTCTCTAATAAAATAAAAAAAAAATTAAACATTAAAAAAATTTCAACAAAAGTAAGTATTAAATATATTATTTTAGTATTTGAAATTAAAAATGATAATTGACTTTTAAAAAAATCGTAAATGCCGCATTATTGTTCTGTTTGAAATTGTTACAGTTATAAAAATAAAAAACAAACAAAGAACAAGTGTAACTTGAAAAATTAAAAACACTACATTGTTCATAATTTTTTCTTGCCAGCGTTATAAAAAAAAATTGACATGTACAATTACAAAGCTCTTTAGTAATTTAATTATAACGAACTTTATAAAGGATTTTTAATTAGTGTAATTACGAAATTACTTTACTTTAGTGCAAATACAACTTTTGTTAAAACAAACAATGCCAAATTATATAAAAGGATTAAAAACTAAAAAGAAAAAAAAAAAGACAATACTTAATGAAAAAAAGCATTACAGAAAATAATAATTATTTGGGATAAGGTAATATTAATAAAAACATTAAAAATATTTAATAGACATGGTTTTTTATTCGAATGTGTGCCATCATGTACATAGCTTTGAAGCTTATTTTTTTCTCTCTCTCTTAACATTCTAAACCACAAACTTTAATCATTCATCTCTTACAAGCACTTAAACATGTATCAGTTCATCTTCTTAAAAGACACTAAAAACCGCAAGAACATTCGCAAAATTTTCAATACGCTCAATAAATCGATATATCGTACACAAGCTAACAAAACAAGCTCTCTCTCTTGCTCTCTCTCTCCGAGACTAAACCGCGAAACTTACCTTTTCGACCATCATCTTTCTCTTTCTACCCTTCCCTTCCTTGGGGAGTGAAGTAGGTATGCTCGTGTATATGTATATACATATATATATATATGGGTATGTATAGTTTACCGAAGTTAGGGTGGCTTGGTACAAGTTGCTTGAGATAGAGAGTAACAGGTGGCTCGCTTTCATGGTTTCTCGCCCGTTGCTGCTGCTGCTGCTACTGCAGTAGCGTTGCCTTGTCGCCGTCATTACTGACGTTCACGGCCCATTAACGATTTTACCCCTTCGAACGACTTCGCTCTCCTTCTACCCCTTGACTAACGCTCCTTTTACCTTTTACCTATATTCGTTTTTGGTTTTCTTTAAAGGAAAGATTTTTATTACCCAACGTTACACGCACATACTCACACACACAGGTGGAAATAAATCTTAAGCAAATCACGAGCAGATGGTCTTTTTTTCTTCTTTTTTTCTCATAGATTTTTCTTTTGAGATTTTGTGTACGTACTGATGCAGACTGAATAGCGGCTTTATGTACAATATGGATAATTTGCGATTGCGTTTGTAGAGGATGCATTGAAATTTCATTTCTTCTCGTTGATGGTTAAGTAATTTGACGATTCATTGTAATTTAGAAATCGAAGTGAAGAGACATTCTATGTGAAAATTTATTTATATTATAGAAAGAATTAACAAAGTGGAAGTTTTATTTATGTAAACGTACATAATTTTTCATACAAATATAATGTTGTTTACATAATTTTGAATAAAATTATTAATTATACAATTATTTATAGATAATATTCAGTAATCTACAAAAACGTATGATTGCCAATTCGAAGAAATTTTTTTCCATGCCCACGTTTAATAGTTAAAGAAACAATTTGTTTTTATGATGGCATAATTATTCCGTTAATAATGATCAAATTTTTACACTATATCCTTAACAAACGCAATCGTTTACAATTCAAAATCACAATACTCTTGCCATCAAAAAGGTCCATGAATAGATATATTATACCCTTATAAACAGGTGGTATAAATTTCATTTTGAGCAGAAGAAAAAAAAAAGAAAGAAAAATGATAAAAATAGAAAATCTCTTATCAAGAAAGGAAAAAAAAAAGATCAATTGATATTTTTTTTTTTCTTCAGAAAGACATAATACCGTATATCCAATGTATACGTTTCCGACATTGTTATACATATGGGTATCCAAGTAAATTAGTATTCCACGTGTCCTCCTCTGCGCCGCTCGCGAGAGATCGATTTATTTTCTCGCGTTTCAAGCGCTGCTGGGAGGGAGGGGCTGGTATATAGGAAGTATAATGCGCGTATATAGCATGGCTGGTATATGGAAGAGAGCTATTTATTGCCGAGGCTAGTTGTTGAAATATTCATGAAAATATATGAAAGCTCGAACACATGCACACCTTATAGAGATCTCTCTCTCTCTCTCTCTTGTCCCTTTGCGATGGTCCCCTAAAAATATGTATATATAGATATATATAGATATTATTCTTACCCTGTGTGTGTGCATGTCAGAGAGTGTATATTTACTTGCATGCGATCTTTGCATGAACATTATTTTACTTTTATTTTTATTTTTCTTTATTATTCGAAAGGTAAACGAAAAGATATTTTTAAGGTATACTTGTTCTGACATTTTTCTCTCGGATGAGTTGTATTTGAATAAAAATTTTCAATTATTAGAATAAAAACAAAAATTTTTTGTTTTAAAATAAAATAAAATTTATTCAACGGTGAATTGTAATCCTTGAAATAAAAATAAAAAAAAAAAAGTGACAAAATTTTCACTTCTAAAACAGATGTATGTATATTCAAAATATTATTTCATAAAAATTCATTCATTTCAAGTTCTGCCGAATATACACAAACTTTGCTTTTCAAAATGAAAACAGAGTTAAAAATGCAATATTTTTTTTTTTCATGCACCGACGACTATTTATTTTTCTCACTCCTGTCTATGGGTACTAGATCCCTTGAAAAATCATTTAAAGGATAAAACGTTTGTTTGTTAAAAAAATTTTTCATATATTTATTCAATGCAAATTATAAACATATACGAGACGATCGTGATAATGGATTGTTACATACAATAACACTTAAATTTAATATCTTGAAGAAAAAGTTGAACTAATCAAAACTGTCGTCCCTTCGTTAGTGTCCAAATTAACAATTTTCACAATTGATGGCAAGAGTCCGTACGTTACGGGAGACACGTATCCCTTGAGAAAAAAGATAAGTATCAAGGATACGATGAAATAATTTATTTTGCTTGATTTTCAATACACATGTATTTTTATCCTTTTATTTTTCTCGTTAAATTTCCGTTACACTCGTTCCCATTCGCAGTTGGTTAACTTTGCCTTCGATTCGCGCGCTCGTAAAAAAAAAATATGATGAGCTTATATCATAGCGCGAGAGAAAAAATATCAAGCACGCGCTAAAATATTTGCGGCGCAGCCCAAACAAAGCGTTACAATAATATTCGTCCATTTTCTCCCTCGCATAGTTGTGTTTATTTACAAAGTATGACTTTTCCGTTTTTTTTTTTTTTTACTTTTTTTTTGCAATTTTTTTTTTCATTTTGTTGTCATGTCTAAATACGTCGATTTCGCTACCGAGTTTCGTTATTTTTTTTTTTTTTTCGTTTACATTGAGATCTTGAATGATGATTCTTTTTTTAATGAGATTTTTAGTATTACGACGTTTTTAGTTTCGAATTATTTCAATGAAAATTCATGTATATTATACGTGTAATAAAATTAAAATAAAATCAACATGGAATTTTTTTTAACTAAATCGTAGAATTTTCATTGAAGTTATTTCATTGCTTAATATAAAATAATAAGAACTATATTGTACGGAACGAAAATATTTTCTTACATAAAAATGTATAAAATTTTTTACATATTTTCAAAAGCACAAAATTCTAAAATTTTAAAAACGCAACATTTAAATGTTTATGATGAATACTAGAACAAATTTAAGAAATATGTATTTATTACATTAATCAAGTAACGTTTTAATAAACAAATAATCAATCGATTCAATAAGCACATCGAAACATCGTCGTACACCTACATCATACGCATTCCACTATCGATACGAATAATCGAAGAAAAAGAACGAAGAAAAAACGAGCTATACACTTTATCTTTTAAATATCTCCTAGCTCATACGCACGTACACATATAGCATTCGCACCGTTATTAAACTTTTTTTTTTTTTTTTTTTTTAATCGTGATATAAAAAAAGGGGGGAGTTAATGATCATACATTCGCAATTTGCTTTTGTACGTCTCAATCAATGCCACGTTATATATAATACAAACATATATACATATAACTACGTATTTATATATGGTCTCCAGTTCACTAAGCGTGAATTGTAGAAGCGATTATCCTCTCTCTCCCGTTGATGTATAGACGGTACTATATAACAAAGTTTCGTTAATTGCCATTGGTAATTTGTCAGAGGGGACTTTTGCTTCGTCTATTACTGAAAAATAAAAAAAGGAAGGAAAGATAAAATAAAATAGAGTAAAAAAATTAGAGATGTGCTTGACTCTGTAATTGAGCAGTCGGCACCTGATAAAATAGTCAGCTCAATGAGAGTATAAAAAAAAAAAGATAAAAAGAAGTCAACCTATTGGTCCTTTAATTTTTCAATTAACGATCTGTCATAAGCTTTGGGTAGTAGAATATATATATATATGCACATATATATATATATATGCCTGATTGAAGATACGATGGATAATTTCAAGTCTAGTGAGCCGGACTTTTACATTTTAAATGGAAATAAAAGGAGACGTGTAATTTTAATTAACATAAATTTTGTATGCACAGGAGTTAATACAGATTTTTTTTTTCTTTTTGAAGCAAGAAATTAAATTTATTCGCAAAAGTTAAATGTTATTTTTGTTCGAATTTGCATAATAAACCGTGTTTATTAACAATACATAAATAGATAAATATCAAAACAGTTTTTACAAAAATATATTTAATAATAATCAAACATCGTTAATTATAGATAAAATTAATCATTTTTTATTCTTCTTTCCGTTCAATAGAAATTTAATCCACACTGGAGCAAGAAAAATTATTAAATAAATTTCAATCAGTGTAAAATTTATTTTTCAATAAATTTCACAAAATAAGAAAAAAATATGTAAAATATAAACAAAATAAATTAATACAAAGTTTTATTTACACAACAAAAAAAAAATCTTCGATATACAAATATAAAATAAGTTTACAGTTATTGAAAAAGGTATATTCGATGAAAAAAAATTTCTTTTTTTTTATACGGTAAAAGTTCGATTTCATATATGGTCAGCTCCATTTCAAGTCTACACAGATGCAAAAAAAAAGAGTGTTTCACTTTTTTTTTCCTTGCATATGTCAAAACTCAATTCGATAATGTTCTCCGGTGCAATAGAACTTTTATCTTGCAGAAAAAAAAAGGAAAAATTCATTTATCGAGTCCTGCGCGTATATACACCTGGAATCGATGCATAAAGGAAGCGATACAATCGAGATGAAAAAAAAAAATTAAAATAATAAACTAAGCGTACAGAATTGATCCAACGATAAACTGCACAAAACGTGGCATCGATTGAAAAAATAAAAGCTATCGCTTAGATAATTTTACACGCCTTGCCGTTTCGCTTGCATGAAACATCATCATCCACTTCACGCAATCTTGTCGCATAATAAAACGCACGACCGTTTTTTAAACTTCCATTTTTCGTCCTTGTTTTATTATTCTTTTTTTTTATCACCTATTCTTCTTTCACTATATAGAAATATATATGTACCAAGTAGTCCGACTTGCTCTTGCTGAATAATTTCCTTCCTCCTTGGGCTCTTTTATTTTTTTTTTTTTTTTGGTTTCTCTTATGGGTCAAATGAAGCATGTCGCTAGGTCGCCAAATTCTGTAACAAATTGAAAAATTTCGGTTAAAATACTTTCTTTGTCGCAGCGTATAAAGAGAGAAAAATAGAATAAAATATATATATAACAGAATAGGAAATTTTTGCGAGAGAGCAGAAAAGCGTATTGTTCGTTTAAAAAAAAAAGGGAGATTAAAACAAATCGGCCGCTAATTCATCATGACAATGTCCCGTTAACGAACCCAACTTTTTTTCTCTTCTTCGTTTTGTTTTGCGTTTTTTTTTTTTTTTTTATTTTATTCCTAACGAAAAGTGCATTGCCTACGGATTTTCATCAGTAGTAGAAACTACAATTGACGTGTCTATAGTTACTTTTGAAATAGGCTGTTTTTTTTTTGTATGTGTGTGTCTGTTTTATTTTGGTCCCCTTTTTTTTCGTTACTGTTGAAATTGGTTTGTTGTCGAAGGAAGAGAAGATTGTACGATTGTGTGTTTTCGATTATACGTTGTAAACTTTTTTTTTTGTATTCAGGACACACAGCTGTAAAACTCCGCTTTTGTTTAGAGAATTTTTGTTTATGATAGATTTTTTGGTTTTGGTATAAGCAATAAAATTTAAAAAAAAAAGGAGAAAAGAGGATTGTTACCGCTACTGAAGTATGCTTTTATAGAATTCATTTATAAAATAATTCTATGAACAGTTAACAAGTGCTATTGTATTGTCAAAACAATTGTTTATTAAATATTTAACAATCGATCACGCGAACAATGCTTCGAGTGCTCCTTTGAAAATTTGTCAAATATGGAAGTAGGAGTTGAAAATTATTGATTTTCAATAGCTAATTTATTATTTTTGATTTTATAAAAATAAAACTGACGTTCCGAAAGTATCTTTCGGAGTATAATATCGTCCTCAAATAGATTTTCGCATTAACCTTTCAAAAAATTTTTATAAAATTGAAAAATATGAAATGTTTTTTAGTGTAATGAGTTTTAATTATTAATATATTTTATTTATTTATATAATTAGTTTTACTTTATTTGAACTGCTAAAGCATTTAAATTTACTTTGTAATTTTCAATAAATATTTATTTCTCTCATTGTAATAGCACACCGAAAAAAAATAAAAAAAGAATACATGTTTATTTAATAATAAAATCTACATCATAAATAAAAATGTCAGTTTGCAAAATTAGAATTAACGAAAAACCACAAAATCGCCGAATAAAATTTATAGTCAAAAGATAAAACGTATATAAAAATGTGTATTCAAACTATTTTAATCACGTATTACTCATATATGTGTGTATATATACATATATATACATATACATTCATATATTGGATGCTCCCAGCACCTGTGTTCCACGTCTTAAAATTTGACATGTGAATCGGCTCGTACTCTTTTCGTTTCTATTTATTATTCCATCAGTGAACAGACTCTCTCTCTCTCTCTCCCCCAACATACACAAACGCGCACATTTAAACACGCCGACTCATATTTACCCTCACGCCTGCATCTATCCCGCGTATATATAGACATTGAAAAAGAGTAATAAGTATGGTATCTGTCAACGGCAAATTAAGCCCTGGATATATATTGCATTCCTTTATTTTTTTATATTCTTTCTACTTTCGTTTCTTTTGCATGTCAACGCGAAATTAATACACCGAACATTTTCATCATGTTTCATATATATATTAATGGGAGCATTCTATGCTTTCAAATAAAAATAAGTTTATCATTTAAATAGCTCTTTCGAATCGACAAACATGATGTTGTATTGAAAATTCAATTCGAATCATTGATTAAACACCTTTGCTTATTTTCTCACTTTCTCTACTCCTTTTTTCAGTTTTTTTTTTGTTTCTTTTTTTTAATATCCCTGTCATTGCATTCACGATTAATAACACAGTAGCAATCCGATAATAAGCGATTATATTTATATTAACTTCCTGGAAACATAACAATCCAATATATGCGATATTGTTTTTATTAATCGTATGGGGAATAGGGATAAACGAAATGGCTCAGAGAGTAATTTTGTAGGCTCTGTCTCTCTCGCTCGCGTGTATACCACTCGGAGAGCTTGAATTTTAATAATCAATTTTCGTTTATAAAGCTCGTTTTATTACGCTCAATATATACATCTCCCATTCTTTCTACTCAGCATTAATTGCTATTTCGCGCAATTGTTAATATTTAATATTACGAATAAGTAATAACTTTGCATTACGGCACATGTTTTATATGCGCCCAGAGTATTTTACGTTTTTTTGCTTTTAATTATTGTCTTTCTCTCTTTTTTTTTGCTTTTTAGCGATGCTTTAAATTTAGTGTAATTGCGCGATTAATAAAATTGAATTGTAAATATAATATTTTTAATTGCGCTGCATTTGTTCATTCATTATGGTGCATATTAATTTCATTTTTCTTCGATATTCATACCCTGGTAGAAAATAAACCATTTTTTGGCCATTTTTGCTGGTTAACACATGTTAAAATGACACTTATCTAGAAATTCTGTACAAAGAGTTTCCAAAATTTCTAGATAAGTGCCATTTTAACATGCGTTGGCCAACAAAAATGGCCAAAAAATGGTTTATTTTCTACCAGGGTAATTAATTTTTCTGATAAAGTTTTGAAGCATTGATTTAATTACGAACAAACTCAATGAATAGGATAAACTTTTTTTTTATTTATAAAATTACAAAAGATTCATCAAGACATGCATGTTTTAAAGACTTTAATTATGAAATACACCAGACTCCTTTTAAAGATTACTTTTCAAAGAAAAATACTATAAAAATTTTTTCATGTCAAAATATGAGCTTTTTAGAACTAGTTATAATTAGTTGAAGCGTATAGTATGACTTTTCCCCCATGTTATATATATATATATCTCATCGCTACCCTCATTTTATCCAAATCAACCTCTATATATCCAGTTCTCTCTTCCTCTTCTGATAATTTGCAAAATTTCCTTTGATTCTAAAACCGTCGTACAGCTCCTCTTCTTTTTTCCAACGAGTTAGCTGCGATATACGAATAACTCAATATGACGATTTCCAATTTGAAATTCCGCAAAATTGTGAAAGATACGCCGAGATAGGATGCAGTATAAAAGCGTACGTATGTGCGTACACGAGGCAAACTTCTGTAGTAGATTGTACGCAATCAGCTGCTAATTGGAAAATGATTGTAAGCGCCTAGAGTATGATATTATCGTATTCTCTTTCTCTCTTCTACATTATCTTGTTGGCAAGCTATATACGTATATACATATAACATGAAACTAAAGGCCTCTCTCTAGATATATAATTCACCCCTGTCGGTTATAAATGCCGCCATAAATGCCAGCTGGACACATGCGTTCTCTGCCCGCATTTGCTGCGCCAGCCTTTCTTCCTCTTCTTTTTACTTTCTTTTTCTTTTGCTTATTTTTCTTTCTTTTACAAAGGAACAAGAGTAAAACGCAACTAAAGCGTGTATAGATATACACTGCATTGCGTTTTATAAGAGCCCATGCATTTAGTTGTATACTGAAGAAAAAGAGAAATTTAAAGGGGGGGGGGGAAGCTTCGTGTTATATAGTGTTTGTCAATTGGAATGAACATTGGGATGGTCGTGAAAGCTAAATTATTGGCTGGGGAGGGAGAGAGAAACTGTTATAGGTTTTTACTCTTTCAAGAATGAAAGCTTAAAGAAAAATTGAAGCTTCTGGCTTATAGAAAGTCGTTCGAGCAGAATCCGGAGTAGAAAGTTACGTTGAGAGTCATTTATTACTGCAGTAAATTTGATTTACCTTTGTTGTTATTTAGTGAGTGCCTGAGATTTCTTATTTTTTTTTTAGTTTTATAACTACAAAATAAAAAATAAATATTTGATATTTCGAAAATTATTGTCTTTCGTTTTGTTACTGTGTCAATGTGTTTTTTTAAAGTAGTTAATATAAAAATATAGTCAGGCATTTAACGTACATTTTTATATTTTTTAAGTAGTTAAGGGAACGTAACGATCGGACATTATTATATTACTATCATAAATTTTTTTAATTCTCAATATTTCATCATTATTAATGTTCCTGTAATATTATTTTTTCTCGCAAATATAATTGCATATCCAGCTTTAATATTAATTTAAGGTTTAATATTAATAAAGCAAAGTTCGTTAAAGTCTTAAACATGTGCTTTATTTAATTTTTATTTTTCGCTCAGAGCTGTCAACATAATTTGTAGTTTGTAAAACTCAAAGTGATTTAACGATCCACTAAATAATAAATATTACTCTTTAATTTCAGCGAAAAGTGAGTAGTGAAAATCTCGTTAAAATTTTAACGTCGAAGTTACGTAATAGGAATGAAGTTTAATATATGTTGCTGATACTGCAATAAAATACTATTAAACTTCATCTATATATATAAGATTCTTTTTTTATGACAACATGGCATATTTTTTATGGCTTTTAAACCTATCAAGTATAAAGAAAATATCGAAAATTATGACTTCAGTTTCATCATTAAATCGTTGGAATTTTTCAAAACTTTAGACTCTTTATTGAAGTTAATGAACAACTGCACCGACGCTACATACTTTTAATCAAAATATTTATTTTATTTTCTTTCAGTTAAAAATATGTTACACGATAATAATTAAATTCAATTTAAATTGGAATTTTAAGTTGATAAAAAAAAATTTGTTAAATGAGAAATTTTCCAGTGGTCTATCCATCAATACAGAAAAAAAAAACGACATAATAAAATATTTATAACTCAACAGCTAACCCGTCAATGTATTCTCGATCGTTTGATGAATGAAACTTACTCGTTTTTAACACGCTCTGTTGCGATTCACAACGTTTATTTTATTTTTCATTCTCAAATTCTCTCTTTAACTCCCTTAAAATGATTGGCATCAAACCAAATCCTCGAGCTCCCGTCACCAGCATTAACACATAAAATCCCTTCAATGAATTTAAGTACGTACCGGATTTCCAGTGCGCAGATTTATAAACTGGTTCATAATGTACATATAATTGAAAGTTGCGCAGTAGTAATTTATTATAAAATTTGTCTAATATGGAATGCAAACCCTCTACCTCGTTGAATCGTTCATTCCAATTTCAACTTGCGTAGAAGTCTATTAATTCATTGTGCTTTTATGAATTGAACGATTGTTCAAAATCGATCGAGCTTAATTTCAGTTCGCAGAGAGAAAGAGAGAGAGAGAGAGAGAGAGAGAGAAAAAAAAGACAAAGAGAGAAAGAGAAAAGAGTGTCCAAAGCTATTAACGTTCCGATTGAACGCGGACGTCGGGAGCGTACAACAGCGGCGCAGCCACTAGTGCACTTTGCGTTCGTGGCAATCAGGGCTACCGTAGAAAATACGGTTAGAAATGTTAATGTCGAAAAAAAAAAAAATCCGTTGCAACGATTTTTTTTTTTTTGCAAGTGGAATTTTCATGGTTGGGATTTGATTTGTTGGACAATGTAATTACGTGCACATTGATGATATTTTCCGGTGCTTGTAATTTTTAGCAGATACAAGATTTTAACGTTTATTTTTTTAATGTTATTCTGAAAAATTGTTTTTGAATTTAATAAAAATACTTTTTGTGTTCATGTGACATTTTCATGAAAAATATTGTATTACATTATTCTCTGATTTTTTTTTGTAAATAATATATAGTGAATTTAATGTATAATATTTCTTCATTCTAAAATTTTCTGAACTTTATTTTAAAAACTGTTAAATTTATGAAAAATGATATGATAAAATGAAAAATTATTAACTGTTTAACGTATAATAAAATTTTGAAAGTATTACAATTGAAAAACGGGTTTGGTTTTTACCTCATTCTATGAAATGATCATTTTATAGAGCACCTTATATATAACGTAGAAAAAACTTTATACGAATCTGACGGAACATTTTTATTACCAGCATTTATTCGTCCAGCGCACATGTATTCCCAAAATGAAAAAGAAGTGCTTGGATGTGATTGTGAAATAAAATAAACGGAAAATGAATAAAATTATTTACAGCAGCAACGTATGTGAAAATATCAAGTTTATTTTAAAAAACTGTAACCTAATAACCTTAATTTCAAAATCAAATATAAGCAATTATTCACGAAAAACACGCACGGTGAATAAATAAACTAATGTCTTCCTCTCTTTTTTTTACACCGAAAATTTATTTTACTGTCGTGAATATATTTAAACATTTTTTTCACGTAAAGTAGAACATTTATATTTTTCAGAGAAAAAAGAAACGTTCTCGTGTTTAAATAAATTGAATGTTATATGCAATTAAGGCAGTTGTACCTGTGTTACGTTGTATAAATGCATTGTATGGCGAATGATTCTAAATTTTATTAGAATTTACAGTCAAGATCTTAAATAAGTGGATAAAGATTTTAAAAGTTTCATTATTTTTAAAGTTGCAATTTTGATTTAAGCACAATTTGGATTTTCCAAAAATAAAATTCATAATTCTTGTCTTGATCTAAAAGCGGTCAGTTGTGAGCAATTTTCTAAAAAATGATATATATAGAGCATAAAGTCAAATTTCATTGTTAAGAATCCAAAAATAAAATTAAATCCAAGGAAAAAGTAAAAAATTTATGCATCCTTTCTAAAACACCTTGGAGTATTTTAAATCCCAAGTATCATTTAAGGGTCGATATAAAAAAGTGTAAAACACGTATCATAACAATCTGATATATTTTTCTTTAAAATTATCCATCTAAATGTTTTTCCATTAACTTTCTACCCTTTAATATAACTATAACGTTTTAACGTTATAATATCAGTCCTTAAATATTATCATCGATCCCTAGGCATCATATCCTTTGCATTCTATCAAGCATCGCCCACACGTACACACACACATCACAAGTACCCATCAAATCTCAATCCAATCGATCGCTAAAGCTTCTCTCCCTATATACTTGTATATATGTATATCTAGGCATCAAAATCGATCGACTATATATCCTCAAACGCATTAATACCCTATCGTTCATCTATGTCCGTATGCGAGCATCCCTTCCTCTCTTCTCTAACACTTAGTAATCACACTTTGCCGCGCGGCTTCTCTCTTCAGATAGGTCATAGTACACAGAGAGAGAGAGAGAGAGAGAGAGAGAGAGAGAGAGAGAGAGAGAAAGAGAAAGAAGAGATTATTTGAAGATAGAAAGAGAAGGGCGTGTGTGATAACCTTCATTACGTACGTTTATAAGAGAGCGTTTAAAGCTACCCTACTTTAGGCATCGTAAAACTAATTGCGGTAGACATGGGCTAGAGAGACCTTGTACGTATACTCTCTCTCTCTTCTAATAGCTTGGATTATTAAAGAAAGACGCTCTCTTGCGTGCTATTCCAGAGCAGCTCTTTCGCTTCTCTTTTGTACGCTAGTTTGATGTTGGGCGTTCTGGATGGCTGTATGGTTTGAAAATTTTGACTGTTAAGCGCCTGAATAATGGAATAGGATATATTAAACGAGTCAAAAGATGATTCATAATGTGGTTATTATTGTGATTTGTAGACTAACTGCTTTGGCATTTGTTATTTATTGCTTTTATAGTTTGATGTTAATATAGTTGAACGTGCAATATTTTAAAAAAACGTAAGGTTGTAATGTTCGATGATTAAATCACAGCTGGTTGGAAAATGTTATTTTCAGGGGATATCAAATACCAACTTAAAGTTTTCCAAATTTTAAATTCTTCATCCAAAAGTTTTAAAAATATCTCTATATTATATCCTTGCATATTAACTTATAAAAAGCACGACAATGAGTATTTAAAAATTTTGTTGAATAAATATAAAAAATTAAAGAAACTATAATGTTGGTAACTCTATATAAATCAAATATTCTATTATATCATCATAACATATGATAAATTAATGTTACAACAATATGATTTTACATCGATACAGTGTAAAAAATTTTTTGTAATTCGTGAAATTTTATTTTGTACAAATATTTTTGTATTAAAATTTTACAAACATGTTTGTAAAATCAACAAAAAAAATTTTGTAATTTAAAAATATATGTGTACTTTTTGTAGAATTAACACACGGAGTTTGTACATGTGTGTACTTATTAATTTTAACACAAAAAAAATTGTATTTCATCTCTAACACTTATGTGTGTTAAAATTACAAATTTTTTTTCACTGTGTAGATTTGTATTAACAATAATATATTTTAACAATATTTTACTTTAAAAGAAATAAACAAATTTCAATTTACTAAGTAACGACTTCTACAAATATATTAAAAAATAATAAAGCGGTTAACAAAATAGAACATAACAATATGGTTTTCTCTCTCGTTTATATCTATGATAGTAAACCTCGCACTTAAAAGCCCCTCTTCTATCAGTATATGCGCATTTCCACTTATGCGTACGCCACTTTCGTTTTACGCTCACTCAACATAAAATCTAATTCGATCGTCGAATTGGACAAGCTGTGGTCGTTTCTCCGTCGCTTTAATGTTGAAAATTCTCGATGGTTCTTGAAAAAGAAAAAAAAGAAAAAAAAAACGTGCGCACGTACACAAACCCACTCAAACGGACACATTCACGCACACGTTCACACAAACACTTGACGAATAACCAAGATGCGTTTTTTTTTTTTTTTTCATCACACGCTGTTTTTATTTGTCAGTTCGAGAAGGACGTTGCGTGACAAGAGTGCTTGAATAGTGGGAAAAAAGAATTTTCCCTCTTTTTTTTTGAGATAAAATTATTTTGTTTTTTATATGTTTGTAAATTTTTGTCAACAAGCTTTATGTAAATATTGATTGTAAAGTATTGTGAAATATTGATTATGAAATATTGATTTTCATCGTTAAATATTGTAATATTCATATTTTTTATTCACGTATTTTACGTGTAAATATAGAAAAAAAATATGTCCTCGGAATATTGAATCATAAAAATGTTTCATAAAATTTATATTTACATATAAAAAATATGTATGAAAATAATAAAAAAACAAACGCCAACCTCTTTTTCCATCACGAAGCCGCGATGATCATGGATGTCATATTGTAAATATACTAAATTTTTTATTCAATGTTTAAACCAAATATTAAACTATACCGTTTGTATTATAAAAATAAGAAATTAGTTAATCGAGAAAATTTCAATTAAAATTTATTCAATGTCCATTCTTTTTAATTCAATTCCGAGCCCGAGCAATAGCAACGACTATGATTCGTTCTAAAATTACAAAATTTATTTCCCGGCAATTGAAAATACGAGCTCTTTTTTTTTTTTAAACTTACAAGATTAATTGTGTAAAACATATATCAATAAATTGATACGTTCATTTCCAATTTCAATCAAGTCAAATTTCAATTTCACCACACTACACACACACACACATTCAATCCTGCAATAAAACATCCACTTAAAATTTCGTTTCGCGGACAGCATCGATAAACCGTGTTCTCCAATCACTGGAAAATCACCCAACTTTCATCATATATATATATATCTCCATCAATTCTCCAATAACAAAAAAAATCTCTTCTACCACCCTATCTTCTTATAAAAAAAAACCGAAGATTCTTTTTTACGGTGTCGATTACAATCCATAAAACATACGCTGTTCTACTCCTTCTCTTTTTTAACATCATTTTATATATATGAAAAAAAAAGGAAAGATCTTTTTTACGATATCATCTCTCCGTTTCTTAATTCAACTTCTCAGCTCTTATATAAGTTGAAACGGATCGAGAGAAGTCGTCGTCGTCGTCGTCGTAGATCCCAGAAATGTCAAGTAGAAAAGAGCCTGGAATTTGTTATGGAACTTTAAAGTTCCATTTAGTAAGGAGGACATGGCGATTACTGTGCAAACGCTAGGAGAAGAAGAAGAAGAAGAAGAGAAAGAGAGATCGAAAAGTTTTGCTCGTTTGTTGGCCCTGCTACTCGTATAATACGATATCATTGTGCGGTGAGTGTAGGAGAATTCTTATATACCAAGCAATATGCCCTCTCTCTTTTTTTCGTATAATATAACTCGATTTGTAAGGAAAATTTTTCTTTTAGCGGCTTTTGAACAAACAAGCTTTCGCACACACATACGTACATGCACGCGCTCGCGTACACAACAAACGCATACATAAACATCGGTAAGAGAAAATGAAATAGTTTGAGTGGTAGAATTGTGTGAAAGGAAAGTTTTTTGTCGGTGAAAGAGGACGAATTATTGTGTCGGCCTTCTTTTTCTCTTATTTTGGAAAATAGAAGAAAAAAAAAGGAGGACACGCGTTGATGTGTGTGAGAGAATGCGCGAGCGTTGGGCGAAAGGCGCAGGCGAAGTCCGTGACGAATTTTAAACTTAGATTAGGGAATTATGCGCAGAGCTCTTGCGGTCTTATATGGCTCTCTGAGCTGCTGTTTTCTTTTTTTTGAGTTTACATAGATGTCGAGGAAATTTAAAATGTTTTCCGTAATTTCATAAGTTTTCTTTTTAGTATAGTGAACTTTTTGTTAGTTGTATGATAAAAAAAAGAGGATTTTAGAATATATTATCCACTATACGAAACTTGAAGTGTTAAACTTTAAAGAATTAAAACTGCTTTTATATGTTACTATAACATATGAAAAAGTTTACTAATTTTTACAAAATATAGTAAAATTTTAGATTTAAATAATTTTTCAATATAGATAGTTAATATTTGTATCATGGAGTTGCAATAATTCATGATTTACAACACATTTTTTCACTTTATTTAATACACTGATGAAAAGTAAATCAAGTCTAATGATTAATGAGCTGGAAAATAGACACTCAAGCCGATAGATGGATAGATTTTTAAAATCTTATTAGATCGATTAATCTTATAGTTTTCAATTGAATTACTCTATTTGGAGAAAGTTTGTCATACGAAAGAAAATTAATATTTAAGAATTCCCATTAATTTTGTTCAATATATGGTCATGTTTATCTATTGACAGATTGACCCTCATTTCATATATCGTTTGACGATTTTTTCCTTCGTCAGGCATAAAGACAGTGAAGAATATAGTGCATAATGGAATATGCAACTTATATTAACTAGTATGTGAAAGCTGCTAAGTATTTAAACCACAAACAAATTTTGCCTAAGGTTCCAAAATCTTTTTACTCTCATTCGCAATTTTTTTCTTTTTTTTTTGCATAAAAACATAAAAACTTTGAAAATCCTTTCTCTTTATATATAAAAAAAAATAAACAGAAAAGAAAAACCTATTTCATAGAATGAATTTCGGCTTGAATACTGTACAGAAATTTACCGAAAAATTGAAAACATTTACTTCCATTTCTTTTTCTCTGCGTTCATATAAGCTCGCCATAATACGAAATAACGAAACAAAAGAAAAGAAAAAGAAAAACAAGAAAGAAAAAAAAGGAATCCGCAAAACTATGCTCATACCTAGAAACGTATATAGTTTCATTGAGATATAAGCTAGCGATATACGAAATTGTATAGTAGCAGCATAGTACTTTAAACAAGAGGTTTGGGATGTGTTGTTCGCAGGAATGTAACATGATAGTTGGAGCAAGCCCGCTTAATTGCCAGAATTGATATGGAAAGAGAGAAGGTAAGAGATAATATCCCTTTTGCTTTTCCTTTCCTTTGTACAAGAGAGAAAGAGAGAGAATATCGAATGTATACGTACGTGTGTGGGTTTTGGTAGAAGCAAAGCGAGCTTACGTGCGTATGTGTTACGTGTATGTGCGAGTTTGCTCTCTAATAATGCTAGTCAACGATCTCTGCAGGTGAAAGTTGACAGAGGAAAGTTTCCTAGGGGACAAGATGATAAGTTTCTCTCCCAAGGTTGTTTGAGTTTGGACACTAGGTATATATCGCTGTCTTTTCTCTATGCAAACTGGCTTGTACTTGGCGTCGGTTAATTTACTAGATGATTATCAGATTTTGGTGCTGCTATCGCAGCTTTCGAAAAAGGACGATAAAGACAAATATTTGCCAATTAGATGAGATTTAAGATTTTTTAATTGCAGATATTATGCTGATTAAATATAAACTTGAAAGAATCAAACATAATTACTTGGATATTATAGAAATAGTACATTGTGCAACAAGGGAGCAAAATAGGTGTTTGCCGACGAGTGCGAGTTTGGCGCTTGAGCGTAGCGAAAGCGACAAATCGCACGAGTCGACAAACACCTATATGCTCCCGCGTTGCACATACTATTTTCTCACACGAAGAGCGCTAAAAATATTATTTTTAATTTCATACATGTTTTGACAACTCTTCAAAATAACTCGATATACGTAGCTGTATATTTCATTTTAGACTTTTACGGTAGCAAATTTAAAGTAATCATCTTTGCTTATTCAAGTATTTCTGTGGGCACTCCACTTTTACTATCAGATTCTGATTCGTTATTCATTTTTTTAATATTCACATATTTAAAATACACACAAAACGTGAAATTAAAGAATTTCTTTAATGCGACGAGCAAGGTACGTCTGACACTGAACGAACGAATTAAAAGCAGCTATAAACTTTTTCGTGGAATTTGTCCACCCTTAACTTCTAAGAATTTATGATTTGGGGTTGAGCAGTTGGCTGATGTGATGAGCAATATAACTATTAAATTAATGATACTAAAAAAATACTAAATAGTTTGAAAACAGTTATTAATTTATTCGAATTTTTCCAAGAAATTTTTCTACCCCTTGCAATTCGGAGAATTTTGCAATTCGCAGAATTCACAATCCAAAGTAAAATATTTGACTGGCTATAAAAATAACGGGTTACAGTATCGAGTTACACATACTGGCTAGCGTATAAAGATATCGGGTTAGATTCTCGAGTCTTTTATAAGTTCGAATTCATTTTTCTCCCTAGGGAGGCAAAGAGGTATTTTGCTCCCTCACAACAGCTGGTCAAAATAGTATTTTGCGCTCTGAGTGCGAGAAAATAATTGACTTGATTTGTTAATATTTTGGACTCGTTTTTAAGTCTTTCTTCAGACTGTAATCAAATTTATCTATTAAATAAAAAAAAAATTAACATCAAAATATAACTCAATAGTTTACAAGAAGAACTGTCCCAACTTATTGTTGACTTACCTTATAGTATTTTAGACTACTATAAGTTCGGATTGTTGTAATTGTAAATTATTTTATTATACTTTGATTGCAATTTTTTAAAATTAAATAGACAAATTTGATGACAGCCTGAAGAAGGATTCGAAAAAAAATCCGAAACGTCGACTATTAAAGTTAATTATTTTACTCAAACATCCAATTGATTGTATTTTACTCCTTTGAAAATTATTTTTAGTGTTAAAATCTTAACCCATTCAAATACAAACTTTTTTCAGTCACATGCACAATATTGATTGATCAAATAAAAAAAATCAATATCAGATACATAAATCTACATAAATATAAAAGTAGAAGATTAAGGTAAGAATGTTAGCTCAGCTTAAGTTTAAACAAGAGAATATAACTGCAATAGATATAGCCGGATGGTAGAGAATATGAGGTCACAGGATTCGAGTCAATAGGACGCTTGCCGAGTATATATATACCGTAGGTAGCTTATGTTCACGGGTGAATACACACATTTATAGTATACCTAAGATCGAGGATATTGCTAATAAGTGAATATTAGCTTTGAATCGTGTATACGGATATATTTGCCATGCTTAACCGACTACGTTATTCATATTTGAAGATTTTGTTGAATAAATAGATGGAAAATGTTGAGAAAATTTTAAGTTTATCAATTTACATTTGATCACGGATATTATGTTAGCCAATCAGAAATGTTGATCGAAGATTTTAATTTTACTTTTCAAATAAGTGTATTCGATAGTTTTATGTGTATCAGGAACAAAATAAAAACTGGTAATAGAAATAAAGCTCTCAATATTTTAGTGTTTGAAAAAATTATTGGAATTATTGATGGAATCATTGACCTGAATATGAGCACAATGATTCCATTGTAAATACATAGAAAAGATTTCTCTTTATCTAACATTTTTTTCATCACCAATTCCAGAGCACTGTAAAATTATCCCATGCCTTATATTACCATCACACTTTGTTGAAGAAAGAAAATTGCACGTTTTTTAAATGATTAGCTTGGCATGCTAGTAAAGCAAAGTTCCTCCATGCAAAAAGCTTGTAACAAGCACGTTAAAAACCTTTACTCCGCTATGCCAAAGCAGCGCTTAAGTAACGACATAAAAGGACACGTATGAATTCGCATTACGCATATACGCATGCTTTGTGTACGAGCTTTCTAATAGTCGACACTTGGAAAATCCTCTGTATTCTTTGTTCTTTCTCTCTTTTTTTTCATTCTTTTCTTTTTGTGGATTGGGTAGACGGATAGTCGGGGCGTTTTAAAAAAAAGTGGAGACAGGACTGCTTTGCGTCTGGTTTTAATTTAAAAGGTCCTGTTTATACCGAGAGACCAAAATTAGCTGGGAATTGGTTTCAAAAGAAAGTACTTATAGTTGCTTTTTTTAATTTTTCTTTTATTGTCAAAAGAATACTTATTTCTTTGTCATTCGTTGCTGGCTTTTTTAGTTTCTTATTTAAGTGCAATTAATTGTAGTGCAGAGAATCTTTTCTTATTTTACTTTAAAGCCTATGAATAGTTATATTATTTAAAACTATGGGAATCTTAAATAATTTTTTTTAGATTTTAAAAAAGTAACAATAGATAAAAATAGTTTGATATTTGACGCAATATTTTTAAGTAGTAAAAGGAACGAAACGATCAGACAATCATTATTATATTACTATCATAATTTTTTTTTTAATTCTGAATTTTTTATCATTATTAATTTTACTTTATTATTATATTATTATTATTTTTTTTGCAAATATAGTTGAGTATCCTACAAAAAAAGTTTAATATTAATAAAGTAAAGTTCACTAGAGTTTTAAACATTTAAGGTTATAAACATAATTTGTAGTATAAAATTCTGATACTGTTTAAAAACTTTGATAATTTCTAATAATTTAAAAAAATTTCAAAAAAGGTCAATAATTTAATTAAACAATCTTTAACTATTTGGGTCAAACAATTAATAATATAATTGAATTTAAAGATTTAAAAGTATAACAATGATCAAAGAACTTTTTCATATAAATCTAATTTAAAAGCTCCCACCGGAGCAGTTTATACTTATTCAATGTTTGAGCTGTCAATAACATAAAAGTAATCAAATTAAATCTAAATGAGAGCTTGATCTTTCTCCTTTTTTTTTTATTTTCAAACAAAAGCAATAAATACGTAATCGAAATGTCAGAGACAATTATAGCGAGTAAGCATTTATTTTCCACTTAAATTGACACACTATACTTAATATTGAAGTTTCTTTTATTTTATTTTAGCATTTCTTCGAATTGAAATTTGTTTAAACCACAAAGACATCGAATCTCTAAATGCAAGTTCCGTAAAAATATTAAATTTCTTTGGATATATATATTTCGAATTTCCTGTTTTAAGGAGAAGTATATGTACACGACGGACACGAAAAAGGTATAAAATAGAAGAAGAAAGAAAACGGCTAAAGAGAGAAAGAAAGAAAGAGAGAGAGAGAGAGAGACAAGGTAGAAAAGCTCAGGGAATTGTCATCAAGGGATTCGCCTGAAGCGTTAAAATATTCCCAGCGGCTGATTTCTGCCATGTGCGCGCTCTGTTCAACCCGACGTTTTCCACTATAGCGAGCAGCATATATATATATGTCTACCCTATGTATATATCCAAGTTCCAAGGGCTCGTTTCCATATCTAACGCTCATCTCTCTCTCTCTTTTTTCTGTTCTGTTTGAAAATTCTTTTCCTACCTTATACCTAAAACCACCACCACAGTATATACGTAACGCAACCGTAACAAAGATTTTCTTTATTACTTTTTTTTCTTCTTTACTCTCGCTCTGTATAGTTCTACTACGTTAAAATATGCTCTTTGAACATTTTCGCCCGTGTCCCTCCTCCATGATCTTTTCCTCTTTTCTCCGTCTTTTTTTTCTATCCCTCCTTCCTTCTTGTTCTTTTTTTCCTTTTTTTTTTCTTTCGTTTAATCTCATCTTTATCTCTCTTTTTTTCGTCGGTTTAGATCGTTATGTACGATGCGATATTTTTTTTAGTTAGTAAAAATATTAACGTTTATTGCAGGACATAATGCAAGGATTTCGCTGGACTCTATCAGCTTACTTCTTGGCTAAATGCGAGTTATGTTTCTATATACACAAAAGGAATTACGCTGAAACGAATTTCTCTTACGCAATGAAAGAACGAGAAAAAAAAAAGAAAGAAAGAAAGGAAAAAATAGAAAAAGCAGTATAGTTTTTATTTCGCTGTACGCGATTGTTTGCAGGGAGAGATGTGCATATTTCAGTTGCACGCCTCGCGTACGCTTTTTTTTTTTTTTTTACCTTTCTTTTGTATTTTTTTTTTCTATGTTACGAGAAACTGGACGTTTCGGCTAAGAGAAGCTTTACGATTTCGATCGTAAAAATTATGCTTGGGTTTTTTAATGATGCTACGTTTAGTGCTTTACTCTTCTTTTTTTTAGTTTAAATTTTTTTTATTTTTCAGTATATAAAATTTCTTTAAAATTTACAAAAAATAGAGAGAAAGAAAAACTCGCATTGGATAGAGTCGAATTTTTTACGTTTTTTTAAAAGAGATAGCAAAAAGTTAGTTACACAAACATTTGATGCATTTTTAAAAACACTAAAAGATTTTTTGTGAAGGTTCTTCAATAATGAAATTTTTAAAAGTGAGTATATACTAGTCAAAAATATTTATACTTCTTTTAGCCATTTTTTTCAACTCACAGATTAATTTAGAATCGTTGAAAAAAAATATATAGATGTACAAACAAAATAAGAAACAACAAGCTTGATCCTTAAAAAATCTAATTATTTCATCAAAATTCTTATGTATATAGATAAACAGAATTAGTAATATCGAAGTCGCTCTCCTACACTGAAATTTCGTCAGTCATTACTCACAAGGGAATTTCTCGATGGCTCTGCGTGTTGTCCCACCTATCTCGATTTTAATCAAACTTGACAAAATTGCAAAGAGGGTGAGAACATTCCACAAGTACGTTCCTTTTTTTTTCAGTATCGTTTCGTGCGTTATATCCCATGGCTCCCCAAAGGCAACAAAGTCAACTCCCGGAAAATTACAATTTTTTTTTTTCATACCGTTCACTCTCGCTCCTCGTTTCATAAATGAAAAGGAAGCTTATTCTTTTTAAAATCTGTAATGTAGAAAAAGCTCTTTTTTAAAGTCTTCTTATGCCGTGTTGACTTAACATCAATATTTTTTTTGCTCTTTTTTTTCACTTGGAATTCTAATAAGGTACAAATTGCTTGACTAAATAGCAAAATTGTTTTGTTAAATATTATGTATTTTTTATTTTTTTAAGCTTAATTATTTGTAAATAACAAAAAATTTTTTAACGAAACGTGACAATATTTAGAAAACTGGTCAAATAGAATAATTTTCTTGAAAATTCACGGTAATTTTTCAAAGGATAAAAATTTTTGAAATTTTTTTAAAACTATGTTTAACATTTAAAATGGTCCTTTTAACACACTTTTTCTCGCTACCAGCATGTACGAATGTTTTACTTTTAAAAATACGACAATTTTATGCAATATACGTTAAATTTTGAAAATTTACTTCTACGTTTGAGTAATGGAAAAAATTGTGAAAAGACATTTTCTATTATTATTTTGAACTTTTAAAACACCTTTAAAAAAAATTGGTAGTCTTCATAAAGTAAAATATAAGATTTTGTGTCCTTCAAATGAAAAAATTGCAAATATAATTACGTAATATTTTATACATTCGTTCTTTCTAAAAATACTAGTTTACATATATGAATCGCACATGCAAACAAATATATTTACGCATATTTAATGTATTCCTGCATAATTCAACGTGATACCTCGGCTTTAATGTTTGTTTAATCATCAAAGGAATATATTATCTTGATAACAATTTTACCTAAGGAAATTCAAGGAAAAATCTTAATCATTTGAAGAATTTAAAGTTTTATTTTTATTTCAGAGTGTTTATTTGATAATAATTTATATGTTAAATTTTGTATGGTGCAACAATTTGCTAAGCTCTTGTTCAAGCTTACATTTAATTAATCTGAGACAGAAACTTTCTTGCTTCTTTTGTCAGCTCTTAAAATTTTCACTTACTGTTGTTGCTGTGCTTGCACGGAAAAATAGATGTTCCTTGAATATTTTTACTCGTATTTATTCATTTTTTTTTTAAATACATAAAAACCAAAAAATTGTCCATCAATCTTTTTTACGATATCAAAAAGTTCTCCCTTTTAATGTTTCTTTTTATTTTCTGTTACAGCGAATGTCATATCTTTACTATGTTTTCATATATATATACGTAAAGTAAAAGATAAATAAGCGAGGCGCAGTTATGAAGCGTAATTAACGGAACGTTTAGACTATTTTCGATTACCAAGCTTTCTTTCTCCTTCTCTTTCTCTTCATACTCATTAAGCGCTTGAGACCTCATTACTGCATGGGCGTGGAATAGAAAATATTTCTTTCTACGAGTGCAGAAATAAAAAAGCTTGTGGTTTATTTATTTTTTCTTTTCCTTTTTTATACATCGACTACACGTTTTTTTTCTTCTTCTTTCTTTTATTTTGTTTTTAAATGCGTATTGAAACGGGTAAGAGTGTATGAAAAGAGTTAGAGCTTGAAAAATTTTTCTTATAATTCGCAAGTCCGTGGGCTCGTAGTAGACTCATTAAAGTAATTATAGAGCTTGACACTTGCAGCCAGCGAAACGAAGTAAGTTTTCTAAAGGAGCGAGAAAAAGACTTTTTTAGCTTGTTTTATATAATAAAAAAAAAAAAAATGAAAAAAAGAAAAGAAGAATAATCGGATACGAATTATATAACGATTAATGGCGAACAAAAGTAGAGAAAAGAAGAAAAAAAAGTGATTTATTGATAATTAATTAAAATTGCTTTAACACGCTGTTAAGTTAATTGTTTCATTATTAGTATAATATCGGAGCGTTTTGTTTCGAAATCTGACCGCACTGAGGTAAAATTGTAATAGTCATGGAATTAGAATAGCGATTAATAATAACGGGTCAGGAAAGAGAGAGAGAGGGAGACTATATTGCTTTTGAGTGTACCTGCGAGACTTGGGACAGTCAATTTAAAATAGATATTCGCTCTGAGAATAGGATGGAAGCAATTAATTATGTAGAACGAGAATTTAGTCGAGGCTGCGTGATTAATGTTGAAATTATAAATACTGTATTTTCTACGCTGAATTTTTGATGATTTTTTTAAATTTATATACGAATGCGTAATTGACACGTTCAATTTTAAATTTAAATTTATTTTCAATGTTTAAAATGAATGGGGTGAGTTTAAAAATATTTAAAATATTACATTTTACCGAGATCTTTTAATATTTAATGCGACGAGGAGATAAATAAAGATAGATTTTATTGGACAATCGGAAAATCAATATTATTTCGAATAGTTTTTATTAAAAGCAGATAAAAATTATGTGATTGACAGATCTATATTCGGTATGATGTATTGAAATTTAAATAAGATTTCTTATTGAGAATTTTTTTAATTTTCAATCATTTTTCGATTATTTTTAAAGTTTGAAAAAAATTCAATTTTTTTAATATCTTTATAACAAATATTTCAAGATGATCCAACGAATGTCGATTCGAATCTCTGTTGTAAAAGATGTTTCTTAGCAGCAAAAAACGAAGAAGACAGAAATAAAAAAGTTTAATTATAAATTGACAAAAAATATTTAACTTTTACGAGGGGTTTACTTTGTCAACAAGGGATTAAAAAATTATATTATACATCAACAAGGGAAAAAGAAAACATCCCCATTCGTATTTGAATAATTGCACATGAAATTGACGAAGCGTAGGAAGTTGCTGACGGACATAAAAAAAGCCCGAAAAAGATACCATAAATATTATATTTAATCATCATTTAAACATTCAATTTTATCGAAACAAGAATAAAATAAATAAACAAAAAATTAATAAGTTGAAACGAAAATTTGTTTCAAGATAACCTATTTAACATATCAACAAATTTTCATTTAATTCGCATATATATAGTATACATTTAACAACCAATTTGTGCTTGCACGTTTATAAAAATAATAAAGAGACATGTACACGTATGCTCAAGATTAAGTTTGACTAGCGTTTTTTTTTCTCCCAAACGATATTGAGATAAAGAAATGCCACCTACGCAAGGATTCGGAGTTATTATGCTTTCCTTTGTGACACCGAGCTCTTTTAGATATTAAGTATATATTGCCTCGGACGATTATTTGTTTTATCTTTGCTGAACCTTGCCCTTTCTTTTTTATTCCTTTTTTTTTATTTCAGTCTTATTGAGTGGGCGAAGGATAAATTCTGTTTTATTTTTGAAACGACGAGCGAGACTGATGAGAAAATAAAAAGTTTCCTTTGATTGATACTTCGTTTGTTTTGGTAAGGAAAATGTAGAATATAAAAAGAAATTATACGATATTATTACCGCTGATTGAAATTATACGTGACAACTTGTATCTTTCGAATGTATTTGAGAGGCGATCGAATCAATTTCGTTGTTTGGTTTGGCATGACGTTATGATCAAGCGAGAGAAATAGGTTAAATATATTGGTTTTATAATAGGCTATAAAACGAATTACAGTTCAATTGGATTATTATATAATGCCAAAGTAATCATTTGTTCTAACCATACTTATGAATCACTAATACTAATTTTGCTTGAAAAATAAAAAGTAAAGACGAGGTTGAATATTAAATATTCCATTGTTTAGAGAAGTAAATATACCGAAGCATTTTGGTCGATCCATGCAATCAACATCAAATCTGTATTTTTCATTTAATCATATTTTATATTCTTCTTCATAATAGAATAATTAACTTCACATAAAGTTAATTATTCTGCTAATTATATATGATTAGAGAAAATGTGATTGTTAGCATTATTTAATTTTCCAAGTAAACAATAATTTATTTTATAACTAAAATCTAACCTGTTCCTCTTGTTCGACCAGAGCGCCATCTAGAAACAAGCAATGAAATTGATCCGACTACCCCTTAAAGAGAATCAGTGAGACTTTGATAAAACGTACCTAGATAAACTTGTGAATTTTAATTGCGTGTTTATTTAAAATTTCACATCGGTTGATTCCAAAACTCCTTGCCCAACGTTATACCAAACGAATTAGTATGCTAATGAGAAAGCTTTCGTGATTCTGGTCGATTATTGTGTACAATAGTCGTCCGTCATCACTGAGCTTGAAATAAAATAACTCTCGATCTAAACCTGCGATATCAGCATTTTTTTTTTCAAGCAAAAATATTAATTATATTAATTTTGACAAATCATTAAGGTCAAAATTTACGTACTGTTGTTAACAACGTAATTAAGATATTACGTATTTCAGTTGTTGTTAAAATCAACTTTTGATCAAAGACAAAGTTTCATAAGATAAAAGTCATGTTTATTGCACGAATGTATTTTGCTACCAAAGCTTTATTTTAAAAAGATTTATAGTTACAAAAATAATTTATATGGAACATAAAGGTACACAGAGAATAATCCATCCCGAGTTTCTGATTACATCATCAAAACAAACAATTGAATTATTCTCAAGTAATTGAAATTTAAACATTATGCAAATGGACAGGAATTTTAATTAGACTGTGAAATCTAGATATGAATAACTAATGCGAGTGGCTATAAGTGAATTATTTCTGGAAAAATTCAAATATACTTCATTGTATTTTTGTGGAATTAAAAATCTTATGTTTTCTTTTCATAAAATAAATTTTCGGATTATTATTAAAATTACGGCAGCTTTTTTTTTATTAGACAATTAATTTAACGTGTTTAATCTCTTTAAATCTCAAATTCACAAATGTTTTTCATCTCCCTTTCTCTCATTATCCTCTCCTTCATCGTATATAGCAAAGCATATCGTCGTCAGCATAGCGTCATGTCGGAAATAAAGCACATCAACTCTATCCTTCACCTCTCGTCTCTCTCAGTTTGGCGTTGCAGGTTAGCTTATCCGATTTCAAGAGTATGATCATCGTAAACACTCGCATCCCATTTCCTCAATATGGATCTATCCCATGTTTTTATGTTAAAGAAAATAAGAAGTTTTCTTTGCCTCTATTTCGTTCTTTATTTTTCTTTTCATTTTTTATTAGTTTAATGATCATAATTCCGGTTGCGTGTGTTTAGAATATGCAAGGATTTTATTTGGTCGAGATAAAGTATTAATGAAAAGTAAGAGCTTCAAAGGAAATATACATAAAAACTCATCTTTGAAAAGGAAAATTTTCATGAAAGCTTTATATTGCGCTTATTTTTCAGCCAATCGCAGCTTTTAAAGTCATTCCGTAAGCTGCAAAGTTACTTGATTAAAAACTCATTATACGTTGTTTTGTAGTTGTTTTTCCACTGCTACCGAAGACGGTAAAAAATTCATATAATTTTGACGCTCTTTGTTTTACACAAGTTTCGAATTATCTTACATTCTGAAGTAACTTCAAAACTTTTCATTCGTGAAAAAATTCTCGTCTTTTTTTTTAAAGCAAATAAATCCCAAAGATTAATATTTCAGCTTTTGGATGTAAACTCCAATATTTAACGTTTTATGAATTATACGACAAAACTATGTTTATCAATTTAATAATGAGCTAGTTTTAGCTTGACATCTAATAGAAATCTGATTATAGTAAATGGAAGAATTAAGTTGAAAGCTGCTGGAATGGTTAGCCGTTATAACAAAGCTTTTAGCTAAATGTGTTGGCATTACTTGTTTGATATATTAACGTATTCCGTTTTATTAATACTTTAAAACTTCATCCATAATTTTTCGTAGTTTTCTTTTTCATTTTGTCAAATGTTACAATGGATCGAGTCGTTTAAATTTAAAATTGTAATTTTTTGGATTAAATAGTCGATTAAGTAATGTAACAATTTATAATTTACATGGAATGAACCAAAATTTTTCTATATTATTTAATATTTAGGAGTACTTTTATACATAAAATAATTTTATTGTAACATCCATTGAAATGAAATGAAAAATTTTTCTGCGCAGAGAGATGGTTATTTTCGATATTAATTAAAAATTTGCGGAAAATACTTTAAATGAAAAGCATTCAATAATTAATTAACAATTCTATTTAATAAAATAACTTTTTAATTTAATAATGAATTTATTTTTATAAAATTGTTACGTGTTCTTTCTAATTAAAATGTATTGTTCTGTTGTTATTGATCCAAGCTACATATTTAAATATAATATAATAAAAAAAACTAGAAAAATCTAAAAATCGAGTATTCTAAAACTGGCTAAAAATACGTTTTTTCTTTATCATTAGTAATAATAGATTTGAAACAAGCAAAATATTACAGAAACAATTCAAACATTGCCAGACCACAACAATCGCGAAAAGTAGACCCTTCATCCTTTTCTTCATTCTTCTCATTACATTCTCAATCCTAACAGTATGCCAAAAATAAAGGGAAAAAAAAGCTCACAAGACATTGTTTCAATGCTTCTAAAAAAATTTCCTCTTTTTTTTTTATTCCAAACTTAAATTAACTCTTTCCTCTCATTTCTTTTTCCTATACCATTCCATTCTGTTCATTCATCATTATATCCTTCGAAAAAGAGCTTTCGACCATCGTCGTCGTAGTCGTCGTTCTCTATACAAAGACTTACTATATAGCTTGTCAGGAATATTCACGGTGCATAGTTTTAAAACACAGAGAGTAAGTACGTCGCACTAGCAAACGGAGCATGACCAGAAGAGAGAGAGAGAAAGCGAGCGAGCGAGTGAGAGAGTCGCTTATCGCTTCGCTTCCGACACCTAATCGATCTGAACCTCCGGCTTCCAAGGGAGGAGTATATATATAGTCTATATCTTGTACCTCCACCTCGCTCTTTCTCACTTGATGCAGCGAGGTTCTTGAATCAAACTATATATATAATCCGTACAACTTTTTTTTTCCTTTCTCTCTTTCTTCCTTTTTTCCCTTTATTTCCTTTGCAATTGCTATTTCAAGATCGATTTACTTTCGCCTTTATAGGAACAATGCGCATGGATACAGGGACAACTTTTGCTTTACAGTTATTTACTTAGAAGTAAGATCCTAGGTTGCTGCTACTGCTTCTGCTGCTGCTGCTGCTGTTGTTGTTTCTGTGCTTGTAGTTTTTATTCGCTCGAGAGTTCGACCAAGTTTTTTTATACCAAGACGTTATACTACTATTGCCGCTGTATTTCTTCACTCTCTCACGACATGCTTTTTATTTTTTATCTCTGCTCAGCGTCTTTTTTTTTTTACCGTTCTCTCTTTTTTTTTTTTTTTTTTTCAAGGAGTATATATTGCTGGTTTATTTCTTAACGAGTACCTCCGATGATTTATCTCGAGTGTAAGAAATATATTTTTATTGACAATATTGATTCATCGAGTTAAGGTTAACTGATGTTTTGAATCAAAGTTTTAAAATCAATCGCTGGTAAATTGTTTGACACGTTCAATATTGAGATTTCAAAATTAAATAAACGACGTCTGACTAAAACCTGATTAACTACTTATATTATGAGATGATTATTCTGTTGCTTGTGTCAAGGTGCATAATATTATTTTTTATAATGATAACTTTTACTATGAAATATTTTTCGTTTTAATAAGTAACAAAGTATAACCATAATCGTATAGACTATAAACCATACGTACGTTCATAACTTTAAAGTTTTATTGGAAATTCTATTTTCCATCGATTTCCAGAGAACTTTGCACATTCCCTGTAAAACTATTAGTGCCGTTGTACCTTCTATATATAGCTCGAGGTACTAAATCGAATTCAACATTAATGACAAATTTGATTTCAAACGAGAAATTTCAATAATTCAAATTTATCAAGAAAATTGCTAATTAAATTCTAAAATTTTCATACTCCGCACCAGTTGTAATAAAAAAAAGTATAAAGTGCACTTTATTCAAAGTACACGTATTACTTGAACTTTCTCTCTCTCTCTCTCTTTCGTACAATTTCATCATATATTCACATATGTATGTATGAATGTGTAGTTATACATACAATACCTTTTAAAAAGTTTCTCGTTCTCGTAGACTTTTCAACTATCATAATGCACCGAAGGTTAAAGCATACAACAACAACTGGCTACTACTTTTTAACGTATGTACTAGCAAAAAGCAGCTTCCCTCTTAATTTTTCCATCCATTAGCATCATTTTCCACTCTCCCCAAAAAGTTTAGGCGCTACTTGCTAATGGCTCTTGGCCCAAGCAGTTGGCCATAATTCATTTTCTATTCAACAGAGAAACTCAGACACACGCACACATACAAATAAATTACGCGTTTGTATATACACGTGTAATCATAAATTTATTTAGTAAAATTAAAAAGTTACCATGACGTCTCTTTACAGTTTAAATCACGTTCTCTTGCTCAAACTGTCGTTAACTCTGATACAACGCGTCACGTGTTTCACAGAGAAATGCAAGAGCCACTATAGTCGTATACGTTATATGCATTGTTTCATTCAAGCAACTTCTACCCTCTTGAGCTTGCCGAGTGAGCTATTCCCTCTCTCTGACTTACTCACGAAAAGTTGAGACTCGATGAACTTAGGAGGGCAACAAGTCAATAACGAACTTTGTTGTTTACGATATGTCAAATTGGACGTTCAACTAAAGATGAGCGAATATGATTTGCCGAAATTCTCGGAACTATCGTTTATTTCAAATGGAATTCATTGTTTAACCTTATAACATTGACAAATGGTTTATTGAACATTTTTATGGCCACGTAACAAAGTTTCAATTTATTGATGATTTGGGAAAAATTTTATGATTTTTATTATGTTTATACTGAGCATTAAAAATATTAATGATATTGTTACAATATCGTTAAAATAAAATATTAACAATGTGTTTACAATATTTTAAGAATATTAAAAATACACAATTTTCAAAAATTCAAGATTTTCATTTCTAAAAAATTTAATTCAGTGGTTCAATTTATAAGTAACGAAGTTTTCAATGAAATTACATCTAAAAAGAGTGATTTTATTTCAAAGATTCGGTTCATTTTTTAATAATGATTGTAAGCGAACGTAAAAACAATTTACAAATAACAATGGCAATAATTCCACAATGCAGCAGACTTCAAACGGCACATTGTTCCGACTTCATAAAATCGGAAAAGTTTTTCAAAGAAATTGAATTCCGAGTACACAACTATGGAATAGAGCGCATCGCGTGTACTGTTAAACTAGAAAAAAAAAAGCTAAAAAGAAAGAAAGAAATGTAACATAAGTTTCCTTACAACTTTCAAGTACGCAATAAGAATCTTTTAGTCGATGGAAAAAGGAAAATGGTCTGCTTTTGCGCTTACGACTAAAAAAGTTCCTTCTTCTCCTCTTTCTCTTTCTTTTTTTTTCTGCGTTGCGCAATTGCGCGTGTCCATCGGCGAATGACAAAGTAGTTAAGTACAACTCGAGATTCTCGAGGAAGCGATGGGACAGAAAATTCAAACGATTGAATTTCGATCGATATAATAAGCATTAGTGAAATACTGTTGAGCCAATTAGTTAGTAACGTTTACTTGGGAAATAAATTTAGGTTTGTCATAGCATAGATAAAATATTTTAATACCTAAAAAAGCTTTATAATAAAAAGTATTTAATAAAATTATTTTTTTTTAAATAGTCCATTGCGGAAATGAAGATGTTGCGGTAATCTGATATTTATACTGGATCTTAGATTATTTATAATCATTGTTTTATGTTGTTCGCTAAACCTAATATTTTTGAAATTTAATGCGTGTAATTAACAATTGTAAACAACATTAATTTACAAAACCTAATATGACAGGAGGTTGGCAGTTTATCAAATAAATAATAAAAAGAAAAAAAATTAGCCGTTATAGAGTTATCAGTCAAATGGTGCATGTATCTCTTGTATTAAAACTAAAATTCCTTCGGAAATTCATGCGTAAAAGTATATAGGGGATATCATAGGAATCTCAGCAGCTCTCGAATGTGCCCACACATCATTCGCACGCTCTCTCTCTCTCTCTCTTCTCTCCCCGTGAACTTTCCCTTACAAAGCCACCCTTCATAACATGCACGCGTATCATACATATCAGTAGGAATATCCTCCCTTACCCCCCGCTCGCCCCTGAAACACTGAAGCTGAAGGCTTGCCCGGCACAAATGACAAACTCGCGCTAGGCTAGGCGGCTGCTCGGTCCGCCTAAAATTGATGCATTAATTAATTATAACGAACCTCCATGAGAGAAGGTGTGAGAGAGAGAGAGAGAGAGAGAGTACGAGAGATAGAAAACGAGGACATATATACAGAGAGATAGAGTTATAAGCATCATACTACTACCCCATGAGACGATCGCGTTTGGGGGCTGGAAGCTTGACACGCGTATAGCGTATATATAGCTTCGAATTATGCTAGCTTTACTCCTCTCTCCCAGCTACTGTTAGCTACTGCGACGGACAGTGTGACAGTCTAGTTGTGTGTGTATATGTATGTGTGTGGATGTGAAAGAGAAAGAGAGATATCACGTTGAAATTTTGTTAAACAGAAAGCAAGAGAGAGAGAGAGAGGTAGAGGAAGATGTTGAGAGCCTAGTGTATGTATGTATATTAGGAAAGGAGTCAGGTGACGTTACTTGTCATGCGATCGTCTTGAAACTTAAGAGCGAAGGAACAGCCCTGGCTGGCTCTCTTGCCAGGCCTTTGTCAGACGAGTATATATACCTTTAAGACTTAATGGGCTTAATGACGACGGAGAGAAGGAATTTCGGAGAATTCGTCATTTTGTTAGATGTTGTAACGTTATGTTAAATAATTCTATTACATCATGCTAAGGCAAACTTAAATTATGCGGTTAAATAAATTGTTTAAATAAAGTCACTTTATTTAAACAATTAAGCAAATCATTATACTTGGTTTATTCATTCGTCAAAAAGCTTTTAATTAGCTCGTTATATTAAGCTCTTTTTTTTCTATTGTTAAAAGCGAAGCGAATCATAATGTTTTTTATTCGGTATTTTATTTTTTATTTTCTTCTATCTTTCTTTTTTTAACGGTACGTGAATCTCAGA
This sequence comes from Anastatus disparis, assembly GCA_017163975.1. Classification (NCBI taxonomy): domain Eukaryota; kingdom Metazoa; phylum Arthropoda; class Insecta; order Hymenoptera; family Eupelmidae; genus Anastatus; species Anastatus disparis. Next base: position 3,468,865 of record JAFFSR010000003.1, read on the forward strand.
AAAGTTTTGTTTTATAGTTCTATTACGACGTTCGTTGTAACATCGTTTAAGTACAGCTTTATTTATTATGATTCTTTGAAAACTTTTAAAACAGCTTTATTTTTTATCTAAGATAGATTATCAACAGTTCATCACTTTAACAACTCAATATTTTACTTCAGATAGAAAGCTTTTTGTTTTACTTTTCAACAACTTTGATCCTGTACTTAAAACTCGAGAAATTTAAAGTAATTACTAAATTCTTACGTGTTTATGTATTGCTGGGTTATTGTTTAACAATTTCGATGTAATCAATTTAATTTTCATCCAATTTGGAAATTCGTTAGGCGTATCGCGATATCTCGTCTAAATAAATATTGATCAACAATAGCTGCGTTATTTGAGCTTACTAAATTTCACGCTAAAATATAGACGATATTTTGTAAACTTCAATCAAATTTACAATGTAAAATAATCCATTAGAACAATCATAATAACATTATTCCATCATTTTATTTCTCTTAATTTAAAACGGTTCGAAAGAACCGCTTGATACAAAATAAAAGGTATCGGTGTAAGTTGCATTTTAAAATTGGCCTGTTTATGCGCAGTTGGCATCAGCAGTGTAGCGTCTGTATGGTTTTTTTCTTTTTTCAACCAACCAACCAGCTAACTACTTCCATTTGCGTAATGATCCAAGTACATACCTATACACGATGTATACGAAGCGCGCGTGTACACAGCTCTACATGGAAAAGTCGTAAAGTAATGTATACGATATATTTTTTGTTGGCATTTGAAATAGAGCAATTATTGGACTATCAAGAAGCAAAGGCGCTAACGACTCTCGCCGAACGTTCAAACGTTAAAGTATTTTGTATATACACATTTTCTAAACTTTTGAACTTTCTTTTTTTTTCTTTCTTTCTTTCCTCTCGCAGACGATTAAAAGCTCCTTTTTATACTCGGAGAAACTGTTGGACTTTATTTATTTTCAGTATAAACAGCCGGTAGTAAGCAGCAGTAAATTTATCCGTTAGAAAATGCGTATAAAGACGGTCCCGCATTGCTTTTAATTATCATTCCACCAATGAGTTTATGTATATATATATGCATATACACAAAAGCACTTTATCCGATTTAAGACTTACCAAGTTAAAGGTACAAAGACGCGTATAAACAGAGACAATGACAACATTAAAGTGTCGGAAATGCTTTCAATAGACATTCGACGATACCTGAATTATTATATACAAGCTGGCTTTTAGTCATACTTCGCTGAATTGTTTCTCAAGCTAATCAAGAGTCAAGGCCGTTGCGTCAAAGAAATTATTCAAGTCTTGTTAATTGATTGATTGTTATAGGCTTTTGTTTGATAACTGATATTAATTTGTATGCTGATGATTTTTTATTAATAAATTGTACGTAATATAAATATTTCATATCATCAAACACTAAAAAAAAAAAGGATCTCGAATATAACAAGAGAATAGAAAATTATTTTTTTTTATTAATATTTAACGTCGCTGTATTTATGCAATCATTGCGATGCTAATTAGCGACGGAGGTCGTTTTAATGTGTCTGTGATCAAAGCACATGTAACGTACAGTGGTGCTTGTAGAAATCAGCCGAGAGCGGGATTCGAACTGGGATCCTCGAGATTATGAATCCATCGCTCTACTGACTGAGCCACTGACGACCTCTTTTTCAGAAATTCATTTAGTTCTATTTAATGTTAAAGTCATTATTATAATTTTTTAAGTTAAATTAAGAAGAATAATGCTAAAATAAAAGTGATTAATTAAATTTTATATTAAATTATTCTCAAAATTAAATATTTATCGATGTTGGGAATCATAACATCACTTTTATTGCACCAATATTAAATGTATTAGTCATAAATAATTTCAGTTTAAAATTTATTAACATTCATTAGCTATTTATCTAAAGTATTTTTCTTTTTAATTTATCAAAAAACGAAATATTAATAATTATTACTTTATTATAATAAACTTACAATAAGAAGAATTTAAAGGCAGAATCTACTTCAACACTAATAGAATCTGTCTTTTTTTTCAGGAATCTTATGTCAAATTAACTGTAAGTTTTTAATGCCAAAGAATATTTTTCTGAAAACACGATAAAGTAAACAATTTAATTATTAATTTTCTGTTTCTTTATTCATCAGAATCCTCACGGAATTTCATTAGTTACTATCATGATAAATTATATCATGAAAATTGATTGTCCAACGCTTGAATATTTGATATCGAATGATTCACAGGGGGAATCAAGCCATCAGGAGGTTGGCGTTACTCAATTTATACATAAATATTATATTTTAGCTTGATAGAATAACATATTCTAATATGTAACGATTACATTTTGATAAATTAACAGCTAATTACATTTGACGTTCTAATAATATTTCAATTAATGTTATTTAATATGCAAAGTTTGTGCCACTCGTCGGTTCATTTGGATATGCATAATTTTATTTGCGAATTAAATAGAATAATTTTATATCGTATTTTATTATTAAAATTTAATAAACAGCCAGATAATTTAGTTGTAATCTGCATATGAGTTTCGAAATAATTAAGCTTGCCTATTATTGATAATATAATAGCAGCGAATAATAGTTGGATATTTTATTGATGCAGGATCATTAATTGATATAGCTTAATTTTAATTCTTTTAAAATAGATAAAATATACAATAATAACTAAGAATAATTTAAGAAAAATTAGCCAATAATTATCAGTTTCATAATTAGAATAAAGAAAATATTTTTTAAGAGGTAGGTTTAGAAAAATATATTTATTTTTTGTTACCTTCATGTATGAGATCTTATAAATTGTTGATTTTATAAAATATTTTTAAAAAAAATTTATATATTGTAGTTTTAAGCTAGTATTAAGTAAGCCAGATCTGCCAACAGGGAATCTTATTTCCCTGTGCAGGATAACCATTGTACAAAGTCGGAAACTAGAACATTATATTTTGTTTATCCTCGTTAGTAAATAAATAAGTTTACAAGATATCATACAAGGAAATATTACAATATGCGATGCATTAAAGCTTCTGCAAAGGAAAAGAAAATAGTTATTCTAACATGAAAATTTTAATTCTTTGAAAACTCGCAGTTCGTTGAAAAGAAAAATCCTTGACATATAAAACTAACAAATAAAAGAAAATCGCTGTTTGTATCTATCCTTTTCCCCACTGTATGTATATATGATATGGCTTCTATGAAAATTACTGTTATCTATGTAAACCATCCTCGTTGAACGAGCAATTGTTTTCCTTCACTTAAAAAGGCTTTACTCTATGTATAACGTTAGACTTAGAGGAATAGAAGATTATACATGTATACAGACATACACATACACACACACATATATATATTAAAATTTGAATTTTAATGTGTCTCAAGGATGTGTTTAAACTATCCAAGAAGGGCCTCTAGATTTTCGGGCATGTCATAACCACACATAAGAGAAGAAGAGCGAGTGAGTAAGAAGAAGAGAGAGAGAGAGACGGAAAGAGAAAGAGAGCTTTCGACTTTATGCTTTGGCTACGTAATCTTCGTTGGATCACATCCTGCCGTGAGCGTAATTGTTCAGTGTGGGAGTCTTGCTTGCCCAGGATATACGATAGCTTTTGCATGTGCCGCGTATATACCGCGGACGAGAGTCTCTTTGAGTCTTGCTCTATATAATACCTTCCCTTTTCTCTCTCTTTCTCTTTAGCTCTCTTACTTGCTCTTACTTTTTGTAGATTCACCGGGGAACTGGTTATTAAAGGAGCATCGATTCAGATATAAAGTTTCATATGTTTCAAGTGGTTAACAGAAAACTTGAAATTTTAAAGCTTTGATGGACGTGTTAAAAATTTCAAATAATATTAATTACATTTATTAATCAAATTATTCTATAGCTTGGCTTTTAAAATATTCAAGAATTAATATTATTTTAATCATTTAAAATACAAAATTTATAAAACTAAAATGATAAATGTTTGAAACACAAAAATTACTTTCGGAAATGTATGAAAATCTTTAAATTTGATCACGTAAGTAAAAAAAAATGACAATGTTCAAAATAAATATGAATTACCATTTTAACAATTCGTCACGTGCGTATATCAAAATATAATATTAATTTCAGCTGCTTAAAAAATATAAAATTATAAATTATTTCACGAGCGTTATATATAATATAAAAAGTATTTAAAATGTGAGTTCTATTTATCACGAGAAAAGTGCTTTTTAATGTTATATTTGATTTATGTTTTCACGTAAAATTTTTTCTTTATATATATATATAAAGATTTTTTTTTTTTTAAAGAGAGTAACAAATAAGTAACTCGATCTAAAGTGATTTAACTCTTACAAAGAAAAAGCTGCTCTGATGAAATTATTCAGCTTGACTTCTCAAGTCACTTGCCATTTCAACTTTGAAATATAGAAGTGCTCCATTCAAGAATATTAATTGCTTTCTTTCTAGAAATACTTTGACATAAACTCGTCATTTCTTATCTTGCATTTAAAATTAGTTTAGATTTTGTCAATTAAACTAGATTAAATTTCATTCTCGAAAAACTGCTGGTTGATTAATTATAATAAAAATATAAATTGCCGTAATAATTTATATCAAGTATTAAGGTTAAACGAGCCTTCTACTATTTAGTTTTTATTTAATTGTAACCTATTTTGAACAAATAAATTCAATTTGTCATTTTATGTATTTCATTCGAGTTTTACTTTTATCACGACTGTTAAAATATAAATAGTGAAGAGTCATTAATAAATTATACTGTTTATTTATAAGTGTGCTGCTCTCGGAAAATTTTCTATTAGCTAATGTCGATAGTATAATAATACAATAGATAATAAAAAATTAAAAAGGATAAAAGAGAATGCTCATAATAACGGACATGTAACGGTAATTCTAAAACTGTTATTAATACTTACATTTAGTAAAAATTAAACGAATAATTGATATGAGAAAATCAAAGTAAATGCGAGAAAACAAACGATTGAAATTGTAAAAATAAGTGATAAAATCAAGAGTTTATCAGACTTTTGGAACAAATAATAAAATAATAAATTGCATTTTGTTATTTTCCAATGCGAAGTTACCTAATTTGGTTTAAATTTTTAATAAATTCATAAATTTATTAAAATAATTGAAATAATAATTGAAAGGCAAGAACAATTTTTAAATCAATATTTTACAAATTACCTCATGAGCATTCTCCTTTTAAAAAATAATACTATCGACATTTTGATAAACATGAATAAAATGAATCTTAGAAAAAGTACTTACAATATCCTCGATTTTGGAGCATCCCCTACTCGTTGTACAAACGAGTGCAACGATAACACCACCGCCGAACATTAGTAACAATAGTACCGCCAGTTTCCAATCGTGATCCCTTTGAGAGACAATTTTTTTTGCAGCTGGCAACCTAGCCAATTCATTTGTCGTAACGCCCAATCTTGCAGCTTTGAGCAACGTTGCCCTCAAGCGCCTCGAAGCTTTTTCACAAGCCATTCTTGTCGAGGCACCAGTTTTCGAGTGACCGTTGGTAGTGTGATGTCTCGTCGTTGTTGCTTGCGATCTCACGCTTTGGACATGCTGCTGATTTAATCTTTCCTCGGTTTCGTGCATTGGGCGACTTGCAGCTCGTCGTTGTGAGGCGAGACTGAGCCCTGATTTTTAGATTTTGATGATGGCTCGATTGGGCCCCATGCGGTTCTGAAATCAGACAAAATATTACTTTTATTAGTATTTTTTTTTTTTTTTTTTTTATGAAGATAACATTTAAATTTAGCGCACATCAAAGAAAAGTTTTTGAGAACTCAAAAATAAGTTTCACATTTTTTATACATTTTTAATGTACATATATTCGAAATTTTTCTTTTAAAAATCAAATTTAACGGTCACGTTCCTATAATACATAACTACATATTTTTAGTTATAACTGAAATAAAGTTAACAACGAAAGTAAACTTTTTACTTCTCAATTCAAAGTAAAAAGTAATAAAATTATCCCTTTTAAGAAAAAAAATAAAATTAAGCATCAATAAGGAGCAGGTCAAATTTTCAACTTCAGACCCTTTTGGTCTATCGATGTAATTCAGCTAACTTATGTTGATTAGAACGACGCTAATGCTTTCCCATGATGACTGGTCAAAAGAGCACCCTATTCCTTAAATCTAATTTTTATTAGCTGGCCCTTATCCCTCCCCTTATCTCTAGCAGCATATATACCAAAAGTGCCGATGGCCAAAAGTCGAATTTTCCTATTATCCGTTACATCCTCTATTACACCTCTTATATGCAAGTCAATGAACTAGTTTTCGGTGTAGCATAAAGGATCAGTCAATGGACAAAGGAAGAGAGATAGAGAGAGAAAAGCTAAAGGAAGAAGGGAGAGGAGATCCTTAGCTTCCTGAGGAGTTTCGCTTTAGTTGTCCTGAAACTTCGATTACGTACCCTCCAAGGGATACTCTCTCCCCCTCTCTCTCTCTCTCTCTCTCTCTCTCTCTCTCTCTCTCTCTCTCTCTCTCTCTGACGTTTGTATATAGGATGTGTGTTAAAGCTGATGTATATACTACTATGTAAACCTGCATACTATACGTTTACATTGCTAGTCACTCTTTGAAGATGTACACTTGTATTTGTATATATGTATATATGTATCTGTTTACACATACACATATACATATAAATTATATATATATATATGTATATGCACACGTATAAACAGTTGAGAGAGATTGATAGTTTACATATATCCAGAAACTGATGGCGCTGCCAGCAACGATTAGCCGTTGATGAACGAGTCAAGTATGCGATGTAGAGATATTGCAACTTGTGTCGTGAAACGCTTTATTTATTTTCAAATAATAATCCATCTATTTAATTAAAATAATCTATAATTGCTAAAATTTATCTTTGATTAATGTGGCAAACTAAATTTTAATACATATTTTTAAAATAAACTGTTTTAAAGAAATAAGTTTATTTTTTAAGATAGCTTAAGCGATTTTTGATAAAAAAATAGGATATTTTGTAAAAAAAATATCAAAAAAGTATGAATTATAAGCTTTTTAAAGTAGTTTTAAAAATATAAGGTTATTGACCAAATTGTAGAGAAAAAAATTATGGATTTTTAAAAATTTAACATAGCTAATAATACTTTTATAATTTGGTAATACAATCATAGTTTTTTGTAAACTAAAAATTAAACAGCAGAATTAAAAAATCTATCATCGATGGAATAAAAAATATATTTTAAAAAATTGATTATAATTGATACGATTAAAACGCTAGCAAGAGTAAATTGCATTATTTTCCGCAAAGTAATAAAGTACAATAAAAATTACAAATATAAAAATGAATTGTAAAAATTTTTTATAAAAATCATTCTGAGAAAAAATAATATTTCGTTCTTTTTTACGGAGCCCCTGTTTGATACTGCTCCTTACGCTTGAGCTACCTTAAGCGATATTACTATCAACGCACGAATTATAATATTAATCAATCATTGCTATTAGTTTAATTAACTGATTAGTATGTAATTAATTAACTGTCGCAGCAATCAAACAGCATTATGTAATTAAAAATTACTAATCGCATTATCTCGTTTCAACAAATTAGCATTAGCTGGATACAATATGTCGAATAAATAAATTCGAATCTTATCATACCAGTATTGCCCGGGTATTAGGTCATTAATATACCTTTATTTAAGTCCATACCGCTAAAAGAGTTAATATATAGCTGGGAGAAGAAGGGCTAAAAGAGTCTATAGTAAAAAAAAGGGAAGAAAAAAGAGGAGGACGATAGCGATGGATAGTATATTTTTAAGGTCGTTTTATTTACGAAGAACGATTAAAATTGACCCGAGGCTCGCCCGGTAAATTTTGGTCAGCCAGTTAATCGGAAGCGCTCTCGAAGCTTCTCTCATTGGCACGTAGTATAGTCGGAGGGAAAAAGATGGGAAGAAAGTGAGAGAGAGAGAGAGAAAAAGAGTGATATCGTCTTGTTTTTCTATACATTTCTCGCGATTTCTCTCTCTATATGTATACACGTATACAGAGAGTATAAAGGTTTTACTCGCGCACCATTAACCGTCACACGCGGAGCGTTAGCTCTGGAACGCTTGGAAAGCAATTTATAAGAGTCAACCTTCGATTTTATCGCCAAGCTCTGCGCCACTGGGATATGGACGATGTACATTGTAGGCTATTCGCTGCTGCCTTTTATATATAGTGATGCAGCACTCTGCTTTTGTGTAAGTCTATCTATATGAGATATGTACATTTATTTTTTTTTTGTCAATGCTTTTTAATGTATGTGTATGAGCCTATAAGTGCTTATAAACAATGTAAATTTTCTTTTTTTTGGTTAAAAATTTCACGTTTGCGTGAATGTTAAGGCGACTTCGGATTTTAGGTTAGGTTTTATTTTTGAGTTTACAAATTACTCTTTTAATATGTAAAATTTTTCAGATTTTTTAATTTTCCACCATTCTACGGATTATAATAAATGGTGGAAAATTAAAAAATTCAAAAAGTTTTAGAAACTGAAAGAGTAATTTGTAAACTACAAAATGAAATCGAACCGAACTTCCGTAGTCGCCTTAATTAAATATTAATGAAATTAGTATCGTTTCTTGATTCAAATTTTTAATTATCTTCCTAAACTTAATCCAAATCTTAAAAATTTAGGTAACAAAAATTCATAAAAAAAAAAAATCTAATACTATTTAAAAATATTTTATTTCTGGTACTATGGTTGAGTTAGAGTAGCTAAATCACTCGAGGTAGATATGGCTATCTCTATAGCATGTTTGTTGCTTCGGATATGTAACAGTATCTGGATGCTAGCATTACACGTATCAGATATATCACTGTGTATTATTCTGCTGGAATAAATAAATAAATATAAAAATAATAATATTTCTTTCTCATTATTATTCAGCTCCAGATAAAGATCTCTTCTCACTTGAAGGGAAGATTTTGTCAAATTTTTTTTTGCATGGTATTTCATTTTTCTATATATTTGGCACCGCTCGCAGAAATATACACTACCTCTTGGCTCCTCGAAAATTCTCTCATTCTTTTCCTCGATACACGTATACGTACTTTAAAACCAAGAGAGGAAAAGGGAGGAAGAGAGAGAGAGAGATAGAGAAATTCCGAGGTTATGTTGTATGCGATGGAAGGAGAAACGCCAAAAAGACATCAAAGGCTTGACAGAACGATGAGAGAGAGAGGGAGGCAGAGAGGGAGACGGAAATTTGGGTAGCCCACGAAGTGAGGAAATTCAAGTTTTGCCGGGAGCGTTTCTCTGTATAGCAAAAGAGAAGAAAAAAGGGAGAGAAAAAAAATGTATAAGTGAGTTAGATTTTATATATGCGCACACGCTCGACTGAAAGTCTCAAGGCGAATATGACGATTTTGCGTCGTCGGGCGACGATCTCGTTATCGAGGAAAAGCCACTTTTATAACGCTTTCCTCTATATTTCTCTCTCTCTCTCTCTCTTTTCTTCAGTAGCTGACTGTCGTCCCGATTTTGCCTTCAGGGAGCAAAACGCTCAATATTATTGTGTATGTTTCGTAATGTAATTATTATGAAGTAATAGAATCTTTAAATTTTAATATAAAATTAAAAGAAAAACCTTCAATATTCTGAAAATTTTAGATTAATTACTTTTTCAAATATTTTCAAATATAAAAGATTTTTGCATGATGAAATAGATGTTCAATTACTAAAATTTTAATTTTAAATAGAATCTATTTCCAATATTATTCCATTATTTCAACGAAAGATTATAAATATCATAAGAAACAGTTTTAAAATATCAAGAAGAATTGATAAAATATCTCATGCATATATTTTCACAGACGCGAGAATTTTCAAATATGTTATTTTTAACACTCCGGGAATTCTTTTTGATATTTATTTTTACCTCCTGTTCAAAGTTAAATTTCTAAAAAGAAAAAAAGAAGAAAGAAAAATATAACAAGAATATACAGGTTTTTTTTTATTACATCACAATGCATTAACCTAAAATTCTTTTTACAGCATGCATTATTGCATGCCAAGGCCGCGCTCCACTTTTGATGCGTAAACAATTGTAAAAACGCCGAAAGCCAGAGGGAAATAGTGTAAATTTTTAAAAAATTTTTAATTTTTTTTGTTTCTTGAAAAATAATACCCAAATAAAAAATGTATGGATACAAAAAAATATTCTCATCACGTAACCTCGTTTCATAAGATATATATATTTATTTTACCTGAATTACACATCGACTAATGGAGTGTTAATCCTGTTACATTCGTAAATCATTAAAAATAAATAGCGAATGTACATTTATTTATCACCAAGTAAATACATAAATTATAACGTAAACGAACGGCATCCAATCTAGTACACAGAAATACAGCTTCTTTACTAAGCTGGAGAGAAAAAAAAGAAGATCAGAAAAAAAGATCTCATTGCCTCGCCTGTATTCTGATTATCTTTTTTTTTCTCTCTTCTTCCTCTTCCTAAAGACCTTTTGAAAAACGTCCCAATTGAACATTTTAAATTTCCATTCCCTCCTTTCCTTCCTCCTTCTTCTCTATCTTATCGATAAAACGAGAGACAGATAGTAAAGATCTCTAAATCTCGAGAATCTCTCTCTCTCTCTCTCTCTCTCTCTCTCGCTCCTCTAACTTTGGTATAAAATGCTTGCAACAACTCAAGCGCGATATAAGACAGTGATAAAAGCAGAGTTTAATCGATCGATTCGCTTATATATATACGCCCCATCTTCTCTCTCTCTCTTTCACCCTCTATCTATCCGTTTTTTTTTCTTCATCCCCGAGAATAATTTAACTCCATCAGCTTAAATTATCGGTCGTCCAACCTCGTGTTCGGAAAAAAAAAGAGAAGTAGAAGAAGAAGAGAAAAAAAAATTAGTCGTCGTTGCACGTTGTGAAAGAGAGAATCCTTTACGTAATATAAAGTTAACTTGGAACTTTTACATTAGCCTTCTGAAGGAAGCAGAGAGAGAAGGGGAGAGATATTTCAAGCCATCAATCTCGTTAAAACGATATCCTCCGCAAGCATTCGGCTCATCACGCAAGAAGATTCAGCGTAAATTTTTTCTTCCTCCTCCTGCGGAACTAAAAATGAGGAGGAAAGAAAAAAAAGAGAAATCTATATTAGCTTGCTTCATTTTACGAATAAAAGGATATAATCGAGAAATGTTTCTCCCTCTCTAGATTCTTTTTTCTCTCTCTCTCGGTACCCTTTGCCATGTAATGATGGATACACTGGAGCTCTGAGCTATTAAAATTCATGACTTGCGAATAAACGTTGGCTCTCTCTCTTCTTTTTTTTTAAGAAAAAGGTTTTGACCATTTCAACACGTTTAGTACCAGTGGTCGATATATATACATGATATGTATATACGTGTTGTGAAAGGCAAGCTACGTTTATTAGACACTTGAAAGGCAAATGTCGAGTGCATGGATGATTTTACTGCTATGGATATACAGTGTTAGAGGACGTTATATTGAAAAAGAAGAAAAAAACAGCAAGTTTTTATCGAGTGCGCGGATAAAAATCCAATTGTTTTGATTTTATTTGACGCATCTATGTTCATACTAATGTTAATATACGCGGTAGATGAAAAAATAATAAAAACAGAATTATAAAATTATTAAACGATATTTTTTTTATTTAATTTTATACGAAATTTAATTGAATTGCAGACGAGTCTCGAAAAAAATTTCTAGTAAAATTTTAACCTATTCACTGCAACTTTTTTTATAAGCATTTCAAGCTAAAAGTATAAATTATTTTATAATAAAAAGCGGTTTCTTATAAAATGTTAGAGCAAAAAAAAAATATGAAAATTTATCATTTTTTTATGTTTTGGAATTACAAATGATATTTAAAAATTTATATTTTTCATTATATGAAAATGTTTGAATTTTCATAAAAATTTTTTATCAATTCTTGGTAAAAATGATTTTGCTTGGACCAAATTCAGTGAGTGGATTAACAAATAACATTTTTAAATGATTTACATTAAATTTTTAATAACATTTTTTACTTTATTTATAACATTCCTATAAAAATATAAAATAGAATACATCAGATGCTAAAAAAAAAATTGAAAAATCCGAAATGTTAAAGAAAGATTTTTATTAAAAATGAAATACTCCAAATAAAGAGATTCAATAAGAAACCTCCTGTCAAAAAGAGGATATTTCCTACTACAAGATTCAAGGATCCTTCTTGAAATATAATGCATCTTTTCGAATTCTTTTTCATTTTGTAATCCTTTCTTACATTCATAGTGTGATTTTTCATTTTTTTTTCCTTCGGGATACACATCCAACCACTACTCTATCCATCCAATATAAATAATAAAACAAAGGTATCCCTTATTTCTTCTTTTTGGAAATAAAAAGAAATTCTTATTTCGAGCACAGCATGTGAAATACGCCGAAAATAGAAGATCTTATCAATAAGAGAATTATGCGCTCAATGCAATTGTAGCAATTTATCCGAGGTAAGAAAAAGTATCTTTTGGTCTGGAAAATGGCCTTACACAGTACAACTCTATACAAGAGAAAGTTAAATAAACAAGCAACTGGCTTTAAAGTCAAGGTACAGCACAAGCGGCAAGAGTCAAGTAGTCACCAAGACTTTTGTTACTACTAGAATCTCTTGTTGCCTGCTACCTTACCTTTCCTGTTTGTAATGCTTAAGACAATCCTTTGGTTTGTTTTCAACGAGAAACCACAAAAGCGCTTCTAAAGGTCGAATAAGACTTTATTGAATTTTACTGTGTATATAGACGAGATTATTTGAATGTGTCGAAATTTCGTGTTAATTACAAACAACTAGTTAACTAGTAAATTCAATTTTACGGTTATAAAATATAGATATATTGTAATGTTTGATTAAAAGGTAAATTTTGTTCATTTTTAAAATTTAATTAAAATACTTAAATACTTTAATTAAAAAACTTTTATCTTTCAATCATCAAAAAATTCATGAAGTATACGAAACTTAAAGTAAATTATTTAACTTCGTATTAGGAAAAATAATAAAAATACATTCAATTATTCAATCAGTTAAATGGCTGACAAAATTTGGATTTTTTCACTTAATTTTATAATTTTAATAATTTATTTTCTTATATTTCTTTTCATTTTCCCGCGTTATTTTTTTAATTTTTGTATTTGTACTAAATATAAACATTAATAATAATTTTTTACTTGTTAACTTATTAATATTCAAAAAATCATTTTAAAAAATAAAAGAATTGAAACATTTAACATTGGTTCACAATAAAATTAAGCATCTCATTTCAATTTAAAATTAATTTTCGAATTTATTTAATCTTCTTTTTATTGTAAAAATTTTTTTCATCCACATAAGTATATTATTTCCTTAAATTGATTATTTTTTTTAGTGGTCAACGTGTGGCTTTATGCGAAAGGAAATTTCAATTGTGTATATATGGTATATACGTTATTTTCTTCCTTTTTTTCTTCTTTCTATTTTACGAACCATCGACGAGATTGTATTACGCTTTTTTAGTGTCCATTTAAATTGGGTGGCGTAATAATCATTCCCTCTTTTCCTTTTTTTCTCTTTTTTTAAATTTAAATATTTGAATCAATAGATCGTATGGAAGTATAATTGCCATTGATTTTTCAAATAAAATATAAATTTCATTCGAAATTTCGTAATTTAATAGTTTTTCGAAAATGCTATAATTTTAACATGCAAAATGTTATTTACATAATTTCAAAATGAATTTACATCGGTTGTAATTAAAAAATGTAAATTAACTTCGTGGAGAGGGTGAGCGAGCTAATAATTCATTAATTTTTCATTAATTTTGAAACCTGAAAATTCATTTGTTTTATCAAATGCGTATCAAAGGAATTAAGCATTAATTTTAAATGTAACTCATATGCATGCACGAAAAAGAAGGAAAATCAGCATAAACCAGTAGGATGTCGATTATTTATACGAGCTATTTGTTATTATTTTTCTTAATAAAATTCAAGGCCAATAAATTATTGAATCAAATGTAGTTTTAAGCTCTCTCTCATTGTTCTCATTTCGGGAGTCCAGGGGCTTTTATTCAAATTTTCCCTGAAACGAGAGTGGTACAGCAGCCACTGCGTTATATTTCGCTATCGTTTTATACATTGCTCATTATATACAATCGCAATATTCATTATTACAATGAAAGATGTATAGCGACGAGAAAGAGAGGAGCGAAAAATCAATGAGCAAAAGTATGATATTTATTCGATTATTTAAATTTATCGCCGTAACTATACGCAAGTGTAATGTTTCATCGTTATTCGAAAATTTTATTAAATACACGAGAAATTATGCCGGAGCACGTGTTTTATTTTTCCAACTACTTTTCGATATTATTTTGCGTTACACGACCGTTACGATCAAAGAGCCCCATTGTACAGCATAAATATCATCGCTATCGAATTATATTGTAAATGAAATATCAAGATAATTAATGATCATTGTAATATAATTTTAATTAATTGAGTTCTCACAAAAGGTTCATTGAGCATTAGAAGCCTAAAGTAAATAAAAGTCAAAATTGTTATAATACATTGTTTTATTTATCGAGATTCGTTTGAGTTTTTACTTGATTGATTAATGATCCTTATTTTTTATTATTTCATTAATTATACTTATATTCATTAGTTAACACATTGATTATGAAAAATCGTGTATACAATTTCATAGAACTTTAATTTTTTTTTCATCAATATAGTACACGGAGAGAAATGTTTGATTAAATTTTACTGTGCTTTAGAGTTATTGGGAGGAAAACTTGCAATATCAAAATAATTACTATACTGAATAAAAATTAGCTATATTAAATTTTTACTATAATTATCGTGAAAATTATTACAATTATAAAAAATTCTGTTATTCAGTAAAGTTATTTGTTGATTCAACAAATTTGTCTTCTCATAAATATATACTGTAGTAAAATTTTATAAAAAATTTCTCTCTGTATAGTATTTATTTTGAATTAAAAATAAAAAAAGTAATCATCAAATTAAATATAAATATTTGCAGTTAAAAGAAAATATAAACATTATTAAAAAATAAATTAAAATTCCCAATTCCGGGCAACAATGAAAATGACGAAAAGCTCGTGCATGCGTAATATTGCATTGTATAAACAAAAAGAAGGAACAAAAAAAAAAAATTGGAAAAAGCATCAGCAGTATAGCTGGTAACTGTTAATAATTTTAACCATTGATAGATATACAGCTATTCTCGAAAGACTGCGATATATCAATAGAAATACAATGGAATTGTTTCCCCGTAATTGTAAATAACAAACGAGGACTACCTCTCCCCCCCCAATCATCGTATAACTTGATCCTCTATACTATCCTTGCACTGTTTACTAAAGCATTCTCTTGTTATTGGGTCGCATGCGAGTTAAGTTATATATACATATACTACTGATAGCTTCAACGCTTAATCAAGACTCGATCATCGTTTACAAATATTTGCTGTGCGATGTATTGAAATGTAACTGACAACTTACTTATTTGTTTTAATCGAATTTAACTTTCGATACGAAGCTCTATACGTGTATATATATATATATATATCCTCATTTATGCTTGTGGCTGGTGTATTGTGTTACGCGGTATGTTCGATTCAATTAAGAGAGTAAGCCCAGCAGAAGTAATGCTGATCAATCATCAATCGATATCAATCTTTTTTGTTTAATTTTTAATATTTATTTAATTTTTAATTAAGTCACGGAAATTTTTTGTTTGTTTTGTTTTTTACTTATTCAAAATGATGAAATGGATAATATTAATATTGCATCTTCGTTTAAAAATATATTTTTTCTTTATTAAAAGCTTCGATTGAATGTTGCTAAAATTTGTATTTATATTGCGTATTGACAAAATCCATGTTTATTAATCTTTTGATTAATATTTTCTTTGAAAATGCAATTCTTTTCAACAGTTTAATATTCTTTACAAATTACTTTTTAACAATCCATTTTATCAAACAGACATTTAAGATTCAATTATTCCTTGCGCATAAAAAACTAACCAATTAACTTGATAAATACTTAACCGGCTCTACCGTCAAAGACTTGTCATTAATATTTGACTAAGGAAATTAAATAATCCAAAAAAAAAAGGGATCTCATGAAAAATGTCTGCCTCATTTGCTAACCTCAAGAACTTTCTGCCGAAAAAAAGGCACAGTAAGAGGAGAAGAAGAGAGCAGGCAAGCGTTAAAAGCGTGACGAAATACTGTGCGTTGCATTATTCACTTGGGCGTGAAAAAAAAAAGGTACACATTTTTTTTTTCATTCTATATATCCATATAGCCATGCACACACACAACGTCGCATCGATTACTATTAATGCTCAGAGAGTTTCGACGTCGATATTATTCCCGACGGGTGTGACGACGACGAGAACGACATCGAAAATCTTGTGTGAGAGAGAGAGAGAGAGAGAGAGAGAGAAGTCGAAAAAAAAGGGAAAAAGAAATAGAAAAAGGCATATCCTCCCTTTTCTTATCGGATTGGACTTACGAACTTGAAAAGTCTTCTTTACTATACTTTATACATATATGTAGAAAAAGAAGAAAAGGATGGAACGCGTATACCCATGGGGATATAGAAAGTAAAAGAGAGAAAGAGAGACGAAGGTTATGAATAAATAATCGTTGAAAGATCGCTTTACCATAAATGTACTTGTCGACGCTGAAAGAAAAAAAAAATAGGGATTTTTTTCTCCCCAAAGAAGTACGTCTCTTATTTTCTTTCTTTCTTTTTTTCGAAAAGTTACGATGAAAAATTTCGTTGCCAAGAAGATTTTCAATTTTATAAACCTTTTGTTGACATAAGTTTACACTCGATCGATCTTTGTTTTTGGTTTATAGAAGTTTGGCTTGCTTTATTAGTATTTTTTTATGAATCGTACGTGGGTAAATATTTAAAGCTGATTTGATGTTTCTGGTTTGAGATTTTTTCTTCGAATTAATTTAGTTTGTAAATAAAGGTTGGTATTCAATAACGTAAAACGATTATTATAAATATTTTCTGGGTATAAGAATTATTCAGTGCTCGCATCGTACACTGATAAAAATGTTCTAGTAAAAATTACAATAGATTATGGTAACGTTATGACAGTCATTATGGTAATAAAATTACTATATTAGATAATAAAATTGGCTAAATCTTTAAGGGTTTTTCTGATATTTCTAGTCAATTTTACCACCTACTTTGGTCATTTTTTACCATAATAGCAGAATGTCACAAGGCTACTATAAACTATTGTAATTATTATTAAAATATTTCTCTCAATATATGTCATATTAGATTAAACAACACTATAATTCTAACAAAAAAAAAAGAAAGAATATTATTGTATCGATCTTAAAAATAAAAGAAGCAAGTATCAATCAAATAAATCGACTATTTATTAGCAATCAAAAATGATGAAAACAACAATAGAATATTTGTATTCGTAACAAACTTTTTCAAAGATTATAATATGTATGAAATTTACCCCGATATCACTCATCCGAAAGACCAACATTAAAACTTTGATTAAATCAAAATAAGAGAGGGTATCAACTTTTCGATATATTTCTTAATGTAGAATTTATCGAGAGTTCAAGTTTGCTTAAAGAACTTTAAGATGTAAACTTAAAGTTTGAAATTTTATTACAATTTTCGGGGTTTTGCTAATTCCATACCGAAGGTTATATATATGTATGTACATAAGATGAGGGTTAGCCCGAACGTGTAAACATTATTGTACGAGTTTAAGTTGGAAAATTTGACTTGATAATCATGTGCACTTTAAAACTATCAAGATATTTTATAATACATGATAAACGAGTAATTATTAGCCTTGAACAAACTTTAAAACTCTTTACGAAGTTTAATAGCCTCGACTGAAAATAGTCTACGTTAAATCACATCTGCTTATATATGAAGAGTCATGCGACTTACCTTGAGAAAAATTCTAAGCGCAAACAGTGGGATATACTTGATTTTGTATAGAAATCAAGTATATATACATAAAAAATGTATTATGTGTATGTGAAATATTTACTATAGATGTAACAATTTTCACCATGTATACAGTAATTCTTATAGAAAATCAAGCATGTCCTACAGCTACAATGGAATATAGTTATTTTAGCCATAGAATTTTTCTCTATGTAAGAGAAAATAGTATACAAATATATCAAGATTTATTTAATTTTTTTTTTTTTTTTTTTAACGTCGCTATATTTATGCTATGCTATTTTTTTGCTATGCTAATCAGCGACGGAGCTCGTAAGTGTGTTTGTGAACAAAGCACATGTAACGTACAGCGGTGCTTGTATCAATCGAGTGCCCAGAGCAGGAATCGAACTCGGGACCTCGAGTTTACGAATCCATCGCTCTACCGAATGAGCCACTGACGATCTTTATTTAATTTTAGAAGATAAGTTTAGTGATTTTTCAAGTAGAAATTTTCTGGAAAATAAGGTTAAAATACTTAATAAAAATATCGAATCCATAGGTCCTAATTTTACGCAAAAAACTAAGAAATGAAAATTTTAATATTAACAACACATAGTTTTTTTTTTTCCAGAGCGGTTGAAATGAAATATACCCAAGAAAGAAATATTACGTTAAATCATATTTATGAAACGGAAATCATTTTTCCTCGGTATGATGCAATTCAGAAGTAAAAGAATTAAACTAATAAAAAATTAGAATCTAGTATATACAACAACTGAAAAAGAAAGATTAAAAATAATAAAAAAAGGAAGACGAATTTCACGGGCAGTAAAGCTTTATTTAAAATTTCACGCAAGCTCTTTATTTACTTTAAAAAAAAGTATTTCCTTGTAAAGTAAAGCTTTGTAAAACGCTCAAAAGAATATAATCTTCTTAAAAAATTGCCTCGGCATTAAAAAAAATATTTTATGAGCTTGATATACATTTCCGCCATTTATTATTCCGTTTAATATAAATTCACGATACATTGGATATTTTGAAAAATCGTTACTTGCGTACAATCGATAGTAGAAGATATATTGACAATAAATAATAATAAAAAATTACCTTTACCTCAGAACTATTCATTTAAAAAAAAAATTTCCTTTTTCTTAAAAATAAATATATTCAAAAATATTCACGGAGAGAAATTCTGTGGTTAAAATCACCATATTCTATTGTATCTATGAGATGTATTTGATTTTATATAAAAATTACAATATTTAAATAGTAAAGATTGCCATTAATATAATAAAAATTACTGTATACATATGAAAAGAAATTCTGTATAGGTAAATTTACTATATTCCATTATAACCATGGGATATATTTTATTTTGTTTGAAAATTACCATGTGTATGATCAAAATTGCTGTATAAATAATAAAAATTAATACATACATAAGAAAATTTATTGGCTCTTTATGAGCAAAGCTTACTATATATGTAACAATATTTACTATTTATACAATGACAACAGAATATAGTAATTTTACTCCAAAAATTTCTCTCCGCGTATACACATAGATATATAACTATATGCTCTTAAAACAAAATTAATTCGAATGAATGAAGAAACGTCAAATCTATTAACTTCCTCATTGTTAAAAGTGTATATTCATCAAGCTGTCGTAAATCGTGCCGTTAAAAAGCATCCTTCTTCTCTTTCAGCGCGACTTTCTCGCACTCGATTTAGCCTCGCGGAAAAGGCAGCAATTCTTTGTCGATTGTGTGCACTTGGCTCAAAGGAGCACCGAAGCCAAAAGAAGAAAAAAAAAGTAAGATAGATATAGGGAAGGAAAAATCTATACAAATTTAATAAAGGATTGTTAAGAACGGACATCTTTTGCTGCAGACGCGCGACTGCGTTTCTTCGAGAATGCGTGAAGAAAAGGATATTTCCATTGCCCTCTACTTTTTTAAACGGATTCCACTGTAAATCAGCGAAGAGCTAGAGTATTTCGTATCCTTTTTTTCTTATTCTTTCTCTTTCTTTCTGTATATATCCTCAATGGATATATACTTTTTGCTCTCCACGGTTTTACGATGAGGATTCTTCGCCCATGCTGGCTTTTCGATTCTCTAAAAAAGAGAATTTTACTCTTTTCTTTCTTTTTTTCGATTTTTTTTTTTTTGGAAAAAGAGATAGTTTTTTAAGTTCCCTTTTATTTCAATGTTGATTGAGTATTTATAGGAGTTAATGGTTTTTTGGGGGGATAATGGAGTTCTATTAACATTGGCCCTAATGGTGAAAAGGAAAATTTGTCGATTGTACGAGAATGAAAGAATATTTCATTGATATTTAATATAGGATGCTTTTTGTGCGATCTCATGCGATTGTTGAACGTTTCTGTAAATAATTCAAATTTTTCGAAATTTCCGAGATTTTACATGCGATTTTTTTTCGGTACGGAAAAATTTGAAATATTTACGAAACTGAACTTCATGATCCTTGATTGAATTTGATAACGGTAAATTGCAAATAAAGAGCGATAGAGTTTATTTTTTAAATAGAAATTTTTTTTTATTTAATAAAGAATAAATCCTTTACTGTTAAAAAAAAGATATAAAAATTCATGAAATTTAATGTACTTCATTGATGATATTAAAGTGTAATAAGCATGAAAACTTAATTTAACTATTTAATACAAAAATTACATGAAATCTAGTGCGAAAATTGCATGAAATTTAATTTTAGTACATTGAACATTAGTTTTCATATATATATATTTTAATATCAACAATGATCGATTTACATCAAATTTCATGTACAAATTTTGTCAAAAATTATACACGCATTAAATTTGACGTCTTTATAATAATTTAATCTATTTTATAATTACCTACAAATGATAACAAAATGAAATTTTGGATTTTTAGGGAAAAATAGTTTTTAAATTTATTATATTTGTAAATATGTTAAAAATCGCATTAAAATGATAACTTTATTTTTTACGAAAATTGCTTTATAAAACAAACTTTTGCAGTCCAAATAATTTTTCAAAGCTTCAAAAATATGTAAATTTTATCATTTTTAATATTCTCATCCTTTTGTCTTTCACACATACGCGTTTAACTTTATAATCTTTACAAAAACAAATCACTGTCACCAATTCGCTTATCCCGTTTAATCTGCCCTAACGACAACAACTAAAAATTCCCCTCTCCCTCGACCTTTGCAAAAAAAAAAAAATAAATATCATTTTGAAATCGGACAATCCATATCTCTATATAAATTTTCCGTTCCCCCTATAACTCAAAACGCATAAATCTCTCTCGAGTGCATTACACTTCTGCATCCCCTCCCCAAGTCGTTGCACATACATCGAAATAGCAACTAAATAGCCAGATCTTCTCTCGTTTAATTTTTCCCATATACACGCGGATAAAATCAGCTCTCGTTTTCCAATCCTCGCGTACACGTACTTTTGTATCTATCTATATATATATATATATATATATATATATATATATGCATGTGGATATGCAGATACAGAGACTCGCGTACATACATAAACGTAAAAGAGTGTGGAGTGAGAGAGCTCAATAACAGCGATAATGTTTACAGCTACGGTCTCTCGTTAGCGTTTGCTGTTTCTCGATAACGAGGCCAACGATTAGCGAACTTTTATGCTTGCGCGAAGCCACACAATGAAAGGCGCAGTACATACAACCGATTCTCACTCTCTATTCCCCCCTTTTTCCACTCTCTCTCTCTCTCTCTCTCTCTTACCCCAACTTTGCTTTTCTATGCGGATGCCGTTTATTTTACTAGGCGAGTATGCGGTGTGGATTTTCCAGCGGAGAAAAGCGTTTATTGAAAATTTTTGTTCAATCTTTCTCCTTCCTTTTTTTGTTCAATGGAAAAAATTTTCATAAAGAATTTACGGAAAGTTTTCTTTTTGAGAATACGTTGTTTTTTCAATTTCAAATATTTTCAATTCTATTGTTAATTTGAAAATCATATTTATTCAAGTTTGAAATTAATTAAAATATTACTTGTTAATATGAAAATAATTAATTATTTTATGAATTATTTTTATAAATCATACGAATTTCGTTTTAATTTGAAAAAAAATAACATCGACTTTAAAATTCAGTAATTGAAAAAGTTGAATTTGTAAGATAAACGTGATCAATTTTTATTATAATTTTATAAAGTGCATAATTTAATTATCAACAAAATAAAGTTCGCAGCGTAATGAAAATTTTTTTCAGTGAAAAGAAAAATTTTCATAATGAAAAAAACGGATATTTTATTTTTAATCTTATTTTAATATTTTTTTTTGTATGTTTATATTATACATGTAGATTTTCTCGTGAAAATGAAATAACTGTTTATTTTTGATTATTAAATAAAACAAATAATATCGAAATTTTTTAATTACCAAACATATCAATTAAAAATATTTGATTTCGTCGAATTTTTTAATAAAATAAAGCAGCATACATAAACGAGATAAATTTTTTACGCGTAAATAATTTTCAGTAACACTTTTCGAAAGCTCATCCGCTAATCATAAAAGGATCAATCTATTGTTAGAAAGAAAAAAAAAAAAAAAAAAAAGAATTTGACACTTTTGACATAAACTAGAGTCATCCTCTCTATAGCCTGAAGTACAAAAGCAACGTAGCCGCATGAATACCTTTTCCCGAAAACCCAAACGCTTTAAACCCCTTTTCGTATCCCGTGAACGTTTCTACCACTAATACCCCCCTTTTCGTTGCATTGAATTCACGAAAAACGAGGCCGGGGAGGGAGGAGAGACACTAACGCTGCATAGCTGCCGATAACGAAGAGCAAACGAATGATATCCGTTTGAGATATTTGATGCATCTCTCTTTCTCTTACTTTCTCTCAGTTTCGTATGTATGGGAAGAGGTAGGGTTGGTGTTTTATCAGAGAGTATAGGGTGTGAAAATTCCTTTTTTTTTTCCTTTTTTTTTTATTTTGTATGTCCGCGGCGATGATATTTTGAAAAGCCGATTGAAATCGCCCAGCGAAAGAGAGAGAGAGAGAGAGGAAGGAAAGAGAGTTTCGGATTACCAAGTCTAGGGCTCTGGATAAACAATACCTAACGAACGTTTGGTTATTTATTATTTTGACGTTGTATGCACGTTGCTGCTGTTGTTTCTACTATGGAATAGGGAGGAATGTATAACATTTTGTACATTTTGGCATGAAGGGTACTTGAATCATTGGTATTGTAAATTTAACGATAATTCAAATTATATTTTGACTAAAGTATCGATGTCATTCGTATGTAGCTGAATGCTTTTAAAATTTTTTGCTAAAAATTTGAGTATTGTATTTCATATTGGGTTTTTACAGAGCAAGCTTTGTGATGGTATTAAAATAGTTTTCTAAATAATGTAATATCAAATTACACTTGTGAATCGGAATATATTATATTTGAAAAAATGATTGTATTTGTGTTTGTTCGCACTTAGGTGAATATTCACGATTTAAGAATTTTAAACTTGAAGGATCCAGTGTTTGGTTTTTTTTTCGAAAAGATGATAAAATTAATAATTTTTTATTTAGTTGATGAGTTATTGCTTAATAATGAGTTCTTCATTACTTGAAAATTATTTTTTCGATTTTTCCCATTTAAAAATTTAGAAATAACCTTCCAGAAGAATTTCACAAAAAGTCATCGTTGTTTTTTTATTACACAAGAAAATAATTTTTTTAACGTTGTTGTAACGTTGAAACCTTTCACCATGATTGAATCAAATTTTAATGGATTTTGAAGTACAATAAATACTTTATTTTATAAAATTTTGAAACTTTTATACGTTATAGTTTTCGACAAATGTGATTATACTGAAAAAAATCGTTTTTCTTTTTTACACAATAATTTGAATATAAATAAAAATAAATAGAGAAAGTATAAAATGTAAAACTTACAATTATCAAAAAAGATGATTTTTCTGTATTTTCAAACACATTTCTTTACTCAGCTCAACAGGTCTTTTATTTTCAAAAATAAACTAATATTCGAAGCAAAAAGATTAGTAGGTAAAATGAAAAAGATTTTTTGATATTCCTTGTACTATTTTTATTTCATTTCAATGATTTTAAAAGTTAGTTTTGTCATTTTCGTTTAAATTTTTGCGTTTTGTCTACATTGTACAATTACATTTATGTAGATTTATTTATAAGAAATTTTTATTCCAGTAATCTTAATAAATTTTTCATACTATTTCTTCTGCAAAAAAATATTATTTTTTAATTGAAATTTGAATTTTTAATTTTATATTCTTTAAATATAGTTAATCGAGTTATAATTCAAATTCAAGAGAGCTGGACATCAATATATTAAAATTCAACTTTTTCCAGTATTCTAAAAGTTGGAAATTTTAGTATACATATTTGCAAAGAAAATATAACTGACTAGAAATTAAAAAATCACACGTTATTTGTTTATTAGGATCAAGCATCTTTAAAGTATTTTAAATTTACGCATTTGCTTAAAATTAAAATACTTTAAAAAAACACGAGAGCCAAATCATTATACGCAAAATTATAAAATATTTATATCCCATAGTATTTAAAAGAAATATAATAAATTTTTCAGTGCATCGCATAAATTCATTCGGTAAATTATTTAAGCAAATGGAAAATTATAACTGTAGTAAAAAGGTAATTTTTTATTATTAGATAAAATTTTTATTGAAGTTCAACAAATACATAAAGTGTAGAACATTTTAATTAACTAAATTAAAACTTTTTGTTGTGAAATTTTAGAAACAAATATTGGTTTTTATTGTATCATAATAAAATTGTCATATTTATCAATTATTCTATTAATTTAAAAAAAATGTGAAAATCTCAATAGAATAAAATAAATTTAATGCTAAAAAATCCATATTAAATATCTCTATACTTCAACAATTCGAGAAATGTTGTCATAATAAAATATATGAAACGAAGCATCACGCGTGCATGATGGCATTCCGGGAAATAAATTACAATCTACAAAGAGAACTTTATTGCTATTATGAAAATCTTTTGTCTGCTCAATACAATCTACCGCTTTTACACAATTGCATATAATGATTTGGCTCTCGTATGTACAGATATAGAGAAAAAAAACAATATATCTATCATGGATGAAGTATTATTAAATAAAAAAATATATACACGTTATCGAGATACATACGATTGTACGAGGGAACTTTGCATTTTGTCATCGGTTTTGAAACCATCGCTATCTCCGTGTACATCGTACTTTCATCTTTTTTATCCATCACTGTTATTATTTTTTTTTTTTTGTAGCTATAGCTATACGAGCGGCGTTGACTTTTTTGCAGGTAATTATTTGGCGCGCTATGAAAATTAAAAATCGAAGAGCGATATGCGAAGGGAGAAAAAAATGTTATTAGCGGCTTAATTATTATGCATGTGCTGACTATGCTATGATTCAAGTTTATATATGTGTGTGTGTGTGTCTGTATGTGGGCGTAGGGAGTGACAAGGATATCGGTGATGTACAGCGACTTTTTATCTATCCATGCAATATTTGTATCGATTGTTTGTTTCTATGGTTTTTTATTTTGATTTTTGCGTTGATTTTGTATTTTTTGCTTAAACGTTAATTAAAAATTATTAATTATATTTGTAATTTCGTTTTTTAATTAAAATATTATTTTTTGTTACTAATAATTAATAATTTTATTAAGTTAAATAAGTAATTAGTATTCAATGTTAGAAAACATAAAATGACAACATAATGATTAATCAAAAAAAAAAAAAAAATTAAAAATATGAAAAAGAAATCTAATTCACTTTTTATTCCCATATCATGTACTCAAAGTAACTTTTGTCTTCTGTGTCTAGAAAAAAAAAGAGAAGCAACGACTCGCGTCGAGTCATATTTTCTTCATATGCGTTACAGGTCGACGCATTCACCCCATCGCCCCTACACGCATACACATCTTTTTCTCCTTCAACCAATCCGAATGATAAAAAAAAAGGCAAAAAAAGATAGAGAGAATTCACTGTCGAGAGATATTTCCTTTTACGGGCATTACGTCCCTTGCCCCCTTGTCTCTTTCTTGCACTCTTTATACAGGCAAAACGAACGAGAATAAGAAAAGAATGTATACATACATCGTTCTCGCTTAAGTATATTTTCCAATATAGATAAGATGTATCGACAAATCGTAGCAGTTTTTCACGCGTAAAATCTGCTAGTATAAGGTGGAATGCATTATACTTTACTTTCTCTCACTCTTTCTCTTCACTCCATTCGAAAGCTTAAGCACCTCGTATATCGTTGGGTGATTTGACGAGTGGGAGGATAGGAACAAAAAAAAAACACACACACACAGCACACTGTAGCAGCTTCAAGAGAGTAAAAGAGAAAGAAGGAAAGAAAAAAGCAAGGCTTTGGCAAGGAGTAGCAAGAAAAATAGAGAAAAATGAGCAACGCCAGATGAAATGGAACACGAGCCGAGTGAGTAAAAAAAAAAAGAAGAAAATAAAGAGAGAAACGTCACAACATGTATAGAGGTATAACAGTAATGGCAGCAGCAGAGTTGGCTGTGAAAACTTCGTGTTTACTATATCTGTATATGCGCGCACTATTCTATATATTACTTTTTTTCCATATAGTGTGCGCATAGACGAAAAAGTGAGTAATAGTTTTTTGTCTTCTTTTTTCGTAAGCAAGAAAGTAAATATAAGTAATTGCGTGTTGTTAAATTTTTTTTAGGCATTGGATAATGGTTCGAATTGAGTGTTGTTGAAGAAAATCAATATACTCAAATATATTCTTTATTAAATCTAAAAAGCAAGTAAAAATTAGATTGATATCCCTAAATGCAAATACACTCGTTATATTTATAAAGAGAATCAAGTTTATTGTATTTAAACTTTCCATAATCTAATGTTATATATAAGTTTTTCCATAAGCACACGACTAACTTCTCGAAAAGTAATATTACTTTCTAAAAATAATACGTTCAGCAGAAAACTTTTGACAGGTTGATCGAATGATAACACCGTCAATAATTGTTCAAACAATGTCCGCATGAAGCTTCACCTTCGGAACCCTTCTCTTGATCAACCCTTCAATTTTCCACAGATAAAAAAAAAAGTTGTTAAGAACATACGTCGCCACAACGAGCTGTCCCAAACTGTCCATACGAAAGTCACAAAAAGTCTTCTATTTTTTCTTTCTTTTTTCTCTGAAGAGATCGAGGATTCTAACCGCAAGGAAGAAAGTAAAAAAAGGGGTTGTACAATTCTCGCAGTACCGAAACGTGCTCAACACGTGTTTCTCTTATCATATCCTCGCGCTGCTCTTCCATACGCGTATATAATAACGTTGATTTGTTGCTCTCTTCAATATTATTTTTTTTTTTACTATTAATTTTTTTGTAGTTTTTTTATATCCCTTTTTCGCTTAAATACACAAACGAATTTATACCCTGTATTAAACCGGTGTATAAACATCGAGGACTTAAGTCTCGTTTACTTTTGCTTAGAATTTTACGAGACAAGGTGTTTGGAAGATCGTTAGATAAGCAGCAAAATGTAGTAAAGGTTAAGAATGACCGATAAGTCCTTAGATTTTTCGAGAGTTTAAGGGTTCAGTTTTTCTTTTTAGGATGATGAGATTTTAGCGAAGCGAATTGCGATGTTTGATCATGAAAAATCGAACGGTATGGATAAATTTTTTAAGCCAATATTAATATAAAAAATTAAATTTTTTTCAAAAAATAGGATTTTGTAAAATAAAAATTTTAATAATTAAAAAAATTTGAAATGATCGAAATAATTAACGACGAGTTATTTTAATACGCTGTTTGCTCAAGTCAATTCGATTTTCTTTAATATCTTTATTTATGCATCAGTTTCACTTCACATTTAATGCAGCCCAAAAAAGCTTTTAAAGCGTACTCAATGTAATGGATATAATGTAGAAAAAATAACATTTGCATTAAACATTTCATTTTTTTTTTTCATCATTATTATTATTAAGCTTTAATTTACATATGAAAAAAAATATATAACAAATCTATTGTTATTTATACAATTGAAAAGCAGCTCTCCTCTCGCTGCAACTGACACAAAAGATATAATTTAACGCTCCGATTGTAAATTGTTCATTTCCATTCAATAAAGCAATATCGATTTTAGTTGTTGTTGTTGTTTTATTTTCATTGAACAGATTAATCAACGGAATCACGTTTTCTAAAATTTACTTGTAAAATTTAATTTTAATACAGAGACTTTATATCATCTGTAATTATTTTCAATCAATAATTTATCAAGTTTTTATTAAAAAAGAAAAGAAACTTTTAACAGCTTTTTTTATAGTCATAAAGACTTTCATCTGCAAGTTTAAAACTCAGAAAATTAACACTCGGCGGAGTATATACTTTGTCACGATTTTCATGAAAACATCAAATATTCAAATCTCAAAACCCTCGAGCGTGTATGTGTATACATTCCGCTGTTTTCTTTAATCTAATGAAAAGATTGTGTACGCCATAAAAAAAACTATAATATGCAATATACCGATGCATAATAAAAAAAAAAGTAATTCATCATGCAATAACTCTTTTTATCTCCTTTTTTTGCCTCTCGCACGCTCGCGTAAATACGCTTTGTGAATTGATAATCGAAGAGACAAGAGGCAATGTGTATATCGTGCACAAATCTCCACATACGCTTTCGGAATATACACGTACAGAGTTGCGTCGAGTAAGTTGAGTTGGAAAGATAGAGATGGAAAGATAAGAGGGAGAGGGGCAGGTCATGCCTTTCAATTAGTGGATAAAGGTAAGATTAGAGGGTAAGGCGAACATAACCGTTGCTCTGCAATTGAATTTTCGACGCGCGACTCTTAATTGGCAGAACATTGCTGTAAAGGTTTGTGTGTCTGTTGGGAGGGAATGAGAGTACCGTTGAAATATGCTCTCTACATCGTAATTCGATATCTATACATTTTCACTTTTTTTTTTTATCTTCTTTGTTCTCTTTGTTTTTATTTTTTATAGCTCAATATAAAAGTTTAAGTTTGTGTTATTGAAAAATATAGTGATTTATAATAGAAAATTATTGTTCTATAGCCACTAACTTTTATTATTTGTTTTTCAAACTTTCCAATATTTTTTTTCTTTTTTTAATACAAGGAAAATAAATATCTATTGTAAGCAATAGCAATAACCAGTTTTAATAAACCTTTACAGTGCAACATGCAAATTCAATTATGTAATAAAAGTTTGTTAGCAACTATGCCTAGTAAAGTACTGGCTATATTAATTATAATTTAAAAAAAAAAAGAAAAATTATGGGTTATATCTATAAAACATGCGCTGTAAAAATTTGTTTGTAATTTTAACACATGAAAATATTTAAAGTAAGACAAAAATTTTTATGTGTTAAAATTTTCCAACAATTTTTGTGAAGATTGCAAAATAAAAATTCCAGTACAAAAATTTCTGAATATTACACAATTGTGAATAACAAAACGTGTAATATTAAGTTATAAGACAATTTGAATAACAAAACGCATATTTTGCGAGTAAATTTACCAAAAATTTTTGTTTTTCAAAAGTACACTAAAATTTTAGGTTACAAAAAGTTTTATGTTAATTTTAGGTACTTGTGTGTAAAATTTTAGCACAAAAATTTTCAACGAAAACAAAAATTTGTATCATGTAATTTTTTATTATTAAATCATCATTACAGTTTTCTTTTTATTACCGATACGATTAACGCTTATTACCAAACGCGCAACCAATAGTTTATTTAACGATTATATACGCAAGGCAGATTTCAATGAATCATTAGCCTATTATAGATCGGTTATATGTTCGACATTTTGGCCGATATATAGGGAAATACTATTGTAAAATTTGTACGTAATAATCACACATCATTAGAAGTAAATTATACAATGTTTCTGTTATATACGCACGCATGTATATACACCTGACTGACTGCATATTTCAAATGTCATAATTATACTATAACAAATACCGATCTATATCTACGCGTATAATGTTAATATATTGATGTTACATAATCTATCGATTTATTGGATAATTTGATTTTACGTTTACGTTAAATTCCAGTGTAATATACAAAACTTTTTTATCTTATGGACTGAAAAATCGATGGAAAATCTATGCGTATTTTTACGGTCTTGTTTAAGATGAAATGATTTAAGGCTCGTGTATTCGTAAGAAATTGAATAAAATGCGTTTATGGCATATTTAATAAGGCTGTATAAAACTGAAACAAAATAATAAATGCTAAGTTATGCGATTTATCTATGCTTTATACTTCTATAATAGCCACTTGATAAAGATATAAAACCGACGAATTTCATATTTTCATTGACTAATAAATTTTTATGAAATCCTAAAATAAATGGTCCACACACTTTCTTCTCTTTTTTTTTTTGTTTTATCATTGATATAATAATATTTTAGATATAGCATAAATAATCCTTTGAATAAAATTATAATTCATATCATAGCGCCGACCGTGCACATATGTCTGACTAAATCGACTTTATACTACTTAATATATCCTGGGGAAAATTTGCATTTCATATGCATGTATAATATCTTTCTCAAAATTTATAATCCATATATAAGCATGGTAAAAAGTATATAAGTTTTCTGAAAATAATTCTTGTAGAGCTAATCCGGTAAATTAAGCTTACTACGTAAATTAGCTTTAATTATATTAACTTTTCTATTCTAATAACAATATAATGTAAGGTCTATCGACACGTTGCACACGCATATACGTATATATATATATATATATATATATATATATATATATATATATATATATATACGTTTGACTTTGCACACTATTGAAGAAAAGCCTTTTGTGGAAATATAACTTGCTCTGCCTACCCCAACATAATAACCAAGTTGCACTTCTCTGAAATATCTTCGAAGCGGCACTAACACGTAACGTACGTCTACGTATGCGTCTATACGTATATATACAGAAGTGAAAGAGAGCAAAAGAGAAAGAGTCGACTTAACTATATACGGAGTTAGTTTAAAGCAAGAGCAAAGCCACTAGGCTTGCCTTCCTCTACTACGTGCATATACGTATATACGTAGGCACTAGAAAGAGAGGAAAGTATAAAGGAGAGAATCTCTTCGACACTTGCGTACTACTACTCGTTGCGCCGTCATTAACGTGTATACGCGCGCCTGTAATTTTCCAGCTGGGCTGCATGTGAATTATACTATACGTATATGGCAACGCTTTTCGTACACACGCACCGACACATTAATACACACCAAGATCTAACGTAGTTGCAATATGTACTCACTATAAACATAACGTGCGCGTGTACGTGTACGTGTGGCTCTGTGTGCATGTAAGCGTATATGAAGTAGCATAGGTGGTGTATGAGAAAATCAGCTTTTGCGACTTATAGTGCACACACGCTAGGTGGATGGGGGGGGTGGAAGCAGAGATTATACGATGGGCACACGGCAAGCGAGAGAGCACACGTGTTTCTAAGTAGAAGAGAAATCGACGTTGTCACTTATAATGCGAGCCTGGCTAATGCGCACGTGTTTAGAGTAATATCATTGCATTTTCATGCATACAGCTTTTTTTTTGCATATCGTTTAATGCGCGTATACTGACTGCGTTTATTTTTGTACGTAAATGTATGTGTACACGTTTTAAAAACATATGCGTGCGTAGTTTCGCGTGTTTATATATTTAAAAACGTGTACAGCGTTAGTCAATCAAATGTTTGTACACTGTTTTTTCAAAGATTTTAAGTTGGAGATTAATTTCATAAGTAGTTGGTTTTGTAAGGTATCGCGGTTATGAGAAAATTATATTTTCATTACTTTCGCGATTTAAAATCCGTTGAATTTAATTACTTAAGGCGTAACCATCATTTCACCATTATGGCGTGCGTTTTTAATTCAAAGCTTGAATTTTCCATGTAGCATTATACGAATGAAATTGTAGTGAAGAGAAAAAGTTGAAGATTCTTTGATACATTGCATACAAGACGGACTTATTTTAAAATTCCAATGAGTTTAACCTACTCGTGTTATGTATTGAGATGGAATTTTTTTATTGGTACGTACGTTTTTTGCGATTTTTATTGGCTTGTCTTTTTGGCATAAGCTCATTAATTTTTCATGAAATCTCATTTTTAATAGAATAATTATAATTCGAACGTTATGCGTTTGATTAATATTTAAAGCTTTTTGGAATCGCATTTATAGCGTGATAACGCCAAGCTGATTCTCCAAAATAATTGATGTTTTTTAATAAATCTATATATTTCTCATTATTTGTTAAAGTGTTAAAAAAAAGGTTTTATTATTAAACAGATTGTATATCTTTTATGTGAAGGTTAATGGAATCGACATTAAAATTTATGATTTAATATTGATTCCATTTAATTATTTATTATCAATCAATGATTA
The DNA here is from genome assembly GCA_017163975.1 of Anastatus disparis. Classification (NCBI taxonomy): domain Eukaryota; kingdom Metazoa; phylum Arthropoda; class Insecta; order Hymenoptera; family Eupelmidae; genus Anastatus; species Anastatus disparis. The sequence continues at coordinate 3,501,407 of JAFFSR010000003.1, forward strand.
AATATTATAAAAATAAAATAAAATTTTAATTCAATTTCTTATTTTAATATTTTATTATTTGATATTTTATAAATATTTTTTATATACATTGTTGTGGCTAAAATAGAACAATGAGAAATGTTCATTAGTAAATGTATCGATGCTAAATAATAAATTTATATTTTTTAAAATCTACTATATTATTTATACTTTTATTTAGTCATCTCATTGCTTCAAACTTGTATTGCTCAATAAAACAAACAAAAAATAAAACTTCAACAATAACAATTCTTCAGCTTAACTTTTTCCAGTTTTAAAAACAACAATATTCCATAAGTGCAATAGACAATATCGAGAAACTTGGTATTGTTCTCAACTAAAGTTATACATATGTGTGTGTGTGTGTCTCTGTTGGCCGTTAGTACATCGGTAATTGGCTGCGTCTCAGATCGGATTACGAATTCTAATCATCGTTGCATCGTCATGCTCTTCCCTCTTGTTATTTCCCAAAACTCCCTCTCTCTCACCCTATAGATATAGAAGCATAGTTCCTGTTTGAACGATAAACTTTAACCCTTTCTCTCATTTCTGTATAGCAAGGCAAGTAACATAGGGACATATATACATACATATATAACTCATTGAAATCTCCCTTTTCGTCGTCGTCGTCGTCGTTTCGGGCAAAGGTAAACTAAAGGTCTCACGAAATTCACTTCCAAGGTAAACACAGATCTCACTTACTCTAGGAAACGTTAATGAAGATCCGCAAGAATCTCATGCCGTTTAAACGTATATATGCATGTATATATATACACACATATAAACATCATAGCCAAAATCCGTAGAAAAGCTATCAAGAGTAAAGCGACAAACGACGCGTTTGTCAATCAGATACCGCGCCAGGAGAGACAGAAAGAGAGAAAGTGAAAGAGGGAGCAGAGAGAGTAAGCAATAGAAGAGTAACCCCTTCAAAGGATTTTTTTTTTTAAATAACGTACAGTAGAAGTTTATATGTATAGAAGTTGAGTATGTATATATATATATATATATATATATATATATATATATATATATATATAGGCGGGTGTGCGAACGATTGGATGTTGAGAGTTTCTAGTATTCTAGCTAACCGAAAACTCTAACGTTTGACTGACTGACAAAACGCCCTATCCTCACCCAGCGCACACATATATAGTTAGCTTTCCTCGTATATATCTATTTATCGTCACGATAGGAAGGAAGACAGAAGGTAAACTAGCGTGTATATATATGTATATATAGGTATATACAGTGAATATATAGGTATATACCATTGGGTTTATAAAAGCGTCAGGCTACTACTGGTTTGTATTTACCCTCTTTTCGAAACGAAACGAGCTGCACGTACATTGCTGAGTATATAGAATCGATGAACGCTACGTACATTCTTTTTTTTTTTGTTGCTTCTTTCCTTCACTTACTTTTCTCTCTCTCTCTTTTTTAAACCTTTTTATTTTACTGTTCGATGGCTAGAAAGGAGAAAGCAGTTTATTTTATTTGTCTCTCTCTGTTTTTTTTTGGAAAAATAGCACATGAAAATTCCGGAAGTAACTCCGATGACCGAGAAACGACGAGGTGAGAAGCTATAATAGCAGATAGAAGAAAGAAACGACGAGAGGGTGGAGGATAAAAAAGAAGAAGAAGGAAGAGGGAGAAAAATCTTTTTCGTTAAGAGAGGAGATAGAATAGTAAGCTGTGTGAAAGATTGGTGGGAGTTTTAGAGGAGTTTTTGGTTTAGTAGAATTTCGAGCTTTGGGGTGGAACGAAAAAGAAAGGTTCGATCGAAGGTGGTATGCTGTTACTTCTTTATTTTAGCTTTTTTTTTTCTTCCTTCTTCGACTTGACCGCGATTCATCATTGAGATATGCTTATCTAGAGATTATTTTGTTTTTGATAAAACAATCATTATTTATGTGTACCAAACGTACAAAGGAATACATAAAAAAGCTGAAAATTTCAAAACCGTCGTAAATAAAAAAAGTAATAATATAAATTTTGTAAATGTATTGTTGTCGGTCTCTTTCTTTATTTATATGTCTAATTAATATAATTATTTTTGAATTAAGTTTTTATTCTATAACATAAAAGTAATCTTGTTATGCAGAAGTTTTAATTCTAAATTAACAACAGTAGATTTAATTCTAAATTAACAACAGTAGAAATTCATTCAAATAGAGCAAAATTCTACTCTATGCGAATGAAATTTTCATTCTAGTTTGTTTAATAAATGTCCTTGAGTATTAATTTTTTCAAACATTTACCTTGACTAGTATATTATGTAATAATTTGCATAAAATAACTAATTTGAATAATGTATCATGCAAACTTTTATTTATTTATTTAATTTTTCAACTGATGAAATTCATAATACAAAAATAAAGTAATGTAATTAAGAAAAACAAATGACTTTTAGATAATTATTAGCGAAATACTGTTATATAATCAAAAAATAAAAGTCCATAGGTTACACTGTCTAATTTTAATTATATTTTTTCTTCTTAATTAATACTTCATTTTTAAGTTAGAAGAGAAAATAAAGTTAAAATTAGATAGTAGAGTCTATGGAGTTTTATTTATTAATACACAAAAAATGTTAATTATTTTTTTTTTAAAGTATAACATATATAAATTTTGATACATTACTTTTTTTTGTGATTTTTCAAGAAATCAAACATTTAAAAAACAAAATTTTTTCAAGAAATCAAATTAAAACTAATAAAATTTTAATTAATTAAAAAAATTGACTCTACCAGCCAGTGTTATAGTATTCAACGCGGAATAACTAAAAATTTTAAAAGCGAACTAGAATTTATGGATAGTACCTACATTTTATGGAGGCTGGGAAAAAAGCAAGGTTTAATGAATTTTTGATACTCTTTTTTTTTTTTTTATAAATCGTAAAAAATTTTTTTAGAGATTCGTTAGCGCTATTTTTATTTTTTACAAGACAAAATAATATCGTAAAATACAATTTAAAACATCAAACTGTATTTTATAGTCGAATTGTTGTTATGAATATTAATTATATATTGATTGGGATTGTAATTACGAAGAATTTGAATATCATTTTTATGTTTATGATCTAAAATATAATTTCCAGCAAAAAGGTTAAATGTTATTTTGGAAATTTATTAAAAAATATTCCAATAAAAAAATAAAATGTTAAACCTTTTTTTCCGTATTTCGCATAAAAAATCCATTAATTACAAAATGCCACACGGAGTAACGTAAAAATTCAACGAATTCCCATTACTTCTTTGAATATTCATCCTCCGATAATCAATAAACAATGTCTCGCCTATACACTATATAACATCTATAAAAATGGCATTTCGATAAACTATATAAATCCCCCTTCTTTGTTTAAAAAAAAAAAAAAGATAATAAAATAAAAGAGTAAAATTATTTGAAAATTCGTTGCTTAAAAGCTTGCTCACGGTACTTTATCCAATACTAAATTGTCAAATAGTCAAGACATTCCCATAAATTTTGAACAGTATCAGTTTTAGCTTTAAGCTTCCGGTCGAACGTATATATATAAACGACATTTGACAGATCGACATTAGGATCTTCTTGGTAAAATCACGCCTTCTCCGCTCGCTTTTATACCTTAAGTCTTATCGTTCCTCGTCAATATAATCGACGAAATCGTATATCCCTCCCTCCCACTCTCTTCTCTTACAAAAGTTTATCCAAAAGTTTTAAAAAGAAAAATTCAAGTAAATCCGTATGTTAATGAGATTTTCCGTATAAAACTTTATTTTTTTTTCTCTCTCTCTCTTTTTTTTTCTCTCCCTTCACTTTTTATATGATATAAGCGTATATATTATTCGTCTCGTTTGAGAATCACAATGATTCGCTGAAAGTAAAACGATCCTTTTCCCTCTTTTACAACATGAGCCTTTTCTTCGTTCAAAATAAAGAGAGCCATGAAGAATCTTATATATACACGAGGTTTAAGTATCAGTGATTTACGAAAGTCTATATCCATTTTCTCTCTTCGTTTTTCACTTTATTAAGCGATTCTTTCTTTTTTTATAGACGAGAGCCTCTCCTTTGCTCTTATTTCTTTTTTTTTTTTTAATATTTTTTTTTTTATTTTATAAGCTTGCATAGGATTGTACAGAGAAAGTGATAAAGAATAAAAAGATTTTTAAAATCTCGATCTCGTAAAGTTTAAAGTAACAATGAGAGAGCGAGAGAGAGAAAGTAGGTAGCTTGTCTAACCAGCCGGTAATTTGAAGTTACGGAAACTGTCGCATTCAGCTTTATGAGCCGTGACGTATTTTCCCCTCTATCCATACGTAATACCCGTGTTCTCCTATGATTATATACTCCTTTCGTGTTATATATAGAATTATATTAGCTATTTTCAAAAGAACGAAAAAATAATAATAATAATAAAGATGAAGCTTAAACTTTTAAGTCTTTTCACTGAGATTAGCAATAAGATTTTATTTTTTTTTTTTTTCGTGCGATCAATTTGGCATGAGGGAAAAAATTACTTCTTTTTTTTTTGCTTTTGATTTTCTATCTCGTCGAAAAGTAGGCAGACTGTGTAATAAAGGATTTTATACCAAAATAAGTTAGAAAAAAATAGCTGAGGAATAAAAAAACTACGTTATAAGGACGGAATAAATATTCTTATTCTATTTAAAGAAAAAAAAGTGCATTGCAGAGAAAGAGAGAGTATGGTGCAAGTAAAGCTTTAACTTATCTATATACCAAAATTTTGTTAGTTCTTATTATAAGAAATTTCCTTTTTTTCCCTTAGTGATTTCATTTCATAATTTTTAGAATGTTTATGTGTCAAAAGCTTTCATTATTCAGAATCGAATAAAATTTCATCATGTAATACACAGTCTACAGAGTGTGATTATCGTAGTCAAAAAGGGTTAATCAGACTTTGTAATTTTCAGTTAAAAAAGAGAGAAGGATAAGAAAAGAAGGGAAGAAAAAAAGTCATTTAAATTACTGTCGAATTTATGACGTTGCGAGTAAGTAAACTCATCTAATAAAAGAAAGTAATTGCTCTGTTTACGAGGGTACTTGCCAAGACAAGTTTCTCATTTCTTCCGAGACTTTCTCTCCTTACATCTCTTTTTTTCTTTTTTTTTGAATTAAAATTCTCAATTCAAGAATCACCCTAAAAGTTTAACATCAAAACCTATTGCCCTTTTCACTCACTTGATTTCAACTATAAATTTTTATGGCCTCGAGTAATAAATTTTCAATCTAAGAATTGAATTCACAGAAGTGTTTGATTCAAGTGTTGTTAAAAGTTAAGCAAAAATAAATAATTAATTAGTTAACTTTTTCGTCACTGTAAATCTCGTGTACATAAGTTTTTTTTTACGTCGTTATATTTATGCTATGCTATTTTTGCAATGCTAATCAGCGACGGAGCTTGTAAGTGTGTTTGTGAAGAAAGCACATGTAACGTACAGTGGTGCTTGTATCAATCGGCTGCCGAGAGCGGGATTCGAACTCAGAACCTCGAGATTACGAATCCAACGCTCTACCGACTGAGCCACTAACCGACTCAAATAAGTTTATTTGAATTTAAAATTTTTACTGTATTTTTGTATTTTAACTTAATGAGAATGTTATGAATTTTTTCTTAATTAATTTTTTTTTTTAATTTGAAATATGGAATGTTGATACATATGATAAAACTGTTGAATATTAAATTAAAATATTTTCATAATAAATTTTTTGTTTCGGAATTGAAGTTTGAATAAAACATTGAATAATATACAAAATTTACTCGTTAATCATATTATTTAATAATTGAATATTTAAATAAAATGAAATTCAATATGAACATCAAATAATAAATTTTCAACCCATCAATAAACATACCGCATTTTTCCATACAATGTTTCTCCGTAATTATTTTCAATAACACGAAAATGAAATAAAAGATAAAAGAGAGAGAGAAAAAAAAATTCACTTAACGTCAAACTATAAAACCTTACGAAATTTCTTTTTGATGTCAACAACCTAAACAAATTCTCCAAAGAACGCAAAAATTGTGATGAAAAAAAAAGAAGAAAGAAAGAGCTGAAAAGAAAAATAAGAAGAAAAAGTAGAAGAAGAAGCAGCAGAAGAAAAATAAAAAGAAGTAGAAGAGACAAGAGCCATACACAGTGTCATCTCGTCGTCGTCGTACGACTTGACCTAGCGCCCGCTCTACAACATATACACAGAATACTTGCTCTCTCTCTCTCTTACTTCCAACACCTGGGTTCAACGCCTCTCTTCCCACTGGTGTTAAAGCCGCTCTTTTTTCTTTTCCACCTAGCATTCTCTCTCTTTCTGTACTTCACATTCTTTACTCCTCCTATATATACGCTTTCATTTCCACAACATATATACACATGCATTCATATATCTGTATACGTACAATAATACAACGAACCTTGCGAATCCAATATCTGTTCCGCGATCTTTCGCGTTCTATCCTTGCCCAGGAATCCTTTATATTGGCTCTTATATACCTTTTCTCTTGTCAGTGGTTTTATATACACTATTACTACCTCCTTTTATCCTTATACTCCTTTTCCTCCTCTTTTTTTTTCTATAAAACACCTTTTTCTTTAGGTCATTGTCCTTATCACATTGAAATATTGTCTAAATTTCTCACATTAGGTAAACACGTGGGATTGAAAAATGTGATTTTTAATATTGTTAAAAGATTTTTTAAATGACACTTTGATAAATGTATAGAAGATGATGAAGAAAAATCTTTTAGGATTACATGGAAAAAATAAGGGGCCCCTCGTGTCTTTCGATATGAGCCACGAGTTAATGATACTACAGTGGTAACGTCAGCCTAGTAAGGCGTCGCGGCGCTTACTGCAGAGACGTCGCTGGCGCACCCGCCCTTATAGCTTTCTATCGTGTGTTGCTCTCTTCTGTCTCTCTCTCTTTATTTATCTCACTCTCTCTCTCACTCTCTTTCCCTCCCTCTTTCTCTTACTTTAAACCTATACCCAATCCTCCCCACTTCTGTACTTTTGTGCTACCGCGTCGAAGCGCCGCCAACGCGCTTTTGCGCAGCCCCTTACTCTCTCTCGCTTTCTCCTGCTCTCTTTTTCTCTTTCTCTATATCTATGTGTGCATCACTGTACTGTACAATTCGAGAGAGGACCTTATGTATTTCTATGGTTTTCTTTTTTTTTTATTTTATTTTCCTTTCGAATACAGTGGATTGTAGGATGAAAAATTATGAATGCTGAAGGGATAGGCGGAGGTGTATTATGATTGTTATTATTTTTCTATGATGAGAATATGTGATTTCAACTGATGATTATGCGTCAAAGTATTTCTTTTTTCAAGGTGTTTATTTTGAAACTTTCAAGAGCTTGAATAAAATTGTTCATCTCTTTTTATCAATTGGTTGTTTACAGATAAACATGCCTTTTTCACTTTCACAGAATCTTTTGAAAAAATACGATGATTTTTAAAATTCTTTAGAAATAATAGAGTCATGATGCATGGAAAAAAGATAATAATGAGCTTGAGATTTGAAAAAAAGAAATATCTATCACAGAGGACGTTTTAAAATTTCTCTCTCTCTTTTTTTTTTCGTTCGCGCAGTTGATGACTCAGCAAAAGCTTTGCACTTAACTAAAATGAAAATCCAAAAAAGAAAGCTCATTTTATTTTTAATTTAAGCAGAGCTAAAAGCCTAGACAAGTATGTGTGATAAAAGAAGCTTATAAAAGTGGCGTGAAAACGTTACTACAAAAAAAAAGGAAGGAAAGGAAAAAGAAAAAACTACAATCGATATTGTCTCGATTCTGTTAAAGAGACAAGAACACATGTGTGTCAAGCGGATCATTAGTTTCTAAAAAAAAATTCGTGTCACTTGTCTAAGGATCTGTTGCTTACAAAAAATTTACTTTAGTTTCAGCGTTGCCTTTTGAAAATCTAAATTAATAGTATCATGATACATGAAGATAATATTATCTTTTCATTATGAAATAATTAAATCTATGACAATTTTTTTTCAAAGATTTGATAACCATCAATAAATTTTGGAAAAAAATAATTTTTAAAGAGATTTTTCTAATATAATAATTGATTTGTAACATTGACAGATAATTAACCAAAACTAGAGGGGAAGAAACTAACTCCAAAAAAAAATAAAAAATAAAAATAATACGTTTCAAACATAAGACTGTTTGCTTGCTTATCATCAGTAAGATAATTTATTTATGGTAATTAATAAAATTGAAAAAAAAAATTAAAATATATAACGGATAACAGCTTTATAATGAATATAATTAAATTGAATATTATTGTCTTGTGAGGTCGTCAGTGGCTTACTCGGTAGAGCGATGGATTCATAATCTCGAGGTTCCGAGTTCGAATCCCGCTCTCGGCTAATTTATACACAAGCACCACTGTACGTTACATGTGCTTTGTTCACGAATACACTGACGACCTCCGTTGCTAATTGAAATTGCAATTGTGGCATAAATACAGCGACGTTAAATAATAAAAAAAAAAATATTTATTCAATCTATTTTCTATATTTGACCACATAATTTTAATAAATCAATGATATAATATATTATACATAATATATTATATACATTATATTATATAAACAAACAGTTCAATTTTCATTTTTTCTTTTTTTTTCTCTGGTATTGGATAATGTCTATCAATATTCTTATTAACTATTGCATTAAAAAGATTTTCTTTAAAAGTTATTTATTTCGAAAATTTGTTTGTGGTTATCAATAAAAATATATAGCAAACAACAGTCATACGATCAATATAAGTGTATTACAATTCAATAACTCGGAATCCTATAACAATTTCATTGATTAACAATAAAGAAAGAAAAACAACGTCAAATAAAATATTTAAAGTAGTCTTGAATAAAAAAAAGGGCAAGTGTTGTATTATTTCACATCAGTCAGATGTTAGTTTTCTTTTTTTTTTAATGTACCTTTTTGACTCTATTGTTTTCGTTAAAGGGGCTTGCTCGTTAACTACAACAATGTGACTGTGGCTGATTTTTCTTTTTTTTTTTCTTTATTTTCTTTTCACAAAAAGAGAGAAGTATGCAAGAACGTGTATACGGTTGTAGGGTGTGAGAATACGAACGATTGTAGATGCGGAAGAGCTTTCGAAAGGTATATAGACATTTCAACAACCAACTCAACAACCTCGACGAAAATTCTCAACAATGGCATACACTCACTCGTTGAAGATATATAGACAAGCGATGTACACTTTAGTGCGTATAATGAAAGAGTAGCTTTGTTGATTACCAAGTATCTTGATTAAGTTTTTATTTTTTTTTTATTATTGAATAATTGTTATTTTTTTCTATCAATAAATTATTACATTTGACTACTGTAACAGCTGGACCAAATTTAAAAATCATTGATTATAATCAACTTGAAACTAATTAGAAAATTTTGAAAAAAATTTAAACATGATTTCCGTATAATATTTTCATCAAAAAAATTTTTTTAATTTCATTTTTAACTTTAAAAATAAAAAAATGATAAATTTTCAATTATACTCAGTTTTTTTTGGTCTTTGAATTCCATAAAAAAACAATCTTTTATATTAAAAATTTTAGCTTATAATACTTACAAAAAAATTTCAGTATATGGGTTGAGAATTATAAATAGATTAATTTTCAACATATGCGACGAAGACGAAGAGAAAAAAAATTTGGATTATTTATTTAAATGACTCTACTTTCAGAAACTCTGGATATAGTGATTTATAATGAAATACATTTTTCATTTTGTGAAAAAATACATATGGAATATAAATTCTGATAGATTATAAGAGTATATTTATGCAGTGTGAGTGACATATTTAAATAATGTATCAAGATATCTACCCACTTTAAATATATTTTCTTCTAATTCTATTTTTCACTGAATTTTTTAATTAAACATGAGCTCAAGCATCCTGATTTTATACTTTGCGATTTATGTTTTCAATAATATAAATAGCTTTATAAATATGTTTCCTATATTAATTGTGTTTTTATTCGTATTATTTCTATTAAATTTAAAATCAAACATTTAAGTGGATTGATTTATGTTTTACTTTCGATAATCGACATTTTCGATAAGCATGATTTAAACATTTAAATATTTAAATAATCGCAAGATATACGCATAATTTTTCTTTCGAAAAATCACGTCGAAAAACTTTTTATCATATAAATTTTATCTTTCCGCTCTCATACGCTCAACGTTGAAATATAGCGTTTCTCTTTTTTCCAAAAAAGATTTTTTTGGTCCAACGATGATATACATTTTTTAACGGAAACAATCTTTTCCCTGCCGAAAAAAGAGCCCAGAGCTCTCCGTGCTCTAAAATAAAACGAAATGAAAAAAGAAAACAGCAAGTAAAACATTACGCACTAAACGTCGTTTCAACGTTAAAAAAAGACTTCCCCAAAAACCAACTTCTATGCGCTCCCGTTCCCAAGGAACAGAAAAAAAAACAACCTATCCTGCTAAAACACTCGTCGCGTAACATATATATCTACCTTCTACCAAGTAAAAAAAAAAAGTAAAAAAAAAAGAGAAGAAGAAAAAATTCGCCCTCAGCACTTTGTTACCCCTAATCGTCGAGGATTTCCCTTTCGCTTCTTTAGAAGCTCTCTCCTTATTTACATCAGCTATAGCGATAACACGCCTCGCTATCTTTCTTCTACCCGAAAAAAAAGTACGATGAAGAAAAAAAAAAAACCCCGGAGAATATACACACATAAGAACGTCACATCATCACGCACCGGCGACGTGTGTCGAGCAGCATACACTTCTATAACGTCTTCAGTGAAATTGAGAGAAAAAGACAGAAAATTTTCTGTATAACATACTGTCCTAGAATATATATATAGAATATATATAAACCTTCGCTGACGCAGACGTATGTCCACCTGTCCTATATACGGCATCATTAATTTATCCATCAACTCCCTTTCTCTCTCTCTCGACATCCCTTATACACAAACGTCGGCCCTTTCTCGCTAAATCGCAAGTAGAAGAATAAGGCACGTTAAAAAAGCATTCGTTTTTTTTTCTCTCCCTTTCGTCCCTCTTAATTTTTTTTTTTCTTATTCTCTTCTTACTCATTTTCTGTGCTCGGGATCCCTTATGTACTAGATTTTCCAAGTTTCTTCATTCTCTCCCTCCCTCTCTCTCTCTCTGTCTTTCTGTTTTGAAGTACTGCTACTACGGATGTGCTTGAAGAGCTGGCGGTATAAGACTTCCTCTTTTTTAAGAAAAAAAAAAAAAAACGATTCTGCTGAATGAATTTTGTAGAATGAGTGTACATGGAAAAGTAGAACGAGAAGTTTAAGTGAAGAAGCTTTCGTTGAAGATGTAAGAGTATATACGTCTAAGTATTTTATAAAGATGATCTAGTAATCCGATGGAGAATAGTTTTATAATCCGTAATAAGATATATAGATTCATTATATTTTCATACTATCACATTTCCTTTAAATTCTGGTAAGATTTCAGTGATATTTATATGTTTGTAATATTTTAGTACAAAAATACGCTGTTAATTTTGAAATGTCAAGTTTACATGAAATAAATTTTATAATAAAAATTACCTACACTACAAAGATAATCATAAAATCGAATAAATTTTATTCGAAAGCAAAGTAGGGTTTATCGAGATAATCAACAATTTTTTTCTTCTGCGATAATAAGATAATCTAACATTACACATTACCATTATTATCATGAAAAATTTTTACGGAACAATTTTTGCTGTATGTTACAAGATTAAATTACTTTTAAAAGTAATTTGTGAATATAAATAATTATTAAAATTAAAAAAAAAAAAATTTAGTTACAACTAATTATAAACTCTTATTCTTATTCCTCTAAATTTATTAAGTACATATTAGAAAATAGCTTTGATATATTTACTTGCATTACAAGTGCGTAAGGTCTTGTAGAAGACTATAATTGACTGGGATGTCGCTAACTTCTAACTTGTTAAAGGGGTTTGTTGAAAATAATTGTTGCTAAAGTTGCGAGAGCGTACGCGTATTTACATATAAAATACATATATGCAAATTGACATATTTACATGGAATATGCATCCTATGTAAATCGAACTTTAAATAGTAAGCTTTAGGTAAGCATGTATTTAGTAAATACGAGCGCGTATTTTTTTTCCTCCTAATAATGTTGTTTCTTATAAATAATTTTTTGTTTATTCTTAAAAGTATATGAATTTTTAAAGATGTTTTTTTCTTAAATAAATAAATCTTGAATTTACTAGCATCCAAAGGCCATAAATAGTTGACTAAACCCCCAAAAAAAGGAATAAAGAAAAAATAAACTGTCACTATTTGTTACACCGAATCCACTTTTATTCGTAAGTTAAGTTACTTAATCGCTTTCGGTTCTTTTTCAAAGTTATTTCTGTTGATTTCTCGTGACCAGCCTTGAGATTTCAGCGACAGTATAGAAATTTATTTATACGGATACTAAAAGGAATTTTTCTTTTTTTTTTTCTAGTATCCTAAAAAGAACAAAGTCATATTGTTGACATATTTTCGTTTAACTTTAATCTTTTTGCAAAATATTGGCGTTTTATCAATGTAACACTTTATTATGATCGGGCATAAATATTTATAAATATATTCTGATTCAATATGTAGCGATTCGTAAGTCTAGATTTGACCTACTTCGATATACCACAAATAGTCTAAGCTCAAAGTGAAATAATAATTAAAGAATCAAAGATTCATAAATAGGATGTTTAAAGATTTATAAATTTTATATTCAATTCGTTGCCATTATTATTATAACATTGAATTTTAAACTTACCTGTATTTAGAAGAATAATTATAAACTGAAGTTTTTTTTTAAAATTGATGATGGGATATTTACAAATTATTAAAAAATCATTGTTTATTAATTAAAAATTAATGACAAAGAAATTTTAAGTTTGACGTTTTACAAATAAAATTTTATAATCGTAAACTCATGAAAAAATTCAACTCATTTAGAAAATTTTTTTTAATTAATAGAGATACTTTATATTATGAATTTTATAAAAACTTAAAAAGAAAATTAAGACCTACTAATGAGCAAAATCTTCTTTTTTAAAAAAAACAAACTATTAAATGAAGCCTTTAAAGTTTATACATAAACTTTGTAACTTTTCGAAAAAAAAAACATTTTGCTTTGATTATTATTAAAACATACAAATCCTACAAAGATTTATTTTTCTGGGCACTGCCGAACATAATATTATACCTTGGGGTCATATACTTTATTCTCCAACTTTGATGGAAACGAAATATAAACCTAAATGTGTAATAAGAAAAATTATTTATTTTCGTTTGTCTTTTAAACGTTTGAAATGATGTTGTTTTAAGCTAAAAGAGGTCAAAATAAAAACTAAAAAAAATAAAAGAAATAACAATTTTCATCATCCTTAAGAAATGAAACAAGAAAATTTTTCAACAAGATGTACATTTATTTAAGCTTCTTACGTACTTGATAACAATATAAACTTCTCTTCACAGACTTTTTTGTTCGTTTATTTTCCTTTTTTTTCCTTCATTCTCCTTTTACGGCTATACAAATTCTTATTTCTCCTCGTTTGCCTTCGATACGCCAGAAGATGAGCGCAAACTTCGTTTCCTTCCGGCAATTCCCTTCTTTTTACCCTCTCCTTTTCTTTTCCCTTTGCCCCCCTTATAGATGCAAATTTACACACGCTTATTGCGCCGCGATTTTAACTCTGCTTGACTTTAGTGTGTAATATATATATATATATATATATATATATATATATATATATATATATATATATATATTTATATAAAATACAAAATATAGTATATGAAAAAATGTACAAACAATAGACTCATTTATTCCGTATTTTCATACTCTTCTTTTTGTTCATTTTTCATTACAAACTTTAACTATTGTACAAAATTACAAAAAACAGAGGAAAAAAATTTCATAGAGACTTTAACATTGGTATGTATATAGAGTACACAATATTGGTAAGTAATAAAAGGTATAGTTAAAAAATATAAGTATTAGTAACACGAGCATACGCAAAACCATAAACATCTCTTCTTCGTCATTTTTTTTTTTTTTTTTTTTTTGCAAAGTACATAAAAAACTTTCTTATTCGCTAAATGTACAAAGTATTAAAATACGTGTTGTGGTAACTCCATCATGTCGTTGTTATCTCAAGTTTCTTAAATTCTAACGGAAAAATGCTTTACTCTCTATATTCTCTATTCTTTCATTCTCTCCCTTTCACCTTTCTCTCACTCTCTCTCTCTCTCTTTATCTTGTAGAATTGCATTACGCCATATTTACAAATCTCCGTAGGTTATTTTTTTTTGTTTATTTTTCTTACAATTTGCTACTTGTAAACTTGGACGAAAACACAAACGTAAGGCACTGACGTATATATAATAGTATAAAAAAGAAAGTAACATCGTTGTAAAAAATGACGTATTGAGAAAAATTTATCATATTTTCTAGTTGATCAAAGATTTTTATTTATATGATTCTTCTTATTCTTAAAATCAAAGCAATTAAAAAGTTACTTTGTGGAAATTGTGACGCTCGATTAATCTCAACGATAAGACTTAAATAAAATAAATGTTAAAATTACGAGAAAGAAAAAAATACAGAGTAATTAATATAACTAGAAAATATTTATAAATTCATTAACAAACCTCTTCCCTCGAATATCTGAACATTAGAAGATATAAAAGTGCAATCACACAAGCGCATAAAAAAGGAAATTAAAAAAAAAAAACATTAAAAAAAAAGAAAAACCTGACTCCATCAATCTTCTCTTCTGTACGTTAAAAAAAAAAAGACCAATGCAACGTGCGAAAATCATTTACTCGCGGGCTATTACATTTGAAATCGAATTTTTTTTTTTGCGTTGTCGCATGCTCACACACACACATAATAAAAAGAGGAAGAAAAAAAAACGAGAAAGTAGACAAACACAAAAAAAATATATAACGAAAACGCGAAGGAAGAAAATGGTCTGGAGGCAGGGGGGGGGGGTTAAAGTAAAACGATTCTTTTCTTCAGTTCGTTGATTCGATTTTTCCGCGAGTGAAAAGAGCGTTAGTTGCGAAGAAAAAGACGCGCTCGCTCGGACACCTTTTTTCCTATTTTATTTTCTTCTGTGTCTAACCTTTTTCTTAGATATTCTTTTATCTTTTCTATTTACTTTCTTCTTCTTCTTCTTCTTTTAGACATGAGAGTAATCTTCGAGCAAAGTTTCACCGTAATGAGTTACAACGTAGTCATGGTAATACATCATGATACAAAGCGGTTGGCCAATAATAAGACTTGCCCATACGACAATGTTACCCCATCTTGCACCCCAATGACGTTCTACTTGCTTACTAAGCACAGACAGTGGAATCTATTAACAGAAACGTTTGTTTTTATGTTTTTAATATTTAAAATACAAATTATAATACAATTAACCAATTTATTGAATTTAAAAAAATAATACAAGAAACATTTATTTGACGATATTTTTGAATTTTGTTTCTTAAAATTTATGCAAAAATTCTTGTCATTGCAGCCAAAGGGTTAATGTTATATTAAAAGTATTAAATATATTGAAGACGAAATAAAATTTTCATAAATTATCCCGACATGTTTCAACTTTCTTGTTATTTTAATGCACCGAAGTATTCAAATTAATAATTTTTTAAATGATATATTATTTTTCAGATGAATTTCATATTATTTGTATGATTATATATGCAATAAATATTACCTACATATTCTTTTTGTTTTGCCGTTTTACCCTCATTATTTTTAAAATAACTTTTGCATTCTTATGGAAATAAAAAGTTTATTTTATTAATTAAAAATGAAAATGTGGTAAAAAGTACAGAATATAAATTATAAATCATGAAAATTTATTAAAAAATTATAATTATTTTTCTTCAAATTATTAAAATAAGCATATAATAACAGAAGAATAATAATTTATCTGTAAAATAATGATAAATGACCCTTGGCATTTATTATTCAGAAAATAAACCTTAAAATAAATAATTAAAAGTGAATAATTATTGATAATATTAATGCAAAAAAAGTTTAATAAATGTTTACCATATAATTAAAAAATACAAGTATTAATAAAAATATTTAAAATTAAGAGAAAAATCGTTAATATTTCTTATAATTAAAACACTTTAATGCGCTTGAGGTAAGAAATTATAGTCCAAGCCAAGGGGTTAAAGATTTTCCCCAGCTTCTATGTAATAATAATAATCACATTCTTACCTGTCCCATCATACCCATGAACGCCCAGATCTTGAAAGTCTTTAGTGGCACGCTAACAAGATACTCATGGAAGAAAGCGCTGATAAAGAAGACAGTTACGCTTGCCGTAGTTTTACCATAACCCATCTCGACTACTGGTATATACAAGTGCCTGTAACATTTCATATTATTTTATTACGTCAAAAGGCTTTTTAATTGTTGATAATCTTATCAAGCAGTTTTCAAGATTATTATTAGCTTATTATTTTATTCAATAGAAAGTTAAATGAGTTATTTGATTTTTTCTACTTCATTTTAATTACGCTCAAACTATTTTATAAGATTTGAGTAGAATACTATACCAAAAAAAATTGTGCCGTACATATACCCGCGTAAAAATATTCGAATTAATTTTTTTTTTTTTAATGCTATTTAACGTCGCTGTATTTGTGCTATCATTGCGGTGTTAATTAGCGACGGAGGTCATCAGTGTGTTTGTGAATAAAGCACATATAAAGTACAGTGGTGCTTGTATCAATCGGCGTCTGAGAGCGGGAATCGAACTCGGTACCTCGAGATTACGAATCCATCGCTCTACTGACTGAGCCACTGAAGACCTCTGGTGACTTGCTTTATCAGCTATATTAAAAGGCCTTGATCATTTCTTTTTAATTTTTAGATTTTTATGTTTAAAAAATAATTTATTTAAACTTATCATTATTTAATACATTATATTAAATAAAATATTGAATAAAAACGCGCTTATAAGACATAAAATTATTCAAAAATTTTTATTTGACTTTAATCATAGTTTTCTTTAAAATTTGACTGGGAAAAAATATTATTTAATATATCAAAATGAGTGTAATTAAAAAATCAACAGAATAGTGATTTTTTTATTTAAAATTATCCACTATTTTACTAATCTAGCTACGTTATGTAGATTTTTTCCCATAAGAAAGTGTATTAAAATATTAATTTTTTAAACGTTTTTTTCTAATTTTCAATGACAACCTAACTACTTTTTTGTACCGACGTTAGATTTATCCAAAGAATATCTTCTTTTAATTTAAAAAAAAACTGTTCGTAATTTCGTATATAGTATGAAATACCTTAATTACTTTTTTGTTATATTAACGAATTTATAATTTGAGATTTTGATAAATGATTGTTTTATTCAAACTTGAGATAGGAAGATGTTAAAAATTAAAGAAAAGTGGGAATACTAAAGTTTAAAGTTATAATTTACTTTAAACGTTTGAAAAATTAAGCTACAATATTTCTTTAAAAAAGTTTGCATTTTATCATTCTGCAGTCCTTATTAACTTCCAGTTGAGCAACTTTTAAAATGAAAAATTTAATAAATATATAAACACGTATTTGCAAACACTTCTATTAATAATAAATTTCTTTTTTTATGAAAGAAGATTTATTTACAGTTTACGCAATTATGTTTCATGAGTAAAAAAATGAAAAAAATATCTTTTTATTTGATAAAAAAGAACATTTTTGCCACGTTAAATAAACATAAGTAGAACTTTGAAGTTAGTACACGGACACGTCGTAGATAGTTAAAAAAATTTCGAAACGCTCACGCGGTCGTCGCTTTTGTGAATGTAGGTCGCGAGATGCAATTTAAAAAAAAAAAAATAAAAGAAGAAGCGCAAGATCTCTCGTTTTACACATGTTAAATTATCTTAGGTCGGTGTTTTTTTTTTATTTTAGACAGTTGTTTCTTCTCTCCTAACAGTATGGTTAAGACTATAGTAACGCGTGGGTATGCATATAAAACTTTAAAGAAGTCACGGTTGCGTATATAAACCAGTCAAGGAAAAGCTCGCTTATGCGTCTTGCATCCTTTCGTTCTTCTTTTTTTTTTTTTATTTTTTATATCGCTTCCATAGATATGTATGAAGTTGAGTTGTGTAAGAAGCACGCTTTTTTTTATACAGTGTAGCTTGGCTTTATATATGCATGAGATAATATGAAAAGAAATATTTTTGTTTAAACTTGATGAAAAAATAAACTTTTTTTTTGTTGTTTTTTCTTAACAAAAAATAAAATAAACGAGTTTTCTTGTAAAATATAAACGTTGTACAAAAGGAAACTGAAAAAAATAATTTTTGTTTAATATTTAAGAATATTAAATATAGCACTACTATTGTACTATAAGTTTCCTTTTTTTTCTTTACAAGCTTAGCGCGTCTGACTATTTCCAACTGTTATCTACTTAAATTAAGATGGTGCATACATTTTTATACATTAGCATTTTTTTTAACTTGAACTTAAATTAAGAAACTTGTATAATTTTTCAATTTTCATGTTCTTTACGTACTGACTTTGTGTATTCATTGACTTTTCACCTGCAACTTTCTAATTTAACGTGAAATTATTACAGAAGAAAGGTAGCTCAAAAATTTTTTATAGTAAATTTTTCTTCATTTTATTATTCTTATGATAAGAAACAAAAGAAAAACTTTTTTTAAATTATAATTATTTTTGTTCTTTAAAAAAAATTCTTTTGATATCAAAGATAACAATACATGAAAAGAAAATAAAAAAATTATATAATATTAAAAATAATGTTATTTAAATTTCTAAAAGGAAGACTCCCATAAAATAATTTGTGAAGTCTTGGTATAAAAGCTTTATCTTTTGATTATCAGAAAGTTTATAAAGGAATACGAAATTTTAACTAAATTAATTTACTTCGGATTGGGAAAAATGAAAAAAATTTAATTATATTATTTTTTCTAATTTCTCTTCACTTATTCATGCAACTTTGATCTTTTTTTTTCTTACACTTCCTTCCGTTTTTTCACATTAATTTTTTTTTTAATTTTTACTAAATATAAACATTATAATAAAAATTTTT
The DNA here is from genome assembly GCA_017163975.1 of Anastatus disparis. NCBI lineage: Eukaryota > Metazoa > Arthropoda > Insecta > Hymenoptera > Eupelmidae > Anastatus > Anastatus disparis. Next base: position 3,520,589 of record JAFFSR010000003.1, read on the forward strand.
ACGTTTCCCCGAGTCTTTTTTATTTAGAACGTGTTCGTGGGCATCCTACTTTGGATTTTTATGCAAATCAATTGTAATTTAATTGATAAAAAAGCAATCATATTATTTCTAAATCATTCACAAACATCTTTAAACTTTTACCTAGCAATATTGAAGTCACAGAGTTAGCCATATAAATACGCAAGTTATATTACTATAGCATGAGCATACAGCTTCGCGAGAATAAACAGCCTTAAGTGACTCGTCGTCACAAGAGATGCGTATCGGCATTTCCCATTACGAGTCGCTTGAAAAGATGCTGCTCTCTCACAGCGCATATACGGGCTACGTGCCAGATAGTAACTTTTAACTTGACGCTTAGAAAAGAAGGTTCAATGTCCTTCTCTACTTCTTTCTATCTCGTATAAACTCGTGCGGGCGTATACACGAATCGTTGAAAATGAATTGAAGACTAGTAAAAATGTATCACGAAGAAAAAAAAATTTTTTTCAGAGGCTTGGCAATAATCGCTCACGTAAATATAGTCAAGCCATTTCAGCTAAAATAATACGCGCGACAATTTAATGTTAACCTTTATTCTTTTTTGGTCTATTTCTTTATTTCTCTTTGTTATTTTTGGAGTTATGATGTGTACATTAAATTTTTATTTATTTTTATGGCAGGCTCATTTCTTTATTTTCGTTATTTTTATCGTTCGTAAATGTATACGATGTAATATAATTTAATATAATATATATATAAATAAAATATTTAAATTATTTATAATTTTATTTATTTATTCTTAATACTACTATTGTCGTATAAAGTATAATTAAGAAATGAATCCAAATTATTTTGTTATATAAACTGAGTGCGTATACCAGCGGCTCGTTAAAGTAATTAAATTTAAATTTAATATTTCTATAGTTTGAATTGAAATATATTAATTAAATTATGATGTATGTATGCACGTTGGAAAATATTATGTAATTGTAAGAGATGAAAATTAAAGAATTTCATTTTAACGACACGCTTATTAAATTTGTTTATGCAAAATAATAATATTATAGCAAGTGAATAATATTGTTTTAAATATTACATAAATTTAATAAAAATGAATACGTCGCGTGCGGAAAAAAACGCAAGAAAAATTTTTTTATTTATTAAATATAAACATGTTTGAATTATTCTATTTTATTTAGGTAAATACAATACGAAAAAACCTTTTTTACTTTATACTAAACTTAATTTACCTCAAAATTGTCAACAACAAAATGTCATTAACCATAAACAAACAATAAAGCAAAATTTTATTGTTTGCAAAAAAAAGGCGTTCTATAACTGAAGTAGTTAAAAAACTTGAAATGACAAAAAAAAGAAAGAAAAAAAAAAGAACGAAACGAATAAGCTAACTCGATAAGAGGCTTGCCACGACAAATTTAATACAGCAAAAAAAAAAAAGAAGAAAAAAAAAGGGAAGCGAAGCTACTGCACACGACTTTACGCTATATCTTTCGTGAGCACAATTCTTAAACGACTTCTTACATTCACGACTCGTCGTAGAAGGAGACCTTCTTCTTCTTCTTCTTGGTTTCTTATATATCTCATATATAATACCGCTTGCGGCGGTCATTAGGTGAGCTTTCAACGACTACGACTTATATATAAAACGACATACTTGTCTAATGCTGTGAAATTATTTTTACTTTTTTAATTTATTTATAATTTTTAAAATTTTTATTAAAAATGTGAGAATACAATAAAATTAGTTAATTCAATAAAATTATTGTAATTTTTTAAATAAAATTTTAAAAGAAAACACAACTTTTTGCCATTTTAATACTGGCTTAGACTTTGAACGTTTGTATACATGCTTAAATCTTATTTGTGAAATGACATAGAAATCGTGGCTATATTGACTTTTTTTTACGTCCCTACTCAAGACATCAAACAAGACTGAATCTTCTTAAATCGAGACACTTTTTCTAACAAGTTGATAGAAAGAAAAAACGAAAGATGTCAAAGGTTCTTTATTTTAAAATGTTTCAAAAAAAGGTTCATTATTTTTTCCTTTTACGCTAGACTTTTTTTAAATTTGCATTTCCGTTAAAATTAAAAAAGTGTTAAACTGTGCCAAGACATTTGTTATGATTATTTATGATTTAATATTTCTGTTTGAAGAAAGAAAATAAAGAAGAAAAATATAACTTTTGCGCAAAATATGTAAAACGCTTTTTACATACGTACAAAACGTGGCTGACTATAGCGCGAATCTTTTCTACTGAATATCACACTATATAATATAGAATCAGTCTAATACTCCGAGAATTCAAGGAATTTTTTAAGCTCAAGAATAAAATTGCATTTTTTCCTAAGCATCCTTCAAAAGTATTAAATATCATCTCTAATTCAAAATAATTTTTCAAACGTTATATAATAAAAGGAAAGAAAATTTTTTATGAATTTCAAAGTATTATGCACTTATTTCATTAAACGTAAAGTATATACCGTGATAATTTTCAACACGTCGAGTAAATTGAAGTTTCCTTTTTGAATTTACGATTTAGCTTTGCGCTTATGTGCCCAGTTTATGGATACAATTTCACCAGGGCCCAGATATGTATGTATATATACGCAATCACCCTATTGATTATTAATATTGAAGCAATTATATTTGACATCAAATAGTTCAAACCTAAAGCTCGATGTATGATTACCTAAATGTTTATCTCCTCCATACCCCTTCCTATTTCTTTACTTTTCCCGTAGCGATTTAGCGCTAATCATCATTTATTCGGCTAACTAGACACACACGCACACACTCCACTTGATAAACCGTATTATCAATGCTCAAATAACAAGCATAAACTTAACTTCTTTTCAAAAGCTTCAAAACAAACTTGTAAACGTCCCTTTGCATCTCTCTGTGCGCGCCTGTGTGTGGGACTATGCAAATAGAGAAAGAGGGAATTTTTTTTTTTAATATCAATCGTATAATGTATGCGCGTGTTACCGCCTTTCATCAATGAAAATTTTGACGTCTAAAGGGTTAATGAATATTCACAAGGGGAAATATTTACAGGTTGTTTATTAACGTGAATGAAAATACCGGTGTATCGGTATGAGGATCAGTATGGTTTTTTTTCGTATTTTCGATGTATTAATTGTTAAATATGGTTACATTAATATTTAATGTTTGTATGATAAATATTCAAACGTTAAATAATGAAACGTTTTAATTACGTCTTGTTGAAATATTATAATAGGAACTGAGTTACATTTTTCGAAATTTTTATTGAATTTCATTTTTTATATTCAATAAAGTTCCTTTTTTTAAATCTAGAATTATTAAAATTATTTAACTTTAACATTTATTTTTTATTTCTTTCATAATACATTATTCGTATCAAAATCATCAGCAATATTAATCCAACAAAATTTTCAATCCTCGAATTTAAAAAAAAATGTTATGAAACATTTTTTTCTACAAACTCATTTATAATCCCTCCATTAATCGCCTTCAACAAAAAAAAAAAATTTCCTTATCCCCTTACGTACCATTAAGGATACCTGCTCATAAGTTTTCTAAATCCATATAAAAACCTTACACGTGTATAAGTATAAAAAATCTGCCGACTCACCTTACAGCCCAACGATGAACAGGCATGTTCCAGGTTCTCCAAAAAGTGTCGATGTTATTAGCGTTCCACCAGTCGCAATAGAAATTCCTGTCGGCGAAGTGCAGCATCTCGCCCATTAAATTGAGATACGAGTGAAACGATAGATAGAAAAAGCACAACCACATCAAATGATTCGGTATCTGCGGATAAAAAGAAAAATGTACGTTTCCATCTTGGTATCTAAGGGTGAGCATAAAAAGCTCTTTGATTTATTACGTATTTTAACGGATTTTAAAGCTTTTCTTTTCGATATATTTTATTATATATATTGTAAAGCTTTTTATGCTTTCAATAATCATAACAATATTTATTGTGCTTCATATATACGTCAGAGCGCATCGATATTACAGATATGTATATATTCATGTGCATTGAAAACTATATAAGTTTTAAACGATGGAGGAAAGAGGGGTGGGGGGGAAGAGTTTTGAAACGTGTTTTTGGGGTATGAAAAGCTGTTATCGATCATTTAGCTAAAGGCCGATGTGTATTGTGATGAGAGAGAGAGAGAGCGCCTCGTTAACAGGATGCAAATTTTCCGCTTGCGAGCCATCATATCGTATGAAAACGATTCTGTAATTCTCGAACGCTCATCGTTCGAATATTTTTTTTTTTCTTTTTTTTGCGTAGCGCTCGTCCTGCTTTTATAAGTGATTTTGTCAACTACAAGCTTGACGAATACATTTATCATTCGTTATAACGTCTCTCATTCTTTTTTTTTCCTTTTTGTCATTTTTACAAAAAAAAAAAGAGTGTGGATTTTTGATAGTTGAAATGTTATTTTATGAGATAATATTGCCAATAGCAAAATGTGATTGAATTGTAAAATGAAAAGGAAGGAGAAAAAGATGATAATCCATTTTTTTTTAAAACATTCGAAATAGAAAAACATTTTCATTGCCATGGTATATAGTACGTACTAATATTATTTTAGAGCGCCGAAACGGAGGGTGAAAAAAATCCCAGACTAATGAAAATTCATCGACACAAAATATGAATTTTTCATATCATCAGAAAATATCTGAAATAACATTTACTCCTGGAGCAAAAAAAAAAAAACGAAATTAACGCTGGAACAATAATAATTCCTTGTTTTAAAAGGCAACATGAAAGAAAGTGATTAATACGGTGTACAGTAAACTAGATGTCCTGCGAATAAAGGATCGTTAAAAATGTATTATTTTAGAGTTTCTTTTTTATTCGTTATTCTTTATATATTGCGCTCCGTATATTTTAATCCAAATAGAGAGAAATTCGATGAGAAATGTATATATCGAAAATATCAAATATTTCACATTGTCCAATCTTATATTTCTCATTTTTATATTCGAGATATAAATACTTTATTAAAAAATCTGAGGTGAAGCTTGCACTCGCAGCGGAAACATTTATAAATATATTATTTTCAAAATTTAAATGTTCCACGGTAACCTCAATTTATTTATACGCGATTCAACTGACACTATATTGAATAAATTTAATAATAATCATTCTTACGTGGCGGATATTTTTAATTAAGACGAAAATTTTATTAAAATTTATGCATTTATTAAATTTGTAGGTGATGCATTTTATATAAAAATAATAATATTATGTTACTGAAAAAAATATGAAATGAGGTTGGATTTTATAAAAATCTTAAACCTATATTTACAAACAAAATGTAGCATATAATGAAACTCATTTTTTAAGAAAAATAATATAACAAACCATTCTGAAATTTAATTTTCTACGAACATCATAATTCCGTTATGATTAGACAATAGCTTATAATAATCAACTGAAAATTTAATCTTTTCCCTCTCGCATGTACGTTTTTATAAAGCCATCCAAAAGTTTATTGTGTTTGTTTCTATCGTCTTCCACGTGGACAATAAAGTATCGTTCTTTGCATCTTAATCCGATGCAATCAAAAGAGAGACATTAAATAATCCATGAGTTATTTCGTTCGGCATTTTTCGTCCGTTGTGTTTTTCTTCGCATTTCTCTTAACTTATATTTTTTTTCTTCCTCTCTTTTTATTCCTCCCTCGTCAAAGGTTTAATAATATTGCCGGTAGCGGCAACAAAGGTGCGGTCAAGTCGCTTGATGCTTTCGCCACGGGGCATCTCTTTTTTTTTCTTTCTTTCTTCTTCTCTCTTGTGGTAAAAGAATGACGAAAAAAGAAGATAGGGTAGAAAGGTAAGGTAAAAAAGAAGGAAATAAAGGAAGAGATCCTATGGTTTTCTTCTTGGCTTATATACGCAGAAAGTGAGGGCCAGAGAAAACTTTCTCCGACGTTTTAATTTCGTTTTCTCTCTCTCGTGACTTTCTTTTCCTTTCCCTTCATTCATTCGTCGAGAGCAAGAGATGCCCGAGGATTTTTCTTCCTCGGCACAAAAAAATAAAGCAAGAAGTAAGGCAACAAAAAAAAAGAGAAATAAAAAAAAAATAAGAAAAAAAAAAAGGAGAAAGAAATGAGTAAAAAGAAGAAACGACGTGAGGAACGTCGTTTACGAAGAAGCTAGCAGAGCCGATACCACAAAGAAAGTATAGCTCCTTTTTAGCTAACGGTAAACTTTGAACGGCTACTATGTGTGTAGCTAACGTATATAAGGCTTTAGGCTTCTCTCTTTCTTTGCCATCACGTACGGAAAACACGAGACATTCTCTTCAAGGATCTTTCTCTCTCTCTCTTTCTCTCTTCTCTTAGGAAAAGACACAAAAATTCAGAGTTCGTGTATTTTTCCTCTTTATTTCTTCCTTTTTTTTGCTCTTTTTTTTTTATTTTTTTTTCTTACTCGCATATAGACTTTAGATTCTTTGCTCCTTATTCTTGCACTGGCTGGCTACTGCTGGGGCTGACCTCGTTGGTTTTTCTTATTTTCGTGTAAAGATTGTAACGTTTCATGACTCGAAACCAGTGACAAGACTCACATTTTAATTTAAACTGTTAGCTGAAGCGCGAGCTTCTTTTTTTCTATCGGTTAGTCGTAGGTTAATTTAACAAGCGGTTGAATTAACCGGCTATGTTAAATTGACCAAGGGTTTAATTATTAATTTATTTTTTATCTTACATTTCTTCTGCTCGCCGTTTTCTAAAGTTTTAATGAGCTATTTTTTTTGGATTCAAACTTTTTCATGTTGTTTGTTTAAATAAGTTTATTACAATAATGAGATCTCATTATTAAAGAATATTGAATTAAAAAAACAGTATTTATTTTGCAATTATCATTGTTATGCCATTGTTTGCAAAAGTAAATGAACCAAAAAGAATATAATTTTTTCCATTTAGTATAATGACTATAATATCCTTTTGAATCAAATGAATAAATTATTTAATTTTAATTTAAGAAATGATAATTAACAAGTAAAATAGAATAAAAAATTTTAATTTCCAGTACAAGTTTTCCGATTTACGATACATATTTCAATACTTTATATTAATTAGCCAATTTACGATTGAGAGTATCGAAATCATTGAATGAAATAAGGCTATATCCCTCTTGTAGAAAAGTCGTCTTTGAAGCATCTTTTTTTATTCGCACTTTCTTACACAAGCTCTCTCTCTCTCCTCGCCGGTAAGTATCATTCCTCGTGACCTCTCTTTTTCATTCAAAGCAAAATCGAATTACACGTCAAAGAGCAAAAGCTGTCGAAGGAAACTAAAGATGCAACTTTTACCTCTCTATTTTTCTCTCTCTCTCTCTTTTGCGCTTGGGTAAAACGTTCCTTTTCTCAATACCTATATAAGAGGCTACGAAATAAGGTAGCTCGTCTGTCAACGTAGATATACCTCTAGCACTCTCTTGAATAAAATGGAAAATATCGATTAAGCAACTGAGACCCTATACATCTATCTTAAAAACCTTGTGCACACCTTTTTTTTTCTTTCTCTCTCTCCCGCTCTTACAAACATGAAGCTTTATACTTTCTAATGACGTGTCTTTGATCAAAGTCACTGAAATTCCGTTTTCTTTTTTTTTCTCTCTCTCTCTTCCTCTCTTTCGTGTCCCGATATGCAATATTCATAAATCCAATATGTCTGCATCATCGATGGTAAAGCATAAAGACTCGAAGCTTGCTCTTGGTGTGTCTAGATATATATTAATGGTAGCACGATTGCGTTGGTCGGAGAAGAAGAAGAAGAAGAAGAGAGAAAAAAAAAGAAGTATAAGTGAGAGATAGATCGGAAGTACGGAGGCGTTGCATTAAATGAACGAGAAAGATATGGGGAGAGGAAACTGTGTGCGCGGTTCTCAGATGGCCGAAGATTAATCCTTTCGTATTTAATGCTCGTTAATAAATAACGTTACATCTATATGTGATGAATGTTACTTGCGAGAAGTTAAGATTGTCGCGGCGGGAATATCATGATTTTACGAAAGATGTATGAACTTTGCTATTTGAGATCGTTTAAAGTAATGAATTGTTAAATATATTAAAGATATTGGATTTAATTTGTAGTTGTATGACGACAGTCAGAAGTTTAAATTAAAATATAAAATCATTTTATTAGTATTATTTCATTAACTTTTGTTGATGTATTTAGCTTTTTAATTATAATTATTATCTCGTTGTAATGATAAATTATTTTAAAGTATAGTTTCAAGGTAAATAAAATAATTACTAATTAAATAATAAAAGTTGAAAGCATCAGTCGTGCTAAACACTTATAACTAAATTTTTCAACAATTAATCAAGCATAAACATCATACCCTTCCTACTAAACATTCTAATCAAATTCTAATATTGTAACTGCCGCCATTTATCCCAACATAATGCGGAATATTTGAACTTTTTGCGAATGCCAGCAAAAAGTAAAAGAGAAAGAGAGAAAAGTTACCTTACAGAGGCAGTAAATTAAGTTGAAAATTTCTAAATCTTATCACGTAGCCCGTATAATCGGTCTCCCGATCATCGAGATATATAATTATGTCGATCTCAATAATTAACGTATCTTAAAGACCAATCCAAAGAAATTAATTTCCCCTTTCGTTCTATAATTATACAAGTAGCAGAAATTCTTTCTTTTTATCTTCGACGTTAAAAAAAAAAAGATGAGGAATAATTCAAGTCGTAACGGTGACACAAGTTTTATAAGCTCGATCAGGTTACTTTGTTATTTTAGTTGTACCCTATAGCGAGCTTTAATTTCTTTTATTTTTTTCATTTCGATTTCTCTTTCTTCTAATTTAGCTTGAGTTCAGGAGAGAGAGAGATAGAGAGAGAGAGAAAGAGAGAATGGTTGAGCCAAAGCCTTTAATTAACCTAGCGCTAAGCAATTACTGTCGATGCCACCCTCTCCCCCTCCCTCTCCATATATCCGTAATTGCCGTTCAATATATAAATCAACGCTGTACTGTCGATTACGTTTTGTTATAAACCACATCAGGATAAAGGCTGCTCTCTATAGTTATACGCGCGATGAGTAAAATTTCAATTTGATATTCATTTTATAGATTATTTCTGGTTAACCAGATGAATATATATTTGAAAATAGAAAATTTTAACATTTTGCGGTTTACTAAATTAACTTTTAATGCATATATATACGAGCGTGTATCTAATCAAGCGTATAATTAATCCTTTTAATGATTATTTTATAAATGCTTATTATTAATTATGATTATGATAAAACCCTATTTCAATATTTATGTATATATGTACGTATGATGATGATGAAACGCGATTTCTCGAATGCATATAAAGTGCATGCACGTTATTTAGTTGCATGTCCTTTTGGCCCGACAATGGAAACTAAACGAAAATCTCATTGCGGTTCCAGTTTGATTCTCTTTCTTCGTCCCACGTCTTTCTCGACGTCCTCTCTTGCTAGACTTGCCCGCACCTTTAAACTTTGAAATAACTCAATTTCTATCGATTCAAGCGGCTACACGGCTATACGGAATAAGGTTTTATCCCCCTGTTTTCGACGTGCTCGTAAGCAGTTCTAGAAAATATGTGTGCGCTCTGACGGGGATAATTTTATTGTGCGAAACTTTTTCACTTCTTCGCACACTGAATACTAAGAATTAAAATAATTATCGTTGTTGTGATGAAAAATTCATTATTAGAGCAAATACGTACTTGTAAACAGAGATTGAATTACTCAAATTTTATTTGTTGAAAATAAAAATTATTAAATTTTACGTAATTTGTCATACAATATTTTTTAATTAAATAATTCAATGTAAAAGATGTAAAGAGAAATTATTCATTTTGTTGACAAAGCAAAAATTAATTTTTTTTATACTTTTTCATTAGAAATAAATTCTTGAAAATTCCGATTTTTTATGCATTTTAATTAATTTCTCATTTTTGTCGTTTTTCAATTATATTTTTTATATGTAAGTCAACATCTTCGAAAATTCGATATTATAATTTCTTAATAAAATATTTTTTTTATAATATGAATATGTAATTAGAAACAACTGATAATTAATCAAAAACTATGCTTGCGCGAAAATATGTTTCCGAACAATTCCTCCGAAATAAAAGCGAGTGATGAATTACGTGACAAACAACATGTAACATAATATTTTACATATATACATTTTCCAAATATTCTAGCAGTGATAAATGAATTTTCCTTAAAAAATAAACGTACAATTTATCTATTCTACGTAAAGCCAAAGTAATTTATCATTTTATTTATTTTTAAACTATATTTAATTTAATGTAAAGCATGTAAAGGAAAATTCATTCGTTTTATCAGCACAGCTAAAGAACAAGCGAATAACGTGAATTCAGTATTTCTTAATTTAATTATAATGAAATCAGTAAAGTGAAATTCTTAATTTAAATTTCCTCGGAAAATTAACAAATCATGTAGAAACAAAAACCAAAAAAAGAATAAATAAAAACTTACCGCAAGCTTGAGAAGACGCTCGGATGCCTTGGCCACGTCCATGTTCTGTAACAAAAAAAACATACGTATACATAATACAAATGTTAAAACAAAGTTCGAAATTACATTAATCCTTTTGAGATAGAGAAAACAAGAGTAGTTTATATCAAGCATATAGAAATGAGCTTCTAGCCTTAGGAATACTAGACTCGGTGTATAGATATATACATATACATACATAAATACGTGCACAAAATAAAGGATGGAATAGGTATAACGCGCGACATAACGCGAGCTAGAGCAAAAGCAAACCAGAGAGCGAGAGAGAGAGAGAGAGAGAGTAAGCCGGAAGCTAAAAGCTTTATGCTTTTGCGTTCGCGTTCATAACGGTGCGGACAAGACGAAATTGGAGCAACATGCGCGTACTATGCGCTCTCGCGTACTAACAGAATGGATCGCAGAATATTAAGGCAAGTTTATAATTAAATACAGAATGGGCTTAAGAGACGAAAAGAGAAAGAGAGAGAGAGAGGGAAAGGTAAAAGGTGAATTGCTTTGGGGGAAAACGTAAGTGAGGTAGAGAGATGTTTTTCACTTGTTTTCTCAGTAAGAGAGAGAGGGAGGATGATGTCGACGCGCGGAGAGGCTTTTGCAAATGTCCGCAGAGCTACAAAATACAGGTTTAAATGATTTCTTGATTACAATGGTAAGTTTTTCTCAAAGAGCAATAAATTAAGAGCTCTCTGCTGGTTTTGTTAGCTTTCAAAAGTTACAAACTGGAGGGGAAATTTCATTGAATTGCATTTTCAGTTTTTTTACGTTTTACATATGTTCAACTTTAAATGGGTTAACAATTATTTCAGTTTGATGTTTTACCATTGTTCGAAAGTTTTGGAACTTTTCAATTAAACTTTTTAAATTTTCTTCTTAAATTAAAAATGTTATTTTTATTTGATATTTATAATTTAGTTCATGAAATTATATTCTCATTTGATTATCGATTAATAAATTTTTACTTATATTGAGTTAGATCTCTGTTACGTTAATAACTAAACCCATTCACTGCAACTTTTTTTATAAGTGCTTAAAGCTGAAATTTATAATAAAAAGTTGTTGCTAATAATATTTTAAAATAAAAAAAAACGAACAAAAATTTAAAAATTTATCAATTTTGTTTTTTAAGTTTATAGATAATATTTTTAAAAATTATCTCGGTAAAATTATATTCTCTATTATAATAAAATTATGTTTTAATTAAAAAAAAATTTTCATCAACTTTAAATTAATTATAATAAATTATCGTTAAAAGTGCTTTGACTATTACAGTAAGCAGTGATCGGGCCATTGCATTACAATTATAAAATTGCAATTAATAATTTTTATTAAACTGTAAATTAATATCGTGACAATCTTCAATCATACGATCATTAAATAAAAGTTAAAAAATAATAAACTTTCACGCTAACAAACTTTTAAAACAATAATCATCAAGTTAAAGTCCGAAACAATTGCAGCCAACAAAAGCAACTAAACACCTTTTTCCTCTCATTTTTCTTAAACTCTCGCGCCCGAAAGTCTCTATAAGTCAAGCAATGAAAAACAACTTCGCGAAATCCTGAAGACGCCTGGAGGCCACAACAGTCCGAGTATAATAAAAACACTAAAAAAAAAAGTAAAAAAAAAGAAAGAAAAGAAAAAGAATTTGAGAGCGAATTCAATTAGCACCTCTAGTTTTAACGCTATCTTTCTTGTCCGAGCATCAACGGTTTGAGCATCAGCGCACGCTTTTCTCTGCTCTTCTCTGCTATAGTCTCTTAACTGCAGCCGACAATTAATTAGAACCTTTTCGAGTTACGAGAGAGAAGAGGCTTTTATATATATACAGCCCATTTTGTTAGGTCGACAAGCTATCCTATATACTATACACGCACCATTTCCTTTTTTTTTACTCGCTCTCTTCGTGTGTCATTTCGCACCGAAGCTTTTACGATACACCCGAAGCTTTGAGGATTTTTCGTAGCACAATATTTTTTTTTTTTTTTGTGTTCGTGATTTTCTTTTTTTTTTTATTTTGCGAACCCGCTGGCGCTTCCGCTCGATTGTACTGAAATTTCGACGCGCTGGTGTATATAGATGCGTAAGCGGAGGAGAGAAGAGTATGTTGGGATTTTTTTAACAGAAACTACTGGTCTTTAAAAAACTTTATATGCGTCGGGATGGAACATACACGCATGTGGAGCTTTTGTGTTAAACGTGTTGATGTGACTGATTGAATATCTTTTTGTACCTTTTGTTTAATGTTTTAAAGGATTTAGTTTTCTAAGCTTGCTCATTGATTATTGCCTTGGAAAAATATTTTGTATTCATGGAAATAAAAGGATTTTATTTGGTTGTACAAAGAATTTTTGTTTACTTTTTTCATCATCGAAAGATTTTTTTTTTAAATGAACTTTATCGTGGAACAATTACATTTCTTTCGAATTTACTTAAATGTAATTGGGAATTTTTATAAAGCGTAAACAATTGAAGTAAAATTCAATTAACCGACTTATTGCATTTCATTTTAATTATATTTTTCGATGTGTACATTTTATATAAATGAATTAGAATTATAATTAAAATAAATTTAATTAGCAAATCCACATTTTTATTAATTAAATTGGGAACGGGAATTTCGTTCTGATTCGACTTTTTACTAAAAATAACTTCTAATTTTCATAATGTTTGTCGACATTTTTTATCGGTTTATTGATTTTTATTTATTGAAAAAACAATTTTTTTTCCCTCTAAAAATAAAATATTTTATTAAAAAATTCGTAAATCATAAATAGGAAATCGGAAATTCTTCTCATTATTATATCATATATGTATGATACTTATTGTTTAAAATGATTTATTTGATTTGCAAAAGTATAAAAATAGTACTATTTGATATTACTTTTTCTTAACGCATAAAAAAATAGATTATACAAATATTGAGATATAAAAATTAAAGAAATTTCAATGTTAAAATATGAATACATTTAAAAGGAAAAAAAAAACATGCACAATATTATTTCGTAAAGTTTTTTTACAACTTAATTTTAAATCTTTCCAATATTCGATGGTGACTTTACCCTCTTTTTCTTTTCAATGAATAAAAAAGAGAAATAACATAACACTCCGAAAGGTGTGAGTTATCCATTTGTTTAACATCACAGCTCTTTCTTCGCGCTTTCTTCTCTATTGCATTTTTATTTATCAGCTTAAAAGAAGAAGAAGAAGTAGAGGAGGTAAAAAAGAAAAAAATTATGATGAAAAAGAGCAGCCTTTTTTTTAAAGCCTTTCTGAGTGCCTTTTAATTATATTTATCTTGTAGCTCCTCGTCCTGTTCAGTGTCGGTTCAATTTGTTAGGAAACGTTATAGCATTTCCTACTGACAAGGTAAGATGCTGCTGCTGCCTGGCTTCACCTTCTCTTGTGAAAATTTTCCTTACTTGCGCTACCCGAAAAGGGCGGAGTACTGAACTGTCGTCTGTAGATGCAAAGCTGTAAATCCCTTTCTCTTTCTCTTTATTCTATCTTCTCTCTTAGTGCTAATTCAAATAACACAGACTATAATGCGTGAAAGATGAGAGAAAAGCTTCCATCTTTTCTTTTCTCTTTTTTTCCCTTTTCACCTTGAGCAATAGTTTCTTTGATGTTTTTTTATGATTCTCTTATGGTTTCTTTTTCGTGATTTTCAATGTAAGATCGGTGAATTTAATTTTTATCTATATTTATACTTGTGTGCAATTTCTTTCATTGCTTTTTCATACAGTGGGTTTTCGATTTTATCGATTTATACTTGGATAATAATTTTATAAAAAACGTTAACTGATAATTTCATTCTTATTGATTATCAAATATTTATACTTATTCTTTGTTTTTTTTTTTAGACTTTTCAATATTTTTAACCATTTAGACATTAAATAAAACTATATAAAAAAACTATTGCATTTTTTTGTAATTGAATACATCTTTAAATAACTTTGTGACAATCTAAAAAAAAATCCACGACTGAATATCTAATTCTTCAAACAATATTCTGATTTATTTCTACAAAATGCTCAGTTATTTTTTCTAAAATAACCTTTCTTACCTTGGTAATTCACGGAACATCAAGTTCTTTATCCTAATAATAAAATAACTATTGTCTTAATACACTATAAAGCAGATCGAAGCGGAGAGAGCGAGAGCAATCGAGGCACGGTTGGCATGCACATAATCGTCTGTGCATGCTCATAAACGCGTATGCGTGTCGCTTTTATGTATGCATTAAGAGAAGCAAAAATCTCTCTATTTTTTTTTCTCCTTTCCATTCAAGCATACACATGTATATATACTCCCCATAGTAACCTGGTGTGATCGATAAACTGTTTTGCCCCTTTTCATCGTCGTTGGTTTATTATAAGCACTTTGTATATATGACTTAGTCTATATAAGGTTTCTCTCTCTCTCTCTTCGTTTTCTTCTCATGCGATGTATATACGTATGTATACACAAACGAGATTCAACTCGATAAGCTTTCTTCTCTAAGACAGTCTTAAAGTCATTCACCTCTACTCTCTTTGTCTTTTTCTTATTCTACAAGATGTTTATTTGGTTCTTTTTTTTTCAACTCAAATGGTTAGGCTCTCCCTATATATTTTTTTTTTTCTTCTCTCTTGTCTCGCGCTTTTCTCATTGACAGTTGAAAAATCGGAGGAGAGATTTAGCACAGCGAGAGTACATTATATAAGGGAGCATGGAAAATTTATTCTGTACTATGTGGTCTCGGAGAAGACAGACACGTATGTGGGCGGTATCTACTTACTTGCTTGCTTTGAATTACTATTCTACAACCAAAATGATCGGCTCAATATTCTTTTTTTCTTTTATTGTTGTAGTTATAAGATTTTTCTTGTAAGATATGTACATTTAGAGTAAATTATAAAAATTTCAACGTTTTAATACTAAATGGTTAAATATTAAATGTTTTTTTAATATTTTCTTTCGTACGTTTTGAAATTTCATGAATTTTTGAAAGTTTAAAAGTATTTTAAATTTAGAAATTTTGAAAATTTTTTAAAAATTTGTTTTTTATGCACGGCCTAAAAAAATATTTTAAAAGTGCATTATTTATTGAGAATAATGGATGTTACTTATGCTTCATGCATTTTTATAACTCTAAGAAGGTTAATAACGTAATGTAATCTTGAGCATTTAAATAAATTACGCCAAATGTATATTCAAATATTTATGATGAATTTTTGAAATACTTTTTTAGTTACATATGCTGCTAAAAAAATGTTAAAAAATGTTTTTTTAATCCAAAATTTTAAATTACATTATAAAAGAACGCAGAAATATTCGTAAAAATTATAGCCAGAAAAAGATCTCGCAGCCGCCTATATTTCGCATAATTGAATGAAGAGGCTGGTGATTAAAAGTAAATTAAGTAAATTTTAGTTGAGAGTAGATGCCTGTAGCTAATATCTTTCACTTTCACCGCTAAGGTCCCTTATCCTCCTCTCCCATCACTTATAGCCTCGTTGAAATTTTGATTTGCTCGCCGAATTGGAATAAGTGCGCCAGTCTCTCTCTCTTACTCACTTTTACTCCCTCTCTCACTTGGTACTGGTACGGAAATATCAATTTTCCTGTCATCCACTTCGTTCCCAAGCCCTTAAGTGCATCCTCTTCCTTTCAAAACCTCGAAATCTTGGTGAAATACGTTTATATCTATATACGTACATACGTACGTATATATACATTTGAAAGAAAATCAGGGAGATAAGAGAAGGAAATATATGTATATATATAGAGCTTGATCAGTTACTACCATAAGCTATGCGAATATCTATCTCTCTTTCTCAAACAGTATGAGAAAGCTTTTCGTGATACGGCATTTTTCTTTTCTAAAAGAGAGCGAGCGAAGATATATAACGTATATGCAGATATAGCAGGTACACGCTCTAATTCGCGGCCGACCGAATTTCGCACTTATCGCCAGAGCGGAAAGGAATGTATGACGACTCGAGCTCTCTTTTTTTTTCTCGTGCGGATCTTTTTCTTCTTTTTTTTTTCATCTTTTGAGCAATGAGAATGTGAAATTAGAAAATTTTTTAGAGTGGAATGATTTTTTGTTATATGATCTTGGAATTATAGTTTTTTTTGAAGAATTTGATTTTTTAGTTTATTCTACGTATGATAACCAAATATTTGAATGAATTATTATTTATTCTTGTACTTTTATAAGATATAACTTATTTATTTAATAAAATCTTTAAATAGAAAATAAAGATGAATGTTAACTTTTTTAATATGTAATGTATATTATTAATATTATTTTTATCTTAGCAATCATTTTCAGTTTATTAGTTCGAAAAACGAATCGAAAATGAGCCATTTTTTTCGTTTAAAATTAACGAGCACTAAAGAGCCTATTAACTGTCCGTTAAAATAGAGGGTAATAAAATTGAATTAATAATTTTGGAAAATTTTTTATTCAAATTTAAAGCTTACCACTCTTTTTTTGAAGTTAATAAAGCGATCATCTTGAATTAAAAATAAAACATAATATGCAACACGGTAATAAAGTCGATTCTTTCAAGGATAATCACTTTCAGAAGAAACATAGTAATTTGACCGTTCTTCTAAAACTTTAATCTCTATTTTTTAAAGTAATGTTTTATTTATACAATATTAATAATACTAGTAAATAATAAGATATTTGATATTTTTATCAAAACGCATTTTACAAAAGATTTTATAATGGAACTTGATATAGTGCATTGGTTAGCCATAGATTTCAATACATTCTTTATATACTTTTTCTTAAATTTTATAGATAATAAAAAAAAATCTTTGTGAATCGATAAATCGTTTGACTGGATCTTCAGTTTTCTCCGAGAACTTTATTGACATTGCTAATAAATATCTTTAAAAGCTTTCAAAGGAGTTTTATTCCTTGAAAAGGAAATGACAATTTTTATAAGCTGATTTTCGATAAGGTATATTTCACGATTACAGTGATAATATTTTACTGGCTGCTTCAATCTTTAAATAAGAAAGAATTAAAACTTTTAAATATAAAAAGACTCTTATGAGATTTTAATTATTTAATTTTTTCATATTCGAATCTTTATGTTTTAAGCTTTAAAAAAATTGTATGAATAATTGATATTAACAGTCTGTTTGAAAATTCACTCACTTAAAAAAAAAAAAAGATTAAGGGCATAGTTTATTACATTAAAGACATTAAAATATTTATATGTCAATTACATATAATTGGATGGTTTTACAAAATTGAACAAAATTGCTATTGAAAAAAAGAAAACTATAGAATAATCGTTAACAGTAAGCACACGCATCAAACATTTAAAAAATTCAAAGAAAATTTCATCTCATTTAGACACACTGAGTATACGTATATATATACATACACACCCAAACATCGTATGCGAATAATAAAAAATTCCCTTGCGCCTTTATAACTTGTGGCCTCATTACGAATTCAGGTTGTCGCTTTGGGTTCACGTGCGCGCGTATTCTCGCGCTTTGCGAGCAAATGCGTAGTATTGCTTATATACCATGGGGCTGCTTTTGTTGTATACATATATAACCGCGTGTCTCGCCTCTCTCGCTTCGGTATATAGTAGATCAGGAAAGAAATGAAATTTAAGAAACATCGGCAGCAGGAGTATTATACCAAATTCCTATGTCGTATAATACTTACGTTGGAATGCAATGGAAAAAAGGGGAAAAAAGAGAGGAAAAAAAGTAGTAGTAGTAGTAGATGACGAGGATGGGTTATACAATATAGGTTATACCATGTCCCGTAATAAAACTGCGGTCACACCAACATTCCATAGTCCGACGATATATGGTAGTGATGAGCTTTTATCTAGTTGGTCAGAACGATTTTCTTGTATATATCGTGTGTACATGCCTCATCGTCAGTTCATTGACTTTTTTATAGGTTTTAAGATGACACGTGATCATACGACTGGCTGGTTATTTCAAGTTTATTGTTAACGGATAAATGTACATTTTTCAATATTAAATTTCAATTTATTTATATTTGAATTTCGATTATGATTTGAATTTTATTTTATTGTTTCAACTATTTTATAACTGTTTAGGTAAATAGACAAATTGATCAAAGTTAAACCAAGTTGAAAAAAAGTTAAAGTAGCATGTATAAGCTTTTGAAATAAAAAGTACATTTTATTTTCCAATATTATTCTGCTATTATATTTGAAAAACAAATTTCAGAAAAAAACATAAATCGTATAAGCCATCACGTTTTTATAAACAAAAACATGTTGCGAATTTAAAATAAATTTTTATGTTACACAACGTCTTAAAGATTTAAAACAACACGACAAATCTTAAATTTCGAATCCTATCGCATAAAAATCATCGATAAAAAAAATCCTCAAAAATAAAGTCACGAAAAAGGTATTGAGTTTAAAAAAAAAAGAAGAGGAAGAAAATTATAAGTATCTTCTGACAAAATGGGAAATCGATATCGATATATATCATTCGTTCAGCGGCATTCAGTGGGGCTTGTTTAAAAAAAAAAAAAAAATAGCGCGTAAGTAGACATGAGCACCGTGTGCGCAACCGTCGACATCGTTTCTCTTAAAATCCCTAAAACGATCAACTCCCATGAGAGAGGAAAAAGAGAGAGAGAGAAAACGAACTGCAGCTAGTGAAAACGATAAGCTTCTGGTGCTTTTGACTTCACCTTTTTCCATAGTACAGTACTGGTATCCATTCTTTCTCGTATAGCTAAAATGCCATAGGGACGTGGCATATTATCGGCGAAAAAAAAAATCTCTCTCAGTTATATGAAGGCTTTTTAGATTTTCATGATAATGTTTGAGGGTAAAATGTACTGCTGAAAATGTTATTGCAAAGTTTTGTTCCCGAGAATACATGTATATTTTTTTTTTATTGCGAAAAAATAAAAGAACAAAAAAATGTTAATCCATTGATTTTACGAAGCGCACACGAGATATGAATTTTGATTTTTAACGAAATAATTGTAAAAAATATCTTTTATTAAATTTTATTTATTTATTTAAAATTTTTCATTTCGCTTTATTTTTATCTCTCTGTGAAATTTCAAATATTCGAAAAAAAATTTCACGAATTCAATATTAATAAAGAAATATTAATTCATTATATCGGCCTTATATAAGAAATTCATAAAATAAAATGAAACCGTTGAATGAGATGAATACCCCCTTTCCCTTTCCTCCCCCTTTTTTCAAACTCTTTATTAATAATTCCATTCACGTTACAGCAATAATACATCAAAACGAATCAATTAATATCGAAATAATAGAAATGACAGTAAAATAGATTGAGTTTTGGTAACCGGAAAATCGAAAACGTATATCACCATTGTACAAGGATAAAAGCTTTCGATCTCTTTTTTTCACATCGTGAAGAAATAAAAATGAAAAGGATAAGAGAAAAGAAATGATTAAAGATCATGGAATATAACTTCATAGATTAGACACTTTCATCAATAAATTAACAACCGTAGTTATCTTGATGAAGCGGTCTGATTGATCGTATTTATTGTTTACTGTGTAATTATGAAATTAATATTTATTTGAACAATAATTGATGGATGACATTTTTCACATTGCAAGATCGTTAAGTATTTATTTGAAAACACTATGATTATTGTCATCAATAAAAATTGAGTAATTTTTAAGAACTAACTTATCAGTCATTAATGAATGACATTTAATTACACTGAAAATGTATTTTCAATGAATTCCATATAAACTTGAAATTGTGCTTATATCCGATTATTATTGCGCGTCTAAGATTTTTATCACTGCACCAACTGCAGAAAATTAAGCCCTTTGGAATTAATTCAGTCATCATTAACGATAATAACAGTTGAGTTTAGCGCACTCGAAAACTCTTGCATTTAAACTATATAACTCGAAAACCACTCGGCCTCATCAAAGTAGAGAAACCCAATATGGAATTGTTAGGCAATGGTTGAAAGTTCGAAATCACGATTAGTTCCTACATATATACCCCCCCCCCCTTTCCATCTCCCACTCCTCCTATGTCCGTTCAAGTTATTAAGTATTTACAGCTCGATGCGTTCTCTTCTCTGTAGTATTGCACACGTGTATATATATATATATATAGATATATATATATTTAAAGGACAAGTGGAAATTGTTATACGAAATCGTTTACGGTACTACGCCCACACACAATACAACGTACGAGTATTACGCTATACAGAGGGGGTGAGAGAAAGAGAGAGAGGGAGAGTACCTTATATAGTATTGCACGTCTACGACACGTGTTTCGCTTGATTATCCGATGGTTACTGCTTGTATTTTCAGTGAGAGAGGGAGTGAAAATTTTCGAGGCTGGATTAGATGTTCTCGGGAAAAGGGAGCTTGTTGTACACACAAGAGCTTCTATTTCTGAAATTTAAGTTTGCTCTTGCGGTCGCTCAGAAACAATCTTATGAAAGTAAATTTCTCGCTTTTCAAAGAATATTTTCCTACAACAAGAATGAAAATTTTATTTATAATATTATTTGAGAATTCGAGTGTCGTGTGAGAATTTTATTTAAATAATTTAGTAATTTAAACAGTTTTTTATTCAAATAATGAAAATGCATACAAATTGAAAAAATTTAAACAGACAAACGACATTAATATCGGTGGATGAAATTTTTTCTACAAGTTTTTATGTATCTTAAAAATTTAATAATAATAATTTAAAAATTCAATAAAAATTTTATTAAGTAACAAATTATTAATATTATATTGGCGACATTTTATATTAATATTAACAATTCCATTTGCAAAAATAAAACAATAAGCAGCCAGAAATATTTAATGAAGTAATATACCAGAGCATAATTATAATAGACTATTGTATGTTACCTAATGGAGGACAATCGAATAATCATACATTCTCAGGATGTAGCTTTAAACCATAGCTAGAAATAACTAAAGTGCATTCATTCGCATAGATAATTCACCGAGAGAGAGAGAGAGCCAGGAATGTTAAACGTGCACTTTAAACTCAATAACGTTTCGAAAACGAAAATTATTAAAGATCTTTTATTAAGTTGAATATCTTCCTACATATCTTTTAAACAAAGGAATTTCAAACATTATATGCGCCATAAATTTCTAAACTTTATTCTATTCTTTTTCTACTAATCGTATAAAAAAAGAAATATGTAAAAATGAAATGAAATACGAAAAAAACAAACGATTAAAATTGAAAAAATAAGTGAAAAAATCAAGATTTGGTCGAACAGTTTAAACAAATAATAGAATACAAAAATGTTTTTTCTCAATACGAAGAGTTTAAATTTTATATGGCTATATAAATGTTTTAATAATGAAAATATAAAAATTGTTTTATACCAAGATTTTACTAATTATCTTATGGACATTCTCCTTTTACTTGAAAAATTGATGTGATTAACGGTTTCAATATTAAATACGTGAATAAAATAAAGGATGATAATCATATTTGTTCATTTGGTTTACTTGTCGTTCTACTTTTCTTCGGCTTTATTATCGCGGAAAGCAACTAGACTATACGAGAAGGAATGATTAAACTCTCCTGATGCCAGTGTACATATAAATAAAAGAATAGTTTGTCATCATTTTTTTTTTCTTTTCCGCGCGTCACGCCTCAACGAAACGAGGGGAGAACGATAGACGTTAACGAGAGAGATAAAGAGAAGGAAAAAGATAACGTATATTTGTATTTTGACAAATTGTTCTTTCATATATACATTTTTTTTGTCGTAATTTTCATTTTAAATTGCAGGTATGAGGAATTTTTTTGACGAAAATTTGAAAAATTCGCGGAGGGCAGAAGACTAAAGATACTTGATATTAAAAATCTTTGTCGTTGTTCTCCATTCTGAAATTAATTATAAAGCGAACTAAATATTCTATTAAGATGAAATTTTGTTTTTTAATTTTTTTGCGTTTACACAGTTTTAATTATAATAAATGGATCACAAAAAAATTATATTATAAATTATAGAAATATATTTTCAGAAGCATATATTTACATCCCTTTAATTATTTAATATTTTTGAAAAGACAAGATTACACTTCCTCACTTACAAAATGAACCCACCCTTGACCCCATTTGTTTGAGTTATAATAATTATTACTTACAACCATTAAATGTAGAAAATAAAAGCTCTAGAGCTAAAGTATACGAGGATTGAGAGGGCAGCGTTTTCTTTTTAATAGAGCTCAAGATGAAAACTGATGACTTGTGGTGTTATACAATATACACGCAAAAGCTTGCCTATAGTCTTCCCTTCCTCTCTCTTATTCCGTTTATGAAGCAATATACCTTTAAAAGGCAGACGAGAAGGAAAAAATAAAGAAAACGGTTATTACATGACGTGCGTAAGTTGTCAAGAAAAGCCCTTGACAGGAGCGCGCTATTGTGCGAAAGCCATTAGAGCAAAGCGAAAGATTGATGAGTTCGATTTGTCGTGCGACATAACGTTAGACCAATTGGTCCTCCAGGAGACTCGATTATTTTTTCTCTAGACTACATTCAAGCGTCTTCCCCTCGCCTCTTCTTTAATTTTGTCTACAATTTTTTTTTTCTCTTCACAAGCGGAAGATTATATTCTCATATTTTGGGGGGTTGCGAATACCGCTGGGGCTATTAGTTATTCATAATCTTGTTATAGTAAAGAATATTTTTATATACGCGTATATGAATTTGTTTGTATGAATTTATGTTTAACTTAATGCTTACGCCTATCTGAAAACAAATATAAATGCATGCGCATATGTGAATGTATATCCATGGGTGTATGTGAATTAACATACGCATACATTCAACGCGCCATGTAGCTAGGGGGTGTATATTTATAAAGTGTAAAACAAGTCTGCTGATTAATTTTGGATGGAGTACGAATTAATATTAAATGGGAAGTTGTTATTTTTTTATGACGCGATCGAGAAAATTTTACGGCTCTTTGATTAAGTGATGCGAGCATAGTTAACGCAACTCATGAATTTTTCAACGTCAAATCAAATGCACAAAGATGTACTTTCAAGCTTATACAACATCATTTCCATTCGTGAATTTGTTACAAAGCAATTTAGTTGCGAAGAATAATTTTTCTAATATTGGGCTTGAAGTAATAAATTATGATACACGGCTGCAGCTGCATCTATTAATTAGCATTTAATGAACTAATTACATATTGATAATATATATACAGATATTGTGCTGATGTATCAATAGATAATGATATAAATAATAAATTAATTAACTTTAGAAATGAATAAATGATATTTTAATTAACTTTGTCAGTAATTAACTAATGTTCTTGATAAAATTAATGGGCTTGAATATTTAATTCAATTTTCTAGTAAAGTATGCGTAAATTCGCGAAAATAAATATCCTAAATTTTAAAAAAATCTCGAATATTAATAACAAGAATATTATTAACAATAATAATAAGAATAGCATGAAATGCGTTGATATTGTAAGTAATGATTTATGAAACGGATATAGGTAATATTTACGAGTGAAAAATTAAACATAAAATTATTACGACGATAAATGTAAGATAATACTTTTGTATTATAGCGTGTTTATGTTTTCTCATACTAGTGAGTTTCCCCAAGTTTTCTTTTGCCCCCTTTTTTTTGTTATGATGACGATCGCAAAAAGAAGAGTTTTCTTTATATGTATATAGGTATATATTATGTTTGCTTATTTAGGTATTCATAATCCTGTTAAGCTCGGTAATAATATTTTTTCGACAAACAGAATCAAAATTTTCTTATTAAATTTTATAGTACAAAAGTCCATAAAGATTTAAGATATGAAATAATTTATGATTTTTCTTTTTTACCAGAGTGTAAAACGTTGATGTGCCAAACAAATAAAGGAAGAAAAAAATCTCTTAATAAATGTGTTTTAGTTTGATTAAAAAATTTTAAAATGAAATAAAAATCTAGTTTTTAAATATATATATCCTTCCAAGCCCAAACAAAAAAAAAAGAAGCAGCATAAAAGAAATAGGTGTCTCATTTACTTACGCTGAAGGGTATTAGGGAATTCTTCACCGAGGGAATCATCCACTGTTGGAAAAGCGACATGACAACCTGGCATCCCACAACTACTTCTAGAATCCGTTTGATTAAAAACCTGTGCAACAGAAAGAAAAAAAAAAGCGTATAAAGATAAGCATCACACAATAAACCAAATAAAGAGCAAAAGTAACGCACTAAAAAAATAAAGAGTTTAACGTAGAAAAGAAAAAAAAAATATATACAAAAATCTCGCGGGATGAAACACATCCAAATTTATTCCTACTCAACGTGAAACTTATTGCGGATAAAGATTCTCCCCTTCAAGGATACTACTCCTGAAGCAATAATTTATAAATGCTTTCTTTCTTGCTCTTTAAGCGAGAAGAACGAAACACAAGAAGAACTTGAGATTTTTACTTCTTCTCCCTCTTTCTCTCTCTCTCTTTCACTTCATCCGCGTGTTTCATTGCGATAAAAAGGAAAATTTATCTTTCTCTACTTTATACCGGGAGTCCCTTATAAACCAAAGGGAAAGGAAGATACAAAAGGAGAATGAGATAGAGAGAGAAAGTGTAGGATGAAAGAAAGCACCCAAGGCATTATAAATTACATCTAGAAAAAAAAAAGAAGAAGAAGAAATTCATCGACGTGGATATTCCGCCCATGAAATTTTACGGATGTTCCAAGAGTATCAGACATTGGTCGGAAGTACGCTTGGCTTAAAACAGGAAAGACGAATACATCAGTATAGCGCAAGTATTACTCTTGATACTTCATTTTCCCTCGGCAATGGCCTCTACTTGAAATCTAATTTTATGAGCTCTTCTGTCCCTTCTTTTTTTCTTCCTTTTTAAACGATATTGTGGAAAAAAAAGCGTGAACCATCCGCAATCAGTGTAGTTTATCCTTGGTACTTCTGTGTGCGTTTGTGGATTAGATTGATATTGGGCAAAAAAAGGGAGAACGACTACTAGGCCGTTTCATCTTCTTTTCTTACAAGCCGATAAATGGAGATGTATGCAGGAGGCTAAAGGTTCATGGGGTTGATGAAAAAAAAAAGGATCTGTTTTCATTTTCACTGAAGGGTCACGACGGAGGCTTATTTTTAGGGTTGATTTAATGTTTAGATTCGGCGAAATTGGAAAAGATTTTAAAATAGCCGGATATTTGACTTTCATGCGAGATAGTAAAAAAAATCAGATAATGAAAATTTAATTTTTAATTTTCGAATTTCAATTTCAACATCTCGGGATAATTTCAATAAACTGTAATAACCATCTAAGCATAAATTAGAAAAGCAATTTTACATTTTTTGCATTACAAAGCAGTTGTTCAAAGTTATAAATAACTCGGTTGGATGAAAATTAATGTTAAAGTAAATAGCTGCTGAATTAAAAAAATAGCATGTAGAAGGCTTGAAGTCAATTGAGAAAAGTAAAATTTGCATTAAGGTAATAAACTCACGCAAAAAAGAGAATGTTTACGAAGCAAAATTCAGTGTAAGAATAGCCAAGTAACAGAAAGTGTTTTAATTAATTACAAACGAACTATATACGTTTTTCAATTATTCCAAAGTAAAATAATAAAAAAAATCAACAACAAAACTTTCCAAAGTCATTTAATTAATTTTAACGTAGACTCCTAAAAACAAAATTTCCAAAACAATTTCGTTTGACAAAAGGTGAAACAAAAAATTGTTTTCCATCCAACTTTTCTATAATTAAAAATACACTATTAAAATGAAAAGGCAAAAAGAAAAAAGAGTAAAAAAGAATAACATACCTTTTTCGTATCCTCTGAGTCCTAGGAAAGTTTAATTCATAGCATAGAGTTGGCGCAAGAATATAGTAGTATAGGTCAGACAGATTCAGATTGTCCGGATATTGCACTAGAGCACTGCTGGCCTTACCGTTGCTACCGTCTGTCTCATGTCTCGTTTCATCTGAGTCACAGCCGTTTTGTTTCACATCTGTCGCTAAAGAAAATAAGAGAAGAAAAAGGTTTATATATATATATATATATATATATATATATATATATATATATATATATGTATACAGATAACGCACCGTTTTCTCCAGTTGAAATATCAAGCGTTAGCATAAGAGACATCGGAAAATGAATTGTTGGAAATAAGTTTAAGAGTCACCTGTTATCATCGATTTTCCTCATTATTATTATTTACAACTCGCAGAGAAACATCTTTTTCCATCCTTTTTCTTTTAATAATAACTTTTGTTATTTGTTCTTATTGTTTGGATGAAAAATTTAATGAAAAGTGCCGTATTTTATAAACTTTAAATGGAGCATAAAAAAAAAATTAGCATAGTTTAATTCAGCGATGTTTACACAATTATTCGCATAACAAAATAAATCCTCAAATTTTCCAAAGAGATTAATTAAATTTAATGGAGCTTCTTAAAATCTTGGGAATAATATATCTTGTTAAATCAACTTAACTTAAACAATATTAAACTAATAAAAATGTTAATTTCAAAAGAGAGGTAAAATCGTTACTAATGCGTCTAGAGCTCTGCAGCAGCATCCCCAACACAAAAGCTGAATAAGAAGCGTTGCTTTTACGTTTAATTAATCACTCGGCTCCTTTTTAACTTTTCTATACGTACACAGATACGTTCGTACACATTAACACGGCTATCTTAATTAATTAGCACGCTTGCTTACTTTCTCCATCTCTTATCCACTTCTGTAAAAAAGTATAGACATGCATTTCTTGCTACGCTTCTGATTCTTTTTGTGATGAACTTTTTTTTTTGTTTCGTCGAGAGAGTATAAAGAAAGCTTCTATAGAAGCGTTTATACTTGTGAATAGAAATCGATCAATTAATTGGCTTAAGATTAAATATTAAATAAATATAGACACACGTGGAGCTCTTAATGAGTTTATCGAAAAAAAGAGGGGAAATTAATGACGCGATGATAGAATATATCGGCTTTGGCCTGTTATGCATGTATATAGATATAATATATCACGCCTGTACTCTTTCGATCAAACGAATTTCGTTGCTTAATCCAATTTGCTCGGCTGCGTATAAGCTTCTTAAGTTTAAATACTCCAGTCAATAGATACGAAGGGGGATGATAAAGAAGATGATGAAGAAGAGGAAGAAATAGTGTACAAGCTAGCTAATATCTGTTGTCGATCGTAGGCCACTTATAAGACGAAGATTGACCGATGTGCTACCTTGGCAAGCTTCCATTTTATATCGTCTTTCTTTATTTCTTTATATTCTCTTTTCTCGCTTTATCTTTCTTTTTTTTATTTTTCTTTTCTTTGTAGAGACAAACGTAATAAGGCGTAAAGAATTCGTCTAAATGAAATTTCGCTCCGTCGCTCTTCACTTTGCTGGAATGGCTCTTAGTGTCTCTTGCGACAGTGAGACGTTGTTTAACAAAAGGATAAATTAAGAGTATTGTAAAATATTTACTAATTTTAATTAAAATTTTTATTCTTTTGAAATTTTTTTTCCTAGTTTATTCGCTTTTTGAATTGTCCTGGCTTTATTTATTTCTTTCCTTACTGATTCGCTGCTGTTTGATCGATATTATAATGTCATAGAAAAAGTTTACCTTCATATAAAATATACTCTGAATATAAATTCTTTTTTTTAACAAATATTAATTAATTTTATGCAGGAAATGACTTTCTGCTAAATTGACAGAAATTTATTAAAGTTTTCCGTCAAATTTTAATTCTTGATATTAGATTGACATCATAAAATAAAATCTATATATGCTAAGTCTACGCGGTAGGCATTAATTTTAATT
Organism: Anastatus disparis; assembly: GCA_017163975.1. Classification (NCBI taxonomy): domain Eukaryota; kingdom Metazoa; phylum Arthropoda; class Insecta; order Hymenoptera; family Eupelmidae; genus Anastatus; species Anastatus disparis. The sequence continues at coordinate 3,548,963 of JAFFSR010000003.1, forward strand.
TAAAATTAGCGTGTTTGTCTTATTTATATGTAGAGAACAAAATTAAAATGCATCTTAAGATTAGAAAACGCAATTCCGAAACAAGTGATGCAAATGTACGAGATATACACACATATAACGTTTCCCTCATAATTTGAACAAGCGGTTTTCATCATATAAAGCTCCGGTTCTAAAACTGCAATAACAGCCTCGTTGAGCATTCTCAAAATTTAGCATTTCGTCCAATTTAAATTCGTCCTCTCGTTGCTACTGCTGCTACTGGCGCTGTTGAGTTGAGTGCATGATATTTGAATCCAAGTAGCCCCAACAGCCAAAGAATAAAAGATCACTAACCTTTCCCTCTTATTTTCTCTCTTTCTCTCCCTCCCCACTTGCTTTCTTGGACAAAGAGACAAGATTACTAGCAATCGTTTTAGTGAGAAAAGCTCATTGTGCGTGTCACAGTTAATTTGCTCTTCCATTCCGTTAGATCTTTCTTCTTCCCTATAACTACTCCTCCCTCTACAGCACTCATTTCGAGATATATGAGCTTGGAAGAGAGAAAGAGGGAGTGGGTGAGATTCTAAGTACCAAAAGGTATCTCATCTGGCACAAAGGCGGGATTACGTTGGCCGACGCGACGCCCGCGACGCCGACATCGTGATTGAAAAAAAGGAGGAAGAGAGATGAAAAAAGAAAAGGAAAGTCAAAAAAAAAGAAGAGAAAAATTATTCTGCCGCTGGTGAATTGTTGCTGAACTACAATTGGTTGCTCGACTACAGACTCTATTTCTATCCTTCTTTTTTTTTTCTTTTACTGCTGTTTTTTTGATGACGGGGATAGTTCAGACGTCGCGATGTTTCATAATAGTACTTTTAAAAATATGATACTTTTTATAGACATTTAATAAATATTAATATTCTTAAAAAAATGTCAATATACAACATGATATTTAATAAGTAGTAAAATCTCCCTTTGGTCAGACAGCCAAAAATTTTTCTTTTTCGTTTTGATATTTCTCTTTTTAAATAACGTTTGTAAATTAGATATAATTAAATAATGTATAAAAAGATAATAATTATTCAACATTATACTGTAAGTACTGTTCCTTAAGTGGAAATCAATAACTAACCTAAGTAGTTATCTAGAGGTAAGCAATTTTTATAATTTTATGAGACTATAAAATTTGAATTGCATATGAAATATGCATATTGCTCGTTTCCAGAAAGAAAAGGAAAACAATCTTTATAAAACAAGCTCTCCCACTAGAAAATAAATGTTATTATTTAAATTACTTTTCCAATTTTTTTTAATTTTAAGAAAAATACCAATATTTATATTTTTTTTTTGCAGTAAACTCAACGCCCACGCGTTCGCAAAACAAAAAAAAAAGAAGAAAAAGAATAAAGTCGAGAAGATTGCCAAAAAGTAATTCGGTCAACAAAAGAGAGAAAAGAGAGAGAGAGAGCGGTTTGCCTCGCGAATTGCCGGCGATAAATTAATTTCATCTTCAAGAGTTATATTGAATGTGCGGAGTGTGCAAACACAGACTTTTCTCTTCTCTTAGCGCACGAGCAAGTAGAAAAATCTTTGACATGATTCCAATATAACCCGGAAATATAACGTATATATTTATACATACAAGACAAGTGCCGTATATTTCATTTAATCTTCGCTGCACGCTTGACTGTCTTTGATGTTAAAACAACGAAACAAGAGAATAAAATAATAAATAAATAAAAAATAATGCAGAATAAAAGAAAATTCTCGTGCATAATGTTATTACGCGTGCGCATCGAAAATAGGAAGGAAGTTTTCATCGTCTCTCGACTCGTCAACGCCGGAATTTCAGCATATATATATATTTTTTTCTTCTTATTCACAATATGCACGCTGTTCGCGCACAGATCGAGGAGAAGAAAAAAGAAGCATAAAATATACGCGAGACGCATATAAGAACCTTAAAGCGTCGGAATTGCTATTCATAAAACTACGTAGTTGTTTAGAGCAGACATAAGTTATCCAAGTTTTCAAATGCTATTTTTAAGCTTTTTCTTTTTATTCCTCGTCTTAATGTACTTTATAATTGAATTGAATTCTGATTGGTTAAAAAGCGTTGAAGTCTGCGATTTTTAGACATAATAAACATTATATATTTCAGTACAGACGAGAAAAATAATAAAAAAGGAAAAAATTTTTTTTTTTCGAAGAGTAAACTTCGCTTATTTTTGAAAAGGGCGCTATAATCAAATTGTTCATCTTCCAAAACTCACGATTCAGAAAGAAAATCAAAGTTTTTTCCCCCTTTCAAAAAGCAAAACTTCCAAGCAAAACTTTATTGACAAAAAAAAGAGGTGAAATTGAATTTATATACATAATCTACTTATCACTTCTTTGGCGAAATTCTGCCAGAAAAACTTTGCTCGAATACTCGTTACAACAGCCCCAAAAATGTGCGTACACAGATTCACCAACACCGTCTAATCTAAAACTTAATAGAACTCTTAAATTGTATGTATATATGTCTGCATACGAAAAAGGAAAAATCATAGTTTCCGACTTTTAGCGACACGCGAAGACAACAGGATTGACATGGAAAAGCATGTCGAGGATAAATCGGATGAAAAAAAGTGAACCAGAAAGAAAAATTTCAAAAGCTAAAAAAAGGGATAAAAAGTACTTTTTGAATGATAGGTTTTAAATTATTTTAATCTCCCAAAGTTTTGATATAAAGGAAAAAGAAAAATGTCGAAAAAAAATATTAAGATAAAAATGAATCAAGGTGAAATGTCTGGGAAAAGAAAAGAAGTACAAGAATAGTGATTGAAATTGAAAAAGAAAAAAAAAAGGAGAGAGCGAGAGAACCGACAATATGTCTCTTGCTGGAAAAGAAGACTTTTATAAATAGAAGCTGTTATAATTTTCTCAGAATAGCAACTGCGGAAATATTTAATAGGAATTTTCGAGCTCGCGTTCAAAAATAGAACTTAATATTTGACGTGCCTTTTAATATTTTAAATACGTATCTTGTTTTAAGCTCTGTATTTTCGTTTTTAGAAACGCGAAGCGTATAAAGTATAATCCTGACATCGACAATGTTGCGATGTCTAATGTTTTTTTGGCAACGGATCAACGGACGATGTTTTTCACACCTTGAAGTTTCGAAGAAAACACTTTTGCTTCCAATTTTATTCGTTAAATATTTTTTTTTTTCCTAAATCAGAAAGTTTTAATGCTGTGTGGCTTTCTTAAGCGTGTGATTCATTGAATAGTAGTTGTTAGCTAAAACCAAGTGTTTCATTAATATGGATAAGTCTGTAGTATAATGCAATGTAATTAGCTCTTGAATAATTAAAACTTTGCCGAAGACTTCGTTTACTTTTAAAGCATTTTCTCAATAAAATCATTCGTTCTGTTTATTATCATGTAATCTGCAAAAAAGTTTAAGCATTAATGAAACTTTAAATAAATATTTTTTACTTTTCAAAAGATTCCGCTCGTTTGCGAAGATTTTTTTTTCGAATGTTTGTGATGAAAAAAAGAGGAGAAAAATAAAACAAAAAATGTTCATTCATTTCTTTTTTTTTTAATTTACAAAACAATTTTTCTCTTATACTCACAAAGCAAGTCATTAAATGCAATTTCTCAAAAGCACTATTATTTTAAAAAACAAAAAAAAGTCCAAGTAACAGCAGCCCTTACTTTCAAAACAGAGTTATAAACCAGAAAAAGATTCCATACAATTAGAAGAAGAAAAAAAGAAGAACGCGTTGCGAGAATTCTACTTCCTAAAATACAGAGGTTTAGTTCGCGAAGCATGATGAGGGACTAGATTTTCAGAAACTCATCGGATCGAATGGCTAAGAAGCACGCAAACTGTGTTGTCTTCCGGTAATCGGTATTGCTTGTATTTTAGTAAAATATGTCAGTTTTTCTATCAAATTCTCAAGAAATAATATCTCTCAAGATTGCTTAATGAAATTCGCAAAGATAGAGGAAGCACTTAAACTGTGCAAATTAAATTGAATATTATTTTTTGTACACGAAGAAGATAATTATATGATATTTAGACACGGAGAGAATTTTTACTTTCATTACAATTGCAATGTTTATTGGAGAACATTATATATTTTTAAGTTATTTTATAAATAGGTTTTTCGACTATTGGCAAACACAGATAAAACCTAAAGTTTGTCCAATAATTTTTATTTTAATGACAAAAGGAAATTCCAGTTGAACCAAATAGAATTCAAAATGATTCCACCGAAGCCAAGGGGAAATTCCTCTTGAACCAAATAGAATTCTGTTAGAACGAAAATTATTCCGCTTAAGGCAAAAGAGATTCCGTTTGAAGCAAAAGTGATTCCATCTGAGTCGAGAGAGAATTCCGTTTAAAGAAAATAGAATTCTACTGGGTTTGGAATGATTTTGCTTGTGCCAAGAGAAAATTACACAAAAACAAGAGGGAAGGAAAGGCTTTATTTCCGAAACGAAAATTTTACCGCTTGAACCAAAAACAAAATCTGTAATGATTTTCGGAAAAAGGATTTTATGCGTCAGTTGAGAAGTGCGCTCTGAGTGTGAAAAAATTTTCCTCATAGTTCCATATGTATTACAGAATATCATAGAAAAACTTTTATTATTAATAATAACTCCAACTTATTATTTTATTGGGAAATCAAATTCAAAAAAAGAAATAAAAAATTAAATATTTAAGTTTTGTTGGTCATGCAACGTCAAACATATTATCCGAGAATTTTCAATTATATTTAATAAAATTCTGGATAATTTGATCATCTAATATTTAATAATATTCAATAATAAACCGAGCAAATCATCTCACCAAGGATTTATAAAATAAATGAAATACGATATGCCTAAATATCAGAATTACGCTGAAGTTATAAAAAAAGCTCGAGTAAATCCAAAATCGGACGCTTATGGGAAATAAAGGGCTCGATAATTTAGCAAAACGTAATAGCGAGTTCATCGGTTGTAAGGTACCGATCCATAATTTGAGTTTAGCGCATTTCTGAATAATCGATACCCCCCTCCTCAGCTATCACTATATGCATAGTCCAATTCAGCGGAAATAGAGGCAAGCCAGATCGGTAGTTAAATTGGCTGGAAATTATCTAGACCGCTTGCTATTACCTTTCTATTCTATCTCTATAATATCCTATACCTTGCCAACGGAACTTCAAACAATTATTCTTTTCCTCTCCCTATTCATATGTACACCAAGCTTGTAATACAAACCTTTTGAATGTATAGAATTTCTATTATATTTTCATTTCTATACGGGAATAATCCAAAATGTGCATGATCATTTTACTGTTTCGAGCCTAATGTTTATGGAGAGGTTCATATTGCAGGTAAAGCTTTTGGCTGTTTTAGGCCAATTTCAATGCGGTTTCGTGAACGATTGAGCAAAGTAGGAAACAGACAATCGAATTGAGATTCTTTTTCATTTTGGTTATTGATCGAATCAGAAAATTTTCAATAATTTTATATCTTAAATTAATAAATAATAATTTTTGGAAAATCGATAATCAACTTAAAATTTCTCTTAATACTTCTTTTTTAAAATTATCAAGAAAAATTAAAAACTGTAACAGTATTGACACATTTAACTACATATTTCAAATAAAATAAATAAAATTTATCCAGACGTTGACGTACATCAATCATAAACCACTTATATTATATTTAATCAATCCAACATGTCTAAATATTATAAAATTCATCTCATTTTTAACTGATTTTAACAAATGTTACATCTTCTAAACTCAGCATACTTTCTGATTGAAAGCTCAAAAAAAAAAAACTGAAAAGAAAAAAAAAGTGGAAAAAAAACAATTCCATACTTACAATGGAGATCGGTGTAACTGAAGGACTGTCGACGCATCCTACCCTGCGATGTGTTTTTACTCTTGACGCTGAGTCGACACCACATGTTCACTTGTACGTACGACCACAGCTTGAGAAATAGAATAGCGTACAGCATGCACACGTACATTGCTCCAACTGTTGTAACATACAAAAGCATGAATTGTAATTTTATTAAAATTTTAAGGATACTATGCGCCTTGAATATTTTATCAAGAAAAATTAAATATTTTATTGTCGGAATAAAATTTAACTTAAAATTTAAAAAAAAGAAAAATTTTGCGAAAAATTGGATTAACAATATAATGTAAGAATTAAAAGAAATTTTTTTAGAAATGCATAAATTCTGCAACATTTTCATATAAGATTTTCACATATAAGAAATTCATATAAAAATTTATGCATAATTGCTCACCAATCATTGCTATATGAAAATCTTGGGGAATCTTAAAATTTCTGTGAAAATTTCTGTAAAATGCATTTGTAACATATACAAAAATTTTTGCAAAATTTTTCCAAAAGAGTTCGTTTATTTTCTGCTAAAAAATTTGTGTATTAAATAAAATCCAATATTTAATATATAAAATATTAAAATATAATATTTTCGTATTAATTATATGCTAAACAGGAATGGATAAATATTATATTTACTATCATAATTAAATAGGCATAATCGATTAATATATTGTTTCAATATAGATATTAATTAAACATTTCGTTATCTCGAATAAAATTCAATTTATTCTATTAAAATCACAACCGTAAATTCGCATATAATATTATAAAATGGAGTCGTAACTAACTTAAACGAAAAGTGTAAGTAAAACCAAAAAAGAAAATCTAACATAAAATAATAAAAATGAAGTCCATAAACTTTTCATAATGATAAAAAGAAAGTCCCTTGGCAAAAATCAATTTTACCAAATCGACAGTTAAAATCCAATGACCGAACGCACTGCAACCGTACCTAGCATTATAAACCAAAGTGGCTTTACATCCATCTATTCATCGCTGGATTATACTATATCCCATAAATCCCCTAAAATATTTATAGACTCGTGGGTGCGTACGTTTTTTCACTTTTATAAAAAACGCCCACGTTATTCAATCCCAAATATGCATAAAAAGCTATCTATATATCTCTAATATATTAATGTGTTATTCGTCGTATAGAAAAGAGAAGCAGCGTTTTATAGAAAAACTGTGTATATTTGACAGTAAAGCTCGTGTAACTTGGTTATAAAAAAAAAAGGAGATACATGCCATAATTTTCTAGGTAAGCTCGCGTGTTTAGCGTACAAAAAATTCTTGGTAAAACAAAAAATAAAAAGAATTTTCGACTATAGCATGTTATACACGACACGAAGATGTTATCGTTTATTAATGCCGGAGAGATCGTAGCACGTAATCGTACCACTGGTAATTTCTGTTACAAAACCGCGAGATAAAAAAAAAGAGAGAAAGAAAGAAGAATCAACGGTAAAATTTCGTTTTATTTATTTATGATGAGCAATTGCTGGAATACACGTCAAGTGACCTCGTGTGTATGTACGCTAGTACTTTCTAAATAGATGGGGCATAGTAAAGATATTTACGGGCACGCTATATACGGCTTTCTTTTATGTGGAGCTGTTTGTTTAAGGAAGGCTTTTTTCATATTGGATATTCTGCTCTAGTATTTCGAGGAAAATTTGTTGAACAAAAATTCAATTTAAATTCTTTAATTTTTAACGGTTAATAGGGGCAGCGAATAGTTACTGAAATTTTCAAATTTAGAATTACTTAACTTCTTTTGTATTGACTTTTGTGAACGAATCAAGTATTTGTTCATGTTGAAAGAATATCCAGTTTACAAAATTTTTAAATAATATAAATGATTGAGAATTTTTAATTCGAAATGACGTAGAGAGGACATTTTATTCGCGTCTCGGATTTTTTTAACTTCTTTTTTTTTTGGATGAAATTATAAAAAAACTGCGTGCATTCGGTTCAAAGCTCAATTTTTTTCAAAATTATTTTTTTTTTTTTTAATTTCAGTTTGCTTTGTAATTCTATAATTTTCGGAGCTGATTGTTTAATAAAATTTTTATCATAATAAAAATAATAATAAAAGTTTAAATCAAAACTTTTTTGTTGAAAAAAAAATTCGTCCAAAAAGCTCAATTTTTCAAGTATAGATTATTTTAATGATTCTGGAATCATTCAATGATACATCTAATAAATAAAAGAAAAATTTCTTTAAAACGACGAAAAACATATATCATTAGAAAGCCATTTGTGACGAAACATATCAATTTAATTTTTTTCAGAACTCATTAACTTTAAACGACTACACATGTTATTTCAAAAAGACTTTAGTAACTACAATTACAGAAAGCAAAAAAAAAAAAAATAAATAGAGCAATCCCTTGGCAAAACTTTTCCGAGAAGTATGAACTTAACATAACAATGGTATCGTGAAAAAAAAAAAGAAAGAGAAAGTGTAGATAACTTGCATGGTTAAATTTACACTGTGGTATGTATGTATGTGTGGGTGCGTGGGTGTAGGGTTAACATAACCGATGTGACACGATATAATAATTGTTAAATGCCGTGTTGTTGTATATAAAGTACTTGCTCTTGCTTTTAGTCATGGGGATAAATTTATCCGCTTAATGGTGTTATACACACATGCACATAACCTCCAAATATATATATATATATACCACCTCGTACACACATACGCATTTACCAATTTCGAGAGCAATTGATTTGCGGCCTCGGCTTAATTCAATTGAATTTCGTATAGACGTGTTACGGAGGAGGGGGTTATAGTGTACAAGGTATATATATATGTATATACATATGTTCGTTACGCAAGCTTTGTAACTATGTATTTTCTATCTATAGGATCGACAGGGCTAACAAATCGTTTTTGTCATAGTGTGTACTTCGTTTATCGCTTGGTTGAGGCTTTACTTGCTTTATCTCTGTGTGTCTTTAAAGCTTTTTGACTTTTGAGAATTTAATGGACATTTATTGCTGGGAAAATACCTCTGCGTGTAAAAAGATTCGAGGATTGTCGGTAAACTGAATTTTTTAAACTAATTAATATTAAATCATACATTTTTTTATGACAAAAATATTATTTCAATAAACAAGTGAGATATAATTTATTGTATTTATTTTTCAGTGTTCATTTTGTTTCATAAATATCAAGGTTTTCCGAATTCAATAATTATACAAAAACGAAAGTTTACACACATAAAAATTAAATATTTATTTTAGTATTGACGAAAATTCGGCGCATAACAATATTATTTAATCTGAATAATGTTCGGATCGATAATTATTTATATTTAATTATAAATATTTAATCACCGATACGGCGAAGCTTATAATAATTAAAGTTTTCGAATCGCGATCAATTTGAATAATGTAGTTTTTATTTTTAAACATTGTATAAATTGTAATTTATGATGTTAATAAAGTTAAACAAGCGAAGTTTGAACTAATAAACGTCATTCAAACATTTTATTGTTAATAAACGAATGAACAAAAATTCCGCATAAAATCTACCGAATAATCCAATAATTAAATTTCTAAGCAATTATCCCAAGTTAACAATAAACTTCGCGTGCTCGGATAACTTTAAACCATCAAAATACGTACATATCTGAATAGCAAAATAACAAAAAAAAAAGAAAGAAAAGAAAAGAAAAAGTGCTAGAAACTCAAATTAAACAGCGCCTGTGTAGACAGCTGCTTGCTATATATGCTTTGCATTGCTCATGTTTGCATAAAATTTCTCTTCCTTCCGTTGATCCTATACATAAGTACCATATAGTAGAATACTTCGTATATTCGTGCCCATTAATAAACCAAACGAAACACAGTATACCACCTTTTCTTTCTAGCTTTCTTTCTTCCCAAAAAAAGGAAGTGAAGAAGGAAAGAAAGAACAAAAAAAAATAAAATAAAATAAAAGTATAAGAAAGAATTTTCTTCGTGGAGCTAACGGTAAATTTTTCAAGGTATCCATTATTTCCCCACTCACGCGCTGAGACGAGAGAAAAAAAAAGGTATAAGAAGAGAATAAGAGAAAGAAGAAGAAGAAAAAAGCTCCATGATCGAAAGTACTTGGAGAGAAAGAGAGAGGTGAGTTTTTCCTCTTGCAATGTCCGTGTTTTTCACCAATAAGCCAAAGATATCTGTGGAAGATCGTATTGTTGTTGCTGCTGTTGTTATTGCTGTGTGCATCGAGTTGAGGCGCGCGGCGAATTTCTCAACGTGTGAAAAATACTTTCTCGATTCTCTTATTGTTAACCGCAAGAGATGTGCTATTGAGGTATCGCTGGTTTTATTTTATCGCTGGTATAGTCGACCATTGTAACTTCTATAGATGTACCACGCGTGTGACAGTATAACAAAATGCTATACTGTTCTTTTATTTCGGGTGGATTGCTGTATTGATTAGAAAGGTGGTACAAAAAAGTTTGATTCTATGTCCAAAAAATGGTATCCATGTTGTTTAAACTTATCTGGAGTGTAAATATTTTTTTAGTATCAATTAAACAATTTTTTCATTAAAAAGTTAATTAGTTTTCTTTTCTTTCGAGTTTTTCAACATGCGAACAATCGTATATATTGATATACAGATACAACCATGATGGAATATAGCTTTCGATTTCACAATATTCAACGTATATATTTCCACTGAAATATTTTCTATATTGTTTTTATTCTGAATCGCGTGAGCCACTGTTATGAAATTGAGTTGTCGTTTAAGGTTCGTGTCGTTTGTTGTATAGAAGGATAAACTATATTCATCCGATAAGATGAAGTAAAATAATCCGTACTTGTATTATACTGATTAAGATACTAGTTTTACAATAATGTGTGTATTAGAAAAATAACTATATTTTAAGATGATGATATATACCATGCAGATATCTGTTTTATCCTTATGTTATTTCAAATTTTCTCTTAAATAAATCACTGATTACTTTTATATGTTGGAAACACTTTTGAAATTGACAAAAACATCCTAGCTTCCTATATTTTTTAAATAATTTTTTTCTTCTATTTTTAGAATAATATAAGACTCTTTCAATGCCATTGCTAATTTTAAAAATTTTTCCAAAATTTGAAGATAATTGGTGAATTTATTAAGAGAAAACTTGGAATAACAAAAGAGTGAAGTAGGTATCTGTGTCGGTATACGGCAGCCCCAAAAAATGGTTTTATGAACTCTTATTTTTAATTTATACTTTCAATGGCGATTACAAATAATTTAATGATATAAAATAAGAAAGAAATTTATTTTATTGAAACTAGTTGGATTTTCGTATTTTTTCAATGATAATAATAAATAACAATAACACGCAATTTATTGTTAAAAATTAACAATGGAAACATTTTCAACTGAATTCAATAAATTGTTCGTTTCGTTTAAAAAATTTTTAAATACGAACAATAACGTAGTCATAAGTCAAAAACTTCTAATATAACTTTAAATAAATCACGTTTAATTCGAAAAATAAGAGAATAAAAAAAATAGAAGTACCGGAATTTCCTGCCTATTCTTTATCCTCTACCTTTTAAAAGCACCGTTCTACATCTTGTTAACCTCATTTTCCAAAACAAGCTTTCCAATCCTAAAACTAGATCGTTTCGATCATCCTATACTGCTTAACAATAAAACTTTTTTTCCTTTCTTTCTTTCTTTCTTTCTCTCTTTTTAAACCCAACCATACACTTTCTCGCATTCAATAGACATTTGAACTCTACTGGCACGCGTTGTGTAGTAGTTGGCACGAAGTTGTAATCGACGCCAAGCTTAAAGGGAGCAACGCAGGCAGGCAGCAGCAGCAGCTCTTTGCCAAAGGTATAATGTCTCTATGTGCGCCAATGAAAGAGAGAAAGAGAGAGAGAAAGAGAAATCAATTACACTTTACGCGTTTACGCCGCATAATCAAGTCTGAATTCCCCTCTTCTTTAAGCATTACTCCAAATGATGCCATTAATAGTTCGTAAAGGTTTTGTAATTACAAATTAATTGAATACCTTCGCAAGATTGTTTAAATGACATGGATTAGCTGTGCTTGATTTTATGGTAAGCATAGTGCTTTTCACTTAAATTCAGTAGCTTTTCAAATTTTCTTTTTTCTTCTTCATTTTTTTTTTTTTTTATCAAAAACCAAGTGCCTGCTTGAATATGGATGTATTTGTTTATAAACTTAATAGTTGAGAATTGTTAAGTGTTTACTTTTCAAGTGAAAACTGTAACTTTAAAGTAAATACGTGTAAGTACGCTAAAATGTTTGTGCAAATGCTGTAACTAGAGCCACCCCGATAAAAACTTAAAATTCAAAGGACCCGTTCTACAACTTAAATATAAAAGTCAAAAAAATTACTTACTTCGAAATTTTCTACAAAAGATAAATTTAGAATGGACGTAAGTAAGAAAATAGCATTATTCAAAATATTTTAAAACAAACGTTTATTCATCGCATTTTCCGTAAGCTGTAATAATATACTTAAATCAGTTCAAATTTTCATGTTAATCAGATAAAAATTTCAAGTACTATCATAATATGAAATATATTTATTTAGAATACAATTGCATTCAATAATTAATTGAGTACGCGCGTTTCAATACTAATAAACGAATGATATACGGTTTATTGAGAATTTAATTAATCGAAAAAATAAATTATAATTACAATCGAAATATCCATCAACCTTTAATTAACTATTGTGGATAATTTGATAAATTAATGACTTAATTATACATATTTAATAAGTGTATATTTTTGTATTTTAAATATGAAATATTCTTATTTTTGAAATAAGGCGCAATACAATGTTCTTATATTAAACCTAAGTAAAAGTCATAAAGTTTAATTCTTTCTTATATTTTTTTCATTTATGTCTCATACATATTGCAAATAAATTTATTTTATTAAAAACAAAGCGAGGCCACGTAATTTCGTTGTTGGTCGAAAAAAACAAAGCGCAAAAACGAAAAATAATATCGTTAGGCTCAATCACGTGCCTATCATTATTTTTCATCAGTGGGGCTTCGCTCAGCACCTTTTTGATATTATGAACCCCGGTGTTTCCCTCGCATCGGTTAGTATACCGCAAGTGCGTATGAGGATTAAAGGGGTCTATATGTGGACACACCGCAGGACGTAGAGAGAGTAGTAAGCTTTTGGCAAAAGCCTCACGTTCTATGTAATAACTAGGCAGCGACGATTAAATATTTGCGCCTGAATAAAATACGAATTCCCAACGAATACCAGTAGTAGCTTGTAGCAGCAGTAGTAGTAGTAGTAGTTAGAAGCAACATCGGCCCAACCTTCACCCACACTGAATATTATCTCTCTAGCACATGTACGCGCGAAAGCCTCGAAAACCAAAATGGTATTAGGTATCTTTCTCTTAACGCTTTCTCTTCTCCTCCCTTTCTCACTTCTCTGATGCGGTCTTGGTAACGCAATAGAGAGAGAACAAGAGATAGTCTCCTGAATAACTTTCGACCTATAATATGCTCTCAGGCTCATATAGAATGACAAAGATAGGGTGAATCAAGAAGAGAAGAAGGATATATATATATATATACCTTCTTTAGTTAGTCTGTTACGGGGATCAGTTTTGGAAATTCATAGAGTTCGATACCTTTTAAGAGAATTGGAGGCTTTAATTTAAGCTACTCTCGATAATCCCGAAGGCCGTGCGTGAGCAAAGAAAAACAGTTGTGTAAGGACAACAATGGAAGAAAGCCACTGACTGCATTAAAGCCCATGGAAATTGTGATTTTATACTCAGTCTCGAGGGACTAATGTCCAGTGGCTTCTTAAATATTTTTATCGCACGTGCGTGCGGGTAATCGAGATTTTGCTGTTTTTCTTTTTTATTTCTTCTTTTTTTTTCTTTTCTTTACCGAACTAAGCTTATTTATATATATGGAGGGGGTGAGTCGGGGTTAGCGATTTCAATGAATATAAATTGCTATTGAAGGTTTGGTTAAGGCTCTGTAATGCGAGTTTTAATTGCTCTTGCTGAGGTATACGCTATAGGAAATTCGTTTTGTAAAAGCATTGAATTATTGTAAAGGAGAGGGTCGGTTAAAACGATGACATAGGCCGTGATTTTATATCCGGAAAAGGTCGATTTTAATAGGGGGATTCGATTGTGTATCCTCTGTAAGCGTTTTATGGCATTTTTGGTTATTATTGAAAATTCGAATATGATATTAGTGAAATATTTATTTTTAAAGTTTATTTATATACTGATAAAAGATGATTAGTTATGAAAATTATAAACATTATTCCCAAACGTATAAATATTGCATTTCTATAAATTTCATAAAATCCAATTTTTTAATTTTTTACACAATTTTGGTAAAAATGTAGTTACATTTATGAAATACTTTTTACGAGATATAATATATTCTCAAATAAAAAGTATTTTATAAACTATAAAAAATTTTAAGTATTATGAAAATAATTTTTTATTCATTCTGTTGTTTCGATTGTAATAAATATGTTACATTCTAGTTTTTCTCAGAAATTTTTATATATTAAATTTTATTTGTAATGTAGAAGAATAAAATTCAGTTCAATTTTATGAGAATTTAAAAAGAATACATTTTTTCCGATATACTAGTTTTCTATTTATTCCAAGGAGTTGATAAATAAATTCGAAAAATTTGGCATGTGTACATGAAAATATTTTTCAATTATTATGAATAGACTTTCAATTAAATTAAAAAAAAATTTGTTTCAAGATGAAATATTTATTGTTATCATGTTATTATGTAAATCAAAATAAATTTTTATCGATTTCATAGTCCTATTCATAATTTTAAAATCCTCCAATTTATGGTTATAATCTTTTAAACCACTACGATTGATATTAAAAGAAAAATTTTTTTCCTAAACCAATAAAAAAACATTTGGACTTTTCAAGTCGTCTTGATTGTATTTTGTTTATTTTCATATCGTCGGGCAAATTGTATGCCTAGCTGGCATATCAGGAAATCCATTCTTACGCATTATTATACTTATCCTGAACTGTTACGCAGAAACCAATTTCCCAGCCTAATTTCAGACGGATTATCCGGCATAAACGGGCGCATGGTCTCTAACGTTGCTACCCACTCACGGTTTTAACTCCTCTCTCTCTCTCTCTCTCTTTTCACTAGGAATGAGAAACACGAAAGAGAAAGGGAGAGAGAGAGAAGCTAGTTAACCTAACAGGTTGGCTAGACTCCAAAGCGCGTAGTCGTTCCATATGTAAATACATATCCCTCGCCTCTTCACACAGCCGGCGTTTGTAACTATACACGTGTATACTAGAGAAAAGGCCAGCAGCAGCAGCAGCACAACTGTATATAGTAGTAGAGAAAGTGCTAGAGACTTAGGAGTATTACGAAGGGATATATAAGGAGGAAGAAGTGAGAGAAGGATGGAAAGAGAAAGAGAAAAGCTACCACGACACGAGATTACTCTAACTATTGTTCCTAGAGTCTCTGCATATACACATATAGAACAAGCGTATATACCTCTCGCTCTATGTGACTTTGTCTCTACTATGGAATGCTTCTGCTGCTACTGCTGCTACTGCTGCTTAACCCCTCTAAAGACTATACATATATATAGCACCTACTGTTAGGAAACGGCCGACTACTCTCTGTGTCTCGTTATTTCGATTAAAGACCGTACCAAAGAGCTGCGAGCTCCAGGCTTATCTTGGAGATTAAAGCTCGGTTTCTCACTCATTTTTATGGGGCTCCTTTACAAAATCTTATTTTATGCTAATTCCAAAGGTAAATATTTATTTAATTTCCGAATTCTATATCTTTTATTTTATTCTGTTTTAATTGTTTTTTTTTTTTTCTTAAAATTATTATCTTTATTTTGTACATTGAATATATTTAGATAATACTCCCTTAATATAAGTTCTTTTCAATGTAAACGTCTAAAAATAAACATAATGAAAAAGTGTATTTTATTCAAAATTCTCTATAAGCGGTTTAACTATATAAAAAGCCTATTCAACACAACTTATTTTTCATCTGAATATAAATTCAAAAGTCTCTCTCCCCCCTCTCACCAAAAAAAAAGAA
The DNA here is from genome assembly GCA_017163975.1 of Anastatus disparis. Lineage (NCBI taxonomy): Eukaryota > Metazoa > Arthropoda > Insecta > Hymenoptera > Eupelmidae > Anastatus > Anastatus disparis. Next base: position 3,564,945 of record JAFFSR010000003.1, read on the forward strand.
ACGTGTAAACTCTCTCCCTCTCTGCTATACTAATGCATAATATGCCACGAAAAAGCTCACATGTAATTTCTCCAACATGTATCCGCATTAAATATATAGAATAAGAGAGTTGCAGTGTACGCGTTATATCTTTTACATGTAAGGTATATACACATATATATATATATAGTGACGCGGTAATGATGTTACGAGTCTGGAGTACAAATGCAATTGAAAGCCAGAAGCATCTTCCCTTCTACCAAGTTTTGTACGTTACAAATGTACACGGGTATATATACACATATACGAGAGCTAAGAAGAGACGTTTGTACGGTCTGCCGAACTTCAACGCTCGCGGCTACTACTACTACTATTACTACTACTACTACTACTGTATGTGCAACTTTTTTTTTTTTACTCGAAAAAGTCACAAAATTGACTTCTTCCTTATGCGCTTGAACGCGCGTAGGAGCTGAATTTTTTAGCATCACAAAGAAATTGTAAGCGTGTGCCGGAGAGATGGGTAAAAATAGATGATAGAGCCAAGAGTTGTTGTGTGTACAAGTTGAGATGAAGTGACACGTGCTAATCTTTTACGAAATTTTTTTTTTTTTTTTTTTTTTTTTTTGCAACAGTGAAAAGGAGTCGAGAAATTGAAAAATTCTTATTTATTTCTTTTTTCAATGAAAATTTTTTAAAATTAGTTCTGTACTGGAAATTTTTAAGTTATGGTTTAAAAAAGTCAATGTAAAGTTTCAGAAAAAAAGATACTGAAAAAAGGTCAAGGAGATACGTCAGATGTAAGTTGCCAGCGATGAATAGGGTTTTTTTGAAATATTTCATCCTTTGGCAAAAATGCGCAACGAAATTGGTTTTACCTCTTTAAAATTACATAATTTTATTAAACGAAAATTTAAAAGTTAAAATAGATACGAAATGTACAATAAAAAATAAAATTTTATGAAAATTCTTTTAAATTGTAAGAAAATTATTTAAAAATTATAATAACATTACATGCTTTTAGATATTTTCAGCTTTTAAAATTAAATTTACATCTTTAATATTAACATGTGTAACCTCAAAATACATTATTTTAACGTAATGTGAATAAATTCGAAAGTCATGTGTATCAAAGAAGAATATTTTATACGCTTGATGAAAATACGAAAAAAATAAACGAAATTAAAAAATAAAACAAGACTTATAAAATTCAACGTTATACAAGATGCACATCCATATAAATCAGCATACTTTAATTATCAAACAGTAGAATCCCATTTTACATATCCAAACAAAAACGACTCATAAATCTTAATCATCCCTTTCCAGTTTACACAAAAGACAGAAAAAATAAGGAAAAAAGGGGGGGGGGTCCTACATCAAACAGAAGAAGACGAAGAAGAATAAGAAGAAGGTCAAAAATAGAAGGTATAAAACAGAAAGCAAGAGAGAAAGGAAAATCCGAATATGAGACAGTAGAATGTTAAAAGAAAAAATAAAGAGAGAGAGAGAGAGGGAGATAGATGAAAGCTCGTAGAGAGAAGGTTTCACACGGTCCCGGAAATTACATTCGTACCTAACCGGAAGCTTCTGCTCTCTCGTCAGAGTGCAAGAGAATGGGTTAAAAGAAGAAGAAGAGAAGAGCCGGAGGAGGGGAGTGGGATAGCGACTTTGCACGAATTTTGAATAACAAATCGCTGCAACTCGCTAATCCAACGAATATCCAAGAGCGTGTGCAACGCAAAGTCATCTCTCTATCTCTTTCTATATGTATATAGAAGTAGGAGGCTTTCTTAGGGGGAAAGAGCGCGTTCAAGCTACGCGCCGTAGAGAATGTAAACAAGCCGGAATACTAACTGATGTAATAATCCGAATAACGAACTTGCTTCGCTCTCTCTCTCTCTCTCTCTCTCTCTCTCTTTCTGAGCAACAAAACGTGAATGCCTTACTCAAGGATATGCTCGTAAATTCAAGAAGAGAAAAGGATAAGCTATGTAAAAAGTAAAACGGTAGGGGGGGGATGACCCTTTTTAACGAAGGCAAAAGATGCGTACCTAATTTTACAACAAAGTTTAATAGCCATTCTAATTTCGTTACGAACGAGTAGTAGTAGTAGTAGTAGCAGTAGCAACTTTTGCTCATTGTGTTGAGAAGATGGAGACTTGCGTATAATTCGTTTCCATGTGGCTCATCCTTCCAGGATATCTATTTAACTTCTAATTTTGGACTTTCTTGTACTTTACGTCTCTTTTTTAATTTACCTTGTCGCATATAAAAAAGTTTGCCGGAAATTTTGCATCCGCAATGCGCAGCTTAACTTTTTAAAGGACATCTTTGATGTATTAAGAAGAATATGTAATCGTTATCCGCATTCACATACATACATATAGATTATATTTTATAGTAGATTGTCAATAAAAATTTTCAAATCAATTATAAATTTTTTTAATGATAAATGAACCATAAAAAAAGAAATGCGAAACTTGGTCTTTTTCCAATTAATATGGGAAAAAAATTTTTTTAATTCAACTTTTTTTCTTCTCAAGTTTTATTTTACTGAGGAACGTTGACAAATAAATGAACAATTCATATAGAAGAGAGAGAGCCAAACAATGAAGTTGAAACAGTCGGAAATGGTTTGTCTCAGTGGCTTTAATGATAGCTAGCCTTTATCCAATGTCTATAGGATAGTAATGGTATATACAGTCTAAGGAGTTTTCTGTACAAAACAATATGAAACCGAGTGGCACTTAACGCAGTGGGCAAACACTCGACTCACTTTTTTATTGCAATACCGACGACTCACTGGCTTTTTTCGTACGTGACTGCGGGCTTTCATCGACCAAAAACTCTCTCTCTCTCTCTCTCTTCAAACCTTTACCTCATACTCCCTTTTTTTTTTACTTTTCTCTACATATAACTATATAGAAATATATGTATATACATGAGCTGTATTTTGCCCAACTTTCTAAACAACGTAATTAATCAAATTTTCAACACGAGCTGCTGTATTATTTTCAAACTTGTTTAGCCGCATTTAAAAGTTTCTTCATCCTATTTTATCGTGCACATTTTGAAGTACTATTTTTTTCTTCTTTTTTTCCTTAACAATCCAACGATAGTCTTATTATTTAATACTTATAAACAAATATCATTATTATTAAGTTTTATTAGTGATGAAATTGGTTAAGAATTATCAAAAACTACGTGGTAATTAATTACTTAACATTAAAACTTTCACATCTTGAAAATCGAGCTAAATTTGTCAATTATTGCATGAAAGTTTCATCACTTTCACATGAAATTAAAAAATTGCATGTTCATGTCGAATGATTTCAGGTCAAGTAAAGTTTTAATGTTGAATAATAATTAGTTTTAATAAAGGAGAAATCTCAGTATATAAAAAAATGGAATGCAGAGGAACGTAAAAAACTGTTATCTTTTATAATTAATAAAAATATGAAAATAAAAAAATTAATGCTGCGATATGAAAGGAAATGTGAGAAAACAAACAAGAGAAATTCTTAAAATAAGTGAAAAAATCAAGATTTTGTCGAACAATTGGAGTAAATATTTTCCTTTGAAATAATTATTTAATTATTTAAAAAATAATTTACTTAATTTTATAAGAAATGTATTTTTAATCATAAAAATATACCGAAAACTAATTTATATTTAAAAATATTTAAAATATCATTTTTTTTATTTAAAATCAAATTATTGCAAAATTTATTTCATATAGTGTACTTGTTGATACAAATATTACGTATTTCTTACAATACGATAAAGCGTAAAAATATGTGTTGAATCTCAAGAAACACGCATTGAAATGCTGCATTTTGTTGGGTACGTAAGCGGCCAGAATAATTGAGACATAAACCCTCGAATTCAAATTCGTACAAAGCTCTTGAGTAACCTTTTATCATAAACAATTCCCATCACGTGTATAAAACACAGCGGTAGAGCACTACGTGTTTCTGTTATTCCTAGCAATAGTCAAAACCTTTACCTATACTGAAAATCTCCTCATCCTTTTTATGAGAAACAAGTAAAGAACACGAGGTCCTTTTCAGAAAGAAAGTAGAGAGAAAAAAAAGAAGAAGAACAAGAAGTGAGTGTAATAGAAAGCAGAGGTTTTCTTTCTCTTGTATGAGATACACTTGAACTGCGAGTAGTAAGGCTACTTTTAAAAAAAAGGGGGATGGATAGTACAAGCTCTCTTTCTCTCTCTCCACTTGACTAAATGTACTAAGTCACTACTGCCAATCTTTTGCTGTTACGACGCTGCTCAACTGCTCTGCTCGTATACATTTCATCTTCTTTTCCTACACTAAAAAAGAGTGGAGAAAGCTTGTAGCTAGTAACTTCTTTTTAAAAGTACTGTCGAACCCACTTGCAACTCTGTTCTCCATGCAAGGCTATATATAGTTTTTACCTTCTCCTTTTTTTTTCTTACTACTTTTTTTTTCTTCCAGGATCCTTTACTCTTTTGCTCTTTGCGCTTTCTTTTCTCATTCTTTCGTTTTTATTCAAACTATTTGAATTTTTTATAGCTTATTTCAAATCTCTGCTTTTTACTTTTGACAATTTTATTCTTTTCTTTGTATATTGTTATTATATTCTTTGTTATAAAAGATATAAAAAATTTAATATTGATCAGTCTTTCAATTAAATTAAAATAAAAAAAAGGAAAATCAATCAAATCAACAAACTCTATGAATTTTTTAACAGTTTTATATTCAATATCTTTTCAAATTTGATTTACTTCCAGTTAAAATTTTATCAGTTTTATACAATAGTTTTATCCTTTAAGACCAGAATCTAAAATTCGTTGAATAAAAATTTTGAAAAAATTTCAAGAATGATTCATGAAACTTTTTTTGGGTGATTCAAGCAATAAATTTTTTTTTTTTTTTTCAATTTTTCAAGTTTTATATAATCTAGCTTTTACCTCGGCAATAGTCATAGAATAGTTCACTCAAACTTTTTGATCCATTCATCCATTCAAAATTCACCGAAAAAATTTTAAAAAATAAAAATTTCACTCGATACGTTAGCGTAACCTATGCGGCTCAATAAAAAATATAATTTGATTGATAAAAGTTTGATATAAATGGTAAAATATTTAAAAAATTTAAAGTATTCTGCTATACTATAACTTTATAATTTCCCAACATGCAATTTAAAAACAAATTAAAAATAATTAGCATAAAAATTTTTTTCGAATAAATCAATCATCAAACCAATTAGTGATCCTCTCTCGGTGGTCGATAGCAATATTTTTCCAACTAAAATTACATTAATTAATAACACATATAATAATTGACAAGCTGGAACCCGAACGATAATTGAAACACATCAGCCATACGTATATAGGTACGCACAATTTGGCGTATTTTAATTAATATAACTGCTGTACGATAGCTGAAAATTGCATTATTCCTTTTCCCTAAAGAGGTAGTGGAGAGGAGTTGGTAAAATCGACGTTAACGTCGCTCGATCATTCTCTCTTCCTCTCTCATGACGACGACGTGGATGCTATTAACGTTACGAGTAATAGATCAAGTCTAGGTTTTGACCCCAAGAGAAGTACTACGCTTACAAGCCCAAGCCCCCGTCAAGAGATGCGGCATGTAATTGCATTTGCATGCAGAGAGAGAACACACACACACACACACACACACACATACGTACACGTACAAAGCTATACGGCGCCATTGCTTATTCCAACGTTGACCTCTTCTCTCTTTTCTCTTTTCCTTTTCCTTTACCTATCGCGTTATACGAGGATGTTAGCCACACTAGAGCGCTTGGAAAGAGAGAGAGAGAGTAGGAGAGAAAAATGAGACTTTTATGATAAAAGAATTTGCATTTGAATTAAATTGTTTCGAGGTCATTAGCGTTTAGACGTCAGAAAGTAATTTCAGCGTTACCTTTTTTTTTTCTTACTAATTAGGAAGACACAGTTAGCCGGATAACGAAAATGCATGGAATTAAACAAACATACATTTTTTCTAATCATGAAATAATAATACTACAGTTAACCTATTTTTCCTTGGTATTTTTTACTATTTATATAAATATCAAAGTCAAAGCAAAAAATATCATATAAAATTTAACACGCCCATCCTTGAAGTTGGTTTCACATTAAATGTAAATCGATATTATACATTAGTTACAATTATAGAAGAATGCAATGAATTCATGTCACTTGAGCAATCTGTTAAATTATTTACAGGATAAAATAGAAATGGAATTTTTTCGTTTGCATAACTTCACATTCTCGAGTGTTTAATTGCAGTAAATATTATTTTACATTTTTGAGTTTTTAATAAAAGTAAATATAACTCCTCGTGCGTTATGTTGATAAAAATGAAAAATTTAATGATTTAATTGCGTATCGCAACACGAAAGTACAAATATTAACATATGAACGTTATTTTTTAAAATTAATACTGTTTTCATTTTTTTCATTCGAATAAACAGTAAAAATTTTTCATGTTAAAAAATAAATAACACGTCCAAATAACGATGCTCGTTGTCATAGGAGTATTATACAAAAATTTTCCAATTTAATGTTGTTGCATTTGACATATTTTTTTGAAATAGTGATTTAATTACTCAGTATTATTAGTTCTAGTTAATCGACTGTGATATCGATTTTATGTGCAATATTTATGTGAATTTTCATGTAACGTTATACATTGTATTACCTGCCTTTATTATTATATTCTATTACTTGCATCTATTGCCTTTTTGTATACTATTACAACATAAAAAATATCTATCCATCCATCTATATTTATACCGTTAAAAATTAATAAAAAATTTTCTTATTATGTTATTTCTGATAGAAAATTTTCTAGTTTTATGAAAATTTCTAATATCTTATCCCAACTAGAGATTTCAACTTTAAAAGTCGGAATCTCTAATTAGGATAAAATTAGATCATTCCTTAACATGAATGTTTTAATTATTTAATGATGGAAACATTACATACTACTAAATATTATAATGACTTACCTAAACTAAATCCAGACTCCTTAACATGAATAACCACCATCGGCACTAGTACCATCACAATAAGATTGACAACATGGAAAACCATACCAGGTCCGTGAGCGATAAGATCCTGAAAAAAAATACATATATTTAAAAAAAAACAATATATCGATCAGCCGTTTAATTACATTTATAAGAGGAAGTCAAAAATTTATTCAATGCGATTTTATTATTTGATAACGCATAAATATTCACGCAAAACTAATTGCCAGCGAAAATCAAATTCAATATCTATTTTCAGCCGGACGAATAAATATAATTTTTCACTTGAAATAATACCAAGCTAAAAATAAAGTGCTCTCTCGTTTATAGTCAATATCAATATAGATTATTCAATTTTTCAATTTGATATTCCTTTTTTTTTTTTTTGTTTTTATCGAAAATTCATCGTACGATTTATTCTTGAATTATACAAATGAATGTTGATAACATTATTTAACTTTTTCATTGAATAAAAAGAGAACGTGAAAATTAAGTTTTTTGATTAAGGTTTATTGTATATACTTAAAGTTTTAGTACATTCAAAAGCAGATTGATGTTTTCAATTCATCGCATTGATTTCAATGAATAAAAAAGTAAAAGAAATAAAGAAATAGTAATTAGATTAATTGAATAGTTACATAAAGACAAGTCAAACAATTCAAAGCATTCTCAAAACGTTATGTACGTGCAGGTAATGCAGAAACTTGGCAAGGCCTTTGAAAGTGAATAGTCGAGTATCTCATCGCAACAAACGTCTCTCTCTCTCTCTCTCTCTCTCTCTCTCTCTCCCCTTGAACCAATCACTTCAATGTGAAGATCTCTTACTTGCGTCCGAGATACTCGACAAACTCTACAACGTTTACCCCTGCCCCCAAGAGTACCGGCGAAGGGAAAGTAAAAGATGTACCTGTTAAACTCAATAGCTAAAGAAAAGCTTTTTGCACTCTGCTTTTACAACATCTCTCGTCTCATTTTACTTATACTCTCTTGCATTACTCATTGCGATTGCGAATACCCCCGAGTGTATATACAAGATGTTTCGAAAATTTCATTTAATCAGTTTAAATGTAACAATAAGTTACAATTTAGGACGAATCGAACATTAATTCAACATTTTAAATAGATTTAATCAACTTTTATAAATTTATTTAAATATAGGAAAAGTATTCTTATAGTCTAATAATGTTAGTGAAGTAACGAAAGGAGAATGCCTGTAAGATTATTTGTAAATTCTTAGTATAAAAAGGCTTTTGCTTTTTCATTATCAAGAAATTAATAAAATTTTTCAAAATTTAAACTAAATTAGTTAACTTTGCTTTCAAAAAAGCAAAAAAATTATTTAATTATTTTATAATTTTTTCCAAACGTTAGATAAAATCTTGATTTTTTCACTTATTTTTGAAAATTTAATTATCTGCGTTCTCATATTTCCCTTCCCGCATTAATTTTTTTTAAGTCATATTTTTACAAAATGTAAGTTGTGACGTGGTTTTACGTCCCAAGAAATTTTCAATTTTTTTTTTATATTAATTTTTTTAAGTGAATAATAGATCTGATGGTGCCTATAAAAGTCTTAAACTAGAATTTAAAATAAGAGTTAAAATAAAACTATTTTCCTTTTCATGTAAACTGTAATGGAGAGGAATTCCAAATGTAATTCAAATCTTCCCGCCTAATGACAACGAAGTTGAAGAAAAGAGAACGTCAGTGGCGCCAGTTGTAAAAAAGGAAGAGAGGAAAAGCGTTTAAAAGAAATGATTATTAAAATGTTAAAAGAGACTTAATTTACTATAAAATAATTAAGATTATAGGGCGTCTAAAAAGATTTATATTCGTATTTCTGAATGTTATAAGTCATGTGCGCCGCAAAGAAAAAGATTGTTAACGCGTTGTGTGAATGAGTAAGAAAGAGATAGAGCGATTAGACGCAAGCAAGCCGGTAGTAAGTAAACGCGCGCCGTATATACATATTTAAAAAGTACAGAGGTTTTCAACTATATTTAGAGTCATAAATATCAAAAATAACTTTGTCTTAATTTTCTTTATTTTCTTTTAGTAATTTGCGAATAAATCAATTAATGATGTATAAGATGTAAAATTTAGCGCCCGGAAATTGTTAATAACAAGCGCCATGATTGGCCTGTCAAAATTTTCATGTGTGGTCGAGCTCAAGAAAGTGCGGGCCCGGCGTCAGTGTGCAGAGAGTATCGAGTGAGATCGGACGTGTGTCGCGAGTACTTAATAAAACAAAGAGCCCTTTTTTTGAGAGAAAAAGCGTGTTAAAAGAAAAGTCGTGTAGAGTCAAATAGAGAATTTGTACGTTAAAGAGAGAAAATTAAATTCTTTTTTTTTTTTTTTTTTGTCATTAGTGCCATGAAAGGAGAATTTTAATTTTAAATTTCATTTTGCGGCCGTTGTTCTTTTATAAAAATTGAGTGAGAGAGTTCTAATTGCCGTATCTAAGTGGGTAATTTCTGGGTATTAATTTAATATATGTAGAGTCTAACGTTATCAATTCGTAGTGGGGCCATAACGTAAAATAAAAATTTATCGAATTTATCGAACTGTGAGAAAAATAGTGGCGCCTTTATTAGTAGCGCCGTTATACAACGTTAACAGACGATCTCACATTCAACCAAACCTACGCCGCACCCTCTCTACCAACGTCATCGCCGTAGCGCCAGCCTGTGTCCAGGAAGCCAGCGAAGACAAGCCGAGAGCAAGCGGAGACAGGAAAAGGAGAATAGAGAGAGAGAGAGAGAGAGAGAGAGAGGGTATAAAAAAGGTATAAAGTGTATTAATTGCGTTATCTGTATGTGCTTGCATAACGTAACGTTTTCTTAAAATTTGTGATCGTGCGTAAATTTCTTTCAATTAGAAATATTATATAATTGTATATAATTATTAGCTTCCGGTGAATGTAAGTAAATAAAATCTAAAAAAAGTGAAATTAAAATTTGTGAATTCATGCCGGTCAGAAGTGACTTAAAATCTTCACGGAATTTCGCATGAGTAGTTGTAACGTTCGTTGGGTTCCGCGAAGAGAGCCTCTGTTGCCAGCGAAAAGGGGGGGAGAGGAAAAGCGTCGAACATAAGAAAGAGTATAGAGTTGACGCGCTTGCTTACCGAGAGAAAAGTTGAAACCGTGCGTCCTTCTACATTATAGTAGAGCCGCTGAGAGAGAACGTGTGTGAGTGAGAGAGAGAGAGAGAGCATATTTATTTGGTTTTTTTTTAGTTGCGCCACAAGTGTCATAAAAAAATAAAATCATTTTTTTTTCTATTTCTTATTAGATTAGTGGCGATGAATTTGTTATATGCGAATGTGTGTGTGAGAAAATTCAAATAGAGTTTTTTTCTGAGCCGCTGTTAAAATTGTTAAATTTCAAGTAAATAGTTTTTTTGTTTAATTAAAGACGTTCATTCTTTTAACTAGTAAAATCGTAGACAGTGTTTTATTCCAATACCCCTTTTAAATAATATTTCATTATAAACATTTTAAATACAAATTTTTTATTATTGCGCCTAAGTCTTGGGCCCTTGAAACCCGAACAAGGGTTACAATTTTTCAAAGGATCCCCTCTGTAGATCTTTCATAAAAGTAAGATTGAAATATAAATAAATAAATTCGACGTTTTCGGGAATAGTTGGATGTCCGGCTATTTATCACGTCGCAAAGTATTAATAATAGCAATTTTCTACGTTTCCCTGCGTTTGTTTATTTAGTACGTATTTGTGGACATTCTGCTTTATCTACTACGTTGTAAATATATGAAAAAACTTCTGAATAAATTTCATAGTAAAGATTTACAGTAATTAAAAATTATTCATAAAGTATTTCGCCAAGTTAATGTATAATTGGTTTGAGTTATAACAATCTATTTGCAAATTGAAAGAAAAGCCAGTGTAACCGGATATATATCAATTAAAATTAATAATTGAGTCCACTTAATATACAAGTTATTCTCTTTCATAGTCCAAGTAATATAACAAACAACAACAACTGCAGCAACGAGTTTAAGGTAAAGGACTGGTATCTCGTCGTCGTCGTCGTCGTCGTCATTTGGTGTAATGTAACAAACGAGTAGTGACATTAATCCCGCGGATGCAGCTATACTTGCAGTTCCAAACTCGTTTCGTTTACTGCGTCTGTCGTAAAAGGGTTTGAAGCTTGAAACCAAGTCTCTCTCACTCACTCTCTTCGTATAGCTTATATTCGCGGGAAAAGCGAGAAAGGGCTTTGCAATTCAGTTTCATGCCAGAACATAAAGCTAACTGCTCCGCTACGTTTAGAGAGTGAAAGAGAAGGAGAGAGAAAGAAGCTCTTGCGGAAAGATGAATTTCCATTTGTCTATTAGAATATATACATATAGATATATGTTTGTGCGTGTGTACATATACGGAAAGAGTGTCGTATAGAGTTTACGGATGCGTTTTCGCAGTGATGTAACCGCGTATCAATACACTCGTGTAATCAATCGCGGTATATATACATATAATGTTATATATATATATACATATAAATCTAGTATAGAGTTTATGTAGTATGATGCACGTACGTGTATGGTGTATATGTACGTGTTTAAGTACAGAGAGAACGTGACTGAATTTACCTATAGAGAGGGAGGGAGAGGGAGAGCGTATAGTATTTGCGTAGCGAGACCAAGCTCGGATGACGGAATTTGCACGGTGGTGAGTACCTCGTTAATTCGTGTCAATGTTCTCTAGGATTTCGATATGTGTGTATATATAAACATATATATACATACATAGAGAGATCAACTAGAAACGTTGCAGATACATTTTAGCTTTAGCTTTTACACTCTCTCTTTATCTTTCTCTATTTCTGTTTCTGTATGTATGTGTGTGTGTGTGCGAGTTTGTGTGTTTGTAGATAGAGAGGACGAAATAGCAGGAAATTTGGTTGGACACCAAAGAGAGGGAACGATGACGTGATCGATGACTCGACGGAAAGAAGCTGACGCAAATAATTGACGACGTGTTGCTCTCTTGCTTACGCGCGTAAAGCGCAAGCGTGATTTTCAGAGTGGATAGCTAATGAAGATGAAGGATCTGTCTGTATGTTTTTATTTTTTTTTTCTTTTAGATTTTATATTTCTTTTTTTTTTCATTTTTTGTCAGGAAGCTTTTTTTGATTTATACGCGAGAAAGAGGCAAAAAATGTTTCCTTTTTTTTATCTGATTGTTCGGACGTTTGATGTTTGATTGGTTTGCCGCTTACCATTGCCAGGCCCTTCTCGATCAGCAAGCATAGAACTACTGGAACTGTAGAATCTGCAATCATAAATAACAGATGTTTAGAAATTCGTGTGTGACCAAAAGTTTTGATTAATGATCAAAAGTTAATGAAATGTATGAATATTACATCGACTTATTTAAAACAAATGTCAAATAGTGGTTATTCAAAATTTATTCATCAATGCATTTGAAAAATTTCAACTTTATATATGATTTTAAATAAATTAAAAATTAATTTAATATCTTATTGTTAATAAGTTTTTAAGCTCGACTGCTAAATGGAAGTGCCTTATATTTTTAACATCACTTTATCCAAAAATTTTTGCTTCAGCTGATTAAAATAAAATTAATTGTATTATAAAAAACTTGAATAAGTATTTTTAAAAATTTGCCCTATATTTTGAATTATCGATACAAAAAAATGCATCCTATGTAAAAAAGTTCCTTTATTTATATTTTAAATAATAATTAGTTGATAAATTTTCTTTTGTTATGAAACGTATAAATAACTTTTGATACAAATTCTTAATTGATCTTTTCTCCAGTTAACTTAGACTCGAATTTATATAGATAAAATAATCTCGCCTGACTTAAAATGCTTCTTACTACTTAATATATTAAACTACTTCGGTTTAAAATTTTTTTTCACAAAATCGTTCTTTTCTTTATTTAAATGTAAATTCAAAAATTTTCTTAAACCTAAACTAAAGCACAATATCCTTTTCACTGAAATCCCATGGCCTCGTCAGTAAAATTGAAGCGACAAAAGGGTGTCAATACATCGTATTTCGCTTGCCACTTTACCTATATACGGCTCACATGTTACTCCCAATGGGGCTTAGCATTACATTCGACTGCCTATGCATCTCTAAACTCAGCCAAAGAGAGAGAGGAATATCGCTTTCGACAACCTGCTTTACAACCTGTATTTGTCATTTAAAACTACGACGAACATAAGCTCACTTCATTCGAACTGATTGATTAGATAAGAAGAAAAGAGAATACGATGAACAAAGGAGAAAGGAGAAACAAAGTACTTTAGCAATTTTTTAAGGTTAAGATTTAATTCAATATATTATTTATATACAGTTACCGACATGCCAGTTTTTTGAATTTTTAACTTGATTTAAAAATTTTGTGAAATATCACTGTCAAGCTTTTCATTGGTTAAAGTGAAAAGAAATAATAAAAAGGTATTTTTAAAACTCAAATTAAGAATAAAAAATTTGAAAAACTGTAATGTCAGTATTTTACATCTCCTTAATTTAGACAGTTATTGAAAAGCTTATACAATCACGTTACTATTCCGTACGATTTTATAAGAATAAAGTGAATTTCAAGCCAAGATTTAAAGAATATGCGCAACCTAGTTTATTTTATTTTTTCGACAAGAATCATCCAATTAGCGATAATTGTGGCGTGCATGCACAAACGAAGAATGAGTTAAAAGTATCACTTGTCAACTGCTTTTGTTTTGGTACATAGAACCCATGCTCGAGGCGCCGTGTACTCTTTTATTTTTAATTAACACGCGTGCGAGCCTTAAAAATTTTACCTACTTTTTTGTCTCTTACTCTATGAACGTAGTATACATAAATACCTCGGATATCACATTTTTTTCACATTTCTTTGGAGAAAAAAATAATTTTATCAAACGAGAGGCGTGAAAAGCTACTTTGTTTCTCGTTAATTAGTGACAAGCTGTCGAAATTTTTGTTTGCTTATGGTACTTTTTATAGCTTATACATCTGTGCAGGAATGTGCATTATGCACGTAATGGAATAATTAAATTTTCTCTATAAAATGAAGAAACGTTAAAAATTTTAGTCTAAATTAATAAAACAGTTGTACAATTTTAAGCAATAACTTATTTAACATTCATAATAAACTCATTCTAGAAAATAACATATTTCTTGAAATATTAAAATTCTGAATAATTAATTATACAACGCATGATTAATACATAATTGTTTAATAATTGCACAACAATCATAGAATTTAAAACATTTGAAAATTTTTCCTCATTCGTATACATGTTTTAGGTTACATTCAACAAAATTTACGGAATCCAGAGTAAAACTTGTGACAGCAAAAGCAACAAAGACATTCACAAGTTTTCAAAAAGATACTGTCCCCGTAAATATTCATTCATTGCACGTAACATACAATAGCCCCTTCTAACACACAGAGTCAAAAAAAAAACTATGTAGTTGTTTTGGTTTTTATTTTTTTTTTCGTCCGTATGTTCTTTCTCTACTGCAATAAGCCGAGCCGAAAAATACCCGTTTTTCAAGTGTTCCCCATTCCTCAAGCGCGCTGATTTTATTTCGTTTGTCTCGCAGGACTCAAAGGAACGCTTGGCCAAAAAAATAAAAGTAAAAAGAAGAAGAAAAGAGAATATGTACGAATACTAAATTTGGTTTTCTTTCAGTATCCACACACATACATATACGTATACGTTAAAAATGCGGTACAAATGCACAGTGTGCGCTAATAGAAATGAATGGAGGCACCTTTTTACCGCGAAATTCGTCCTCTCTTTTTATCCTTTATTTTTTACACGGGCAATCGTCCGAATAACGCAACATGGCGTGAAAAAGCTTCGTGGCTCGATTTGCCAGAAACAAAAATCTCGTAGATGAAAAGAAAAAATACAAAAAAAAAAATTGCAAATAGGCGGAGCGCCCAAAAAAAAAGTGAAAGAGAGGGTAGGTAGAACCTTTAAATAGCCGTACTATGGAGCTTTATTCTATCTTTATTTTTTTTTTTATATTTTTCTCTCTAGTCTTTTCGTTACTCTTTTCGTTCAGTGAAAGCAACTCAGGAAATTCCTCTGCGGCTAAAATGTACCAGCATTAGAAGTTAAAGTATTATAGGCTTTAAATTCTCAAAGCTTCGCAGTAGTATAAGAGTAACGCTGCCGGAATTTCAACAAACTGACCGTCAAAGTTGGAAACGATATATCTTTTTTTTATTTTTATTTTTTTTTAAAGTTTTATAATAATGAGAAGATCTTTTTCATAATAATTAGTAGGGTAGTGTGTCACTAATGGTTTTAGAATATTAAAATTAAAATTTAATATAATTTATTGGATTACGGTTTTAATATAATTATATTCAATCATATAGAATTTTTAAATAGACGTTTAACGTATATAATATGAATTAATATTCAAATACGCATTCGTATGGTATAAAATTTTAGCAATTGTTATTTCTGTAGATTTTAATTAAAATTAAACATCGATTTCCACTTTTTTAAAAATATTTATTTTAAAAAAACATATTTTAATTTATAAATTTTCTTCTCGCGTAATTTAATCCTGTTAATTTGACTTGATTAAAACGCTAATTAAAAAATCTCTTAAAGTAGTAACGCAAGATTATATCCATTTTAGCATCTTGTAGCGCGACAAAAATCGTAAAGTGTAACTCTAGATTAAACTTATTACCAACGTAATATAATTTTTATTTAGCCAAGTAAAAGAACAAAAAAAAATATGAAAAAAAAAAATAACAACACGCGTAGGGTGTGAGAAACAGCTTTGAAGTGGAATATAAAAGGAGCCCGCAAGTGTTTAACACGTTGTGTATAACTAGTTTGCCTCGTATTATTCTGAATACAAACGTGATAATGTTACTGCTTTTCCTCTCTATAAAGGATTTCGCTTTAAATTCAATTATCATACTATTTCTTGTTGTGTCGTGGAAGATGTATAATGTAACTGCGTTTTCGTATGCATTACCCGATTTTATATTATGTGAAAATTATATGAAAAGAATTTCTAAAATTTTTAACTATAGAACAAGATCTTTGAGAGTAATTTATATCTTTAAAAAATGTTGTTTGAATTAATTTTATTCGGATTATTTTTTTTGCTAATTGTTACTTTCTCAAAATTCATGCAGATTATATATAAAAGCGAAATATTGAAACATTTTTTTTTACATAATATGTTACTTTACGTAATATTTTAAATGAAATTTGAACAGAATTTATCAATTTAATCTCCAACTGAACTTTAAAAATATTTTTAATAAATCATAAACATTATAATAAATTATAAATTTTTTTTGGAAATATGATTGCATTAAATATATTAAAAAATACACGACTGGAAACTTTTTATTTTACAACATGTCACAAGTTTTTTTTTTCTCTTTTTTTGAAAAATTCACTATAGTAATACTTTATTCAATGTTTTTCATAGAATAAAAGTTTGCCATGCAGAGTACAGAAAAATTCGTCAGAATTTAAGCCCTTGGCAACTTTTAGCATTTTATAGAAAAGTTGACATAAATTTTGAGCAAATACAAATTTTTCTCTCTTTGTGAGAATCTTTTGAGCAAGATACATTATACGAAAAAAAAGTTATGCATTGTCAACACACGCGTAATTCTTTACACATAATTCTACAGCTTGAAATTATTTTTTTTTTCATAATGCAAAAATTCAAGAAAAATTAACGCATTAAAAGAAGAAACATATGTAAATATTTATGACGTATTTTATTTATTTATTTATTACTTTTTTTAATTACTTGGTATAATGGTAGAAATCTACTATTTACTGACTCATTAATTAATCTTTATAATTAAAATGCTTTTTTGTATATACATTTTACACTATATAGCTATTCCATAGGTTTAATTTGCAACTGAATAGCAATTTTTAGTGTGGTTTTAATCATAAAACAAAACCATGTCTATTTGAGTATACCCTGTACTATTATGAGAAAGATTAAATAAATAATCTGTGAATAGTTAATCAAACGTTCAATTCTAATACAGAAATTTTGGTACAGTTCACTCGTTTCAATATAAAAAAATTTTCATATTCATTTTTTCCATTGCTCGTTTTTTAATGATTAATTCGCATAGAACGCATATGTTCTAAATATGTTTTTTCTACACAAAATTTTTAATTATCAAACGAACAGTAGCAAGCAGTGTCCAGTTAACTCAAAAGCTATCTCTCGAATATGTCATTCTAACTTAACGCGTATACCCTCATATCGCGCAGAGCAGCAATGCACGATTGTACAACTAATTTTGCGCCTTTAAACTTGTATACGTTAATACATATGCAAGAATTAGGATCGGTATTGCATGTGAATTTGTATCTGTGCATTGGATATATAAACGTGCGTGTATATATGCACGTATATAACGGCGAACCTGGATGATTTTCGCGTGTAGCACGTTTTCTCTCGCGAAATCTCGCTTTAAATTTGATTATTTCGCCAGTACCCGAGAATACATACTTCCCTCTGCTGAATGTAATTCATTCAGTCGACGCTCAGCTTTACGATGTATATGTGCACGTGTACGTTGTATGTGTAAAACAACACTAGTATACTTTCGTGTATAATATTTGAATTTTCTCCGTGTACACGGCATATATTATATATGTAGAAGAACATATGCATATACATTTCTAAATACATTTGTAGGAGGGATCGAGAGCGGGTAGTAAGAGAGAGAGAGATAAAAAGAGAGAGGTTGAGATGACTGGGGGAAAGCCGTTGCCTTTCAACTTTGGTAATTAAGGAAATTAGAATTCCTAGGCGCTAAATTATCGCGTCGACGTTAATGCGCTACGCTCGAATATGTATATACTGTGTATTATGAGTCGAGAGAGCGACAAAAGTCTGATGATGTTTCATTTCGAGATTGAAAAAGGATAAACTATACATGATGTATTTTAAAGGATTTATTAATTCTTTAATAAATGTATCACGCATAAAGTAAATGTTGCAATCCATTTTTTCATAAAAAAAAAAATAACTAAAAATTTTTCGTGCTATTTAAAGCTTAAATTTTTAGCAGCAAAAGCTACATATTTACAAGTAGTAAAAAGGTAATAATTACTCAATGACCAAAAGCATTTGCAAATGAAATTTAACATTACAATATTTGAATATGAAAGACCAAGCAAAAGAAATAAGCAAAGGCATAGCGAGCTTTGTTTTAATAATTTCGTAAGCGCACAATGAAACGAAAGTTAGCTGAAACTATTTACTGCTTTGGCAATTTTGCATGCCGTTGAGAAGTGCGTTCTATTGTTATTGCTTTTACAGGGATGGCGAGAATAAGCATGTTTATGTATGTGTGCTTTTTAAAAATAAATAAAATGCCTTTGGATTTCGGCCTTTCGTTCACGTGTTTCGAGCGTCAATGGAATAAATCAAAAACGTGATGATTATTTCTTTTGTCGATATGAACAAAAGCGTTTATTATTTTATTGTTTATTAAAGATAATTTAACTGTTTGTTAATTAAAATTTATATGATTTTATTGAAAAACAATGTCGAGAGAGATTAATAAAAAGCTTTAAAAATAATTAATATTTGTCGTTTGTTTGGTACGTTATTGTAACGGGGAATAATTAAAGTACGATTTTATAAATTGATAAAATGATATTTACATTTACATGCTCCGGTTTTCTCTTTTGCATTGCACTTTATTAAAAGCACTTAATGTTATTTATTCATGTATTCCTTAAAATGATAAAAGCAGAGTTTTAAAAATAATGTAATTTCCTTGAGCGATAGAAGATTGGATAGATTATAGTTAAATTTACGTGGCTTACATAGTAACTGTGTCTTGCGTCAAAGTAGAAAATAGTAGTACTTTATTAGACTTGCACATGTCAAAGTAAGTTAAACTTTGTAAATTTATTTTTGATTTTAAGTATAAAGTGTTATCACGTCATTCGTATATAAAGACATTCTCATTACTATTTAAATCAACATTGTTGAAAAAAATATAAAATTCAATGAATCTACTTTAATTTTCAACGAAATTTGCACATGAAAATTAAAGCTTGTAAATATAAATTTAATTCTGGTTTCCATAAAAATTAATACATTTTAATGTAATTTTCCTGTAGAATTGCATAAGGTTTAATGTAAAAATATATATTAAATATATTTAATATATTTACATTAAAGTTGTAGTAAAATGTATGAATTTTCATTCAAACTAATATTAAATTTATATTAATAAACTTTTATTTTTATATGTATTATTAAAATCACTTTAATGGTAAAGCACGTGAGAATTTTAATTTTTTTAACAGTGAACATAAAATTTGCCAAAGATAATTGTTAATACAAACGAAATATTTTATTATGTTTATTGAAGAAAATGTAAGTTAGAGCATATAACTAATGCATTTACAAATTTAAACAGCATTATATCCAAATAAACGTTCATTCTGCTTACAAATTAGTTATTCATATCTGTATATTCTTTCAGCTGAAGGAATAAAGCCCAGCAAACATATTATGCAAGCTTGGTAGAGCGCGAGGAAAATTAGTTCATATTTTTTTCTCTCCGCTGTTTATTTTCTACACGAAAAAGCCATATTCACCGCGGAAAAAAGAAAAATTTTGAGCAAAATTAAAAAAAAAAAAAAAAAATAAAAATAAATTTCTATGGTCGGCGTAGTGTATTATTTGGCTCTCTTTATATAAAAGGCGTGTACAGCTAGGAAAGGCAGAACTATGGAGCCTTTTCACGTTTACTCTTAACTCGTTAAGAGTACCGCGAAGTTACCACGAGGTCAACTTCGAAATACCGTTGCACGCCTCTTCTATAGTAACTTCGTGGGGTACCGAAAACTTAACACCCGACGGTGGTAGGTAGACGTGCGAACGTGCCTCGTTGCACGTATCGCGTCTTGTTTCGCACTATGAAAAGAGAATAAAACAGGAAAATTCAACAGAGTTAAAAGTTAATCTTTTCATCATTTTTATCGAGCTTACTATTAAAACTTTTGCAATTAATGCGATTCATTGTTATTAGAATTATTAGAAAATAAAACTTTTTTTATTTTTGACGTTAGAATATTTTTTGACACGTCATAAAAAATGTTCGTGTGTGTGTGTTGAAAGGAGCCAAATGGACTGAAATTATGATGTGTCTCGAGACGCAATTTGAATTTCAAAACTTTTGAAATGAGTCGACTGTTTAAACTTGTTTGACTCAGAATAAACTTTGCATATCTTTGTAAATAAACGCTTGTAGATATTTGCACATATATGTCTAAATATTAGTCTACTTAAAACTATGTGCATTTATATTGAAAAATTCGTTTTTACTTTTTTTTATTAACAATGAAAAATGTTAATAACATATTTCGGAAAATTAAAAAAAAAGAAAATTATTAATAAAAAATTAACCACAATCTGACAAGATATGCTAAATTAACATGTCAATTTAGTATATTCTGGCCCAATGATGATTAATTATTAATCAGAGTCATTCTGAAATAAGAGCAGTAACAACAAAAAACCATTAATTTCTGAATTATTTACATCTTATATTCTTTACTAGGTCACGTACAAATAATAATACATTTTACATGATTTTCGTTTTTCATAAACTAGCTTTTTTCAATATAATTTTTTTATCAGAAAACCACTTCATCGTCACTGACTATAAGAACTTCCACCTTTGTCCTTAATTACACTAGCCAAGAATATTATCCAGGCAACTTTTACTTTCCTCATACCCTAACGATAAAAAACGACAAACATAAAGAAAGGAACGTCCACTAAAAAAAAAGAAAAAGGAAAAAAGACATCCTAGAGAATAAATAAAAAATACGAGAGAGAAAAAGAAACGACGAGGTTGCCCACGTAGATGTGGAATGGTATAAACGTCGCGTCGGCCAACGTCTCTCTCGACGGCTATATTCTCTGTGTGCTCGTCTTCTGTCGTAAAGCGCAAAATTAACGCGCGGCATGGACCAAAAAACGAGCGGTTTTCTCCTACTTCTTTTCTTTTCACTTTGAGAGCATCGATCCTGCAGGCTTATTTTACTTAAGGTGCCGTCTTTATTGTACTTTTGACGCCCTTCTTTATTTTTTATTAAATTCTTTCGTGCGGTAAAAATGTTTTTCTGCAGCTCTTTTTTTGTGTGTCAATTTCCAAAGTATTCCGAGCTTTTGAAATATTAAATGATGACTTTAAGCATTTAAAAGCTTTCATTATTTAATTTACGCCAGTCGTTTAAAAATTTAAAAGAGCATTAACATTGTATTAAAGGTTTTTAATAAAGTACGAATTATTCATTTATTCCCTAAATGATCTAATTTTTTCCTTCGTTTTAAATTTATTTGTAACAATAATTACTTAAGCATTGTTAATTAATCTAGTTAACTTCTAAATTATAAACAATATGACAATTTGCAAATAATTGAAAATGCGCTAATTCGTTCCATTTAATTTTTATAATTTTCATAGTAGATTATGTGATGAGGGAGTCAAGTTGCAAATTTTTTCTGTACGTGGAGCTCGCGGTCTAAATGAGCGAAGCAAAGCGTAAAATTATCAATTCTAAAAAACGAACTTAATAGAAATTTTTAGTGATGTAGCGGGTGATGATGCAATATGTTGATAGTTTGCATTTCTTTTTTTTTTCATATTCATGCTTCATTTCTGGTTCAATTTTTGAATTAATAAAGTATTTATTACTATTGACCTGAAAATAAATAAATTAATTTATCAACTCTTAAAAATCACCTATTTGATGTTTGTTCGTCCATTCAAATACTTATTTAAATATGCCAAGATAAGAATCGATCATACAAACATTAAATTTTATATTTAAGAAATTAGTAACTCATGTACTTTCAAATTTCAGTAAAACATTGTGCATTAACGATAATTAGCACATTCTCGTTATCATTAATTCTCCAATTAACATTTATTTTCTACTAATCCCTAATAGCACATATAAAATTCATCCTCTGTATCAAACATTAAGGTCAAAATTCCGAATTGGCGCCCAACGCGTTTTCATCCCCATAACGTAGGGCGTTAAATAAGAAGCTGATGTCTGCTGTACTGTGTAAGTAGAAGTATGCAAGAGCGATTGGCTTCCTGCCGAGGCTAATGAAGCTATGGTGATATAATAAATTGGCTCGATCTCTCTCCCACTACCGCTAACATGATTTAATCTTATCCCCCTCTCTCTCTCTCCCTTTCTTCCTTCCCACTACTATATTCGCGAAATAATTAATCCTCTAATCGCGAAACAGCCCCGAAGGATTGCCGCAGAAACTTTCGCTTGAAAAGCAATCTTGACTCTATACAGAGGTATATTATACGAATAAATATATGTATGCGCATACCTGTATACACTTGCTTTTTTTCTCTTAGCAAGGTGAAATTATTACGCGGAGCGTACAAAAGAAAAACGCGCAAGTGTACATAATACACAATATTAAAAGGGAAAGTAGACAAAGATTCTGAAATATGAGGGGACTATTAGCCCTGTGTATAGTTTGGCTGTTACGAATTTTTCGCAAGTATTTACCAGCCCTTATACGCGTGAATAATACAGCTTCTTACTTGAGCAAAAGGAAGATTTACTCTACCCATCTGATATATCTCGTACGCCGCTTTAAGTCCAAGGAAAGATTTTTTATTCTTTTTCTATCTTTTCTTTTTTGCGTTTTATTTTTTTTTGGTGATGTTAATTCTGGTTTTATTGGCATATGAAAGAGATACCGCAGAATGAACGCGTGGATATTGCTCTGTTACCTTTTTGTATATATACCCGCGAAAAAATCTAGAGTATGAGAAATAGATTGCCAATATATTGGATATTGTGATTGTCAATATGTGGCCAAAATATTGGATTAATAATTGCTACTGTTTTTGGCAATATAGATGCAAAGAACATTGTTTAATATGTTGGCTATATATTGGTAATAGTTAGTAGTTAGTAAAATAAAATTATCATTACAAAAATGTAATTATTCATTTCAAATTTTTAAAATATTTAAAGGAAAAATTTGATCCTATGGAATTTGCTTTACGAACATGTTGCTGTGTCACTGACTATCGTTTCATTGATGCCATTAAATTAAAATTAAGTTATAACATATCCAACTCTTTAATTTGCAGTGGAAAAGGTTATAATCTAATTTTAATTTAATGACATCAATAAAACGATAGCTCTGAGCGCATACCTGCAGAGCACGGTGGGATCAAATCCTTTCTTCCGAAATCTTTTTGTTTTAATATTTCAATAATAATTTTATTTTGTGTAAATTACATAAAGAACTTATAAACTTCCTAATTTATATATTTAAGATGTTAACTTATACAAAAAATAGTATTGGAATATTTTTATTAAAGATAAAAAGTTTTTTCTCGGTAGTGAATAATATAAAAAACTTCCAAACCATCATGAAAATATCATAGACAATATAAATAATGAACTCTCTCCAAAACATTTTTACTTTCAATAATACATGTCTTGAAATAAAGAAGGAAAAATGAAACAGAAGAGGATTTAATTTCGAATGTACGCTGCGATTTTTATCATGCCTCTACGATAAATTTTTAAGAACACCTTCTGGTATATACCAGAAGAGAAAGAGACAAAATACATCTTAACCCTGATGTTCTTTTTTTTTTCATTTCCGCAATTTGTTCGTTTTGTATGAGCATCAATTCTTTGAAATTTTAAAACATTCATGCAAGATTGTTATCACCCTCGTACTGGAAAACCTTCCGTTTTTTTCATTCGACCACGTGTATTTCGACGACACTTTTAAATTTCGCATCTATCGTATTTTGTGTACTTGTGATATTGTGAAACATGCATGATCATTATCTTAAAGAAAATAAAAAGCTGTCTTTTAACTCTATACTTCTCTTGCATATAGAAATAATCAATATCAAAGCATAAATTGATATTACGTTTTGTTATATGCAAAAATTATTATTCAGTGATCAATTCCGATTATTATATTAGTAAATTAAGTTTGAAAATTTATCTGTAAATTAAGTTTAAAAATTTGACCAAATATTTTTATAAAATCGATAATTAGCTAAAAAATAAAACTTAGATATTTTTATTAAATTATAGTTTTTTAAAGCTAAACATATTCATCAATATCTTTATCTACTTATATCATCTAAAATAAAAGAAAAAATTTTGTATTGTATCAATTTTTCTATTGCATTAAACCATCAATACTTTTTTTATTTGTCACGTTATTAAAAAGGCTTACATCATGATTTTAGTAGCTGTGAACTACTATCTTGACCGTTTTTTGTCTTATCCATTTTTATTCCGTTTTCTTGTCGTTTTTTTTTTAAATAACTTGACATGAAAATAAAAGAATAACAAAAGAATTCTAGCAATGTTTTGCAAGGATCGTGCAAAAGGATGAGATTAATGCTCTAGGAGAGCTTTCGAGATTACTTTTTTTTCGTCTTTCTTTTTTTTTTCTACTGCGCTAAAGGGTGTCGTACAGCCAGGATAGAAGTTCACTTTTTGAAGGCGCGGATGCTCTTAAGAAAATTTATTCAACTGCATCCCCCTTGGTTAAAATCCCTGAGCCATTCTCAGAAGGCTAAAGCTTTCTTATTCTACCGTGCTATGTTACTTGCACCTTAACCCCTCCCCCCCTCTTTTCTTGGTCTCTCTCTCTCTCTCTTGCACTTACTCGTGAAATGTGCTCGGATAATTTTACTTAAGTAGACCGCTTTGTACTGAAGCAAGTAGGTATGAGCTCGGTAGCTACCGAGCATTCCTAGAGAAAGAGGAAAAGCTGTCAAAAAAACGTGACTGAAATTAAAGCATCTGGAGAAAAAATTGCATTTTACACCGGACCCCCCTTCTGTTTTTTTGTCGACGCACGCACAAAAGGAAAATTTTGCTCTTAAATGCGAGGGCAGATTTTTTTCTCAAGAACAATAAAAAAATCTACTTATTTTTACCTACTTTCTCATACATTATCGAATAATGAAAGCCACTTTTTATTGTTCTAAAATTTTATTCTCGTTCTTTTTTATACTTTAATTCACGATGCCTATTAAAGTAGTATTATGCTTATAATTGTTATAAAACATTTAATAGACTAACAATGTGAAAAAACATTTTTAAATAAAAAACAATTTTTTAACGTTAATAAAAAAAGAGGTTTCACAAGTGTTTTTTTTTAATACATCAAATACAAGAAAAATGGGCCAAACTAAATAAAAAAACGTAAGATCTCCACAAACCTGCAACCGAGTCTAAGTAAACATACATTACGCGCTCAGCCTAAAGCTAACAAATAAAGTAAGAAAAGCAAAAAAATAAAATAAAAAAGAACTTACAACAAATCAGCAAGATAGAGGGGTGCTCCTTGCCGCCGTCATTCTTGCCGCTAAGAAAGAACAGCCATTGCCTTGGGTCCACTCTGATGCCATACCTGCGGGCAAAGCCAAGAAAGTAGAGTATAAAAAAAACGGACTATAGCAAGAAAGTACTACATACATATAGATATATATACACATTTAGAAATGAGAAAGAAAAGGAAAGTAAGAAGTTAAAGCTATTCTTTCCGCCGGCGGCGGCAGAAGGTATGTTAAGGTTGGAATACTACGCTATTAACGTCCGTCTTGAAACTCTGTGCACGAGCCCCCTGAGAAGTACTGTAAAGAAAAGGGACATATACTATTGGCTACTGTACTGTATTGGACGACCAAGACGACGACGACGAAGACGCCCTTTTGTCCTTTGCGAAAACAACGACGACGAGAACGATGTTCCCTTGAGTAAATAATAAACGTCATTTTGGCCTAGCATGAGGGGGAGTGACTACCTGTTTGTCCCTTGGTTGAAATACGAGATGGAGGAGGTGACGCTTTGTGACTTGTTTTTTTTCTGGGTTACGTAGGTTTAGTGTTATGACAGTGAGATAATACTTATATTATTTTGAAATATATATTTTAATTCTCATTTATAGTTTTATTTATTTACTTACATGGTAAAAACTATGATTCCGATTAAGTAATATTAAATTATATTACATTTTTATTTGGAAAAAGAATATTTATATGACAATAAATTAAATATTAATTATAGATCTTAAAAACCAATATAAAAAATTAAAAAAAATTAAATAACTTTAATTAAAATTAGATATCGAAAACGTTACTTTTTCATGTTTTTATTTATTATATTTATGACGAAATATTGATCTTTTCACTAATTTTATAAAAATTGTCTTTTTTTTTTGTCAATTTTTCGATTATTTTTAATTTTTATATTTTAACAATCCTTAAATAATAGAGGTACTTTTCATTAATTTTATTACATTTTTCTATTTTCTAAACATTTATAAATAGTCTCTTTTCAACAAATAAAGTTATTTTATGATTTTAAAAAATACAATTTTCACGCATTTTAAAATCTTTTAATTTTAAAATTTAATTATCTTTCTGAATAATTAGAATTTATTGAGAATCAAAAGAAATATTAATTCATCAAAATTTTTTCACTAGGTCAAACAATAGAAACTAATTAATAAACCTTATTATAATTAAGTACATAACTTGATAATTTCTTATTTGTTAAAAAAAAAGAAAAAAATTAGAATCCGTATAAATCATTCATAGACTATTTAACATACTTAACTTTTCCGTGTACGTGTTTCTAAAATCAACTAAACAATATAATATAATAGTAAAGTCTAACTAAAGTTCAAAAGGACCGCAGCTTTCATTAACTTGTTATGTACTGACTAGCTTAATTTATCGATTCTCCCTTCTTGTTATTTAGTGATAAGTCGTAGTAAGAGTAAAGTAGAGCTCGGTCGAAGCAAATGGACTCTATCAGCACAAGGTCCGTTTTCTTCTCTTTCACTCACGTACTTTCTTTCCCGCTCACTTGTGTAAGCACTAACAAGCTTTCTAATACCACACTATAACATACTAATCCTCTAACTGTTATTCTGTACGAGTTTCTGCCCTTAAGACTTTGTAAAGCGATACTTTTCTCTCTCTCTCTCACTTTTACTCCAATATAGCCCGTTGAATGTATAAATTATGACTACATCGCGAAACTTCCTCTCTTAGCGTTAGAGTAACCAAACTTTTCTTCTTCTCTTTCTCTTTCATCCCTCTAGAAAGCTAGAGGCCGATCAAACTTCGACGTTACTACTAGCTGTACTTTTCTTGCGCAACGTTCGCTTTGAACTTTTATCGATGACAGGGGATGTCGCTTCTCTACCTTCTTAGGACTTATCGGTTGATAGCTGCTGTTTCTTTTTTTTCTTCTTTCTTTCTCTTTTTCTCTTTTTTTTTCTCTCATGATTTAACTTTAGCTCAAGCATAATGTAAGCGATTTTTTCAAGTTGGAAAATTTATTTTACGACTGATTCTTCCATCAAGGTTTATCGGTGCCTTTCTTCTTAATTAACTCAAATAACGAAAAGTATAAGTTCCTCTTTTTTTAATAGACATCCACAGATTGTTTGACGAGAGCAAAAAAGAAAAAGTTTTCTCTCTTTTTTTTGTACAAAGTTAAAGGAAAAAGTATTAAAAATGTAAACAGATTTTAATTGCTTCTACGTGATTCCAGAGGAGAGAAATTCTTTCGCTCGTTTAAGGAAAGGAAAGACCAGCCCAAGACCTCTTGTAAAAGATCGAGATTTAATAATTGAAAGCACCGAGAGAGAGAGAAGAGAAAGATGGTTTTCATTCTTGAAGAAATTGGTCGACTTGTAAAACGCGTAACTAAAGAGCTATTATAAAAGTAAATTATAGTTAGATTTCGAGGAAAATGAGAGATTACATTGCACATTGTTTATTCAATTGATTTTTTTTTAAATGCGTTTTTAATATTTTATTGAAGTAATTATTCTGGATGATGAAAATTTTAATGATAAATTTTTTATTCATGAATTTAGTTTAAACTAAAAAATCTTTTTTAATGAACAAATAATATTTAGATTTAATAATTAACATTTCTGTATTTAGAATAAAGAAATTTTAAAGTTTAATAAAATGGTATTTTCTTTCGTTTTCCAACCAAGCGAAAAATTAATAAATTTTGTAATGATAAAGAAAAGAAATGAAAAATCGAAATCCTATTATCGTATTGTTTGTTGATTCAAAGATTCTAATAATATTTCGCCATGCTTCCGTATTCCTTGTAACATCTTCTAATTACGAAGTTTTTTAATTTCTTGCATTACAATTACTTTAAAGTTAATTATAAGTTTAACAATCTTTACATAATAAAGTTTGCAAAGTGATTTTTTTTTTCTTCAACTTCAAATTCTGACTTTGAAAGAGAACTTTTTAAATCAATTTACTTTTTAAGCTCGCCGAGCTTTGAAATATAAAAATCTAAATTGCTGAAAAATAAAATTTTTTCTAAAAATAATAAATAACCTGCACATAAATCAAAGGAAAAATATAAAAAAGAGTAAAATTTAATTACTTTCTTAACTAAAATCTCACATAATTCTAGAAAACTAGAAAAATCAACCTATAAAAATCACAAAAAAATATATATAAGGTAAAATACACAACATTCAATTAACTTGTGATTAAGTAGCAAATAAAACAGTCCCAACAACCCTTGTAGATATATATATATATATATGTATATATAAAATTCCCTTCTTCCTTAACTGCCAATAAATATAAGTAGCACGAGAAGGACGAGTTTGTGCTTCTCTCGCGCTTAAGTAAGAGAGAGAAAGATAAAAGTGAGTTGTTAGAAAGTCAAGCCCCATTGGTAAGTGAGCGCGTGTATACGCTCGCGAAATGGCTTTAACCGTCGAAAACAATTACCACTCTTCTCTCTCGCCAAGGCCCTTCGCTCTCTCTCTCTCTCTCTCTTGCCCCCCATTTACGAGCGATGATCACGCGTGTAATTGCTCTTTCTCTCCTCTTTTGTATGTATGTATATGTGAATGTAATATATAAATGTGGGTGCGAAGGTAAGGAATGTAGTATAGTAACTAAAAAGAGCCACACGGTATGAAGCTAAGCAATTAAGGGGTAGCAGCGAAACTTTTCGCTTAAACTTTTCTCTCTCTTTCTCTTTCTCCCTTTTTCTCTCTTGGCTTCTTAACGAGCGTTATAAATTTTTGTTGCACTCCGTATATAGACTGTGTGGAAAAAGGAGAAGGTGAAACAAGCACAGCAGTCACAAGTTAAGAAAAAGAAGGAGAAAGAAAGAAAAAAATACATATAGAGTAGGAGAAAAGAGAGAGCGAGTTTAGAGAGCGATAAAAATCTCGTTAAAATTATTCATGGGCAGAAGCTTGAGACTACTAGCACTAGCGCTCCCTTCGAAGCCACTTGATGGCTCTCTGCGCACCTACTTACAAAAGGGTAAAAAGAAAGAAAGGAGAGAGAAAAAAAAGGTGAAAAGTTACGGGTTTTGAGGTTTCGTGTCGTTTCGAATCGATTTCATTTCTGAATCTTAAAAAAGAAGAAATCTTTGTCTTGAATTCGGATACATGAATTGGTGAGTCTAAAGAAAAAATTGTTTTTAATGTTGACTAAAATTTTTTTTCATACTAAAATTAAATGAAATTTGTAATAAACTCATTGATGGTTTCAAAAAATTCATTTTTGACGACGAGACTAAAATGTCTACAAATTATTTGTCAAGTGATTTATTAACTATAATAGTGTGAGCGCATGTAAAATTGTAAACCTAAATCAATGCAAGCAAACTGCAATAAAGAGTTTTTAGTTAGTTTAACTGAATGAATTTTCTAACAAAAATAATTTGTATATTATTTAAAATCGCAATCATTTGTTGAAAAAATTGAATTAATTAAACATACTTTATGATGTCTAGACTTATAATTTAAAAATTTCATAACTTTTCATGACTACATAATAAGTACAATAATATTATAATGAGAATAAAAAATTCGAATTTATAAATCTATTATGCCTATCTGAAATTCAAAAAAATTTCGAAATAAAATTTGCAACAAATTGATCAAAGGAGGCACAATTATTTGCTAATTACCAAAAAAATAATAAACTTTCGTGAGTAATATTATGAATAATTTAGAAATACTAAAAGCTGATTGAAAGCTTTCAAGCACGCGCGCCGAGTATCTCCGGCATGGGTTATAAACCAACTGTATAATCGATTTACAAAAAGAGAACAATATCAATCGATTCAAGCTAAATTATTTTAGCGAATAATTTCAAAAATATTTTTTTTCTTTCTTGACTTTATTATTTTTATTGTGATAATAAAGATTTTTCTGATTTTCTAAAATTAACTTGATTTTTCCAAGTGTGAAAAAATATCATGATTCCTGACTTCAACGTTTACATAACTACGTAGATATCTTCAAAATGTCAATACATTAAACAAAGATTAAATTATTCGCTAAGAATATGTCGAATACATTACAAATACAATCTGCAATGCAAATCTCTAAAAATTTTTGAAAATTCTTCAGAAAGTGCTGAATATCAATTAAAATTCTCCTTCTACTACCATTAACTCTCGTATTCATTTTCAAATTTTCCCTCAACTGAAAATTCACTTCTAATATTCCTGTTTGTATTTCCGAATGTAATTTCAAAAGTTTAGTAGCAGTGGTAGTCCCCATGCCCGAAGCGTCAATATCCAAAAGCGAATAATAACCATCGAGCTAATTTCTGCCCAAGTCGATGGACTCTGTAAAACATACATCTCATCGTTTACCAATCAATTACACGCACAACGGCGCATTAATATGTAGAGAAAGTTCTAGATTTTCCATCCCTTAATTCCTTAAAAGAGAGCAAGCTAGCTGGCTGCCTGCTACCCATATCTAATACACCTTTTCTCCGAGATTGCATAAATTGATGTAATAGTCAAGCTTTATACCACTTTTGAATTTCTGCTGAGTCGTCTGCCGAACGGGGAATATTTGCCGAGGCAATCGTAAAAGCTAGAAAAAGGGAAGAGGCCAGCAGAAAGAGAAGGAAAGAAAGTTGAGGGAACCTTTTTATCAAAACTGCCAATCGCTTTTCTCTCAGGGTATATATCACATCAATCAAAATCGCGTCGCTCGCGGCTGTAATGGCAGGTGTTGCTACTACTACTACTGCTGCTTTTGCACTATATATACACGGTAGTATAGGCACAAGCCGATCTGATGTTGCACGTCAACGTTGGATTGCTAGCTCTATTTAGTTGCTTTTTTTTCGCGCTTACTCTTCCGGTTGCACGGTTGTTTTTTTTTTTTTTTTTCAAACTTGACACGCGCACACTACCCTCTCGAGGCGTTAGAAAAGTGAGTTTTTTTTTTTTTCGAGCGATACTTCAAAAGACTTGCGATATTAGATTTTCACTAGTCATTTCACTGTTGTTACTGGAGTTGTGCTGATGTTTTAAAATTGGATTTTTCTTTTGGAAAATTTGAAAATTAAACGGTTACTATTTTATTTAACGGTTACTAGTTTGGCGAAGTACGGGTGAACATTTTTTTAAGTTGACCTTTTAGTTTTGATGGGCTAGTTGAGATTGAATTTTTTTATTACACTGTAAAAATTGTATAATTTTAACACAAGCATACATTTCAAATTAATTAAATAAAAAATTTGTGTTAAAAATGTCAAACAGTTTCTAAATTTTTATACATAAATTTTGATAGAAAAATGTATGAAATAAAATTAAAGCAAATTCTGCATTAATTATGTTATATGCAAATTTAAATATATGTTTATATGCAAAATTTGTATATGTACATTTTTTAGCCAACAAATGAATAACATACTTTTATAAAATTTTATACTATTTAGTGTAAGATTATGTAGTAAATGCAACTCTAACTTTAGAGTTTACGCCCATTAAAATTCTTTTCTTCGACATTTTAAAAATTAATTTGCAAAAATATACGCCTAGCACATTATAACTTACAAAAAGAACGATAATTTGTAGGAAAAGAAATAAAAATAAAAAATTAACGCATTTCGAAAATGAATTCTTCCAATTAATATGTAACAAAGCATTTGCCTTGTGCTTCGTTTATGAATAATTTCAATGTTTTTCACTTCTGGCCAGAGAAGAAAAATGTCTTTATTAAGACATCTGGCTGTCGTCCAATAAGTCACTCCCCCTTTTCCTCGCTGCTTTTCATTACCGTCACTCTATAAATCTCATTCGCGTTAATAATAAAACATTTCTCTCTTTTTTATAATCAAGTGAGACTCATTTTTCAACTATTCGATGTTATTTCTTTTTATTCTAGAAAACACATTTTATTCTCAGAGAAAATATGTTTATTGAAATTATAATTAAAATCGATAGAAAAAATATTCTGACGATCAGTAAACTTGGGATGAAGTAAAGATTATAAAATATTTAGTAGACAACGATATAAAAAATTATTAAGTTGTCTAGGTGAAAATGACAAGTTAAAAAAATACTTTAAGAAAACATCTAAAAATTTTATTTGAAAGAAATGCTTGCTAATTTGGCTTTACCGATCAAATGAAAATCAACCCAAAACTATCATAATTGACTTCAAGATAAATTTTATACTAAAGTAAAGTAAAATATAATCAAAATTATCCAGATATGGTAGAGAAAATTATTTAATAACCTTAAAAATTTTCATTAAATTTTTTGTAAAAATTAGTAACCGTTACAAATATTTTAGTATCATATAGAATTAATGTTAAAAATCACGTGTAAAAGATTTCCAAAAGTCATTTTGTCCCTAGCTTATCACGATTTTCATGGTGATTATTATAAAAATAATTTCTTTAGTAAATCAAAATATTTTAAGCTTAACTATACTTTTTAGATATCAAGGAAAATAGATAAAAGATTTAAACTAATAATAATTATACAAAGCGCAGATAAATTACTTGATAAAATTTTCCAATAAAAGACGAATGCCACCGATGCCAAGCAGTAGGAAACCCCAGTTGACGAATCCTGTGAAGTTGTCGAAGCCCGAACTCCATGAGAAAAGACTGTCTCTTGGATGATGGCACCTGCAATCAGAAAATAAAGGAAACCTTTTAAAATTGTGGACTTGTGTAAGTTATTAAATTTCAATTAAATCTTTCTAGTATCGACACTTAAAATGTATGATTTCTTAAAAAATCGATAAGGAATTATAAAAATAGTATTTTATGACTAGGATTGATACGTGTTCAGTAGCCATCAAGCCACTATACTTCAAAGGTTAATGTTTAAAAAGACAATTCTGATTTTTACAGACGATATCGATATTACGTTTCATTTAAGATTTATCAATGAATTCTTAATGTCTATTAAGAAAATCTATTAAGAATTTTTCATTTAAATTTATATGACCATTTTGAAGACGGTTGTAAAGACGATTTAAATAGAAAATTTTATTTTTGTGTGCGATTTTACGATCAATAATGTTTTTATTTTAATCATACCGAACCTTAATCTGATTATTGTTCAGTAAAATTATAGAATAAAGTCAAACCGTACTCGTGATGTTTTCGATAAAAATGAAATCGGAAATTGTATTATTTTTGAAACGGAAGAGAACTATATAAATAATATTTCTTTTATTTATCAGATTTATCGATTAACGAATAACATTTTAATTTTATTCAACTTCGAATATTAATTTTCTGTGTATTTCTATGAGTTGCACATTCTATTATTAAATTTCAAGTTATAATAAAAATAACTTTCTTCAGAATTATTAAATTCCGCTTTGCAAATAACATATTTAAAATATATTTATCGATTATTAAGAATACAATAAAATATCCTAAAGAAAATAAAAATTTTAATCAAAAGTGCAAGTCTTCTTGCGCTGCTATTGAATTAAGTAGGAACAATATTATATGTAACAGAAGTCTGCTTGGTTCAACAAGTTTATAATTTTACTCCTGATAGATAAGCTTTTAGTTTCTTTAAAGAAATCTAATAGAATTTAAAAGAATATTTAAATCAAATCAACATGCACTAAGCAGACTCCATTTTTAAATCAGAAGTTAATTCTGTTATACCGTTAGGTGATAAAATTATTTGCTCGAATCAAAAGGATCCTGCTTGATTAAAAGTTTTATATTACTAGTGCATTTATTTACTTAAGAGAAGAATAATTCAACAAAAACTTAGGTGAATAACTAAAAAATAAAGCATATATAAAAGAATTAAAAGAAAAGCGGAGCAAGAATAAAAAATTTAGTTTTATAAAAAAAAGGGGGGACATCGTCAAGCCAAGAACACACATACATACGTATAAGCACACAGACATAAACCACCTTGTGCATATGTCCAAGGGTTGAGAAAAGTGGCTTTTGTTTAATCTCTCTCCTTCTTTCTTTCCTCATCTCTCACGTGCGCGCACGACGTATACCATTAAAAATGCATGCATTGGGACAACGACGCATTGTTAACGCTTGCCCACTTTAAACCCAAGACATTCTGGCTTTCGTACTGGTAGGAATCTTTAACATGCTGTAGGGGAGAAGCCTTGTTACGTATAGTGACGAAATAGAAAGGAGGAAAAAAATTTACGAGCTATGCGTTTTTCTTTTAAAATTCGCTTTTACTCAAGGACGCAGGAACATCTCAAGTGGACAGCTTCAAGAGTATCTTTTTTTTGTCCTGATGATCGATCGGTTAAGGTTTTAAAGTGATCTGTCTATAAAAGTAGATTAGATGAATGGAGTATATGATCAAATTTGTCAGCAAAACCTGTTAAAGTTATCTACTTGATTTTGTATTAAAATTTTAAGTTTATTCAAAGATGTACTAAACCGCAACTTCATTCATCTTAATCTTCTTCTTTTTTTTAAGAAAAATGAAATATTTCAGAAAGTTACAGTTCCCTTACCTTGTAAAAACTTACGTTTTTGATAAATAAAATACTAATACCAAACTCCTTGAAAAATGAGCAATTATTTATTATTTTTAAAATTAAAAATTACGCGCGCCAGAGTCTATCTGTGTATACACAAACGCAGCAAATGAATCAAATGATGGCTTTTAAGGAGATTGGTGTTATATTTATTACATTCAATATGAAGATGTAAAAATTGATTCTTCTCCTTTTTCCAACTCAATTTTTAATTGAAATAAAATTGCTAAAAATATTTTTATGATGTCTTCTTCAATAATTTCAAATATCCAAATAAAAATGTTAAAACATTTCTAAATGATAAATATTACAAATACCCAGTGGTCTAAATATAAAAAAGTTTAAAAATAAACTGTATTTCATCAAAACAGTATTACATTATCTATAAGTCTAAGCTTCAGAAAGTTGATGCCATAACATTTATCACACATAATATACGATGCTATAGAGAAAAATAGTCCAACAATGTTACGACTTTATAGTCAAGACTCAAGAGAGAGAGAGAGAGAAAAGAGAAAGAAAGAGATCCCCCTTGTTAAATGGTTAAAATTTAAACGTAAAAGGCATAGAGATACGAGGCCGCTCTCCCTTCCATCCCTTCGCTCTCTAGTCACGCTGTGACGCTAAGTGTAAAAAGTTTTTCTCAAGGATTACTTTCTTTTCTTTCCCTTCCATCTAAACACACACGTTATTTTTCCAACCAAGGCTATATACATGCATAAAACCCTTCGCTATATACGCGTTTAAAGAATCGTTTACGTAAGCCACGTATAGTAGCTATTTTTATTTTTTTATTTTTTTTTCATTTTTATATACTCGCGCTTCATTTTTATATTTTTTTTTTTTCTCTCCCTCTTCTCTTTTTTCTTTGCTCGAGTTTTTCATCCTATTTCATAGGAAAATATATACTCTGCTGTGTGTAACCTTGTTGCAACGAGAAAATTTCGTCTCGATTTTAGATAATATTCAGACGGTGTATTCTCATATCCCGCGTACGCATGATAAATCGTATATTCTTTGCTACTTTTACGTTTTTCCTCCTTTTTTTTTCTCTATATGATATTTTTTCCTATACACACATACACGAGTAACGTTTTATGTTTTGAATGACACTTTAAAAGCGATTTTCATTTGTATGGAAGAATATATAGCTGGTTTTGCATTTCGCAATGCTTTTTTCTTCCTTCGAAGAAAAAAAAGGCTATACGAACGTTTGACATTATCGCGGTCTATCAACGAAGTCAAGCTAATGCGCTTATGTTCTTATGTTTGCCACTCTGCAAGCGTGTCGCTGTTATGCAGAAAAGTAACGAGAAAAGTGTTATGCGCTGTAATTTATTACAAGTCATTTGTCGCGTTTTATTTTTAATGCGACACTCGTTTTGCATATACAAACATTTAGGAATATTAATTTTTGCTCTCAAATTAATGTTTATTAATAAATAATTTAAATTCGAAAATTTTGACATGTTTGTCGAAAAGCATTCGCGTTGAAAAGGGCTCGGTTTTATTCACTTCAATGCCTATACGGTGTACATTTTAACCTACACGATATAAATATTTATATAATGTAACATCGTGTGACATGCATATAATATTCAATAAAGTTGTATTATGCTGAATTTTAAAATGTATAGAAAATATTTCGAAAACAAGACGTGTTTAAACGTCGGATTATATAAATAACTTAAATATTGAAAATGTTTGAAAATTTTTCGTTAAAATGCGTTTTACATTATTTACATTAAATACTATTTATTTATGTTCGATCGTAGTTATGTGCCGACGCGCGTGTAATCATTTTTTCAGCGCTCCAAATAAATTTAGTTTGAAGTTTTGATGTGAAATATTTATTATACGGAAAATCCAATGATGTCAATCCGTAGTAAATATTTTAATGTAAATAATTATAAATATGTCGTAACGAGTAAAAATTTGCATCGCGTTTGAAAATAATTTAAAAAATGGTTTTTGACATGTAATATTTGAAAATTTTCCAACAACGCATGATTGAGTTTTGTTTGATTTTTGGTTTTTATTTAAACATAAGTATGTATTTTTCATTATAACAAACATAAATAATAATTTTAATTTACGTAATATAATATTTTATTTAAGTAACTAAGCAAAATACATTTCTTATTTTCATATAGTTTTTATAATTTTCAAAAATTTTACCGGATAAAAGATTATTTTTAAAAACTGGAAAAAACCGTATGTAAAAAGATAGTATTATTTTTTAAATGTAACCAAGAATTTCAAAATCGGTGAAAGCATTTCCCAGATATTACAGATGTATAAATATAAAAAATTGCTTAAACTTCTGAATGATGTTCACAAGTTATTCATGCATACCAAATTAAAATGAATTAAAATTTTAATTCGAAAAAATTTTTTTCATCACAAAATTGTTATTATTTAAAGCATCCATCAAGTTTGTAATGAATTTTTTAAAACGATTTGTAATAGATAGTCAAATAAATATTTTTAAAACTTTTTTTATTTTAGTATTAATGTGCAATAGTCAAATTAAGATTTAATTGTAATTTATCACAAATTCAAGCAACGTCGACACAGTGACGAGCAGAACTGATTCTTCTTATTCATTATAATTTCTACATAAATGTACTGCAGGAATAAACAATGTAAAAACGCTCAAATAACGAGATCCAGAAATTTAATATTTATTAATAAAACGTAATACAATATGAAATTGTTATATTATATTTTCAGATAGTTTATTTTACTCAACTTTATAGACAGAAAACTGAAATTCCACTCCGGCAAGTAAATTTTATTTTTCCTCGTGAATCGAAGTGAATTTTCAACTTTGTTTTATTTAGCGTGTAAGTAAATAAATAAACAAGCGAGAAATTGGTAAAAATAAAAATCTAAAAAAATTTTTTTAAACTTTAACTTTATTGTACTTTCTAGCAAATACGATTATAGAATCACATGTCAAATCCCTTTTGGACTTTTTAAAGATTTACAAAACTTTTGCGATTGACTAGTTTTTTTTTTTTTCCTAAAAGCATCGAGTTCTATGGTTACCAAAAGTGTGAAATGCTCGTATAACGTATACATATATATCGGTAGATTTTGACGTTTTAAAGTAAAAAGCCTAGTAAAAAGTTTTCCTTCCTCCTTACGTGAGTAACAAAGATTTTTTTAACGGTTACAGCATAAGCTGCAAACGCTTAAGTTCAAATGTATTAAGAATAAGGGAAACACACGATTCTTTTTTGGCTTTTCGTTTAAATCCATAGAACTAAATCCATGACTGCGTAACGTGTATACGTATATGTATGCATGTAAATGTGTTTGGCGGTTTCTTGGATCTGATAGACAAAAGTTTAAAGTTGCATATTTATAAAGTTTTAAGGATTTTTCTTTAAAAAAAAAAAATAAAACAAAACATATGTTTTCAAGTTTTTAAACAATTTTTGAAAAATATATTTTTTAACATTGAAAAATTATAGTTGTCAAGCGCATTTAGCTAAGAGAAATTTTTAAAAGCAACATTTCGGTTTTATTTTTCAGATTAAAAGCGAAATGAACAATATAACATAAAAATATACAATAACACTTACAAGCCAAGTTAAATTTTCATCCAACAGTTATCACTTAATAATGTTTCACAATGCCAATGTTAATTATATTATTAAACTAAATATAATATACTTAATATTAGTGTATTACAATATTTAACATAGAGATAGATATTCCTCAACAATACTCTGTTTGTATAAGTATTTGTTGAACAGTAACTTTCTTTAAAAACTCGCGCTTATTCAACAGCCATAGACACTTTACAAAAGGTATAGAATAAAAAGAGAGAGAGAGAGAGAGAGAGAGAAAGAGGAAGCAAAGAAAACCGCATAGGAAGTAAAGAGAGCTGCGTTGTTACATAAAGGCCAACATGACAATAGCCCCCCTTATTCTGCCAAGAGAGTCAGACAAAAGCTAAAGGTTGAAAAAAGCCGGCCTTCTGTGTAGCACAGAAGAGAAGAAGAAACTCTTCTTCTTCTAAACTCTCTTGGAAGAAAAGCAGCATAACGTACGAGTACGCTTAAACATTGATATTGTTAAGAGGATTTGTACACTTCCGAAAATATTCGCTCAAACCGTCTTACGTCTGTATATACGTGCGCGCGTATGTGTGTACGCGATTTCCTTGCGCTTTTTCTGGGGCAAGACATTCTAGGAAGCTTAAAATTTAATCAGAACATATACTATATACATATACGTAAGACCCAGTTGCCTTGCTATTTTAGCTGTTATCTCTCTCTCTCTCTTTCTCTCTATGTGTTTTGAGAAGACGAGCAGCAAGCAACACAACGTAACTTCTCTCTCTCTCTCTCTCGAGGTTTTAGGATTACGCTAACGTTATTCGTATAATTAATTACAAGCCTGTGTTTCTTGCGCAACGAACATTAGCAGCGAGCATAGAGCAGAGGAGAAAGAGAAAGATAGGGCAGGTGTACAAATTGCGCTTTAAACCCTTAATTGGGCTAACGCGCCAAGACGTTGAGTCGATGATAAAGCGAGAAATTGGCTTGCTAAGTTGTTTTTAATGCTAATGTTCATTTTCTTAGGCTTTCTTTGTTCTTCATTATATTTTGTTTATTTTATTCTTCTTTTTTTTCTTTACTTTATAATTAACCATATTCCTTTTTTTTTCATGATTAAATTTAAATAATTTATTGTGCAAGTTGGTCTTGGAAATTATACAGTCTGTATTATAATATAATGAATCGTACAGAAAAATTTAAGCAAGAAATTAATTGCATTATCGTGTGAAATTTCTATTTCATGTATAGTGCTTTGAAATCAGTTAAATTTATAAAAAATAGTTAATGGAAACGTCAAATCAAAGATATTTTTTCTGGGTCATAATTAATGCGTAAATAATCCGCAAAAAGCTTGATGAAATTATGCTATACTTTTATATTTTTAGCGGCGAAAATTCACTTATACAAACAATTATGCGAATGATGAAAAAATTTTTTAAACAATAGCTTCATTTAATAATACGCTAAAAATTACCATTTTTGAATACATACGTATCTTGAAAAAATGTACATACTCAAAATATTATGTCTCGTTGTTATTCAAACCCGACGCTGCATTTTTTTCATAATTTTCTACAGTGCGCATACAAAAAAAAAATGAAAAAAATAAAAAAATTTGAAAATGTAAATTTCAAAAATTCCAGCATGAAGAGTAAAATTAATTTTAATTACGAGAATGAAATTATTTTTTTTTTACCTCCTCTCTCAACACAAATATTTTAATAACATTATCTTTTCCGAGCGCAAATGAAAGACAAATGTCTTTTAAGAATGTTGTCTCTTGACTTTTCTTGAATTGCAAGCCCGTGTATAGCATGAAAAATAATGAAAGGGCGAATAAAAAAGTGGGGAAGGGCAATTAAGAAAGTAAAACAAAAAAAAAAGAATAAGAGAAAAGAAGAATCTAAGCAAGTTTTCAACAACTCTATGAAGAGATAGTCCCTCAGGGTACTTTATACTTTGCAATGTAAGAATGAGAAGAAGAAGCGTATAACAATTTCGTATAACAATTTCTTTTTTTTTTCTTCCACAGTCCACTGTGCCAAGGAGTTAGGAGTAAAATTCAAAAGCTCGGAGATGTGTGTTAAGAGATGAAAGAGAAACAGAGAGAGAGAACAAAAAATAGAAAGAAAGAAAGAAGTAGTGCATTAAAAAGAGCCAAGTTCTTTCGTCTTATTAGTTTGCACACTGTGTTTTGTCATAATGTTTTTCGTTTGTTGTTTCTAGAAGAATATCAAGTTTTTAATTAGCTGATATTCTTTATTTTCTGTTTTTGTTTTTTACATTCGAATGAATTACATTCTTTAATATAAGTTATATTATTTCATTATACAATAATCTGCTTCGTTAAATTTTTACACAATTTTAATTATAAATTAAAAAAAATTTTTTTAACAAAATTAATATTTTAATTTTAATTTTATAACTAATTTAATTAAAAGTATATTTTTTATATTTTTGCAATTTAATTAAACATATATTGAATCGTTTAAAAATTTTCAATATAAAAATTTTGAATATCGCTACTTTCCATGAGGATATTGTGCGAAAAAATTATTCAGAATAATAAATTAACTTTTTTTTTAAATTTAAAATATTCCATTAAAAAAAACCGTAATAAAAGAAGGTTAATAAAAATCGTTAAATAATTCAGCAAATATGATATTAAAGGAGCGGTGATTAAAAATTTACAATTACACACGTTAAAAATGATCATTTAAATTGATAGATTCAACTGAATAATGCCGTGTACATTGCAGAATGAAATTGCTGAATTTGGGGGTAAAGATTCTCCGTGGCTCGTTTTTGAGGTCGCTGATTACGAATGTCGGATCTGCATTGCAAAATTTTCAACAGCAGCCACATGCAATATGACGAAATGAAGTCGACGAAAAAAAAAGTGAAAAAAAAAAAAAATTTGTTGGAATAATTTTCTTTCGGCAAAGTACGTGAAAATGATTGATAAATTAATAAGACCTTTACTTTTGATAGTTGAATATGAATTTTTTTTTTTCATTTATTTTTCATTCATGCAAACTTGATTAAGATGTAAATGTCAAAGTATAAAGACAATAATTAAGGAAATAGGAGGGTTATTTAAATAAAATTTGACTTTTAAATTTGGAAGGCAATTTTAGGTATCTTTTGATAAATTATATTTAAACAATTTTTTTTCATAATTTATATAATAAATTATGAAAATTGATATATTAATTAAAAATTTAACTATTAATGAAAATTTTTTATTAATCTTTTCTGACCCAATAAAAAATACAATGTAGCTAGTTTCCCCGTCTCAAATCATGGACCCAAATTATCATACACGTGATACTAACTCAGAAAATTTGGAAAAAAAAAACGAAAGGGTTAAAAAAATTTTCATTAATTATATAATCATAAAAGTCTAAAATTTCTACCTAAAGTATATTTAAAATAGAGTCTCGTAAAATTAGCTTAAAACTCGTTTTTCCAAGTGTCTCTCTCAGCCCTCCCCTTTTCATCTTTGAACCCTCTCACTTACAAAACTTCATACTTCCCTTATACAAGTCCTCCATCTCTTCCTTTCCGTCAAAGTAAAGCTTTACGCTCGTGCGCTCGTTCATATACTCACTCTCGCTCGCGCGACGCCTTAATTCTCAACTCTTGTTTATCCTCGAAATGCTTGAACATGCGGTAATTACCTCCTCGTGCCTGCGCTTCGTCTACCGTCTTTCACACACCCATCATACAATTCCTTTCTCTCTCTCTCTCTCTCTCTCTTGGAAGTATATAAGGGTGTATACCACCACGTATTTGGAATTTATGGGAGATCGCGATAATTAATAGAACGTCGAGGGTGGAAAATGCCTATAGGCAACGACATCTCACTTTATACTGACAATCAAACTTGTTCCCTCTCTTTAACTCCCTTTCTCTTTCTCTCTTTATCAAGTATTTCCTCTTTTGCTCATTCCGTTGCTTGCTTCAATTTAACACGCATGACTAATTCTCGGTACCATGTACATATACATCCATACATCCTGTCTTTTCTTTTTTACCAGTTCTTTTTTTTTCATTTTTTTTTCTCCTTCGATTTTGAAAGCTATACACGTCTCATATGCTCTTGTTTGAAAATTAACGCTTCAACGAAGTTGTAATAAATCAAGCGAGCGACGCATCATGCTTATCTCTCGAACGAATGCATCGTATAGATAGAATAGAAAAGGGAGAGTGGAAGGGTGAGTCAAGTATTATAGTGTAAAAGGAGAGAGGAACAGGAGGGGGGAGGAGGAACTTGCAGTTGAGGTGATCGCGCGTGGGTGATTGATCCTTGATATACACGGAAATGTGTGCTCGTGACGGTATATATATACATATACGTTTCGTCTAACTCTCATAAAGCCGGTATTAAGGGGTATGTAATATGTACTTCAATCTTTTTTTTCAAGCCTTCATTAAGCTTTTAGTGCTTTTTGCAAATGTTTAATTGCTTCTAATAATCCAAATTAAGATTGTTATTGTTTTATGATGATGAATTTCTTTTTTTTTTAAATTATGGTTAATTTATTAACTTTTACCTGATTTACTTTTTAAGTTTAAGTTGTATGAGCAAACGTTAAAATGACGGAATAAAATTGTTATTTTATTGAACTTTCTATTATTAAATTTGATTTTTATATAAAAAATACAAAATCAATATAATGGATTTTAATAAAGTTTCAAATGAAATTAAATTTTGAAGTTTGTAATGCAATTGTTTAAAATGTATAATATTTATTCCGAGTTTACTATTGACCGGTTGTAAACTAATTGAGTTTAACTGAAATTACGAACGAAATTTCCATTGGTATTTGCCGATGTATACACAGAAAATATTCAATCTATTTTTGATTTGAAAATAAAAAAAAAACAATACGTGTAAAATAATTTCTAGCTTCGGGAGTTAGGTATATAATGCAAATAGTTAAAACGTCAATGGATCAATAAAAACAATTTTATTTACAAAGCAACTCAAACGAATGAACTTTTAATCACATTCGGATATATCTGATTCGAGCGAAAGACTGAATTATTATTTATTGGAAACATTGCTGCGTTCAAAAAATAAGGTAAACTACTTATTTGAAGTTTAAAATAAAAATTATATCCTAAAGATTATAAGGACATATTTCAACTTTAAACGTTTATATTTGTTTATTTTTTTTAAATTTATTTAACGTCGTTTTAATTTATGCTATCATTGCGATGCTAATTGGCGACGGAGGTTGTTTCAATATGTTTGTGAAAAAAGCACATGTAACTTACAGTGGTGCTTGTATCAATCGGCTGCCGAGAGCGGGATTCGAACTCGGGATCCCGAGATTACGAATCTATCGCTCTACCGACTGAGCCACTGACGACCTCAACAAAATAATATAATTTTTTACTACAATAACTGATAGTACTATCATATTGTTAATAATTAACGATATTAATTTTTTCAATTTTACAAATAACATTTCAAAAACGATTTTAGATTTTTTTATCTTCTTAGTTACCATACGATATCCTCTTTTCTTCCTGTGTAACAGTAAACATTTGCACATCTATAGTTTCCCAAAATTTCTCCTGGGATACAAAAGAGGTTCGAATTCCTTTTTACATTTGCAGTTTTTGTGCATTAAATGGAAGCAAAGAATAGAAATCACCTTTTAGATTGAATTTCAATTTTATTTTTGAAGAAGAAGGTTAGAACGAGACCATCGACTTTTTTTTTAAATATAAATAAAATATGTATATTTTTTGAAAAATGTAATAATATGAAAAATATGTAACAAAGTTATGAATAATATTTTCACAAAGAAACAATTTAATAATAGGT
The DNA here is from genome assembly GCA_017163975.1 of Anastatus disparis. Classification (NCBI taxonomy): domain Eukaryota; kingdom Metazoa; phylum Arthropoda; class Insecta; order Hymenoptera; family Eupelmidae; genus Anastatus; species Anastatus disparis. The sequence goes on from JAFFSR010000003.1 coordinate 3,609,265, forward strand.
TTTAACTTGAAACAAGAAAATCATGAATATAATGTAATAACAAGGTTAAGAATTTTAATGAGAATTTCCATTTGTTCTACATACACATGGTTTTAACTGTAATCAGATTTATTTATAAAATAAGAGACCAAGGTATTTACACTTGTATTTAAATTAAAATAATCCATGTCATTTGATACTTGTGCTTTACATTTTATTCATATCTTATTAAAATAATTTTTTTGTAAGTAATAATATCAAGTGATGTATAATTCATTCTATAAAGTTAATTAACAGAAATCCTATTGCGTTATTTGCCTAAAATATCTACTCCTGTTTAACGAAGCGTTTTGCACTTATATTTACTGCATCCAATAGTGGAAGTTGTAATAGTTAAGCTCTAAAACTTTTGCTCAATTAATCGCAACTAAAAAAAAAATAAATAAACGCCCTCTTTTCTTTTATCTTCGCACACCCATACCATTCCTTTCATTACTCACCGCATCGAAATTCGCTCTAATGTTCAATAGCTTCTTTGTAGGATGGAAAAAAAATTTTTTTACTTCCAATAAAAAGAAAACTCAACAACCGCACCGCCAAAGATTTTATCTAATCCGGCATTTTGGATGTACAATGGAGGAATAAAAAATCGACGTATACCTTTTAGAAACTGGATCTCTCTCTCTATATATATAACTGCGGCAGTTACGTATTCAACATCAAAAGAAAAAATAAAGCTGATTGCGATTCAAGGATTATATCGTTGGCCACAGCAGTAAGTTTTAAACGACCGTACTGACGGCTGAAATAAAAGGGTCAAACGTAAAGTTCTCTCCTCTATTTTTTTTTTACTTTTTAATTCCCAACTACTGCAGATTCTAGATTTTAGCCAGTGAGGGTTTGTGAGTGAGTATCTCGTATGTTTTGGTATAATTATCCAAGCGTATATGGCAGAGTTGCATTGTCACTATTTACTATATATCAAAGTATAGGTGTCCGTGTGTGCTCAACGAATAGTCCTGGGCTTTTAAAATCAATAGTTTGTGAATTTTTTACTCGCTACTATATATTCTCGTATGTGTGCATGAAGAAAATCTTTCAATGAATAGAGCGAGAGAGAGAGAAAAAATATACATAGAAAAAGTAGATGTATAGAACGGTGTGTATGGGTGTACGTATATATCGATTTCGTATAGCGTTTCTATGGAATAAATATAAATTGTGAGGCGTGAAGACCAATTTACGTCTCGGATCTGCATCGTTGATTATGGAACGATGCACTGAGAGGGAAAAAATATATGCAAGCGCACGAAGGATGTTTTTATTTTATTGTTTATTATTTTTTATTTTTTTTTTGTCGTTTTGCGTGCATAGAAACTTGATTATTCTTTTGCAGTAATTTTGCAGCGATAAACGAGCAATTTGATATTATATCTGCGTGCATGGTTATAAAATGGTACAAACTTTTGTCATGTGATATCCGTTATTTGGAAAATTTTTTTTTATCAGAGAGATTAATTTTATTTATTTATATGCAATCATTTGTTAAAAGTTGACCACATTATTTTGTCCTTTTTTAATAAAAGAACTTAATTTTTTTGCAAAAACTAATAATTGAAGCAAAAAATAGAAAAAACCGTATCTCGCATCATAAAAAGTTATATTTTATTTGATGAGAAAAAAATCTATTCTATTGCTTCGTTTGCAACCAAAATTTGAAAAACTTTGAAAATATGAAGGTTTTCTTGGAAACTAAGCAATAACATTAGTTTTTTCACTTCAAACAATTGTTATAATGTTTGGTTGTTCCTTTTTGCTTTCTCATAGAGAAAGCATTGTATCGATAAAAAAATTTTTTTTCTATTTTTTCATTAATTTGTACATATTTGGACTCAGGGAGTCGAAAAAAATAGTTTCCTGAAAATGTCTGTATGTATATGTGTGTGTTTATTTAATGAGAAAAAATCTATTCTATTGTTTCGTTTGCAACCAAAATTTGAAAAACTTTAAAAATTTGAAGGTTTTCTTGGAAACTAAGCAATAAAATTAGTTTTTCCACTTCAAACAGTTGCTATAATGTTTGGTTATTCCTTTTTTAAATTTATTTAACGTCGCTGTATTTTTGCTATCATTTCGATGCTAATTAGTGACGGAGGTCATCAGTGTGTTTGTGAACTTCAGCACATGTAACGTACAGTGGTGCTTGTATCAATCAGCCGCGATCAGAGCGGGATTCGAACTCGGGACCTCGAGATTACGAATCCATTCCCGCGTAAAAAAATTAAACCATTGCCAATATATTGCCAAGATAAGCAACTCTCTTGGCAATATATTGGCAATGGTTCAATTTTTACGCGGGATCGCTCTACCGAATGAGCCACTGACGATCTCTACTTCAATTATTAGTTTTGAAAACAAAATAAATTTTTTGATTAGAAAACGACGGAGATATAAGGCCTCCTCTTAATATAATTTGCATGTAAAAAATTTTTTCTTGTATCTATAAATGCAAATTTTAGTACGTTATATAAAAATTTTATTTCCAAAATTTATAATCTTATTATTATCCATTTGAAATACCGATAAAACTATACGTAAACCGCAATAAAATACATAATCTTTAATTGAATAGCCAATTATATCCAAAGTTAACTTACCCGCAAACAAATGTTATTTGATGTTCCAATAAACATAGACATAAATAAGGCATTTAAAATTTAAACTTTAACTTATACCTCTAATATCCCTTTATAATTCCACTTAATTAAAAATTTTATTGCACAATTTTCACGCGGATACACATTAACAGCAAAAATTACATCGTTGGCCCTCCCTCGCCCTCATTTTAATATAATTTTCCATACGTTTTTTACAACCACATTCGGTAGAGCATCGAAAATCGAAAATTGAATTTTCCTAATTCCTTTTCATACGCGCATTACAGTATTCCTGTACGAAAAGTTAACGTATATACATTCAACAAAATTTCCATTTAACACGAAGCATACAAGAATTTTCACGATCGCTATATACATACAAAAGAAGCAAAAGAGAAAAAAACGAAAAGAAAAGAGAAAAGAACTCGACCATTTGCTTAGTATGTAGTCTGTAGGAAGAAGTAAAATCCCGACGGAGCTTCGCAGAGATTAAAGCTTTAAAAGCGAAAAGCGCAGCAGCCCAGCCAACGTACAAACTCACAAGTCCCTCGTAAAAGATAAAGGTGTCAAATCTTTTGTTTTCACGATGGAAAGAAGAAAGACAAAAAAAAAAGAAGTTTGAGAGAAAAAAGAAAGGGAAGAATGAGTTGCTTATTGCCGTAGGTGGATTTCGTTCATTTCTGAATGTGTATAGATATCAAAAGATGAGAAAAAAGGAGGGGAGTAAGAAGATCGAGTGGAACTTCTTTTTTTGTCTGAGCGAAGATTTGGAGACACGAAAGATTTTTTTGACAATTATCGGGGAAAATTTCTTGTCTCTGGTATAATATTTTAACAAAATTTTTTATTATTAATTTTTATTTTTTTTTTTTACTTTTAACGTAAATTTTAATTAAAAAAAAATTATAAATTATCTCAAGTAAAATTATAATAATTAGATTACATCATTAACTTTGCAATTTACAGTTTTTTTTAATTTTACAAATGTTCAATTGGATGAAAAACAAATTTTACATATTAATAATTAAAAAGTTGTTTAATTACAAAACGACTAAAAATATTAGTAATTGAATAAAATAGCATCATAAGTAATTCTCTTTACGCAAATTCTTTTTGCAGTCTAACACCTTTAGTATCTAGAAAAAAAAAATTAATACCTATAAATTTTCCATCTATTAATATGTATTGAATGGACTATATAAGAAAGCCCGATAGTTAGATAAAAAGAAATTCCGTTGAAAGGAAGCACTTACTTTTGACGTAGCTTTTTTTCCAAGAAGAGAGGAAATCGAGAATACCAAGCTTCGTAGCGTCTCGAGGTATCGAAATGGATAGAAAAAGAAGGAGAAAAAGGACAAGAAAGAGAAAAGACAGAATAGAAAACGAAGGTAAGTGCTTAAATAAAAATAGGATAGAAACTGGGTAATATTCCAAAACTTCCGTGTTTCATATCTTAAAATCGAGAAAATTTCTTCTTCTCCTCCGAGAGAGGGAGAAAGAGAAATAGAAAGAGAATCTTTTGAATATATGTATTTAAAAAGTCCTCCGATAGCAGGTGTTCGAATATCCACTGACTACGAGCTGGAGCGCGAGAGCAAGCACATATACATACACACACAATTTTAAGAGCCTCTTTGTTTATGTAAATTGCTTTTTACGAATAAAAACGCGCGCACAGAGCTAAAAGAAAGAGAGAGGAGCTGGATCTTATGCAATTTTTATGTCCGCGGTATTAGGTAGCATCCTTCCTTTCTCTATACTTCCCCTTTTTTTTTCTTCTTCTTTTTTTTATCCTTCTTCATCGATACTGGCAGTTGCACTTATACTGTCGCGGTAATGGAACGGGAGAATTTTTACTAAGGAATCGATGAAAGAGACGCAAATTATAAGTTTTTTATCCAGATAAAGAGAACTTGTTCGGTGCTTTCTTCTTCTTTCCTTTTTTTATTAAAAGAAACAAATATTTCTTACAGAATTGTGAAAAAGTTTGATTGATTATAGAAATTAATGTTTATTTTCAATCTATTTTTTGGGTGCTAGAAATAGTCCTAAAGTGAAACGGAATTGCGAGTATAAAGTGACCTTTAGCAAAAAAATGTTTACCGAAAAATAATCAGTAGCTTTTAGCGACGAGTGAAAAAAAATAAGCGTAAGAATGTTACTTGAACGTATAAAATACACTTGAATAACTTTTATTTTAAATATTTCTAAAAGGTAGATTTAGCTTAAGCGATAGCAAAGCTAAGCTTTGGCGCAAATTAAAGTACAATAAAAACTCCGCATTCTTTTTTTTTTTCTCCCTCGCGCTTTAATATCCCAAAGAGTTCCGTGCGGCATTGAGAAAAGAAAACGCTATGCTCTCTCTCTCTTGTACAGTTGGTCATCCACGCGAATCGAAAGACAAAACGAGAACAACAAAATGTATAACCATACATACCAAATATATATTCGCGTGCTTTTACGTACATTCTTAAACCATGCTACAGCATACTTTTATATACATATCTATAATACAAAGACAAAAAACGTTAATCCCCACTCTCTTTCTCTTCCTTGTCCAAAGCTTAAAAGCACGTTTAATAGACGAGGACTGGGGGTTATAAGTAATATACGTATATGTAAAAACCCATGTACATATGTATATAAAGGTTGAAAAAAAAGGGTACCGGTACTCTTTTCCTCATTGAACGAAAGAGATTAAAAGTTTTATTCTCTCGATATACATGTATAGTTCAAAATAATGAAGCGTATACGCATACATTTCCTCTTCGTTATCATAGAATTTTTTGTTAGTTTGTTAAAGGGACGGAGAAAAAATATGCGCACCATTTGCATTAAAATAATTTGTCACGGCCCTGACGTATGAAAATCCGATTACTCGTACTTATTATTTTTCATTTATCACGGAATAAGAGAAAAAAAAACGATCGCTCGTTAGATAATGGCGATTTGTGTCGAAGGAAAGTTTTTTGATTATTTAGAAAGTTAGCGATTGCTCGATATTATCGAAAGAGAGAGAAAAAAAAGTAGTTTCATCCCTTCGGTTCGAGTAAAAAAAGGAAGAAGAAAAAAAAAAGAAGAAAGTCTGCATTGGAAGTTGGACTTTAAAAAGTATTTATTTTATTTAACAAGTCCAAGGTTAAGTTACTTCTGAGAAACTTTTTATTCCGATAAATTGTTTCTTTCGTGTAATTTACTTTAATTTCCGATAATTTGTAAGAAATATATTGGTTTTGATTTGTTGCCTTCCTTTTTATCAACTGCCATCGTTAAATTTTTATCAAATCAATTATTAATTTTTCAACAAGAAATATCAAATTATTTTTCCTTTTTTTCTCAAAGTTTATTTTACACTTAACTTTTTTGACTTTAACAATATTTTTTAAAAAATGTAGGAAGCAAGTTATTTCAGTGCAACGTTACTTTTCAATAACACTTTGCCGTGAAAGGCCAAGGTGCAAGATTGATACTGTAAAATATATTATAAAGTATGCAAGCTCGAAAAAATAATCCATTATTAAAATGTAATTTAGGCGACTTGATGAAATAAATTTATCTTAGTATGTATCTCGAAAAATGCAAAATCGCATAATATTTCAGTATTCTGAAAATACATTATCGCGCCATACATTATTTATAACGCAGCTACTTGAAAAAAAAGGAACGTCATATAAAAAAAAAAAAGATGAAAAGTGAAGGAACATCGTCCTTTGAAATTCAAACTTTGTTGGGCGTTGATTCTCAATTACATGAAGTGTAATATATACGGTGGACGTATACTAAAAATAAAGAAAAAAGAAACATTTTTTTTTTCATGCGTTATGATCTCTCGGAAGCAAGGCGTCAAAGGGTCAAATAAACTATGTTTTTTTTCTATCTATCAACGCACTGGCAACTTGAGTAGATCGGAACTTCCTCTCTATCGCGTAAAAGATAAAGAAACTAAAAAGAGAGAGAGAGAGCAAAAGGAAAAGAAATCAGAAAAACGAACTAAAGTAACGAACTTTAATGCATCGAGCAAAAAGAAAAAAGACAACAAGAAGAAGTAAAAATCACGACAGAGCTTTCATACTCAAATTCTTTATCTCGCTCTTTCTTATTACGACTTTATATCAGAGACATACGTATATGCGCACAAAAAGCGCGAGCGAGATAAAAGAAAGTGAAAAAAAAAGAGAGAGAGAAAGAAAAGAGAATAAAATTCTATGTTATATATAGCTTTATTCTCTGTTACATTTCCACCTATCGCGCGTCTAATTGCAAAGTTGGACGAAAACAAGGAGTGCTCAGCAAACAGCAGCCCCAAGTAAATATAACTTCCGTTCGTTTGAGGAAAAGAAAAACGTCTGTATAGTTATACGCAAGTTGAAAAAAAAAAGAGAGAGAAAGAGCAGGAGGAGGAGAAAACGCGACGTATACGTATACATTAAGCAAAGAAATGAAGAGAGATAAAGAGAGAATAAAAAAGGGATCGAGGGACAACGGGAAAGGAAAAGAAAATGAGTTGTCGCTTGAGTTGAAAGAAAGAGAGAGATCTCTTTTTTTTTATTCTTTTTACGAAAAGGTGCGACATGAGAGGAGTTTTGAAGGTGGAGAGGGAGAGAGAAGAACGAGAAGGGCAGTATACGCGCAGCCTCTTAAAATCATTCTGAAGAAGGGAGAATCTCTTATTTGCAGCTCATTATAAGACGTACTGAGATTCTTTTCTTTCCATTCTTTCTTTCTTCTTTTTCCCCCCCCCTTTTTTTTTTGCTCACTTTGACTTTCGCGTAGTGCAAGAAAACTTACCCCATTGTGTCGTCGCTTTCTTTTAGACTTGGTGCTCTCTGGAAAGTTTTTACTTTGTTATATACGTGTACGTCTTTTTTTTCGTCGTCGTCGTCGTCGTCGTCAACGAATTATAACTGTGTCGGCAGAGAGATGGTAATAAAGAATTTTTTTTAGGTCAAACGTTAGCGAGCAATGAAGCGTTTAAGAGTATCCTGTTAAATTTAGTTTGCCTAGTTTGTGTTTTGCCTTTGTATAAAGTTTTTTACTCTTTTTTTTTTTGATGTACAGAATGTCATTTAATAAAAAATCTTTGATATAATATAAAGCACTACTTTATCATGTTATATTTTAAGAGATATTTTTAAGAGTCATTTTATTAAAAAAAAAAAAAGGAATTAAGACAAAATTATTATTTTAAAATAATGATTTTAATAACGAGAAAAAAAGTAATTACAAAGTTGGAAAATCCCGCACATTCTGTGAAATAGAATTTTTCCTTTTTTTTTTCTCTCTCTGAAATAGAATTTTTTTTCGTATTTTTCTAAAAAACATTTCTCACCGATTCTTCGACTACGACTATAAAGTTTTCTTGAAAAGTTAAGGTTAAAAAAAAAAAAATCTTACCAAGATAAACGAAAAGTAGTTTTCAAAAGTTTGAAATCTTTTTCTTTTAAGTGCTCTTTGAAAATTACGTAACAATTTTGAACCTCGGCATCAAGATTTTAATCAATATTCATAGTTTCGGAAACGAAACCAAAATTTTTATTCTTTATTTAAAAGAAGAAATTTGAATTCTCAGCGTTTATCTTTATTTTATTAAAAGCTGATTAAAAAAAAAGTCTTTATTCAAAAAAATATCAAGCAAGTCATAATGAAGCAATTATTCATGCAGACCTTTCTTACAACAGCTGCAGAGCCATTAAATTAATTAACAAATAAACGTGCATGTATATTTTATTCGAAAAGTTTGACAGCGAAAGGTTATAAAATTAATAAGAAAATAAATACGGAGTGCCTGAAAAGGTAATATGCGATATAAATTCATTAAAAATATATTAATTTTTCCAATAAAAAAAGGATTGTCAAACATGAATTTTTATTTTCTTATGTAGTTTGAAAGCTTCACGTATATTCCCTAAGAAACGTCAACAAGGTATGCAAGGGACTAAAGAGTTATGAAATTCATTAAATTAATTGAATTTATTAATTATACGTATAGTGATATTTTTAATTCCTCTACTTGTGCTTCAGAGAAATCCTGCACATAATTAGTGAAAATAGCGAAATATGTACCCAGGAAAAAAAAGGTATGACATGGGCCGAGTATAAACAGAGAGAAAGCGAAAACGAAAAAAAAAAATTGTGAAAAAAGAGGAATAGCAGGGTATACGTAAAAAAAAGGCAGCAAAGAACGTTGATTAATTACAGTAAGTAGCAGATACGTTTCCCCCTGTCTAATGCTATTTCGCACTGTTTTACTTCTAAATTTCGGGCGGAAACCATGTCGCGCTTTTGTGTATTTGCCGCTGCTTAAATTTTCCCACCGAAATCACAATTCCATTCATTCACGTAAATAAAAATAAATTAAATAAATGTTTACCTTTGAAATTAAAGCAAATATTTACGTATGCTCGATAAAAAATAAACATATACGTTTTGTTTTTTTATTTGCGATTGTAAGGTAAATATTATGTATATTTTTATTGTTACAGGTATATTATTATTTTATGTCATTATCTGTTGAACCCTCATAAATCATCGTCCGTATTTTTATTTTTATTTTTATTTTTTTTTATTAAAAAGCTTGATGAATTTTTTATCGATTTATATTTTAATGTTATCTAATCTAATTTATATTTAATGCTATCTATATATAATTTATCATCATTTTTTGATACTACTTAAGAGTTAATTTGTATAAGGTTGAACGACCTAAAGTCTAAGGCAAGATTATTTAAAATAATTATTAACATTAATTTCAATCTTATTTGTTTAATAAAAGCAATATTACTAATGAACGAAATTGTTAAATTATAATTATATTAAAAAAACATAAAAATATACTATTATCATTATATCACATAAAAATATGCCAAACTAATTTTTTTGCTTACTATTTTACTAATTTAGTCCAGTTTGAACAGTTATGTAACGATTACACAATGAAAAACAAGAACCTTAAAATAACAAATCAAGACGTCGAAGGACGTTAATTAATTATAAGAGCCCTATTTCAGCACTACAAACATCATACTAGCTTCCCAACAACAAGCAACAAACGAAAGATCTTCCTACATATTTAAGTACATTTGAATCCTTCATCCCAAAAAAAAGGAAGAATCTTAAATTCTGCGCTCGAGTAATTTACTATTTTAGAGGATTAATAAATTTATATCTAACCTTCCATCTAATGCTACTTGCACAGCCATACATTATTTTACTCGAGTCCCTTTTTGTTGCTGTACTTGATTCAATCATTCCGCACCAGGATGACGCAAGTGTTCTGTACGTATAGCTCTTCTACATTTCTTTTGTGAGGCAGGAAAAAAAACGTAAAGATAAAAAAGAGGATAAGGCTGTAAAATATCGAATTCTTCTTTTTTTTCGTACTTTATTTTCTCGCAGGAAAGTGGATTAGATAAAAGAAGAACTAATCTTGAAATTATTAGATTATTATTTGAGTTTAGATTTTTTATTTGGAGTATGGGTGAGCGAAGAAGAGGATTTTAACAATTTATGGATTAAGAGGACGTGATTTAGTTTTTTTTTTTCATGAATTTATTATTAATACTTGTTTGTTAATAACGTTAAAATTTAAATTATCTGAAATATTTGCAAGAAAATGCTTAAATTTAATTTTTCAAAATTGTTGAAAATTAAAAAAAAAAAAGATTTTTCTTCTATGAATTGTCTAAGAAGTCTTCGCAAAGCCTGTTAATCAAGAATCAGAAATATCATTGACAGAAGGCTAAAATAATTCTTGTTTACGAGCGTAGCATTTTATATTGTTTCATTTCGTGTACTCTTTTTACGTTCTTTTAAGTGTTTATAAGAAGAAATTTTATTACACGTGTTCATTTTTTGTATTAAAAGAGCAATTAAAGACATACTATATTTAGATGTTTTTTTCTTTCGCAAAATCAGACAGCAAAATAATTTCGATAAAAATAGTCTTTATTCAAAGTGTATTTCATTTACCAAGCGATTATGCAAAATATTTTTTTTTCAATCATAACGTGACATTAAATTTATTTCCAATCTTCGTTGCAACACGACTAAATGCCGGTTCAAGGTCAACAAGCGCATTAGCGTTTCGCGCAATCTGTACAAAAAAAAAACTGACCCATTACACAATTTTGAATTATTAGCATTGTACAAGGATGGAAGGATGTTGTACAAAATATGTTATTGTCAACATTCGAACGTAAATCACAAAAGTAATTAGGAATTTTTATTACTCTGTAAAAAAAGTTTTTCAATAAATTTTCGTACCGTGACTTTTACATTTATGTAACGAAAAAAAAGCCTCGAATTAAAAAATAATGTTTCTGAAAAAAAGCGATTTTGCCTAAAAAATTAATTAATCAAAAGTTTTTAATGGTTAAAAACAATTTTCATGAATCTTAAATCCATTCCATAGATCAAATTTAAAAATACGTATAAGCTTAATTAAAAAATGTTTAAAATTTCATGAAATTAAATAATTCTAAAAAAAATTTTCTTCCCGCTTCATATGAATATTTTTCATTCCGATATTACATACTACCGATCATCTATATATATTTTTTTGACATAAAGTCATAAGAAAAGTGCAAAAGACACATGTACCTTGCATTCGTGCGCCGGCAGATGGGCCTTACATATCCTCGGTTGTTCGAGCAACGAAAGTTAGTATATACGTGCACTTGTGTGTGTATATGTGTGTATGCGTATGCAGCAATAAGAGAAGCTCGCGAGGACGATTTGACTTTGAATAATTCATGTCTCGACTTCGACTTTCGTAGTGGGGCGGGGGGGGGGTGAAGTTTCTACGCTGTGAATACGAATCTAGTAACATACGTGTATCATGTACGAATGTATATCAAACATTGCAAAAATGTCCATCAATGCCCTATACAATGCGTCACATATATATACATGCATAGATGGGTAAAAAAGGTAACGCACTTATGCATTATAGGAAACACCATGCGCTATGGGTTTATACGTAACGTGCAAGCCCGTTAGATACCCATCATGTTGTACACAAATAAGGTGAACACAGAAGCTCAACACTACTATTATTTTACACTTAACATCTCGACACAATGATATTATACACATAATGTACAGAGAAATTGTGATCACAGATAATAGTGAACACTAATAAACTCGACACAAAGTGTTCACATCGATTGTGATTAATTTTATAAGTGTTGAAATTACATGTGTTCATAATCAAAAGTGTCGAAATTATTTGCTTTCATCGCGTGTTGAAATTAATCGTGTTCGATAAAAATGTGTTTAAATAGTATTCAAAATTTATGTGTATAAATTAATTGTGTTTAGTGTTAATGTGTACAGATTGGATTCAATATTTGTGTTGAAATTGATTGTGTTCAATATTTATGTGTACAGATTGGATTCAATATTTGTGTTGAAATTGATTGTGTTCAATATTTATGTGTACAGATTGGATTCAATATTTGTGTTTAAATTGATTGCGTTCAATATTTATGTGTACAGATTGTATTCAAAATTTGTGTTGAAATTGATTGTGTTTAATATTTATGTGTACAGATTGGATTCAAAATTTGTGTTTAAATTAATTGTGTTTAATATTTATGTGTGCCGATTACGTTCAGAATTTATGTTTTTAAATTGTTTTTAATATTAGGATGTTTACGATACAAGTGACCTAAGTGGCACTTTATTACACGGCCGGAGTTATCGCCCGAGCGCAGCGAGGAACAGTAAAATTTAAATTCTGAATAAAAAGATAAATATTAGGAAAATAATGAATTTGAAAAATAGATTTCTACAAATTTTTCAAAAATAATATTATGAATTTTATTTTATACTCATTACACTAAGATTAAAAATATTAAGTGATTTTTCTCACGTTTTTTCAAAATCTTATCTTAATAAAATTACTTATGACTGTTTATTTTTCAAAAACCATAATTATCAATAAAATTAAGTAATCCTTATTATTCGCTTTTGAAAACATTTTCATTCTAAAAAGGTTAGGATATGCCAAAGTTTCGCTAATTCAATAAAGTCATTCAAAAAATATTTTGTTTCAAACAAAGAAACGAATAGATTACTTATTTTGCTATAATGAAAATTTAAAAAAAAATAATTAGTTCGCAAATGATCTAAACTATATTGTTTTCTCTTATAATATTAAATTTTTTACATATTTATGTTTCAAATAAAATAAAACAGTTTTATGTTGAAAAAGTGTTCATTTGTAGAAATTATACATATAAAACAAATTCAATTTACATTTAAAATTCGAATTTGAAGTTGGCGCGTACCAAACTATACATTAGCACTGATGCCAACTATGAAACATGGCTTCTTTCACGGTCATTGTATTCTTACAGCTGATCGCATCTTTTTAGAAAAATGTAATTTTGCTTTTTTGCGATATGATTTATCAAACCAAGTTTCCGCCCTTCATTTTTCAAATATAAAATGATTCTGAATAGGAAATTTCCCAACGAAACACCGTTTTTGAGAAATTTGATTTTTTCGAACTGAGAAATTTGTTTTTCTAATTATCTTCGATTAACGCTTTTTTCCGCTAATTTTTAGAGTTTCCGCCCTTCATCGAAATTAAATGAAGTGATCTATCAAAGGAAAACTCATTCCGATGTATAGTTTTTTCAAAAATTGTAATTTTATAAAATTATAATTTTCGATCGATAAAGTAGCGTGAAACCATACCCTTAATCAGTGTATTCTATCATAGAAACTATAGGTTTATGGTAACTAAAGTAAGATAGATAAGTTTGTGAGCCTATTTTTTCCGAATATCTTGAAAAAATAGCATCTATGGAAGTACCATATCTCGTTGTAGATTCTGTTCAATGTTGTTGATAGTTAAATTAAATTTATCCAAAATAAATTTAAGTTCCTTTGACTTTTAATCATTAAAATAAAAATTAATAAATAATAATTTAAATTTAATATATTTTAAATTATTTATAATTATTTATAATTATTTTTAATTAAAAATAATTTATAAATATTAACGAGAAAAAGAGAGAGAGAGAGAGAGAGAGAGAGAGAGAGAGAATAAAAGAGTAAAGAGTATATGCATTTACATGTACCACATATACAGTTGAGGCTTTTTGTAATGATAGCTTTTTGTCAAAAAAATCCCTCTTAGCCTAACCTCACGTAAGAAGCATAGCTTCAAAAATATTTTTCGATACTAGTGCGTTAAATTATAAATATTTGCCCGATCGCTATATCATTCGAGTCGGCTTTGCCGACCCTCGTACATAGCAATCACACGAATATTTATAATTTAACGCACCACTATCGAAAAGTACTATTTTAAAAGTCCGTGCGTAAAACACGGTTCCTCGTGCTTGTTTTGCACGTGCGAAATTTAATATTTTTCATAATGTGCAAAACATGTACGTCATGTTGCTTTTTTTAACTACAACACGATAAACAATTGTTTTGCCAACTTGGACTCGATTTTTATGTCGTATAAGGTTAATTTGACATGAAACTCGAAGCAAAATGATCTATTATGAAAAATAAAAAGATGGAATTTTTTTATATGTAAAAGAGTGGTTCATTGAAAATTTTTAAAAACTTTTTAATTTTATTAATTATGAAGCTGATTTGGATAGTGATGGTATACTTGTAACGTTTTTTACAGGTATAATTGTTTTAAATTATTTAATCATTTTTAAAATATAACATGTATCAGATATAGAAGTGATATATATATATATTTATGACGCCGTAGGCCGAATTCTAATATTTTCCATATCATTGTCTTGGAATAAAGATGGAAGTTTTGACACTAGTCAGACCATATAAATCAAAGTTTGCTTTTCCTCCAAACCACCAGAGGTTCCTTATAGACTTTCCCGGTAAGAATACCCCATAGTTTTAAGCAAAGAATTTGTTATTCTTTCCTAAACAAAGGTACTATAATTTAATGTATATAAGGGCTCAATACCCATTTAGCTTGCTCTGTAGTTATTGAGCCGTATACTTATTACTGGCGCATAAATAATTTGATATTTGCACTGAAAAGACATGGGCGCTGTACTAGCCACGTAGGTATGACAGTGGCGGAGCTGGTGCTGTTAGCCTACTATAGTGCCGCCGGGCACTTGAGCAGTGCCGGGCGGCGCTCTAGCGGCGCCGGTTCAGCTCCTCTTATTAAGCCGTAATGGCGGCACTGTACGCGTGTGCTAACCGATACCGCAAGAGGCCGTTGCGGCACTCTCATGGTGCACGCTCGCGCTTGTACGACGCCGATTCTACGAACTGTACGGACTGCGTGTAACTACAGTCAGGTAGGTGTCTGTAGCAGCACCCATGTTTTTTCAGTGTGGTAGATATTTTTAAATGCCAATAATTGTCGATTAGTATTATTAATTAATATAAGTTGATAATTAATTTTTTTGAATTGATCTTACGCACTTTAAGATACTAGTTTTAATGTATTATATAAATTTTATAACAAATAAATAAAAATAGCCGAGAAAAATTTTTTTCATTTTTCATTGTAATAATTTTAACATGCAAAACTTACAGTTCTTAACTTTTACATGAAAGAAAGAATAATACTCATGGTGGCATATATTTGTTATATATTGCCTTTTGACCATATTCAGGTAAAATAGCCAAGAGTCTTAGCCCCTGCGCTACCGCCTCTCCTAATGCGATAAATTCGCTTATGATAAATATTGTGCCATCTAGGAAATTATAATTGAACTACATGACTAATGATAGAAAACCCAAGGTCTCCCAAAATCAACCATATAGCTCATAACGACCATTACTGGCAACAAATTGTTGAATAAATTTTTCTTGCATACATATAAACGTTCTTTATAAAATGTTTTATTAATTTGAAGGTGTTAATAACGGCGTCTCTTTAATGTGAATTCTTTGAATTATATTCGTTTCAATTTTTTTGTTCATTAATCGGCCGTTGTTCACATCTTCAAATTTAAAAACATTTTATAACAAGCGTTTATTTTATATATATATATATATATATATATATATATATATATATATATATATATATATATATATATATATATATATAAATTGATGAAAACAAATCAAAGACAGCTGATAAGAAAGAAACTTTAGCTGAATTTGATACGTTATAAAAAACTTTTAAAGAAAATCCAATGCTACATTAATCAATGTTTAAAATAGAATAATTAAATTTATAAAATAATAAAATTTCATATTAAATGTTTTAAGTGTAATAAAGCTTTCAGTTCTCTACAGCAGTATTCTGTAGAGATATTTGGTCCTGACATTTTGGCTGTAACTTTTGGCTAGTCCACATTTTTGGTATTTATAACCATGTAAAACAAAGCTGAAAATTTGCATTTTATGACAAATTTAATTTAAATCCTGATTTTCATAGCGATTCCAAAAAGATGGAAAGAAATGTTATTCGTTTTGTGAATATTTACAAAAATATACATTAAGAAACATATGACTTGTATAAAACGCTGGCGCCAGGAGCCTTACGTTAAAAAAAATCCGAGTTCCAAATAATTACTATCGATTTTTTTATATATTTAGATATTTTTATGTATACACATATTTTAGAGCCACAATAAATATTAATACTAAATTTAATAGTTTTTCATATCTTAGTTTTAAATTTAGCACTCATACATACATTATATGATTTTCGCGCGTGTGTGTAACTGATACGTGTAAGATAAAATAAGTAGATTTAAAAAAGGAGAACGAGTTTTGGCGAGTGCTCGTAGAGCAAGAAGAGATAGAACAATTAGCAACTTGACTTATATGTTAAACATTGGGCATTTTCGTACAAAACAGGTAAGATTATTTTATTTTTATGATTGATTATTATTATAAATATGTATTGTAACATTTTTTTACTTTCTTAATAAATAAATCCTAAGTATAAAAACGAATAAACATACGCTTATAAAAAATATTTAATCAAAACTTAAGTTACGATAATAATGAAACTATACACGGAAAGAATTTTTCTATAAAAATTACGGTGACGGTTCTATAAACGAGGGACGTTCTAAGAGGTTTTCGAAAAATTATAGAGACGTTACCGTAAAAATTGCAAAGAATTCGGTACAATTTTTACGGTAACGTCTCTATAATTTTTCGAAAATCTCTAGGACGTCCCTCGTTTATAGAACCGTCACCGTAATTTTTATAGAAAAATTCTCTCCGTGTAGTATATTATAGTAATTATTATAAAAAGACTATATAATATCAAAACTGTTTCGAGATATCATAATTAACAACAAAAACGCAGGCCCATAAAGAAAAGTATATGGTTCTGTCATGGAGAATAACTTTTTTTTAAGTTGTTTCTTCCGCTGCATCAAAATTTGTCATAAAAATAACGGTTCCGCTGCCAATTTTATGATTACATCAAAAAGCTGGTGGATGTGTTTCGGTGGTAAGAACTTCTGAGAACAAACAAATTATTTGTCTCACATCAAAAATACTTTGTTCCTATATATTTTGGCCTGCTAAGCCCGAATTAGCTATGCAAAAAAAGGTTCGAACAACCGATTTCAGAGATAACCACAAAAAACTGCTGAAAAATCTCATGCACGAGAACGCAATTAGTATACGCTTGCGTATATGTTTGTCATCGAACGGCCTATGTCAAGGTTTTCTACGTTTTTTTTGTTATTAAATTGTGCATTTATTTTTAGCATCCAGCAGTAGTCCGCCAATATATTGAAGTTGCAGTTTTCTTATCACCAATTTTTAAATTCTTCCATGTCCTAGTGAAATTTTCCACCTTGCTCTTTACTGAAATCCCCAAGGTTTGGTGAAAATTCATGAATGTGCGAATCAAGAAAGTCGAGTTTCTAATTCATTAAGCAATACAAACTTTTTAAGTTTTCTACCATAGTGTCTACGATGCTTTTTATAGTTTTTATCTTTATTATTACTTAGAAATTATCTTGCTATATCTTTAAACCTCAACTAGGCAATCTTTTCAGTATCATTTATACTTTCTACAAACTCTTAGCTCCAGAACATTTTGCAGAACATTTGAGGTTCATCATAGATACTCTACTTCAATTTAAAAAACGAGAAAAGTAGCTTATAGTATGTATCATGGAAATCGTTCTGTTCAATTTTAAAGTAAATCGATTTATTAATTATTGAGAATTACGGGTTTTAATATTTGAGATTAAAAAAATGATAATTATTACTCGAACCAAAATTTTTTAATAACTAATGAATGAATTTATTTCAAAATTGAATTCAATAATAATCACGATATTTACTACAAGTTAAAGTATTTCTCTTTTTGAAATTTTGCAAGAAAATAAAAAGATAGTAAATATTCTTGAGTACTGGTGAAGTATCAGTTTCATATCACCTTAAAAATACTTTCGAAGTATTTTAAGTAACGTCCTTTTTTATCGAAAAATTTAACAAATTGTTTCATCAATCTCAATTTCATATGTAGAGGAGGTAAAAGCATTTACCAAGAATATACAAGAGGATCTGTAATGGCATTGCTGTAACATTGAATAAGTAATGGCCTCGTTTGCCATACTTTTACGTTACAGTATTTTGCTCTATTTCAATTGTAAAAAATGCACAAATAGCATGGGTACTTAGTAACACCTTTTTGTTGATCCAGTATAATGGAAAATATTTGCAGGTTTCCGCAAAATAACAATTCGTGCTCACTATAGGGTAATGACACCAGTTGCTACGAATGATCCAGTTATGACGAACTCGTAATATATATTAAAATAAAAAAATTATTTTATCATATGCAGATCTCTAATAAATAATTTTAATATATTTTATATATACTTATAATATTCTACCTACAAATAGCTTGATATTTAAATTATATAAAATAAATAATACGATTTAAAAATTGTCTCTACGGTAGAATGATCAATTCGCGTATGAAAATTTCATTTTTGCTTATATTTTTGTTTTAAAAATTATATATTCATGTATATTTTATTTACAAATCTAATATTAACTATATCTATTAAAAAGGTCTTGACGTCCCGATTTTGGAAATGCTTTGAAATTTTAATAATAATAATTTTAAAAAAAGTAATTAAGAAAGTAACAATTGGTACACTTTTACGCAACTAAATCCAGTTATTACGAATCCTGAACAAGTCAATTTAACCTAAAAAATTGTGTATGCTCAGTGCTACCGGTGAAATTAAAGAAGCAACAAGCGCTTAGCTAAACATACTTTTAAATACAAATTTAATCTAATTCAATCAAATACAATGAAAAAAAAGGCAGGGTAAATTATATATTAAAGAAAATTTAGTAGAAGTTAAAAAAGCAAGATTACAATATACTAAAGAAACTATGGAAATAGCGAAAGAAGAGGTTAGACGAGGATGCTCTGTTTTATCTGTAGCAACAAAGTACAACATTCCCGAAGCAACATTGAGATCCAAATGAAAAAACAAACATCCAGATAAACCTCCAGGTCCTGCTCCTATTTTGTCTCTGATCACAAAATACATAATCTCAGCTGAATGCTCGTAATATATGGGTCGTAATAACTGGGTCGTATTAATTGGAGTGAGCTCGTAATAATAGGTACATAACAATATTATTTTAAATTCAATATTATTTAAATAATTTACTATTTCAGTACGCTTAATTGTTATACCATTTTTAATTATGTTATAAATAATCAGTTTCAACCATTTTCTTATTAAAAATTGTACTTATATGTAAAATTATACCGATTAAAGTGTTACAGTCTATCGAGACTCGTGATAACTGGTGTCATTACCCTACTTTATTTTGTTCAAAACTTTTTTGACATAACAGTATTCTTTTTTTAGTTCAGTTGAATGGGCCCATGGGAATGGAGCAAATACGTTTGTATTATGAAGAAGAATTGCTTCTAGGCTACGATTTGATGAACCGATGAATAACCTCCATTCTTCTAGCTTGTATTAATTTGGTTGGAGCTCACCCTTAACTCCTTATACATCCGTATAGCATACTATATCAGATTCGCCAGTTAAGGAGGTTAGTGCGCACAGGACCGTATCTACTCAGGGCTCCGCAATAAGGAACAAAATATTATTTTTTTATTATAAATTATTTTCATAAAAAGTGTAAATAATTTATTATTATAGTTGTAACTTCAATTATATTTAACTCAGTATAACAAAAATTCTGTTTATATACGCACACCTTCCCCTCTCGTGTTTTACTCGATGAAAACTTCGGTGAGATAGTCCATTAAATTGCTATATCTACGAAACTATGAAGCTAGGCCTTCTGAAATTTTAATATTATATTCTAATTATAATTGTTAAAAACATGTCAGTTTTTTGGTTTATTCTTAAGAAAATTTTCAGGGTTATAAAAACGTTTGCTTTTTTCTGTCTCATACCAACCTTCCCATAAGACGCTGTGTTAAATTTTCGAACTTTCAGACTTCATATCTCGGCTTCGGTGAAGCTAAGCTATCTGAAATTTTAATATGATATGTAAAATAGTGCTATTTTTATTGTCTTTTAATTTTAAGATATTCTTAAGAAATCGGGATATCGCACTAACCCCCTTAAGTATTTCCAAAATCAGTTTGATAAAATGGTACATTTATGCGGTTTCACTTTCTGCTTTTATCACAGATTCACCTTCGTCGGTAACATGTTCTCTATGGACATAGGGATTTTCTAGTTCTCCTTCTAAACCACCATCAACTTTCATACTATTATTTCACCATTATGTATAAAATGTTCTGGCACGAAGAGTTTGTCAAACGTATGAATGATACCGAGATGGTAGTATAGTTCATCTTCTAAGATATTGCTACAAAATTTCTAGATAATAATAAAAATTAAATCTAGATTAATATTGCAGAAACTATGGTAAAAATCAGAAAGTTTAGGTTGCTTAATGAATTTTAAACTCCACTTTCACGACTCGCATATTTATGAATTCAGACCAAACCTTAGGAATTCCAGTGAAGAGCAAGGTGAAAGATTTTATGTGGACATGAAACAATTTAATCATAAGCGATAAGAAAACTAGGTCTTCAATATAATGGCGGATTATTGCTGGATGCCAAAAAGAGATACACAATCTAATAACAAAAAGCAGCATAGAAATCCTTTGCATAGGTCATTCGATGACAAACATGTACGCAAACGTGAGCTAATTGAATTTCGGTGTATGATATTTTTCAGCAGTTTTTTTAATTCTTTTGATGTTGTTTTTTTCCATAGCAAATTCCGGTTCAGCAGACCAAAATACATAGACCAAAATATATAGCAACAATTAATTCTTTTATTTAAATATTTTTCGTCATACCCTGGCCGAAAGTGCAACTTTCGCCCTGGCTCCAAAAACTAAGGTTGTACTTTTGGCCTGGGCATGGTGAAAAATAGCATATACACCACGGGAGGTAAAATGGCGAGCCCATAGCACATATTTGCCACCCTCGCATTCGGCTCGAGCTGGCAGTTATATGTGCTATGGACTCGCAAATAATTTACCTCCCTTGGTGTGTAATATACTATTTTCTTTTTCTTAAGCTCTTTCCATCAAAACATGACGTTTTACACTGTTCAATAAAAAAACAATACTTTTGAATGTGCTTTCACACTTAATTAACAAAGAAAATCAATATAATAACCAAAAATTTTGATAATATTTTAGATTTTTCATTGATAATTTTAAAGTGTAGATCATTACAACACTTTTATATTAACAATATTTAATTTAAATAACAATTATAAGCCCGTGAAACACGAACAACACTAAAGTTAATACAAGTGTAACATGCGAAGTGAAAAGCAGTAATTTCGGCGCTCTAATATAAGTTGATACTATAATTTCCACAATTAATATAAGTAATTGTAATACAGCAATATTTAAAAATTACCTGCTCGTCGCTCCTACTATGATAATACGTTTTTGAGGCCAAATTTTAATTCAATATTTTACAAAAGAAAATTCAAGGGAAGGTAATGGACACTAGTCAAGTATTTATGAACCTTTAATATTTTTATATTTTATTAATAAATTTTAGAAAAAGAAATTTTTTAACTTGTAGTACGTACCGTAGAGATTATTCATTTAGATTTTTAAATAAATGCATACATTAGTTATTGAGAATTTTGGTTTTCAACATTACCGGTTTAAATTTTTTTAATGTTGTATCGAGAATACAAAATATTTCAAAACTAATGAATGAATTTACTCAAAAATCAAACTGATTAATCTTCATGGTATATACAATAAGCTGCAAAATTATATTTCTGAAATTTTAATATAAAATCAGAAGATAGTTAATACTTATAAGTACAGGTGTATCTTGATTCTACATCGCCTTACACTACCAATTTCAAACAATATCAATGATATTGATAACAATTTTATATTTTTACACGTCTTAAGTATATTTTAAAAATCACTTTTCTTATTTCTCCTTTCATTCATCATTTGTAGAGTGTTCAATTTTTTTCTCTTTTGTAGTTTATGCTTTCCTTTTTCTGCTTATTATTCACGGAGTGCATAGTTTTTGTTTATTCAGGATTTTTCAGAGTACAGATTTAATATGGGCGATATATGTTGAACAGCTATAAAATAGTTCATGTCTTCGTAGGCCGTATTTGCTTCAATATCTAGAGGGTATGCTACATTTGTATTGGCATCGCATATGTCTCAGCGTGCTGCTCCAATCTTTGCAAGATCTTTCCAAGACGTATTTTTTCAATATGTCTTTGGAACAACTCAATATATCCCAGGAGAGTTCAAAATTCCGTTCAATACAATCAAAGAACGAAGTTTGTTAGACTATATTTAAAAACATAAAGACTCGCGCCCAAAGGACAGCTATACTCATCTCGTTAAACAGTAAAATAAATAAAAAATGAATCAATATATTGAAAATTAAATTTTAAGATAAAATAAATATTTTATTAATATCGATATAATAACTTACAGTTCCTCATACGACTGACTTCCGATATAAAATCATTTAGGTCCTTTGGGCATTTATTTAGGTAAAATATACGTTTCGAACATTGTTTGCCGTTTCAGATAGTCTACCTTGGTAGTGCTTCCTGACCTTTTGGCAACTTCAGCTCAAGCAACATATTTTTTCCTCGACGCAGATTTTACCTAAATACAGTCAAACCTTCGATTTCTCTCCGTGTATATAAGTCCTTTGACTGTCCGGCTAGACTAACCGTCTAGGTGAAAGGGGCCAAAAGTTTAATGTGATGGAATTTCGCGAATTTTTCAAATTTTTGCTAAATACATTTTTTATAAAACTATCAACTTTTCGTTTAAATGTAATAAAATACTTTTTGGTGGAAATTCCATGTATGATTAACATGAATTTTAGCAAATCAAAATATACTGATTTTTAGGCTTACCTGATTGGTGAAAACACACTATTTAACATACCTAAAAAACGCCCAGAAATAATTTGCTTTTTAACGGATCATTTTTTATGTCCTTTTATGACGAAAAAATATAGAAATTCCCTACTTGGGAAAATTCTTCAAAATGACTTAATTTTGCAAATAAGTCTGAAAAAACGTCATTTTGACTTAATCAAAATAATTATTAAAATTAATGTTTTTTTTTCTGAAAAAGTTTATGAGTTTTGGAAAAATATCATCTTCTGAAAGTAATAGTGCTACGAGTCATTTTTTAAACATAATGTGTTACCTTATAAGTATTTCAAAACGATATACGTTATAATAATGCTTATTAATGATTTTATGATTTAGTATATTTTAATTTAACAGAAAATTTTCGCATCGAAAAAAGTGATGCATACATTATAAAATGCGAAGCAGTACGCGTGGTTTACAATGCAAAAAGCATCGCTTTTCCTAGTGCGATGCGCATCATGTTTCTTGAGTCAAAACTCTCTCTGTGTATACTGGATGCAGCATGTTTTAGCACCTAATCTTTATTTCAATAATTTATTATTAAAATATATGTTTAGTAACATTTCTTAATCTGAATCTTAATTCAATTAAATTTAATAAACTTATAATAAAATTTTAAATTATTATTCTGAAAATTTTTTCTTAAGGGCATGACGAAGCTCCCTTCTAATAATATTTCTATTCCAAGTTTATGAGTAAACGGTGCGTTTAATCGAATTTTTTTGATGCAATAAAAATTTTGTAACATTAAATTTGAGTTCGGACAATTCAAGAAATCCACCAAAATACTTTAAAAAAAGTCATACAAATTTTCAATGTATAGTATTTTGAGGTTATGTTTATCGAGTTTAATATCTAATTTCCGATCCAAGCTTATAAAAAATAACAAATCCAAATGATTTTTTAATTAAACAAAAGTTATCGTATTAATATAGCTTTAGTGCGGACAAGTCATTATATTTGTTTAAATTAAGAATTCAGAAAGATATAAATAAAATTAAAAAAGTAAAAATCGATTCCAACAGCTCCCACATATCGTTAATATTAATAAAAGAATGAATTAAAATTCAAGAAAATAATCAATTTTGAAAAAGTGTTTAGAAAATGATGTTCAATAGAATTTCTTAAACTTAATATACAATTTATTAAATTTAAGAAAATTATATTGAAATTATTAATTATTCTTCTGACAATTTTTGTATTAATTTTCATACAGAAATATATTAAAACTTAAAATAATATTTAAATTCAAATAATTATTATTAAATGTCATTCAATAAATTTTATGAAATGAGCTTCCGTCACTTTTATCTTAATTTTAATATTAAATTTTTTACAGTGTAACTTTAACAAGTGAAATAATTCAATCTGTTTTATTGTTTTTCACTTGTCCCTCCAATCTCCCCCTTAAATAATCGTATTTTTTAACAAAATTGAACAATTTGTTTTATATTATATGCTCGACATTAAAAATACGACGTTAAATTTTAGAAAATTAACCAACCATTATCCAACAAAAGGTTAAATTTCTACCACAGTGATGTTCTGAGATATCAAAAAATAAATTCATAATTAATTTTGTGTTGTTTAAACAAAAACAATAAATCAACAAGAAATTTTATATCATAAGCCCATCTCAATTTCTTTACAGATAACTATCAGATATATTAATGATTTTTTAGTATTAAAAAAATTATAGTTCTTTCGAACATTTTACAGAGCATTAAAATTATTAATTTTCAAATACAAAATTTAACGTTTTTTGATTAAATCAATTTCAATAAAAATCAACTTTAAATGTTTGTGGCATAATCATTATTACTATAAATTAAACGTAAGTATTAAAAAACTGTTTTTGCTTTTTTTCTTCTGGAACAATTTCACTATAAAAAATATAATCTTTTCAAATTCAAAATGTTATGTGTAATTATATAACAATGCTGAGTAAAAATTTTACAATTGACTAAAGTTTCATTTCACTAAAATTTTTTTTATTACAATATATGTAGCTTTTATGATAATTAGAAATTTATTCATAATTTACATCAGTTTATGCTCTATAAAATGTTTGATGATTGTTTCATGAATTAAAATTTTAACAATTTCATTAATATTTTTATTAAATTCAATCACCTTTATAATAAAAATAAACTAGAAGATACAACTATTCGTTTGGAAAACAATTTATAACTAAGAATTACATGCCCGAAGCGAGAAACAAGCCGCACCAATGTATTTCTGTAAAACACTCAAGGGTTAGGTTATTATAATATATAAAGCTTTTATGATTACTTAAAATTTTTTCATAATATACATCTAGTTATGCTCTATAAAATGTTTCATGATTATAAAAACTGAGGACTACAAATTCTTAAAACTTTTCCAAAAATATCTAATTTTCAGTACAAAAAGAATTAATATTTTAACAATTACAATACTATTTTAGCAAAATTCAAACACCTATATAATAAAAATTAACGAAAGGATACGACGATTCGCTTATAAGAAATTGAATTCTAAGAATTAGCTGCCCAAAGCGAGTAACAAGCCGCACCCATGTATTTCTGTAAAACAGTCGAGGGTTAGGTTTAGTCGGAGTACGTTCGAACTAAGCTAAACGTCATCGTGTCTCTTGAATCACCCTCAGTTAACTTACGGGCATTTTTTATACTGTATTCAATAGTAGCAAAGCAGCCCTTACTTTTCAAAATTAAGCTCATTCTCGCTCGTTTCGTATATAATAATCTTGAATCCTCAAGTGTCTTTCGAAAGTGTATATATTGGATGGATAAGACGACATAAAATTTATTTTCGTAAGGCAAAAGTGTTACAAATTTTCGTTAAGGAGGTAACAGCGGAACGTGTACTTTTTCTGTTGTATTGACGACAATTTCTAGTGGATAATTTATCTGCATAGCTCTGGTAATGTTTTCTATACTATTAATAATAAATAAATTTAAAAATGTTGTCAACGTAATTTTTTTAATATTGGTAGCTATTTTTATTATAAATATTATCTCAATGGTTTTGATCATAATTAAATATTATAAAGCGAAACATTTTTTATATTTTTTGACATTGCAAAATAAAATTAATAGATTTTTTATTCATACGCACTGAAATTTGATTTATAAAATAAATAATCTTTTAATAAATTAGAATATATTTAAAACTACTTTCATGATATTTAAAAAAAGAAATAATCCACGAGAAGTTTAGTATCATTAATGAATATTTTTGGAAAAGTTTGCACAAATAGAAATTTTTTAACACGTGACGTTTAGTGCTTAACGTAAAACTTATTTTTCTGTCTAATTAAATGTAGTAACTATACATATTTGTTCATCGTGAAATATATAGGTATAGTTCAAACTCGTTTTCTTTTACAAAAAAAAATATCAGATTTAATAAAGATTTTTTATTATTACAAAAATTTATAGTTTTTCATAACATTTTACAGAGCCTTAAAATTATTTATTTATACATTGAGTAACTTAACCTTTTCAAATTCAATTAATTTCGGAAAAAATCACCGTTTACTGTTTTTAGCAAAATCATTATTATTATTATAAATCAAATCTGACTTTAATATAATTGTTTAAAATTTTATTCTTTTGCAACCATTTTACGATAAAAAATAAAATCTTTTCAATCTTTCAATGTTACGTGCAATTTTAAAAGAAAGCTGATTAAAAATTTTTTTTGTCATAATAGATAAAGCTTTTATGATTACTTTAAATTGGTTCATAATATACATCTAGTTATGCTCTATAAAATGTTTAATGATTATGAAAACTAAGGACTACAAATTCTTAAAACTTTTCCAAAAATATCTAATTTTCAGTACAAAAAGAATTAATATTTTAACAATTAAAATACTATTTTAGCAAAATTCAAACACCTATATAATAAGAATTAACGAAAAGATACGACGATTCGTTTATAAGAAATTGAATTCTAAGAATTAGCTGCCCGAAGCGAGTAACAAGCCGCACCCATGTATTTCTATAAAACAGTCGAGGGTTAGGTTTAGTCGGAGTACGTTCGAACTAACCTAAACGTCATCGTGTCTCTTGAATCACCCTCAGTTAACTTACGGGCATTTTTTAGACTGTATTCAATAGTAGCAAAGCAGCCCTTACTTTTCAAAATTAAGCTCATTCTCGCTCGTTTCGTATATAATAATCTTAAATCCTCAAGTGTCTTTCGAAAGTGTATATATTGGATGGATAAGACGACATAAAATTTATTTTCGTAAGGCAAAAGTGTTACAAATTTTCGTTAAGGAGGTAACAGCAGAACGTGTACTTTTTCTGTTGTTTTGACGACAATTTCTAGTGGATAATTTATCTGCATAGCTCTGGTAATGTTTTCTATACTATTAATAATAAATAAATTTAAAAATGTTGTCAACGTAATTTTTTTATTATTATGGTAGCTATTTTTTTATAAATATTATCTCAATGGTTTTGATCATAATTAAATATTATAAAGCAAAACATTTTTTATATTTTTGACATTGCAAAATAAAATTAATAGATTTTTTATTCATACGCACTGAAATTTGATTAATAAAATAAATAATCTTTTAATAAATTAGAATATATTTAAAAGTAATTTCATGATATTTAAAAAAAGAAATAATCCACGAGAAGTTTAGTATCATTAATGAATATTTTTGGAAAAGTTTGCACAAATAGAAATTTTTTAACACGTGACGTTTAGTGCTTAACGTAAAACTTATTTTTCTGTCTAATTAAATGTAGTAACTATACATATTTGTTCATCGTGAAATATATAGGTATAGTTCAAACTCGTTTTCTTTACAAAAAAAAATATCAGATTTAATAAAGATTTTTTATTATTACAAAAATTTATAGTTTTTCATAACATTTTACAGAGCCTTAAAATTATTTATTTATACATTGAGTAACTTAACCTTTTCAAATTCAATTAATTTCGGAAAAAATCACCGTTTACTGTTTTTAGCAAAATCATTATTATTATTATAAATCAAATCTGACTTTAATATAATTGTTTAAAATTTTATTCTTTTGCAACCATTTTACGATAAAAAATAAAATCTTTTCAATCTTTCAATGTTACCTGCAATTTTAAAAGAAAGCTGATTAAAAATTTTTTTGTCATAATAGATAAAGCTTTTATGATTACTTTAAATTGGTTCATAATATACATCTAGTTATGCTCTATAAAATGTTTAATGATTATGAAAACTAAGGACTACAAATTCTTAAAACTTTTCCAAAAATATCTAATTTTCAGTACAAAAAGAATTAATATTTTAACAATTAAAATACTATTTTAGCAAAATTCAAACACCTATATAATAAGAATTAACGAAAAGATACGACGATTCGTTTATAAGAAATTAAATTCTAAGAATTAGCTGCCCGAAGCGAGTAACAAGCCGCACCCATGTATTTCTATAAAACAGTCGAGGGTTAGGTTTAGTCGGAGTACGTTCGAACTAACCTAAACGTCATCGTGTCTCTTGAATCACCCTCAGTTAACTTACGGGCATTTTTTAGACTGTATTCAATAGTAGCAAAGCAGCCCTTACTTTTCAAAATGAAGCTCATTCTCGCTCGTTTCGTATATAATAATCTTAAATCCTCAAGTGTCTTTCGAAAGTGTATATATTGGATGGATAAGACGACATAAAATTTATTTTCGTAAGGCAAAAGTGTTACAAATTTTCGTTAAGGAGGTAACAGCAGAACGTGTACTTTTTCTGTTATATTGACGACAATTTCTAGTGGATAATTTATCTGCATAGCTCTGGTAATGTTTTCTATACTATTAATAATAAATAAATTTAAAAATGTTGTCAACGTAATTTTTTTATTATTATGGTAGCTATTTTTTTATAAATATTATCTCAATGGTTTTGATCATAATTAAATATTATAAAGCGAAACATTTTTTATATTTTTGACATTGCAAAATAAAATTAATAGATTTTTTATTCATACGCACTGAAATTTGATTAATAAAATAAATAATCTTTTAATAAATTAGAATATATTTAAAAGTAATTTCATGATATTTAAAAAAGAAATAATCCACGAGAAGTTTAGTATCATTAATGAATATTTTTGGAAAAGTTTGCAGAAATAGAAATCTTTTAACACGTGACGTTTAGTGCTTAACGTAAGACCTATTTTTCTGTCTAATTAAATGTAGTAACTATACATATTTTTTCATCGTGAAAT
Source organism: Anastatus disparis (assembly GCA_017163975.1). Taxonomy (NCBI): domain Eukaryota; kingdom Metazoa; phylum Arthropoda; class Insecta; order Hymenoptera; family Eupelmidae; genus Anastatus; species Anastatus disparis. The sequence goes on from JAFFSR010000003.1 coordinate 3,638,539, forward strand.
ATATAGGTATAGTGCCAACTCGTTTTCTTTACAAAAAAAATATCAGATTTAATAGGCATTTTTATATATATCAAAATTTATAGTTTTTTATAACATTTTATAGAGCCCGAAAATTATTTATTTTCAAATCAAATAACTTAACCTTTTCAAATTCAATTAATTTTGGAAAAAATCACCGTTTACTGTTTTTAGCAAAATCATTATTATTATTATAAATCAAATGTGACTTTAATATAATTGTTTAAAATTTTATTCTTTTGCAACTATTTTACGATAAAAAATAAAATCTTTTCAATCTTTCAATGTTACGTGCAATTTTAAAAGAAAGCTGATTAAAAATTTTTTTGTCATTATAATAGATAAAGCTTTTATGATTACTTTAAATTGGTTCATAATATACATCTATTTATGCTCTATAAAATGTTTCATGATTATGAAAACTAAGGACTAGCAAAGCAGCCCTTACTTTTCAAAATTAAGCTCATTCTCGCTCGTTTCGTATATAATAATCTTGAATCCTCAAGTGTCTTTCGAAAGTGTATTTATTGGAGGGATAAGACGACATAAAATTTATTTTCGTAAGGCAAAAGTGTTACAAATTTTCGTTAAGGAGGTAACAGCGGAACGTGTACTTTTTCTGTTGTTTTGACGACAATTTCTAGTGGATAATTTATCTGCATAGCTCTGGTAATGTTTTCTATACTATTAATAATAAATAAATTTAAAAATGTTGTCAACGTAATTTTTTTAATATTGGTAGCTATTTTTATTATAAATATTATCTCAATGGTTTTGATCATAATTAAATATTATAAAGCGAAACATTTTTTATATTTTTTGACATTGCAAAATAAAATTAATAGATTTTTTATTCATACGCACTGAAATTTGATTTATAAAATAAATAATCTTTTAATAAATTAGAATATATTTAAAACTACTTTCATGATATTTAAAAAAGAAATAATCCACGAGAAGTTTAGTATCATTAATGAATATTTTTGGAAAAGTTTGCACAAATAGAAATTTTTTAACACGTGACGTTTAGTGCTTAACGTAAAACTTATTTTTCTGTCTAATTAAATGTAGTAACTATACATATTTGTTCATCGTGAAATATATAGGTATAGTTAAAACTCGTTTTCTTTACAAAAAAAATATCAGATTTAATAAAGATTTTTTATTATTACAAAAATTTATAGTTTTTCATAACATTTTACAGAGCCTTAAAATTATTTATTTATACATTGAGTAACTTAACCTTTTCAAATTCAATTAATTTCGGAAAAAATCACCGTTTACTGTTTTTAGCAAAATCATTATTATTATTATAAATCAAATCTGACTTTAATATAATTGTTTAAAATTTTATTCTTTTGCAACCATTTTACGATAAAAAATAAAATCTTTTCAATCTTTCAATGTTACCTGCAATTTTAAAAGAAAGCTGATTAAAAATTTTTTTGTCATAATAGATAAAGCTTTTATGATTACTTTAAATTGGTTCATAATATACATCTAGTTATGCTCTATAAAATGTTTAATGATTATGAAAACTAAGGACTACAAATTCTTAAAACTTTTCCAAAAATATCTAATTTTCAGTACAAAAAGAATTAATATTTTAACAATTAAAATACTATTTTAGCAAAATTCAAACACCTATATAATAAGAATTAACGAAAAGATACGACGATTCGTTTATAAGAAATTGAATTCTAAGAATGAGCTGCCCGAAGCGAGTAACAAGCCGCACCCATGTATTTCTATAAAACAGTCGAGGGTTAGGTTTAGTCGGAGTACGTTCGAACTAACCTAAACGTCATCGTGTCTCTTGAATCACCCTCAGTTAACTTACGGGCATTTTTTAGACTGTATTCAATAGTAGCAAAGCAGCCCTTACTTTTCAAAATTAAGCTCATTCTCGCTCGTTTCGTATATAATAATCTTAAATCCTCAAGTGTCTTTCGAAAGTGTGATATTCATACGCACTGAAATTTGATTAATAAAATAAATAATCTTTTAATAAATTAGAATATATTTAAAAGTAATTTCATGATATTTAAAAAAGAAATAATCCACGAGAAGTTTAGTATCATTAATAAATATTTTTGGAAAAGTTTGCAGAAATAGAAATCTTTTAACACGTGACGTTTAGTGCTCAACGTAAGACCTATTTTTCTGTCTAATTAAATGTAGTAACTATACATATTTTTTCATCGTGAAATATATAGGTATAGTGTCAACTCGTTTTCTTTACAAAAAAAATATCAGATTTAATAGGCATTTTTTATATATATCAAAATTTATAGTTTTTTATAACATTTTATAGAGCCCGAAAATTATTTATTTTCAAATCAAATAACTTAACCTTTTCAAATTCAATTAATTTCGGAAAAAATCACCGTTTACTGTTTTTAGCAAAATCATTATTATTATTATAAATCAAATGTCACTTTAATATAATTGTTTAAAATTTTATTCTTTTGCAACTATTTTACGATAAAAAATAAATTCTTTTCAATCTTTCAATGTTACGTGCAATTTTAAAAGAAAGCTGATTACAAATTTTTTTGTCATTATAATAGATAAAGCTTTTATGATTACTTTAAATTGGTTCATAATATACATCTATTTATGCTCTATAAAATGTTTTATGATTATGAAAACTAAGGACTAGCAAAGCAGCCCTTACTTTTCAAAATTAAGCTCATTCTCGCTCGTTTCGTATATAATAATCTTGAATCCTCAAGTGTCTTTCGAAAGTGTATTTATTGGATGGATAAGACGACATAAAAATTATTTTCGTAAGGCAAAAGTGTTACAAATTTTCGTTAAGGAGGTAACAGCGGAACGTGTACTTTTTCTGTTGTATTGACGACAATTTCGAGTGGATAATTTATCTGCATAGCTCTGGTAATGTTTTCTATACTCTTAATAATAAATAAATTTAAAAATGTTATCAACGTAATATTTTTATTATTGGTAGCTATTTTTTTATAAATATTATCCCAATGGTTTTGATCATAATTAAATATTATAAAGCCAAATATTTTTTATATTTTTTGACATTGCAAAATAAAATTAATAGATTTTTATTCACACGCACTGAAATTTGATTTATAAAATAAATTATCTTTTAATAAATTAGAATATATTTAAAACTACTTTCATGATATTTGAAAAAAGAAATAATCCACGAGAAGTTTAGTATCATTAATGAATATTTTTGGAAAAGTTTGCACAAATAGAAATTTTTTAACACGTGACGTTTAGTGCTTAACATAAGACTTATTTTTCGGTCTAATTAAATGTAGTAACTATACATATTTGTTCATCGTGAAATATATAGGTATAGTTCAAACTCGTTTTCTTTACAAAAAAAAATATCAGATTTAATAAAGATTTTTTATTATTACAAAAATTTATAGTTTTTCATAACATTTTACAGAGCCTTAAAATTATTTATTTATAAATTGAGTAACTTAACCTTTTCTAATTCAATAAATTTCGGAAAAAATCACCGTTTACTGTTTTTAGCAAAATCATTATTATTATTATAAATCAAATCTGACTTTAATATAATTGTTTAAAATTTTATTCTTTTGCAACCATTCTACGATAAAAAATAAAATCTTTTCAATCTTTCAATGTTACGTGCAATTTCAAAAGAAAGCTGATTAAAAATTTTTTTGTCATAATAGATAAAGCTTTTATGATCACTTTAAATTGGTTCATAATATACATCTAGTTATGCTCTATAAAATGTTTAATGATTATGAAAACTAAGGACTACAAATTCTTAAAACTTTTCCAAAAATATCAAATTTTTAGTACAAAAAGAATTAATATTTTAACAATTAAAATACTATTTTAGCAAAATTCAAACACCTATATAATAAAAATTAACGAAAAGATACGACGATTCGTTTATAAGAAATTGTATTCTAAGAATTAGCTGCCCGAAGCGAGTAACAAGCCGCACCCATGTATTTCTATAAAACAGTCGAGGGTTAGGTTTAGTCGGAGTACGTTCGAACTAAGCTAAACGTCATCGTGTTTCTTGAATCACCCTCAGTTAACTTACGGGCATTTTTTAGACTGTATTCAATAGTAGCAAAGCAGCCCTTACTTTCCAAAATTAAGCTCATTCTCGCTCGTTTCGTATATAATAATCTTGAATCCTCATGTGTCTTTCGAAAGTGTATATATTGGATGGATAAGTCGACATAAAATTTATTTTTGTAAGGCAAAAGTGTTACAAATTTTCGTTAAGGAGGTAACAGCGGAACGTGTACTTTTTCTGTTGTATTGACGACAATTTCGAGTGGATAATTTATCTGCATAGCTCTGGTAATGTTTTCTATACTATTAATAATAAATAAATTTGAAAATGTTGTCAACGTAATTTTTTTTGTTATTGGTAGCTATTTTTTTTATAAATATTATCTCAACGGTTTTGATCATAATTAAATATTATAAAGCGAAATATTTTTTATATTTTTGACATTGCAAGATAAAATTAATAGATTTTTATTCATACGCACTGAAATTTGATTTATAAAATAAATAATCTTTTGATAAATTAGAATATATTTAAAAGTAATTTCATAATATTTAAAAAAAGAAATAATCCACGAGAAGTTTAGTATCATTAATGAATATTTTTGGAAAAGTTTGCAGAAATAGAAATCTTTTAACACGTGACGTTTAGTGCTTAACGTAAAACCTATTTTTCTGTCTAATTAAATGTAGTAACTATACATATTTTTTCATCGTGAAATATATAGGTATAGTGCCAACTCGTTTTCTTTACAAAAAAAATATCAGATTTAATAGGCATTTTTTATATATATCAAAATTTATAGTTTTTATAACATTTTATAGAGCCCGAAAATTATTTATTTTCAAATCAAATAACTTAACCTTTTCAAATTCAATTAATTTCGGAAAAAATCACCGTTTACTGTTTTTAGCAAAATCATTATTATTATTATAAATCAAATGTGACTTTAATATAATTGTTTAAAATTTTATTCTTTTGCAACTATTTTACGATAAAAAATAAAATCTTTTCAATCTTTCAATGTTACGTGCAATTTTAAAAGAAAGCTGATTAAAAATTTTTTTGTCATTATAATAGATAAAGCTTTTATGATTACTTTAAATTGGTTCATAATATACATCTATTTATGCTCTATAAAATGTTTTATGATTATGAAAACTAAGGACTAGCAAAGCAGCCCTTACTTTTCAAAATTAAGCTCATTCTCGCTCGTTTCGTATATAATAATCTTGAATCCTCAAGTGTCTTTCGAAAGTGTATTTATTGGATGGATAAGACGACATAAAATTTATTTTCGTAAGGCAAAAGTGTTACAAATTTTCGTTAAGGAGGTAACAGCGGAACGTGTACTTTTCTGTTGTATTGACGACAATTTCGAGTGGATAATTTATCTGCATAGCTCTGGTAATGTTTTCTATACTATTAATAATAAATAAATTTAAAAATGTTGTCAACGTAATTTTTTTAATATTGGTAGCTATTTTTATTATAAATATTATCTCAATGGTTTTGATCATAATTAAATATTATAAAGCGAAACATTTTTTATATTTTTGACATTGCAAAATAAAATTAATAGATTTTTTATTCATACGCACTGAAATTTGATTTATAAAATAAATAATCTTTTAATAAATTAGAATATATTTAAAACTACTTTCATGATATTTAAAAAAAGAAATAATCCACGAGAAGTTTAGTATCATTAATGAATATTTTTGGAAAAGTTTGCACAAATAGAAATTTTTAACACGTGACGTTTAGTGCTTAACGTAAAACTTATTTTTCTGTCTAATTAAATGTAGTAACTATACATATTTGTTCATCGTGAAATATATAGGTATAGTTCAAACTCGTTTTCTTTACAAAAAAAAATATCAGATTTAATAAAGATTTTTTATTATTACAAAAATTTATAGTTTTTCATAACATTTTACAGAGCCTTAAAATTATTTATTTATACATTGAGTAACTTAACCTTTTCAAATTCAATTAATTTCGGAAAAAATCACCGTTTACTGTTTTTAGCAAAATCATTATTATTATTATAAATCAAATCTGACTTTAATATAATTGTTTAAAATTTTATTCTTTTGCAACCATTTTACGATAAAAAATAAAATCTTTTCAATCTTTCAATGTTACGTGCAATTTTAAAAGAAAGCTGATTAAAATTTTTTTGTCATAATAGATAAAGCTTTTATGATTACTTTAAATTGGTTCATAATATACATCTAGTTATGCTCTATAAAATGTTTAATGATTATGAAAACTAAGGACTACAAATTCTTAAAACTTTTCCAAAAATATCTAATTTTCAGTACAAAAAGAATTAATATTTTAACAATTAAAATACTATTTTAGCAAAATTCAAACACCTATATAATAAGAATTAACGAAAAGATACGACGATTCGTTTATAAGAAATTGAATTCTAAGAATGAGCTGCCCGAAGCGAGTAACAAGCCGCACCCATGTATTTCTATAAAACAGTCGAGGGTTAGGTTTAGTCGGAGTACGTTCGAACTAACCTAAACGTCATCGTGTCTCTTGAATCACCCTCAGTTAACTTACGGGCATTTTTTAGACTGTATTCAATAGTAGCAAAGCAGCCCTTACTTTTCAAAATTAAGCTCATTCTCGCTCGTTTCGTATATAATAATCTTAAATCCTCAAGTGTCTTTCGAAAGTGTATATATTGGATGGATAAGACGACATAAAATTTATTTTCGTAAGGCAAAAGTGTTACAAATTTTCGTTAAGGAGGTAACAGCAGAACGTGTACTTTTTCTGTTGTTTTGACGACAATTTCTAGTGGATAATTTATCTGCATAGCTCTGGTAATGTTTTCTATACTATTAATAATAAATAAATTTAAAAATGTTGTCAACGTAATTTTTTTATTATTATGGTAGCTATTTTTTTTATAAATATTATCTCAATGGTTTTGATCATAATTAAATATTATAAAGCAAAACATTTTTTATATTTTTTGACATTGCAAAATAAAATTAATAGATTTTTTATTCATACGCACTGAAATTTGATTAATAAAATAAATAATCTTTTAATAAATTAGAATATATTTAAAAGTAATTTCATGATATTTAAAAAAAGAAATAATCCACGAGAAGTTTAGTATCATTAATGAATATTTTTGGAAAAGTTTGCACAAATAGAAATTTTTTAACACGTGACGTTTAGTGCTTAACGTAAAACTTATTTTTCTGTCTAATTAAATGTAGTAACTATACATATTTGTTCATCGTGAAATATATAGGTATAGTTCAAACTCGTTTTCTTTACAAAAAAAAATATCAGATTTAATAAAGATTTTTTATTATTACAAAAATTTATAGTTTTTCATAACATTTTACAGAGCCTTAAAATTATTTATTTATACATTGAGTAACTTAACCTTTTCAAATTCAATTAATTTCGGAAAAAATCACCGTTTACTGTTTTTAGCAAAATCATTATTATTATTATAAATCAAATCTGACTTTAATATAATTGTTTAAAATTTTATTCTTTTGCAACCATTTTACGATAAAAAATAAAATCTTTTCAATCTTTCAATGTTACCTGCAATTTTAAAAGAAAGCTGATTAAAAATTTTTTTGTCATAATAGATAAAGCTTTTATGATTACTTTAAATTGGTTCATAATATACATCTAGTTATGCTCTATAAAATGTTTAATGATTATGAAAACTAAGGACTACAAATTCTTAAAACTTTTCCAAAAATATCTAATTTTCAGTACAAAAAGAATTAATATTTTAACAATTAAAATACTATTTTAGCAAAATTCAAACACCTATATAATAAGAATTAACGAAAAGATACGACGATTCGTTTATAAGAAATTAAATTCTAAGAATTAGCTGCCCGAAGCGAGTAACAAGCCGCACCCATGTATTTCTATAAAACAGTCGAGGGTTAGGTTTAGTCGGAGTACGTTCGAACTAACCTAAACGTCATCGTGTCTCTTGAATCACCCTCAGTTAACTTACGGGCATTTTTTAGACTGTATTCAATAGTAGCAAAGCAGCCCTTACTTTTCAAAATTAAGCTCATTCTCGCTCGTTTCGTATATAATAATCTTAAATCCTCAAGTGTCTTTCGAAAGTGTATATATTGGATGGATAAGACGACATAAAATTTATTTTCGTAAGGCAAAAGTGTTACAAATTTTCGTTAAGGAGGTAACAGCAGAACGTGTACTTTTTCTGTTATATTGACGACAATTTCTAGTGGATAATTTATCTGCATAGCTCTGGTAATGTTTTCTATACTATTAATAATAAATAAATTTAAAAATGTTGTCAACGTAATTTTTTTATTATTATGGTAGCTATTTTTTTTATAAATATTATCTCAATGGTTTTGATCATAATTAAATATTATAAAGCGAAACATTTTTTATATTTTTGACATTGCAAAATAAAATTAATAGATTTTTTATTCATACGCACTGAAATTTGATTAATAAAATAAATAATCTTTTAATAAATTAGAATATATTTAAAAGTAATTTCATGATATTTAAAAAAGAAATAATCCACGAGAAGTTTAGTATCATTAATGAATATTTTTGGAAAAGTTTGCAGAAATAGAAATCTTTTAACACGTGACGTTTAGTGCTTAACGTAAGACCTATTTTTCTGTCTAATTAAATGTAGTAACTATACATATTTTTTCATCGTGAAATATATAGGTATAGTGCCAACTCGTTTTCTTTACAAAAAAAATATCAGATTTAATAGGCATTTTTTATATATATCAAAATTTATAGTTTTTTATAACATTTTATAGAGCCCGAAAATTATTTATTTTCAAATCAAATAACTTAACCTTTTCAAATTCAATTAATTTTGGAAAAAATCACCGTTTACTGTTTTTAGCAAAATCATTATTATTATTATAAATCAAATGTGACTTTAATATAATTGTTTAAAATTTTATTCTTTTGCAACTATTTTACGATAAAAAATAAAATCTTTTCAATCTTTCAATGTTACGTGCAATTTTAAAAGAAAGCTGATTAAAAATTTTTTTGTCATTATAATAGATAAAGCTTTTATGATTACTTTAAATTGGTTCATAATATACATCTATTTATGCTCTATAAAATGTTTCATGATTATGAAAACTAAGGACTAGCAAAGCAGCCCTTACTTTTCAAAATTAAGCTCATTCTCGCTCGTTTCGTATATAATAATCTTGAATCCTCAAGTGTCTTTCGAAAGTGTATTTATTGGAGGGATAAGACGACATAAAATTTATTTTCGTAAGGCAAAAGTGTTACAAATTTTCGTTAAGGAGGTAACAGCGGAACGTGTACTTTTTCTGTTGTTTTGACGACAATTTCTAGTGGATAATTTATCTGCATAGCTCTGGTAATGTTTTCTATACTATTAATAATAAATAAATTTAAAAATGTTGTCAACGTAATTTTTTTAATATTGGTAGCTATTTTTATTATAAATATTATCTCAATGGTTTTGATCATAATTAAATATTATAAAGCGAAACATTTTTTATATTTTTGACATTGCAAAATAAAATTAATAGATTTTTATTCATACGCACTGAAATTTGATTTATAAAATAAATAATCTTTTAATAAATTAGAATATATTTAAAACTACTTTCATGATATTTAAAAAAAGAAATAATCCACGAGAAGTTTAGTATCATTAATGAATATTTTTGGAAAAGTTTGCACAAATAGAAATTTTTTAACACGTGACGTTTAGTGCTTAACGTAAAACTTATTTTCTGTCTAATTAAATGTAGTAACTATACATATTTGTTCATCGTGAAATATATAGGTATAGTTCAAACTCGTTTTCTTTACAAAAAAAAATATCAGATTTAATAAAGATTTTTATTATTACAAAAATTTATAGTTTTTCATAACATTTTACAGAGCCTTAAAATTATTTATTTATACATTGAGTAACTTAACCTTTTCAAATTCAATTAATTTCGGAAAAAATCACCGTTTACTGTTTTTAGCAAAATCATTATTATTATTATAAATCAAATCTGACTTTAATATAATTGTTTAAAATTTTATTCTTTTTGCAACCATTTTACGATAAAAAATAAAATCTTTTCAATCTTTCAATGTTACGTGCAATTTTAAAGAAAGCTGATTAAAAATTTTTTGTCATAATAGATAAAGCTTTTATGATTACTTTAAATTGGTTCATAATATACATCTAGTTATGCTCTATAAAATGTTTAATGATTATGAAAACTAAGGACTACAAATTCTTAAAACTTTTCCAAAAATATCTAATTTTCAGTACAAAAAGAATTAATATTTTAACAATTAAAATACTATTTTAGCAAAATTCAAACACCTATATAATAAGAATTAACGAAAGATACGACGATTCGTTTATAAGAAATTGAATTCTAAGAATGAGCTGCCCGAAGCGAGAGTAACAAGCCGCACCCATGTATTTCTATAAAACAGTCGAGGGTTAGGTTTAGTCGGAGTACGTTCGAACTAACCTAAACGTCATCGTGTCTCTTGAATCACCCTCAGTTAACTTACGGGCATTTTTTAGACTGTATTCAATAGTAGCAAAGCAGCCCTTACTTTTCAAAATTAAGCTCATTCTCGCTCGTTTCGTATATAATAATCTTAAATCCTCAAGTGTCTTTCGAAAGTGTGATATTCATACGCACTGAAATTTGATTAATAAAATAAATAATCTTTTAATAAATTAGAATATATTTAAAAGTAATTTCATGATATTTAAAAAAGAAATAATCCACGAGAAGTTTAGTATCATTAATAAATATTTTTGGAAAAGTTTGCAGAAATAGAAATCTTTTAACACGTGACGTTTAGTGCTTAACGTAAGACCTATTTTTCTGTCTAATTAAATGTAGTAACTATACATATTTTTCATCGTGAAATATATAGGTATAGTGTCAACTCGTTTTCTTTACAAAAAAATATCAGATTTAATAGGCATTTTTATATATATCAAAATTTATAGTTTTTATAACATTTTATAGAGCCCGAAAATTATTTATTTTCAAATCAAATAACTTAACCTTTTCAAATTCAATTAATTTCGGAAAAAATCACCGTTTACTGTTTTAGCAAAATCATTATTATTATTATAAATCAAATGTCACTTTAATATAATTGTTTAAAATTTTATTCTTTTGCAACTATTTTACGATAAAAAATAAATTCTTTTCAATCTTTCAATGTTACGTGCAATTTTTAAAGAAAGCTGATTACACAATTTTTGTCATTATAATAGATAAAGCTTTTATGATTACTTTAAATTGGTTCATAATATACATCTATTTATGCTCTATAAAATGTTTATGATTATGAAAACTAAGGACTAGCAAAGCAGCCCTTACTTTTCAAAATTAAGCTCATTCTCGCTCGTTTCGTATATAATAATCTTGAATCCTCAAGTGTCTTTCGAAAGTGTATTTATTGGATGGATAAGACGACATAAAATTTATTTTTCGTAAGGCAAAAGTGTTACAAATTTTCGTTAAGGAGGTAACAGCGGAACGTGTACTTTTTCTGTTGTATTGACGACAATTTCGAGTGGATAATTTATCTGCATAGCTCTGGTAATGTTTCTTTACTCTTAATAATAAATAAATTTAAAAATGTTATCAACGTAATTTTTTATTATTGGTAGCTATTTTTTTATAAATATTATCCCAATGGTTTTGATCATAATTAAATATTATAAAGCCAAATATTTTTTATATTTTTGACATTGCAAAATAAAATTAATAGATTTTTATTCACACGCACTGAAATTTGATTTATAAAATAAATTATCTTTTAATAAATTAGAATATATTTAAAACTACTTTCATGATATTTGAAAAAAAATAATCCACGAGAAGTTTAGTATCATTAATGAATATTTTTGGAAAAGTTTGCACAAATAGAAATTTTTTAACACGTGACGTTTAGTGCTTAACATAAGACTTATTTTTCGGTCTAATTAAATGTAGTAACTATACATATTTGTTCATCGTGAAATATATAGGTATAGTTCAAACTCGTTTTCTTTACAAAAAAAATATCAGATTTAATAGAGATTTTTTATTATTACAAAAATTTATAGTTTTCATAACATTTTACAGAGCCTATAAAATTATTTATTTATAAATTGAGTAACTTAACCTTTTCTAATTCAATTAATTTCGGAAAAAATCACCGTTTACTGTTTTTAGCAAAATCATTATTATTATTATAAATCAAATCTGACTTTAATATGATTGTTTAAAATTTTATTCTTTTGCAACCATTCTACGATAAAAAATAAAATCTTT